>JARJCQ010000056.1:0-600000 GCA_029281465.1 Mycena epipterygia | reverse complement strand
GACACAATGCACCGCGGATCTGAAGTATAGCCACTTCAAGGACGCATTGAAACAAGCATTAGAAAAGGTGGATGAATACTACCAGAAGCCCTCCAACTCGGATGCGTACATGCTTGCGATGGGTAGCTCTGCAGACTTTCCACGTCGAACATGACCTAATAATTGTGCAGTGCTCGATCCTGCCCATAAACTCTCGTACTTCAAAAAACACTGGCCTAAAGATCTTCAGGAAGAAGCTCTCGACGCTATGGAGGAAACAGTTTGTCTTGCATGCTAGTTTCTCTCCACAGAGGACTGATATCACGCAGTTCAAACAGCGCTATTTTCAGCTTCTTGGTCATTCTTCTGGTACTGGTACCTCCATCCTCGTCAAAAAATCGGCAAAGCCCACCAAAATGCGACAACCTATTGTACTTCAAGATGACAACATCAGTACCACCGAGTCCCACATCGACCCTCTCAAACCCTGGCTTGACGAGTATCAGCTTTATTTTAATGTCCGTGAAGTTGTTCCGCAGGGTATGGATGCAATTCAGTGGTGGGGGGTGCGTCATTAATGCTATTTTCTCTCCATTTCGGTTCACTGCTGATCAATGTCCCAGATAAATAGCCATCGCTATCCTGTTTGGGCATTACTTGCACGAGATTATCTGGCTATTATGTCCTCCTCGGTATCCAGCGAGCACGCATTTTCCTCAGCGGGTATCACGATTAGCAATGTCATGATTCCGGGTTATTTCATTTATTCCGCATTAACCCTTAAAACCCGATCGTCTTGCTACGATCGGTTTCCCCTCAACTCCTACCCGTCTCATTTATCCCTGGAAACCCCCTTTCTGTTACTTGGCAGTTACGATCATCTAGTATATATAGGCCCTGTACCCTAGACAGTGCCTCATACTATCCTTGTCTACTCTCCAGTTGCTCCCCCCGTCGCATTAACCCGACCATAACTTGAATCCTACCTTGTTGTTCAATCGCCTCAGTCGTATAATAACCCGATGAGCCACTGTGCTGACAAAAGGATAGTATCCCCCTACCGACTACTCGACTGAACGATGCCCCGCGTAAACCCGCTCAACAAAGCGGAATTCCAGGCCGCTGAACTAGGAGACAGAACCCTGTGGCTATACGGCAAAGTCCTGGACGACTACGAACAGATCAAAGGCGACCTCTCCGCCCTCCGTTCCAATAGCGAGACCCTGGGGGCGTAAGTTGCCGAGCTACACTCCGACCTCATCATGGTGAAGGCAGCCCTGTTGGAGGCCGCACAGGAACGCACCATGGCAAACATGACAATGATGGAGGCTTTGAAGCTCCTCAACAATGCGCGCATCGACTTTGCCGCTACCTCTGCCGCTAGCGGGCCCCGTGGGCCCGCGGCCACTGATAAGGAACTCAAGGTTAATACCAAACAACCCCGCGTTGCCGCCCCTATCCACTTCAATGGGGACCCCGACAAGGTCGACCAGCTCCTATCGGATTGTTGGCTCAACTACCAGGGCAACTCCGCGTACGACACCGACCATGCGAAGATCACCTACTGCCTGTCCTATATGAAGGAAGGACCCGCACAAGCTTGGGCCAACAATGTGGTACAAGCCATGTGCTCCGGCAGTGGCGAAGGCACATACTCTACCTGGGTGGCGTTCGAGGCCGCGGTCCTCGCCGCCTTCAAGGGGGGCGCCGAGGTGGAGATTGCACAAGCCAAGATGGAAGGCCTGAGGCAAGGGCAGAGCACCGCAACCGCGTATTTCACGGTCCTCAATACCCTCAACAAGACCGCCGGCTACGACGAGACCATGTTAATCCGGCTCATGAAGAGCGGAGTTAATAAGCTGGTGGTTGAGGCCATCTACAGGCAAACAACGATGTCTACCAACTATGCGGGTTGGAAGGAAGCCGCCATCAAGCACAACGGACACAAACGGGTGTGGAACACTATGAACAACAGCTTGCGCCTCCACGACACCAGCACCCGAACCACCTCTATGTCGCAGTCCCGCACCGGTCCCGCAGCATACCACACGCCAGCTCATAACCCGGCGGTGAACTCAAAAGCCAATAACTGGGGACGCCCTTCGAATTTTAACCGTGGGAACGTCGGCGGTAATCCCGGTAATAACCCGGTGAACAACCCCCTGGCCCCCAAAGCTCCGGCCTCACAGGAACCCGTCCCCATGGACATTGATCGCGCCGCTTCCACTTCCTCGGCCAACCGCCCTCGCCCCGTGTGCTACAACTGCGGAGAGTCTGGGCATATTCAGCGCAACTGCCCAAATCACCTCGCTAAGAATCCGCAATTCCGCGCAATGTTGGCAGAGCTTATCAAGGAGGAAAGGAAGGATTTTTCCAATGACCAGGAGTGAAAGTTGCGTCCTCCTGGTCCCCCACTATACCCGACTCTCATGTACCAGTTTCACCTACCAATCGATTTGGAACTCTCCCTGTCTACGAGGATCCCGCAAGTGAAACTAGTGAACCAGAGTCCGAAAACGCAGCCGATAGAACCCGAGAAGGGAGGGCGGGTACAACCCGAAATGCCCTCCATCCCAAGAAGAAGAAGCCGCAGATGGAGAAAGCAGAATGGTGCCGACTCCCTGCAGGCAGTGCCCGAAGAACCCTGGAACATATGCGCGAACGACCGCAAGATGTGCTGCGAGTGGCCAAACAGTGGACACACCCCGCCCGACGTACAGAAGCGTGCCCTGAGTTAATCCGAAGCCTCATGGATGCCTATATCCCGGATGCCCTAGACGCCCTCGATGATTTGCGGGAGTCCCCTCAGTTTATATGAGGAACTGGGGGAAATTCGATGATGGTGCCCGTGGTGCTGGAAGAACTCTCCAGCCTCAAGGGGTACACGGCGGTCGGGCTGATTGACAGCAGAGCCACCAACAGATTCATGAACCAGCGATTCACAGAAGAGAACAATCTAGAGCTGGAACCCTTACCACTCGCCGTGCCAGTGTATAACGCGGACGGGACCCCAAACAAAGGCGGCCGCATCACCCATGTAGCGTGCATGCGCCTCACCATTGAGGGACACTCGGAGGTGTTTCCTTTCGCTATCACCGACACGGGGAAGAGCAATATCATTATCGGGTTTAACTGGTTGAAGCAGCATAACCTGGAGATCGATTGGGCAAAGAAGACCCTCAGGTTCTCTCGCTGTCTGCCGGCTTGCAAGCGTGCGGGGCTCTGGGAGGAATGGGCCGAAGAGGACGAAGAACCGGTCGAAGAGGGTGACCGGATTTTCGTCACCAAGATATATCCGGACGATTCACTGGATCGCCGAGACACAGAACATGTCTGGGCCATGGGCAGTGTGGCTACCAAGCTCGCTGCCGCCGCCCACGAGGCCAAGGGCGAGCAGGCCTTGGAGGATAGCGTACCCCCGCATTACCTTCATGACTTTCACGCCGTGTTCGAGAAGCAAGACTTCGACAAGCTCCCCGCTCGCAAAAAGTGGGATCACACTATCAAATTACAACCCGGTGCAGAACCCGTGCGCAGCCGTAGCATTCCGCTTTCGGTTCCGGAGCAGTGCGAACTGGACGCCTTCGTTAAAGAACACCTGGAGACTGGCCGAATTTGACCCTCGAAGTCGCCCTTCGTGTCCCCATTCTTTTTTGTGAAGAAGAAAGACGGAAAACTTCGCCCGGTTCAAGACTATCAGAAGTTGAACGCGATCACTGTCAAGAACCGATACCCCATTCCCCTTATCTCCAAAATCATGCATATGCTCCGCAAGGCCACCTGGTTCACGAAGCTGGATGTACGCTGGGGCTACAACAACATCTGGATTAAAGAGGGCGACAAAGAGAAAGCCGCGTTCATCACCAACCGTGGCTTATGGGAACCACTGGTGATGTTCTTCAGATTAACGAACTCCCCGGCAACCTTCCAATGCATTATGAACGACATCTTCGAGCGACAAATTGCAGAAGGACGGGTTATCGTGTACCTCGACGACATATTGATCTATTCGGAAACCCTCGAGGAACACCGGGCAACGGTCCGAGAGGTCCTCGAGATCCTGCAGAGTAACGACCTCTACCTGAAGCCAGAGAAGTGTGAGTTCGAGAAACGCGAGGTGGAGTATCTTGGCGTCATCGTGGGCCATGGCAAAATCCGCATGGACCCCGTCAAGGTTGCAGGTGTCCGGGAATGGGCGCAACCACGAAACGTTAAGGATGTTCAGAGCTTCCTCGGATTCCTCAACTTCTACCATCGGTTTATTCGCGACTTTGGAGACCACTCCAAGCCATTAACCCAGTTAACCCGGAAGGATGCGCGGTGGCGCTGGGATCGGGAGGAAAATGCCGCGTTTCGAAAATTAATCGACGCAGTGACCTCCGAGCCCGTACTACACTTTCCAACCGACGACAGCGAATGGTGTGTCAAAGCAGACACCTCCGACTTTGCAACTGGAGGTGTCCTGTCCCAGGAACAAAATCGGGTCTGGGTTCCAATTGCGTATCTCTCGAAAGCGCTGAACAACACGGAGCGCAATTATGACATACACGACAAAGAGATGCTAGCTATCATGCGCTGCCTCTATGAGTGGTGACACTTCCTCCAGGGCAGCGAGAAGAGGTTTGAGATCTGGACGGACCACAACAACTTGGAGTATTTCACAACAACCAAGAAGCTGAATCGGCGACAAGCGCGGTGGTCTCTCAAACTGAGCGAATATGATTTCTCCTTGGTGCATAAATCCGGCAAAACCCACGGGAAGACCGACGCCTTGTCGAGACGACTCGGCCATAAAACGGGGGAAGGAGATAACAGCGGGATCACGCTGCTCCCAAAAAAACTGTTCGATGGAGAATCCGGTAATAACCCGGTAAACCCTGAATGGCTACGGACCATGTCTTCGGCAATCTCTAAGGAGGAGTTCCTGCACGTTATGCCCGCAGTCCTCAACGACACCCCTGGCAACCGGTTTATGGAGGATATCAAGCGCAGGAAGGACCTTTGGGAAGACGCGATTCAGGAACTATTCGCGGAGGAAGAGAATCCCGAAGGATGGATGAACCATGGAGAGTACCTGACCAGAGATGGGACTGTGTACGTCCCTCTTGAGAAGACACTGAGAGACAGGATTCTCCGCGCCCATCACGATGATTACTTGTCCGGACACCCTGGGCAGTATCGCACAGCCGAATTGGTGTCTCGCAATTACTACTGGCCAACCTTGCTTCAGGACGCGAAACGATATGTCGCCGCTTGCTCCACTTGCCAACGCACGAAGACGTTTCCTGCCAAACCCTGCAGACATTTACATCCCAATGCCATCCCCGAGCGAATATGGCAGTACATCTCCATCGACCTTATCACCAAACTCCCGGTGTCTAACGGATATGACTCGATAGTGGTGGTGGTTGATCGACTGGGAAAAGCTATTCGGGTTCTCCCCTGCACCAAACACATTAGTGGAGAGGGGATCGCCCGGGTTTATCGTGACCACGTCTGGAAGGACTACGGAATGCCTGAAGTGGTCATCAGTGATCGAGGACAGCAGTTCATTGGTAATTTTATGCGCGACTTATCCAAGCTGCTTGGGATTAAGTCCAACGCCTCCACCGCCTATCATCCCCAAACCGATGGCCAAACCAAACGGGTCAACCAGGAAGTCGAACAGTACCTCCGGATTTTTACAAACTTCCTCCAAGACAATTGGTCAGAATGGCTATCCATGGCAGAGTTCAGCTACAAGGTTCACTCTACCACCGGATTCTCCCCCTTCTTCGCTATGCTTGGGTTTCACCCGCAGAAAGGTTCGAAGCCCTGCATGGAGGTCCTTATGGAGTCCGCAACAGAGTTTGTGGACCGAATGAAGCTGGTACACGAGGAGGCTGCGGCCTCCATGCGCCATGCACAAACGGTCATGAAGCGGTATTATGATCTGAAGCGTCAAGAGGATCCCGACTATAAACCCAGCGACCGGGTTTATCTGTCCGGACAGAATTTGGTTACCCACTGACCAACAAAGAAGTTCGACGATCGCCGTTACGGACCTTTTAAAGTCCTGTGAAAGGTCGGGGCCATATCGTACGAGTTGGAACTTCCCAAGAGTTGGAAGGTGCACCCCGTATTCAACACCGTGTTCCTACGTCCCTGGGTCGCTCCTGTCGCCGAACACCAGAATTCCGTGCCACCCCCGCCACCTGACGTCTGAGATGGGCAGGTTCTATACAAAGTCGAAGAGGTTCTCCGGGTTAAATTCAAGAGCAAGAAGAACAAACGCAAACTACGGTATTTCATCAAGTGGCGAGGGTATCCCCGGGAGGAGTGGAGTTGGGAACCTCACTCGTACTTGGATGGTGGAGGACGCAATTGAGGAGTACTATCAGAAGTACCCCAACGCTCCTCGAGAGGTCCTTAACGACGACGGACAATGGTGCGTCCCTAAAACCCGGACCGCTTGACACCCGCCCGGGTTTATCGCGCACCGAGACATTGTGCCTTGAAGGGGGGGTAATGTCATGATTCCGGGTTATTTCATTTATTCCGCATTAACCCTTAAAACCCGATCGTCTTGCTACGATCGGTTTCCCCTCAACTCCTACCCGTCTCATTTATCCCTGGAAACCCCCTTTCCGTTACTTGGCAGTTACGATCGTCTAGTATATATAGGCCCTGTACCCTAGACAGTACCTCATACTATCCTTGTCTACTCTCCAGTTGCTCCCCCCGTCGCATTAACCCGACCACAACTTGAATCCTACCTTGTCGTTCAATCGCCTCAGTCGTATAATAACCCGACGAGCCGCTGTGCTGACAAGCAAACACCGCAATCGTCTAAAAGGGGACATTGTCGAGCATTTCAAGTTCTCAAGTGTATGCTAAAACGTGAGTTGCTCTTTCGGTGGTCCGCTCTTCGGGACGACAACGAGGATGAGGGTTCAGATGGTGAGACAGATGAGGATGAGGATGATAACATGCGAGCTTGGGATGATATACTGGCCGACGACCCTGACAATTATGAGGACGAGTATGATATGGATTAAATACAGTGTTAGAATAAGTCTTTTCGTTCTCATATAACCTCAACTTGGGTGCCATGCCGGGCAGCTGTATGTCAGGACAAAATTGAGATTTTTGTCCTGAAAAGCCATGGCTTGGGCCAAAGCCAAGACCCACTCATGGCTTTGGCTTTGGCTTGAAAGTTCTCAAGCCAAAGCCGGGGCTTGAAAGCCAAGCCAAGCCATGCACATCACTAGCGGTAATATACCGAGACAACTTTAAGTATCCCAGTCAACCTCAGAGTCAATATCTTCTGGCGCAACCCAAAGGTTTCCGCCCATGGTGAGGATGTGGTGAGAATGCGAGTATAGGACAAGTATAGGATAGGGGGCGATCTGTCAAATGCCATCAAAGATGGACCCTCTGCAGTATGTTGGTGTTTGGCACCGTCCTTGATCCCACCGAA
Organism: Mycena epipterygia; assembly: GCA_029281465.1. Taxonomy (NCBI): domain Eukaryota; kingdom Fungi; phylum Basidiomycota; class Agaricomycetes; order Agaricales; family Mycenaceae; genus Mycena; species Mycena epipterygia. The sequence goes on along the minus strand of JARJCQ010000056.1, from coordinate 592,562 downwards.
CAGGGTCACGTGTAAGCGCTTGCGCAGCTCGTTTTCGAAGCTTAGAGATTTCATTACTTACCTCGAGACTGTGTTGATTATTTATTAGCGACGCACCTCGGTTTCGTGTTTGGCAATTTTCTTCTGACATGCAGTCCTGTGTGATTCCAACCGGTAGAAAGTTGTACCTGCTGGCCCGACACTGATGTCCTCCCCACACAAATCACAGCTGACCTCGTTGGTCTTCTTCTCGTCGTTGTAACACGCCAAAAATTTCGTGCTACTGCTACTGAGATTGTTATCCTCGTAACCGCGGTTGGGTAGGAACCTGTTGCTGGGTCCGAACCACTGTCAATAGCTGTCAAGTCGGCTAACTCGGCGCGATGTTCCGTGTCGTTCAAAACCTAGCTATATGTTAGGTTCATGGGGTTCCAAAGGAACCTAACATATAGCTAGGATTGCAACGCACCTGCGACATATCAATCCCTCATGAATTCCCCATTCTCAGATACGAAGTCGCATAGATGGCAGATTTACCATTGAGTTTCGACCCGTGAGAGACAGCGTAAGGAACGCGGTTATTCATGCGTAAAGCACGCTCGGCTACTTAGCCTGGATTCAACGGAATTTCTGTCCAGTGAGTCTCAGTCTGGAATGAAGAAGCATTCTCTGATGGGCGCCATCAGGTAAGCATTTCAGAGTTCCTGGCGTAGCGCACCATATAATGGCTCCCGAGGTGAGGACAGATTCCACCGCAAGCATCAAACATCGATGAAGAACGATCCTAAATTATTCGTATCGTCCGTCCGAATTACTAGCGCGGGTTCCGTAGCCTCCAGTGAATTCGGCGCAGCAGTTTGTGAATACTATAGAGAGGGGCGTGGGTCTTGGATAGGCGGTTCCTGGTATGTGATGGGGCTGCCGCGAGATATAGCAAGGAAATTAAACCGAATCTCGGCGACTGGGTACTCGGAAGCGTAGGGCTTCACAGCAAACGTGAGTTGAATACGACCCGGAGGGTGTGGGTGTGGTTGGTGGTGACAATATGGCGAGGTCGCGTCGCGGTGGAAAATATGGGAGGAATGCAGATGGAGGACACACCCCGTGAATGAGACGCATCTTTGCTTCCAGATCTCCCTGATTGCGGCGGATACTGATTCGGCGATATGCGAACGGCAGGCGATATCCGGGACTGCCAACGATGAGAGCTGACGGGTGAAGGACGGATAAATTACGTTCGGTCGTACGCCCATTGGAGGAGAGCTGACGAGACGCTTCGATCAGTAGATTCAGTGGATCAAGATGGTAATGATTTGGCCCGGGTGCAAGAGCTGTCCTTGAACTGTTGGATCCAGAACGACTCTTGCAGGAAATGGGAGGACAAAGACGCCGGTCCACGGTGTCGAGAAAAGCGAAGGGAGCACGACGAGATACATTCCTCTGCACTGCCGTAGTAAAACCCTAGGCTCGCGTCGATGAATTATAGGAATTCTTGTGGAATTCTCAGCAAAACGACTGGGAGTCAGAGTAAAGGGCGAAATTGATGAGATCAATATTCTCGGGTCCACGTGGCTCAACACTTGCTTTCGTACTTCGGTTTTGCATGCAAATCCGATACGTCTACAGTTGCTTCGCCATGCGTCGCTCAACCTCGATGGACGACTTGTCGCTCGCTACGACCCTGCCCATGCTGCATCTCCGACAATCCGAACCAGGCAAGAGTCTCATCTGTCCGAGATGTCGTCTGGCGCTGTTTGATTCCCCAATCTCTGTCATAATCTGTTTGGCGAGAAACCGTTCTCTTTCTGTAATAATCCAATCTGTTCTAGTAAGTCCATGTCGCAAGTTTGTTCAGTCCAGGGCCGCCCGAACTCTCCGACTCCGATTCCAAAAAGCCATTATCTATGGTGCAGATTCCTACCGATTGTGCACTTGTCCACTGAGCACTTATAAACGCAATTATATCCTCAGAGCAATCCCTTTTATTGCACGGTACTGCTATTTCCACTAAAAACTGATGCTCTCTCGCCGCAATCCTGTCGCCGCAAGACGGTAAAGACAATCTCCGCATTTTGTCCCAGTCAAACGGTCATCCCGTTCGGTGTGCATCCTCCTTTGCTGTACTGTAAATCCTCACCCGACTAACTCCATTTTCCTCAACTAATGAATTCAGATTGTAGGTATTTGATTCCGTTCCTCCGTCCGCCGTCTTCCAATCCTGACATACCCGGATATAGGCGTCCACGATCTGATGAGCATCACTGAATGACTGCATCCACCCGCAAGTGTGTCTATTTCGTGATCCACTGTGCTCTTACATGTTGATTTATTTCATTAGACTTCTTTCTAATCACCCAGCTATTCATTGATCCAGTATCCCAGGTTCAAATAACCTACCCACCCTTTCGTCGACATCGACCATCATTGACAACCATGTGTGAGTTCATCCCTTTCCCATATCTCACCACGTGCTGTTTGGGCTGCCATTCGAGGAGAACAAGTACTGGCGAGTGATGGAGGATGCCTGCCTGCTCCCCTATTTGCAGCTGCTTGCGGATGGTGATTTGACTGAGGTATGTTCTCTGCTCGATGCACATCGTAGTCCAATGTGCTGATTCTTTTTTGTAGATGTAAGAGCATCTGCTCGCGAATAACTTGGCATTTTTCAGTGGAGAGAAGGGTATTAATCTGTCTGGGGGGCAGAAACAGTGGGTGAGTGACGTATAAACTGTGTCGCGCACCACACTCACGATGTGGTTAACATCAACCGGACGCTCTATTACGGTGCGGACGTCGTCATCTTTGACGACCCGCTCTCTGCAGTCGACGCCAGCATCGCAAGGCGCTCTTCCATAGCGCGATTCAAGGCCTCGTGGCGCAGGGCAAGACCGGTATCCTAGTTACGCATGCGCTGAATTTTCTCTCGCAGTGCGACTATATTTACACGCCTCGATCAGGAGTTCGGAGGTGCGGAGGCGCAGGAGGACGCGGACGCCGAAGACTAACCACAGGTGCAGGTAGTCTCGGTCGAGGACGCGAAGGCGAAGTCCGGCGGGGAGGAACTGGGAAGTTCGAGGGTAAGCTGATTGTCGAGTAGCATCGCACTACTGGTGGCGTTGCATGGAGCGGTGAGTACAATAATTTAATTTTGAAAGCATATCCCAGCACTGAGACTTTGTCGCCCAGTGTATGGATATTATTTGAAGGCGGGCAGGGGTTAGCGGACGGTATACTCTTCGGAGCCCTCATACAAGGCAGCCAGGTCGTCAATTCGTACTCGTTGGTTTGGTGGGAGGACAAGCGAGTGTTTGAAAAGCCTGGCTCTTCATCCGGATCCTTATCTGCCGTTGCGGCGCTTTCAAGCAGACATTCACATTTTACCAAGTGCTATATGCGCTCCTCGGGGTTTCTCAGTCGCTATGTACGTACATCCTGTGCGTCTCCAAAGTGATAAATCAGCCATGACATTCACTCATGTTTTGTTGATTTCGGCGGTATGTTGATGGACTTCTTCGCGATCCGGGTCTCTGCTAACCTGCACCGCGACGCGATCGTAAACATATTCCACGCACCCATGACTTTATTTGCTCCGCCTGTTTTTTCTGCGCCAACACACCTGGTTGTTGAATCCCTCCATTAAACACCATAGTACGTTGTGTTCATCTGACTGAAGCCGCAATTTAATTTACACCTTGCCAACTTTAGCCGATGGGACGTATTATTAGCATCGTACGTGTCTCAATTTTTTGGCTTCGGTTTCCTATGGCTGATGCTTTTCCCGCAGTTCGGGAAGGATATCGACAGTACGGAGATCATTTCGCCTTTCTTTGTTTCGGATACTGATCATTGTTCTGCCGTAGCCATTGATAATTCGCTCCCAGGTATGTGGATAATTCACGCGGATATGTATTGGTTCAGAATGATACATACACACACCTAACGTCCCGCAGTTGTGCTCGTGCTGACCAACGTCTTCGGCTCCGTTATCCTTATTACCATTCTCGAGAGGTTGTGTTATCTCGACCGTTTCCCTCGCTCATAACTCGCGCAGTCATTGCAGAAGTTCTCATCGTGTTCGGCTTCGGCTAATTCGCCGCGTTTACCGCGCCAGCGCCTTGGAGATGAAGCGGCTCGACTATTGCGTATGCGCATGTCGGAATTCCCTACTGGTGTGGGTACCTCCTTCGTCACACACGGCTGATGTCATGATGGCTCATAGGGCTCCCGACCATCCGCAGCTACGAAGAGATTCCGCGATTCATTCGGGACAACAAGTACTACATTGATCTCGAGAGCCGCGCCCTATTTTATTTATTTATTTTTAACGGTCACGAATCAACGTTAAGTAAGAACGGAACGCCAATTGGGATCGTGACACGAATTTTTGTGTGCAGGTGGCTCACGGTGCGCCTTGACGCTTTGGGTTCCATTATCGTATTTTTGGTGCATTTTGCTGTTCGTCCATGCATGCCCTTGCAATAACTAGGTGCGAAAGTACTTACCACGACGAACTAAAGTAGGAGAAGACGCATTGGGAAGCATACATAATACTCAGTATACGCAGAGTGAGGTACCGCAGCCATCTTGAGATGCAGAATATACATAGACATGCGCGAGCCGTTGGGAAATGAATCGAGGGAAATCCTGAGGTTCCAGGTTGGGGATCGAGCGGAGATCTTCCTGCTGGGATATGATAGAGCAAGTACACAAGGGACGGAGGAGGAGGAAGATTCGTGAGATGCTCTTAGAGGCAGACCCGGAACGGACAGCATGTTATATAGTGAAGGGGATAAAATATGCAGGGCCGCGTGCGAATCCAGAGAAGATGGAACCGCCTCGTATATCGAGACTGAATTGCGATATCGAGATTGAAGAATATGGAGGTTGGCGTTCAGTTGGCAAACATGTACCCACTCGATTTGATATCGGGATTGAAGAACAATACAGTCAATGCAATATAGCGCTGAAATTTTTGGCTAAATGGGAGTTCCGATTGGCATGCAGGTTAATATCAAAAAACAGAATTGTCGAGTGCAGGGGCATGCGAGGTCTTGATCAACGATAAGAGATAGGAAGCTAGACACTGGAGGCAAAGTACGACGCACATGAAAGCCAAGTGCGTCCAATGCATGTACTTTGCAGTTGGTACAACAGGTAATGAATAGACAAAGTTCTTTGAGCAGACAAAGAGCAGACAAAGGGGAGACAAAGGGCAGGCAAACATTTTCTTGGGGTGGCGAAATGTTTGCCTGCCCTTTGTCTCCTCTTTGTCTGCTCTTTGTCGACCCAAGAGACTTTGTCTACTCTTTGTTCGCTGTCTTCACAGGTGTGAAGTACATGCATTGGATGCACTTGATTTTCAAGTGCGCCGTACTCTGCCTCCGGTGAGAGGGACGAAAACTGAAAACTTTGCGGGCGGAGACTCAGGACTCAGAAGAAGTATGCTTGAGGAGGGGCAATTTAACAGAGGGTGAACAGAGAGCAGCCATCAGAAATATGGAGTAGAAAGATATTCCCGAAAATCCACGGGCAGGAAGAGCACCGGGCAATATTATCCAAGCAAGAAAGTTTTAAACCAGCATTGAACTTTGATGCGTAAGAAAAGAAACGAGCGGAAATGGCCGAGTATGAGATAGCTATCTCAAAGTACGGGTCATTGGAGATCAGGCTCTGGGGACATCGCGAGAAGACGAGGGTGCAATGGTATGCTTATGAACGAGAGGGAGAATATTCCTCCGGGATTCCCGGGGAGATTACTATAGCTATGTGTAGGGGTGAAACGGTAAATCGGCCGTTACGCGTTGAAACGCTGAAACACCTGCCTTTTATGGTAATTATTTTGCCATCAGTTACCATAAAAGGCAGATTTGTAAGCAGAAACGGGCCTCCGTTACGCGTTACGTTTCACCCCTACACATAGCTACAGTATGGGTATATGGAAAGGCTAAAAATAAGCACGAAGAACCCTCACGCTGCAGCTAATTTCTCCCTCCGGTGAGTCCCCGTCCATCGTGCGAGTCGCAATTTCAGCGGAAATGACATCATTACGGGAGGAAGGACCGCGTGACATGTACCAGTGAAGGGTCGAGACCAGGGTTCGCTCACAGGGACCCAAGGGCATCTCCGAATGCAAGGGTGAACACATCTAGGACATGTGTTGAACTTGATCATGGCCAGGAAACCCACCAGGAGACAATTTGATTTTTTTCGGACCTCGAAAAAAAGTGAAACACCGTGGGAAAAAATGAGTTTTTTGTGCTCAATCACATTCTTTTGGCCGCTTTCGTGGCTCAGAAAATCAGGAAAAAAATTACAAAAGTTTATTTGACTGTGAAAAACACGTGCAGAGAAGTGCTGACTTGCACTGTATAAAAGGATAGGATATAGGATATAGGATATAGGATACTGTACTATTACGACCAAGTGTTCATTAATTTCGGAAAATTCACTCACCGAGATGGCCGATACATTTTCTTTTGATTTATGGCAATTTTTAAAAGCCTCAGAAAAATTGGCCATCACGCGTCACCTGAACACTCGGTCGTAATAGTACAGTAGGATAGGAATATAGGATAGGATAGGATAGGCGCCGAGACATCAATGGCGTCTAATACCCGGCTGAACACAGTGACGCAGACGTTTCCGCGTGGGCCTCTTTCCCCCGTCGGCAGACCGTCTCGTCGCATCCCCGCTTACAGCTCTCGAGGCGGCGAAGCGGCCGAGCGGAAGAACCGGAGGTTCTTCCCCACACTCACAAAATCATTGACCACGACTCCCCAGAGTCGCAAAAACTGATTTCGTGTGACACGCGTCCGAATCGACATTTTCCCTTACCTGCCCCTCCCAGCATAGACCAGACAGCTTTAGGCTTGCAGTGTCCTTGGAATGCCCGCTTCTTTCTGCGCCCTATCCTGGGGCATCATTTCATTTCATTGCGACCACATTGCCGTCTATTGCCGTAGATTGATTCGAGACAGCTTGTGAATAGCTTCAACAGCTTCTGTATTGCTCCTCGTCTCTGCAGCTTCAAACACATCACCCTCTCGAATCCTGTCGTGTGGATCGTTGAACACGACGGGAGGATCGCAGATCTCGGCGGTAGCTGACAACTACATCCGTGATTTCGAGGACTTCAAATTACGGCTCGGGCACAGACTTACTCATAAACCATCGCAGGATCTACAGCTGGTGATTCTTTTCCATCCTTTCCCTCTTCTGACCCATACTCGCGCAATGTCTACGACCCCATCCGCCCCTCCGTCTGGCCCTCCGAATGTTGAACTCCTGTGCGTCTTAACACCACTGGTAACCGTGAAATAATAATAAAATAACATGCTGCAGTTTTGGTCCACTGCTCATCGGTGTCCTCCTCAACACCACACTTTATGGAGTGCGTGGCTCTATGTATCATTCCATTCCACAACACTAATGCTCCGGCAGGTTCTATTGGTCCAGGTTGGTGTATCTTGCCCTCGTTCGTCCGGGGCTCACTCGCGTGTTCAGATGTTGATGTATTACCAACGATACAAACGGTATGCTTGTTCCCGTGTGGTCGAAATATTATTGACACCTGCCTAGGGACCGAAAATGGCTCCGCTACCTTGTACGGAACTTGACGGCCAGCGAGACTGCGACGACGGGCTCATTGTTTTCTTTTCAGGCACTCTATCTCCTCATCGCCGAGACCGTCAACGTTGTGTTTGATATAGGACTCATCTACGAGCCCTTGATCTTCAGATATGGTATTGATATCCATTGTCCTCCTGAAAAGTTTTAATCCTCGAGCCTAGGAACTGCCAAAGCCCTTGAAATCTCGCCCCTACGTGAGTCCTACGTTGGATTTTCTCGATAATAGTCTCACATACGCACACAGTTCTGCGGCCAGGTATGTGTAGCAAACCGACGCATGGCTGTTCCTCCGCTGAGGCTATCGCTGTATCACAGATGCGGCAGTCACAGTGCGCAGCCTCCTTCAATTCCCACTTCACCACTGACCAGAAGAATGTCCCAGGTCGCGATATCTACGCCTGTCCAGCTTTTCGTAGCCTGGAGAGTGAAAATGCTCACCAAGTCGTACTTTTTCCCATTTCTCATTGCTCTCTCATCCCTCATTTCCCTCGGTGAGATCTCTACTTCCTTTCTGAAGATCTTTTCTTACGCTATGCTAGGCGGTGGGCTCTCCGTCACGATCATGGTCAGCCTTCACTCCGCGTACGCAGATTTCGCGAACTTCCATCCATTCGTCATCACTTGGCTCTCCTCCACCGCCGCGTGCGACGTGATCCTCAGCGGAGCCCTCATTTATTCCTTGGTAGTTCTAAGCTCTACTAAACAATCTACAACACAGCTAATTTGATGTGCAGTATACTCGCAAAACAGGTGTCAGCACGACCGACCGATACGTTGACAGGATCATTAGTTGTGAGCTGCTTTAACATTCAACCCAGACTAACGCTAATGGCGTGGGCAGTAACGGTGCAGACGGGCTCCATCACGGCTATCACAGCACTGTTGGATTTGTTCGTCTTTCTGTTTTCTCCTGTAAGCTATGTACTCTGTCCTGCACATGAAACAGACTCAGGTTGGATTTCCAGGGCACAACGCTGTAGGTCGAAGTCATTTAATAATGGGAAGCGCGACGCTCAAGCCCATCCTCAGTCAGTTCATCTGGGATTTTCCGCTCTCAAAACTCTACACCAATGCTTTGTTCAGCACGTGAGTCCTATTTTTGACTCCCACCAGCCATTTAAATAGTCCAACTGCAACCAGACTGAACGCACGGCCCTGGAGGGAAGAAGGCTCTTCTCAATACACTATGAACGTGTTATTTGACCAGACACCCATGAACGAGACTGCACGGCTCGACTCGTTTTCTGTACGTCCTTCATTTAAATGCCGAATGGGTCTGCTTACATTTTCTTTCTACAGGCCTATGTCGTGAGTCCAAATATTCGACTTGGAGGGTAATTATCAACGTTTTCGCCGCACAGGTTCAAGGACCGTTGGAACGGACCCGCCGACGCCGGGAACTCTCGTCGGTATACACCAATCGTGATCATGAGGGCACTGAGGATCCCGAGCGCGGGGGTGTTGCAAAAGGTTTCCCCGCCCTAACTTGATTCATGAGAAATGTGTATCGATTATTACTGTACTTGAAATTCTTGTTGTGCACTGTTTATTACTTCCAGAACGCGACTGGCACGTAAACTGCTTCCGACTCGACAACCCATCGTCACGGATGCTGACCACGAAGATTTCCTCCCGCCCTTCTCAGACTCGCGATTGAATTGTTAAACTCGGCGCCGCCGACGAAGTTCGCTGAATGCTCAGTGGTAGATATTGACGGACCTCAGTGGGAGACGAAGACTTGGACAAGCGAGCCTATCTTTTCCCATCTTGCAATTGGCTGCCTACCCGTGGATAACACACCGCAGCACATCGGTTGGCACTCGCTGCCGTGAACACGACATACAGTTTATCCCCGCCTCACGCGGGACTACTTTGGTGATTTACGCAACTATCGACAGCCGACGCGCAACAATCCTTACATCGTGAGTGTTTTCTGCCGTTGTAATGCTACCTACCTACCTCAAGCAATTATATTTTCCGCCACTGACAGTCAGCGATTAAATCCGGTTCGCGACTATCACCGATTCACCGAGACCATTCTATCGTCGTCCGCCACTTCTGGCTCCTTGGGAACCTATTTAGATCCCGAGTTGAGCGCCCAGCGGTGAATGAAGGATACCATCCCGATCATTTATCACGACTCAGGCCTCCCGCTCATTTATCATGACTCGGGGACGCCAAAGGCAGATTCGGGTTCCAACTTCCTCAAACGCACACAAACAGAGCTCATTCGAAGTCCGACCTACGCCACAACGGCGCCACAACAGCCATATCAAAACTCGGAGCGCTGGTGGCTGTTGATGAGGTATCAGATGAATATAGAACTTCAGCCGTCGAGAGCGGGAGATTACTGACGAGTAATTAAAGCTTTCTGCTACTGTTGCGAGCACTCACTGATGGATGCAGACCGGATTTGACTAGGAGGCCCCCCAATACATGGTTATATTACTCCCCGCGACTCGGACGTAAGCAATGTGTTACTTTTGGGCTTACTTTGCTGTGTCACTTATACGAATGAAGCAGCGGCTGCCTTGATTTACATCCTCATATTCGGACCCAGCGTTGCTCAGACTCTCCATCTCTCCGATGCGTTGACTCTGGACGGCTCGTCAGCCAGCGGCCACTCTGCGGAATATAATGGTCTTTCCACAATATCCGAATTGTGCGGTCCTGTCTGTCCTTGTGCAGTCCCCATCCCAATCATTCTGCCCTGGGATTCATCTCCTGGTCCTAGCCGTCTTCTTTCGCCCGGATTCCATTGCTCTCTATTCGCCTCTTCACATCGACATCGAGAACAAAATTTTGGGGCTCTCGACTTTGGTGATCCAAGAAGCACACCTATCATCCGACTTTTTCTGCTCCGGATTGGTGGCGGCTTGTGCACGCGCACGGACGCTGGGGAAAGGAGGCACGTCTGGATTGGTGCAGCACGTCTAGGGAGAACGCGTCGACGTCCGAATTGGTGGGAGAGCTTAGAAGGGCGAGCCTCCGGGCAAATGGAAGTGCGCCCGCGCGGGTCGCGGACGCAGACGCAGGACTGCGCAGACGCGCCATCTCACCACGCATCTCGGAAAGGATCCAGTGGGATGGCACGGCGGGCGGGGGCGTACGTATATAAATGGGGAAGGGCTAGATTTTGGCCAGCGGGTGGAGGCAGGGTGGGTGACTCTTGATGTATACGTGGGGTGTGGAGCGAAGAGAGGCAGGGGAATGGGCGCTAGCTGAGGCTAGTAGTAGATCGGGCAAGAGGCGAACGAGCGTCTTGCACTGCGCCTCTTTCCTTCCTGTATCCCCGCCCCGTCGTAGGCTCCAGTCTTGTACGTCATAAGCTCCACTCTTGCACGTATCCGAGTATCCAGCGGATTCCTCCCCACTGCGGGCCCCATTCGCGCGTTTCGTGTTTGTCACGCATCCACGTATCCGTCTTGCATCCTCTCCTTCTCCTCCGACCCCTCGGCGCGACGTACGACCCCGGACGACGAATGTACAGCAGCGGCGCGTCGGCGTCCGGTGGCATGGAGCGCATCCGCGTCCGCTGTAGTGGTAAACGCGTCCACGTTTGGATTGGTAAGGGATGGGGAAGGCGCGCCTCGGGGGGTGGGAGACGGCGCACACGGCTGTCTTGGTGAAGCATCAGGAACAGCGGCATCGACGGGCGGAGCGGGATCAGCGTCCTAGTGGGGGGGGGGGGGGCAAGTGCGCGGGAAGGGGCAAGCAAGGGGACAAGACGGAAGGGCGGGAGAGCACGGGCGAGAGGCGGATCCAGCTTGTGAAGCGGATGGGCAGGCGGGATAGAACATGCGGTGGGAAGGAAGGCGGCGGGGATGATGTCGCAAATGGTAGCCTCGGCAGGATGGGCGCGCGGGGGTTTTGGTGCAGCGTAGATCGTGACGGGGATACACCGCGCAGGGACGGGCATCGTGGCGGCGTTCATCGCAGAGGTCGTAGTAAGCGGCGGGAAGGAACGGCCGGATAGCATGGCGTCGCGTCTTGAGATGGACAAAGCATATACGGGCCCCACGCGTTCTCAGTACTGAGCGACGTGGGTGAACGTAGCCACCTCGTTTGTCTTGTAATGCCGAATGTAGAACGACACGATGCGAATACCAGTCGCGAGCGCCACATCGTGCAGAATTGCATCCATCTAGCTGGATCTACGGTTAGGAACGCAGCAGCGGGGGCAGAAGCGCAGCGCACCGGACTGGGCCTCGACACAGACTGAACTGTATAAAGGACATATTCGTAGTCGAAGTCGTGGTACCGATGAATCAGCAAGGATAGGTTCACTGCGGCTCGTAGACGTCAAATGCGAGGAGGAAAGGATGAAGCGAGACTGGAGAATGGTCGAGATGAGATGACGGTGGCAGGATTTGATCCGACGAGTACGTGGGAAGGCGGGGTGATGGCATCACCTCTCTTCTCCTGCAACGACGAGCGTCAAGTTGTGCATGGTTCGATAAACGTTTGACAAGATGAACCCCTGCGCTAACATGATTCGTCGAACTCGAACTCTAACATCCTAGACATCAATCATCCATCACACGGCGGCTAGGTTCTCGTTTCTTCCTGGTTTCTTCTATGACTCCCGCAGTCCTTCCAAATCCTTCGTCAACGCATCCGTTGTTGCAAGCTTTGCGATCACAAGAACATGGCCATTGACAAATATCACTGGGTGCATTAGTCTCGGGCTCTCTGGTGAACTTCCCCGCAACTGGTTTCTCTGCACGGTTCCAAAGCTTCCTTCCTGTCAACGGTTCTTCGCTGAATCACACCACACGTACGTCGTGACGGTCTAAGCCGGGTGTCCGGCTGGTTAGCTCCAACGTCATCAATTCCGACCCAATTTTCGACGCGACTCGGACGAATGCGCTATCCACGATCATCTCTCGCAGCGTTACTAACACTTGCAGAGCCAGGTCCCTCGCAACAGCGGATGACCCAGCCCAGCTTGGCCTCCTTGGCCCTCTTAATCTACGCACGACATTCCACTGGCAATCTCCCGCGCCACACATCATCCACCCGCAGACGATCCAGAAACCGGAATCCTGAATATACGTATCACGACCCTTCCAGTGCCATTGTCCTTTGCTTTTTCTGCACGGTCCAGTGAATACTCGCAGGCACTCGGGAGGAACTTTGGACCAGCGTATTCGCTTAAAGCTCCGGAATCAGACTCTGCGGGGCTCCCTTCCTTCCGGACTATCGTTCGCGGGCTCTTCATACTTGTCAACACAGACTGCGTCTACTGCTGATCTTGCGATGCGGAGCAGCAGCAGCTGTTCTTCTGTACGTTGTTCTGCGAGATTCTTCTTGTCAGCCAGCGCACTCGAACTCTTGCCTGCCAGATTATGATTTTCACGGACGCGCTTTTCGAGGGCCTGATGTATATATCGTGTAATTCCGCGCGCGCCTCAGCCTACGGACGAGCACGAACCCTCATCTTCTTCCGATCTTCGTGGAACCTCAGGCCTCAACACTGCGCACGTTCCACCAGAATCAGGCCCAGGCTCATAACATAATATCCTAAACTCGGTGTGACTCCTTCTCTGCGAGCTCAGGCGTGTCCCCAGCTCACTCCGCCGTACCCGTGTCGCGCCATTTCAAGCGCCCGGCGAGGTACGCACCCTCAAGATTTCGGCAGCATACATATGACTCCAAATAAGGAACAAGCCTGACCCAAGATAAGGAGCAAGCACCAACTAAATCCCTCGACCGGAAGTATCTATAATACTAATGACTTTGGATACATATGCTCGCTCGGAAGCGCCCGATACCCCAGACGCAGCGACCTGTACTATCTCCCCAACACACGACTTGTATCTCTCCGACCCACGAACCGGCTCGTCCTCAGCCACGGAAGGCTAAAAATCCGGGCTGGGATATCACTCCCATAGCCTTTCACACCTTCTTCCTAAACTGAATTTTTTTCGTCGACTGAATCTGCTAGTCCTAGCTAATAGCTCCTTTCCTCCGTGGCAATTGGGCCCACGCTCGACTCGATGCGCTAGCAAAGTCCAGAGGCCAGCTCTAAATCTCTCCCATAGGATGGATAGAGGCGAGGTCCTGCAAAAACCGGAATAAGCAGCCCATGGAAGTTTATCGGCGGGTTGAGATACTCACGACTAGACCGACGACCATCTAGCATCATCCCAGAGATCCAATTAAACAACTTGAAAGTTGGACCAGGCCCGAGTTTCAGTAACACAAGGTAAAACGGCAGCCAGATGATTTATTTGATGTGCCGTATCGAGTGGGGAGGGTGATCACAGACTCGAGAAAGATGATTCTTAAGTTTCGTGCTGCTTCTGCGTCGTTCTGACGACCGGCATTCTAAGACCCCAACTCATCGACAGATTTGAGCAGATTTAGCAGATGCGAGCAGATGTTTGCCGAAGCGCAGCAGATTTGACCAACTCTGCGCAGAGCCGAACATACAGGATTCTCACTGGGCATCATTCTTGGATTGTTGAACCAACCTAACTTTCTGGATGGTCACTGGTTGAGCACTTCAAATTTTTCAGTGAAAAAATTGGTGAAAAATGTTGTTTATTTTTCAGACATTTTTTACTGAAGAAGGTGAAATTTTTTAAACTTCAGCACTTTCTCGATTCAAGGTGAAAAATTCAAAATAAAATAAGAAAGTGCTGAAAATGTTTTTAATTTTTCACATTGTTCTTCAGTGAAGAATGTCTGAAAATAAACATCATTTTTCACAATTTTTTTTCACTGAAAAACCCGAAATTCTCAACCAGTGGGTCATGTTATTGAATCAACACCACTTTTTTTCACATTGTCAGTGATTGAACCAACCGTTATCAAACACAACTTTGATCTGTTGCAACTTGAGACAACATGTCTCGATGCGTTACAATTTGAAGCCAGGTTACATGTAATATAACATGTTATAACGCTTTCGAAAATGGACGTTGTGCAGAGGATTCATAGAGGCCGGGTTGTTTAGATATACTTGTCTGATTGTGAATAAATTACATACCAAGTACACGACCTCAGAACGGGTCGAAAATACATGTCCGGTGCACTAGTGCATTCTGGCTTTTCGTGGCATGTTGTTTGGGCCCAAGGCCGTAGGCAGTAGTCTCTTATAAACAGACACTACAACATATTTCACTCGTACCTCGTATGTAGGCAGACACCATCACATTGCTTGCTCTTGACCACCACACACCATTCTCAGCACCTCTGGCTGGGCCCAGCCTGGCTCTGCCAGACTGATGTCTCCACCGAGACCCTCCTATTCCCGACGACTCCCACAGCTGTTCAATGATATTCCAGAAACATTAAGGTGTTGGGGAGTCTCAATGGTGTTGAAGCCGTGAAGTGGTTGTTTCCATTAATAACATCAACCATCGAACAGCCTAGCCGTATCAATAACCTTATATAACTGAAGATCCAAAAAAGAGTGAGCTTGATTCAACAAATTGGCATCCGTCCTTACAGCCATTGACAGTATCGAAGGCGCGGATGAAAATTTTCTTGTTTAGGATGTTTTTCGAAGAATTCCCCAGCTCTCAGTCAGTTTTGCACAGATTCAGATGAAACCTAGCCAGATCTTCCATACTAATTCATACGCAATTAGTGATAGAAGGAAGTCTGCAAAAATAATTTATATTGATTGGCCAGTAGACTGGTGAAGGAATGAGAATTCAAAGACGAAGGTGGTGTTTTCAGTGATGCTTTCTTGCAGCTCACGGGGATCGTCGACATGGGCACTGTAATTGGCAGAGGAGAATAGGAGTATTGCTAGATTTTTTCTGGGCCCTGAGCAGGAGTTCCATCTTGAAACTCAGTGTTTCTCGGTAGATTTCAGCTCAAAACATATTGCAATCAGGTAAGCTGATTCCGATTCGGTTCCGAAATCCGTATGAAAAAACAGTGGCAGAAATTAGGTCAACGTGGAAGGAATCACATTGTAATGAAGCCACTGGAAGCATCAGCCAATTGACAAATATCTGGTGACCTTTTTTGGGCTTGTGAGCTTGTCGAGGTCAAAAATCTCAAAAGTCAAAAAACATCCCCCAGGAATTCCTGAATCAGTCCTAGTACAATGCTGGAAAAAAAAGAAAAAAAGAAAAGAAATATTGAGCTTGTGAAAATTTGCACCTTTGAACTTTCTGGTGGCCTTGCGACCTTTTTTGACCTTTTTTGCCTTGTTTGGCCTTGTACGAGGTCAAACAAGGTCCACCAGGTCTTTGTCAAAACTCTGATGAAGTACTTCTGCTTCCACTGACCTCCACTTGTACAACTTTTGTATATACACCTCAACCTTACTGACACCTCGACAGCTAGAACCATTCCTCCCTTCGAAAGAAGGATCAATCTTCCGAGCCGTCAAGCCGATTACAGACACGATCTTAGCTTCGCCTCGGTCCATAACAGGACCAACCTTTTCTTCGACAACGGCTTGCTCATCGTTGATGGCGACACCGAGAGTTTGAGCTCATCAACATCAAGCTGTTATATCAGCCTGCCATTTGATGGCTTGATGCGCGTTCTGTACAAGCGAGGATAAGCGGTACTAATACCCCAGACAGGAAGATCTCTAAGGTGATAATCAGCCATATATCTGAACTACGGTGGGGATGTATTACGCCCGATCTCTGAGGGGATATCGGTGATATATCCCCCTGCCACTATGCAGTGTTAAATTCAGTGGGGCCCTGTCGTACGTGGTATAGGTGGACGTGCGCGACAGCCTTGCCTACATATTTGATTCCGTAACGACCAATGAGAACCGTCAGACCGCACTTATATAAGTGCCACTGATATCGGCGCGACATTCATTTCCCCTCTCTCCTTCCTTCAAGTATGCCAGCCACGACCCCAAACACACTGGTTGTCTTCGGTTGGTGCATTGGAATCGCTATTCTCAAAAGTACTTACCGTTTCGTGAGGACAGGTGCAAATGAAGATGCCTTCTTCATTGGTCACGGTCGTCGGCACACCTTCCAAGGCGTTCCGGAGCGTTTCGCTGCACAAGTTCAAGGCGTCGACCTACCCATCACACAGACGGCTTGGATTTCGTGCGTGCTTTTCATCACTAAAACTTGTCTCCACCCTTTCATCTCATCCTTGTCACAGATTTGATCCCACCGGTACAAAATACATCGCAAATAATGACAACCGGGAGCAGTGTACGTCGTCTGTGGCGCGCAACCAACATCACAATCTAACTGTCCGCCTCAGTTTACCATAGCACCGACATTTCTAAAGACCTTATCGGCCGTCTAAAAACAAACGGATTCATCACGCTCGGCAGCAGTGACAACTACTTCATTAAACATAAGAACGGATGGCATGCACGGCTGCCGCCGAAGATTTTGAACAATCTCCAGCAGCTTAAATCGCATGTCCCAAATCTTGATAGCGTGATCACCGGGGTAAGTCATCTCTAGCCCTTTGGAGGGATTGGTTAATTTCGGACGAGCACAGCTTTTGTTTGGGCACGAGCAAACTCACATTTTTCTTTTTGAGGGAGGTTTCATGGCGGATTTGAACGCCGAGACCCGTAATAACCCTGAACATCCTCTCATGAAGGTACACTGTCTCGAGACCGGAGCTTATCATGCCCACGCATTAACAGGTCCTGGCCGAGTTTGATGAAGGCTGGTGTATCTTGCCGGGCTCAACACTCTGCCCCTACTCAGACCGCTACTTCTTTTTGAAATTCAAGAAGCCGAACGACACAGTCATCCAGATGAAATGGTTCTTACCTGACTCCATGAAACAGAAATACGCGGAGCTGCGGCAGCTGGCCGAGTTACCCGAAGATCAAATGTGTGCGTATACTCACGTTGTCCATACGGATTAATTAACATTAACATGTTGTCCCCAGTCATGAGCGAACTGCGCATGGCTGGCATGCAACGGCAGCAAGTCAATAATGTGAGTGTTTGATTGAGTATGCAAACTACCGACTTAGGATCCGCGAAATCTACAGGCTTTAGCGATGGAGAGACTGGTATGTGTACTTGCAGCTGTGATGATAGGAGGCATCATTCAACTCAGTTTCCAACAGAGATATCAGGCCCAATTGAGTAACCAGGTCTCCCGGACGCTGGTAGAATCCGGAGAGGCTATTAGAAGGATGGCTATGTCACCTGGGACCTACGAGGAGGTGTGGAAATATTACTAAGTAAGTGAGTGTTGTCTCATAGGTATTCGGCCTCGCCACTAACTTCACCCGCCAGTTTCAATGTCTTTGTTTTACTATTTCGCCACGATGAATCAATTGAAGCTACGGGTAGCATCATTGAGAAAATAATATCTATATGAGTCGAGAGGGCTTCGACTCGTTTTTCCATGGTCCTTGTGTACATCCCACCTCGGGCCAGATCGTATAAGCTAATTGAGATATCACTTCGAATAAAATAGGAATAATTCCAAATATATTTGTGTAGCAAGATTACCCTAAAAGCTGGAGGGTCTCCCAATCTCACCCAGCCATCCATTGGGTCATTGTACAGATATTTGACTGGCTTTTAAACGGCTAAAATTCCAGCCGTTTAGAAGCCGATCAAATAGCAGGGCACCGGTTGCACCAATCTCTTGGAGCCAAAGCTACACCCTACGGCTTTTTGAGGGATGCATCTCCCCAAATATTCTCAGAATTATCGCGATTTTACTTGCGAGCTAGATATCGATTTTTTGAAATTGATCGGCTTAGCCGGCGGCAATACTACCACTCACCAAGTTGCCTTGCGCGCTTCGGCATCGGGGATTTCAGATGGAGCTGCAACGCAGCTCCCAAACGACTTGAATATATCGCCCAAATCTATCCGCGGGCAGCCTGGCGTGTCTCACTCAACGTTCTTCTGCATGACATACCTATTTCTGGATTGTTCATGCAACATGCGCAGTAAAACGGTCGCTGTGCATGTGGACTTCAAGTTCCTTCAGCAGCGGATTAACTCCTACTATAGCATCCTTACTTGGAAATTGAACTCCTCACCGACGATAACGAGCTGTTTCTGCAAATTGGGAGGAGTCCGCTCATCTGACGACGGATTCAACGAGATGTCGCACCACAGTACATCCCGCCATTGATATGGTGTATCAGATATGAGCGGAAGTCTCCTCAGTGGTGGTACATCGTGTTTTTGGAAGCCCAAACATTCGTATGTGACACCCACACTCGACGTGCGCACTTTGCTAGTTCCGTTTTAAATTTAGATCTGGAATCCTCACTCAAACTTGTGTAAGCAAATATCATACATCCTACCCTCATCGACGACATGCTTCGACGTAAACTGGACTGTGGCACTAGTAGCGGAGTGCTAGCAGCTAATCTACTTATTCTCTGCGCAAGGTTCGCAACATGCCAGTATCCAGTGTTCTGGCTAGTTGTTGGCGCGCGAGTGGCTCGCGCAGCGGTGGTGTAGGCAGAATGTTCAATCGCCTGGAGTTACCTGATAAATCTTGTCGAGCGTCTTTTTATATATATTCAACAAGCGGTTGACGGCCCGCGGAGCGGGCCGTCATCCCCTTTGCTGAGACTTAAATTGAAGTGACAGTCAATTGAACGGTTGTAATATAATACTATAAAAGAATTAGAGGATGTCACAGTACTTATGATGTCCTTGCATCCTTGCGGCACGGTGTCGGATTTTTCGAGAGTGTCACGGCTCAACCTGGCCTTGTCGAATTGTCGAATATGTTCCGGATGTCACGCATCACCCCCCCCTGTCGAATTGATTGTAATAGTACAATAAGATGACACAAAATAATAAGACAGAGGGGGTTATCATCGTGGCCGTGGTGATACATACAATTGAACGAGGGAATTTAGAAACCCGAATAGAATAGGAAGGGGTCAAGAACAGCGAGAAGGGAGCACGGAAAGAAAGTGTGAAGGTGCCAGTGCAAAATGAAAAGGGATGATGAGGGGCGGGTCATGGGAGCTCGGAGTGAGGAAATCAATGGAGGAAAAGGCACATGAAAATGAAAAAGGAGGAAAAAGAGCACACACTACACGACGAAAGCATGTAACGGGTTGCTGGTGTATGAGCGAGCCAATTTGGTTCGCCGTGAGAAGTCCGGTGGCCTCGCGCAGGATATGTCTCAAATTTTAGTTGTAAGTGCGAGGTGCTAAGTTCAACTCTGTAAGGCATCTCCCATATATATACTATGCTTACCTTTTTTCTCTGAATATTCTCCGTACACGTTGAGAATTAAGCTTGTCACGTAGTTACATGTCACTTGATTGAACCTATCTAGTCATCAACAAAAGCGGGAACATGTGTTATTGCCTGTTGAGATGCCACCAAGAAGATGGGTGATTGTACCGATTTCGACGGATTGCCAAAGGCTCACCAAGGTATATAGCATTACACCATGCTGGTAGACCTTTGACAATGCTACATAAGCTTGGTACGGATTTATAAGGCCAGGTGTCGGCCTTGGTCCGGATTCGGGTGTGTTGTACAAAGTCGGTCCAGGTACCATGTTTGATTGAAGGTGGCCTTCCGGCGAAGATTTTGAATTATATATCATCCTATTCTATAGCTCGTCGTGCCAAAATCCGCCGCAGCGCACTCAGATCGACGTCGTTGAATTATCATCATCGTACTCGTATCTTTTTGGTTATTTTCGAGCAACATATTGAAGTATTTTTTACTTAGGCTGTAAGATCATTCAAAGGTGATATTCATGTCCTCCAGATCCTCCCGAGTTACTTTTTTTACAGTGGAACTCAAAATCAATCAGCCATTGCTAACTCTATGCGAGTCGAGCGTTTCGGCCTAGCAACAGTGTCACACTCAATTGGTCATTGTGAGCTCTATGCGCGTCGAAATTTCCAAACATCCCAGCAACAGTGTGTCCGAGTCAGTGCGCTCCACCGAGACACTGACTGTGGTTCTGCGTGCAGCACCGATGCACGTGCATCAACGTTCCGCATCAACTTGAACGGGCGTGAAGCTCCGAAGGCCCGTGCGCTCGTTGATATATGGCTTGATTTGATGGATGGTTGGTCGCCTCTTTCTTCCTCTCCCCCCAACTCCCCCCCATCTTCTTCTGCCTCCTGTAGCCTCCCTCGATGCCTCCGTCCGTCTCTCACACTCAAGTCCCCCAGCCCCATCAAGTTCTGCTGTGGAGCTCCGCCGAAACTAACTGCACGCAATACCACGATGTATCAATCACGCGTCAAGACCTCGACGCGTCTGCAAGCCGTCGAGACTTCGACGTGTCTGCAAGCTCTCCACTCACGTCAAATTCTCCAGCCCATCAAGTCCCTCGGTGAAGCTCCGCCAAAATCTGCCTGCTGCCCGGAATACCCATGTATGCATTACTCGTCAAGACCTCGACACGTCTACAAGCTCTTTATGTCAAGTTCTCCAGTCCCATAAAGTCCTGCAGTGAAGTCTGCCAAAAGCTGCACGCAAGGCCGCAAGCAGCGCCACGTTCATTCACTCATCAAGTCTCGTCAAGATCTGGATGTGTTTGCAAGCTCTCTACGTCCCCAACACCTGTCCTTTACACTCCAGAGCTCATCAAAGGTCAAGCCCGCAACGCCACGTTGTATCTCACTGTCACCTCGCACATTCTACAACCTCATCCGAGGCCCGGCCTACATGGCAAAGAATCCAAGACTTCAATCCCTCCCGCACTTGTTACCTATGACTTGTTTGTTTCTGGGTCTGTATCTATGTACTGATATCTTTTCGTCTACTTCGCCTGAATATCATTGCTTCTTCTATTCTTGCGTGCGATTGGTTTCCGATTCAGTGTACCTAAATTTGAAGGATACAAGAACCTAAAAGGTATGGCAAGCTGCACAAACCTTTGTAAATGCTCCCCAAGCTTTATAATCGCCACAAGCTTGGTGAGGATTGTAATATCCGAGGATATCCTATAATCCCAGGTGAAAACCCATCATGATTGTGGCGGATTGCATCGATTATGGCTGATGGCAACGGATTGTGGGCCATATAAGGCAATATCAACTTCTCCCGGTTTTTGTGATGACACTTAACCTTACCATTCATCTCGCCCTCGGCCACCTACATATCTCTTGAAGACCAAACTAGTCTAAGAAGGGATCAGAAAGCCTCAGGCGAGCTTTACTTCATATACTCATAGGCTGATATATTTTGAGTCCCTTATCGGACGTTATCAGCCTAAAGATAAGCTTTCCTCGCCTCATAAGGGTATCCTGAGAGGTTGGGATACGCATGCGTGGCCCAGGTATCTGACCATTGTGCGGACTCCATAGAGCAAAGCTTGACTGTAAATAAATTCAAGTCATTACCACAAAGTTCTGCACGTACTTGTCAGGATATTGAAGACTGCGTCCCGAAGTGAGTGAAGCGCCTCACAAACTCCCCAAGGTGGCTGCATTTAAATATTCTTACCCTTGCTTCATGTTAATCGGCTTTTCCGTGACCTTGACTCTGCAACCTATCATCCTAGTAATGCAACAAAAGGGCAATACATTATGACCTTGCAATTGCAACATTCCAATTTTTTTTGGTGCTCCGACTGCGACCATTATCATAGAACACACCATGACTATGATGAGCTATGGTGGGCTATGAGGTTCAAGTCCAGGGTCCCACATTACTATGAAGTTGGTCAGTTTGCTATATATCTATGTCCACTATATTGGGCTATGGTGGGCTATATGGTGCTATGGGCAACTTTGAATTTTCCTGATGCACTACGACCCAACGACTCTACTACTTCGACATTGAACTCTTTTTCCTGACCCACTCACTTTCTAATTCCTCTAGAACTTATGCAGCTGTTAAATGGCACTATGAAAGCAGTACGGTGTATTGCACATGCGGGGATTTCAATGTTGAAAAATTGGCCGTGGATGAATGACCCCGAGGTCCATGTTCGAATCCGGGTACTGCTCTGCATGGAGTGTTTCTAACCATTTTTCTGTTCTTTCACGGCTCACTCCCTGATTTATCTACAACTGAATGAGGATGCAAAATGCGAGTATAAACGTATATGGTGTATCACGCACACGAGATTCATTTCTGCTTCTCTCAATTTGCTGAATGTATTCACTCCAAGGACCTTGTTCGAGTCAAGGTACTTCTCTACGTCCACGACATCTGTTTTTTCTCCGGCCACTCAAATCTACTCAGCTGCAGAGCGGGAGGAAGAAGGAATTATGGTGCATCGCACATGGTGAGTTCATTTATGTTGGTAGAACTCCACTCAATTCGGTCATCGCGGTATTGTTTTTCACCTCCTAATCAACTTCTAATCCAACTTCATCAGGTGAGAAGAGTGAGAAGGTGGGCAAAAAGAGAAGTATGGTGTATTGTGCACATGGAGTTCATTTGGTAGGGGAAAGATTTATGCCAAGGACCTTGTTCAACCAAGGTGCTGCTGTACGACCATAATTTGTGTGCTGGTGTTTTCTCCCCCCCTGCTCACTATCTAATTCCTCTGGGACTTAGTAATTAGGATGGGAAACAGGATGAGAAAAGCAGTGGTGTATTGCGTTTCGGAGGTTCAATTTAATGAAATTCAAATAAAATCATCCCGAGGCCCCCGTTCGACTGCTCTTGCATGTCGGTGGATCCATATTTTTGTTCTTCTTTGTCTGCTCCTCATTAGCTGATTTCTCGCCAACTTAATTAGGAGCGAAATGGGAGGAAGGAAGCAGTATGATGTACGGCGTCCATTTAGGACGATGTCAACCCTGAGGGCGTTGCTCGCAGGTATTGCTCTCCTTCCCGGAACTTTTGCTTTTCCTTCTGTTTTTCTGCTCGCTGTCTAGTTTTTCTAGCAGTTATGCCACCTGTGAAATTTAAAAGATCCCTACCCACACAATTTCTGCTCTGTTGATTTCATCCTCAGAGAATTATACAGACAAAATTATTCACAGAAGTAAGGATCAGGTACTAGGCCTGAACATCACAATTAAATACACCTCCAAGGATAAAAGAAACACCAGTACTTAGATTTAATGGAGAACATGTATATAATCTTTCAGTCAGCAAAAACAAAACAAAACAATATGAAGAGAAAAATGATAGCAGAAAACTGGGAATTACAATTAGTCTGCAACAAGATGTGCTTCATGTGCATCCGTGGGAAGTACAGCCTCTGTTTCGTCACTTGATATATCATTGTCGGTTTTTCCAACACTTATTTTTTCCAATGTTGCATTGGGTACAGTGAGTTCTGCCAGGTATGCTAATGGTCCATGTTGCTTCATTATTTTGTCATCAACACTGGCCAATTTCAAATCTATGCAGGAGATGTCTTTCATCTGCAATGACCGGACGAACAGTGGTCGAGCTGATGTCCAGTATTCAACTGCCTTGCTCAGGTCTCCTTGGTTAAATGAGATGTTGCCAAGATGGAGCATGGACTCAGCTCTGCCCTGATGGACATCCATCCATGTGAACCCTTCCAATGCTACAATGAAGAGACTCGTTGCTGTTGCCTCATCACCTTGGGCAAGAAACATATCCCCAAGGTACAGCAAAGCCTTATGAATTGACATCTTATCCTTTAATCTCAGTGCATGTCCGAGGGATGATATTGCCCAGACAGAGGTCCAGTCTATATCTGTAGAATCCCAGCAGCTAATATCACCCAGTCTTGCCATGCAATTAGCTACAATATGATTTGATTTTCCGGCTGTTTTCAAAATCTTTTCAAACAGTGTCTTGGCAACTGTGTAGTTCTTCTCGCGAAGTTCAAGGTCTGCTGAGAGAATATCACAGAGTGTGAGCTTATCACACAACTGCATGGTGCTATATATTGCTTTGGCTTTGTCCAGATTGTGGTGGACATCATTTGGGCTAGCACCAATCACAATATCAATGTTTGCAATGCGAAGGAGTGCGAGAGCGTGATTAAATGGATTTTTCTCGATCAAAGGGTCATCAAGCTTGTAAGCAAGAAAACTACGGGCCTCGGCATATTCAGTTTTCCACACCCAGACTGCTGCCTCAGTGTTTCCAATTGTAGTATCAAAACTGCATCCAGTCAGCCCACACAACCTCAGGAGACTTCTTGCTCTTTGGCATAGGAGTAAACCATTTTTGTAGTCACCGACCTCGATGCATGTGTCTGCTTCCGCTCGGAGAGCAATTGCTTCCATGTATAGGTTTGCAGATAATCTGGCATATCTCTGTCCTTCACGAGCACATATTTGTGCCCCGTGGTATTCACCATTGTGAATTTTCAGCCTATTAAGATGAAAAGCTGCCTTAAACTGTAGCTTAGCATCTCCACTACTCCTTGACAAAGATGTTGCATGATCAATAAATTCCATTGCTCCAGGTATATCCTGACGATTCAAATAATATGTCACAATGTTGTGATATAATTCACCTATGAATCAAGCTGTAAGAGATGTAGTCAACACAGAATCTGGAGCTTACATTCAAGATGTGGATCCTTGATATGGAGAAAATTCTTTTGCGCCTGGGCTATCAAGGTTTTGGGATTGGCAATAGGATACTGCCATGATGCAAACAACTCCTTTGTGAATATCACCTCCAAGTAAGGGTTGTTAACATGATTAAGAACATTTTGAATATTGTCCATCAAAGGAATCCAGCCATGGCCCATAATAGCACAGAACCGGTTGAGGTCGACTGCTGCTTGGATAGCTTCCTCCAAGGCAGGATTATCTTGATGTAGTTCTGATATCAATATAATTTGGATGTTCATTAGGTTGGAGGTTAAGCCGGCAGCTGTTCTAGCACTTGATACGTGGCCGGAATATTTGTGTTGGAAGTCTAGAAGACTATAGAAATACTTCCGAAGCGGTTGAATAAGAGATGCGGGGGGAGGGTAGTGTGCCAGCATAAATTCACGGATAGGGACGAGTGCTCTGAGCTGTCCTTTCGCATTGGCATATGCCAATGATGTAGAGAGCAAAGTGCTCTTGCTGGTTAGGATATCTTGGATCGGAAGTTTGCTGTGAACAAGTTCAACGTCTGAGATTCCATCAGGGAGGATTGAAAGAAGGCTCAGAAGATCCTTGGCACCAGTGGAGACACGGGGACTTAAAAGTGACAATTCAATAGATGCATCCAAACTAGATCTTTTGTCATGACCATCTGAGAGCATTGAGGTCTTTTCTACCTCCCAACGAGTCAAGGTGTTCAGACAACCTTCATAGTCAACTAAATGAGCTATGAGATTTACAGCCAATGGCATATTATCTGTCAGGAGAAGTATCTTCTCGATGTCCTCATTCTTGTGGAAATCATCAGCAATATCAATGAAGGTTTGACGAGCAGCATCATGTGTCAATGGCTTCAGGGGAGGCAGGAATGGCCGTGTCCAGAGGATTTTGGCGGGTCTCTCTGCTCCACGCATTGTTATCTATTACCTGATATTAGTGGATGCAACCATGGGTGAACTGTTGACATACAACCAATCCCAGATGGGGCATATCAGTGAGGAGAGCAAGGAAATCTTCAACCTGGCCACGAGCTGTCATAGGCTCCCAACAGGTTTCCAAACTATCCAGAACCAATAGGCAAGTTGGTACTTTGGAAAAGTGACTAATAACCTGGTTTGTGAGATCTTTTCCTGGCTTCAGTCCCAGGTGGGCTCCAATGAGGGCAGCAAGTTCGATACTACTGGTGACAGCCTCTGCTCCGATGAAGAACCGACTTTCATACTGGATCACAACATCTGGATGGTGAAGAGCAGCTCTTGCCACACTTGTTTTTCCAATTCCACCTGCACCTAGGATTGCTACTCTGGGAGAGTCTTGTCTGAGAATGTCAACAACATCTTGGAGTTCTGCATCTCGGCCATGAAAGATTTGTGGCTGTGACGGTAACATAGAAAGTGAGGTCGAGCTTTGAAAATTATCTAAGCCTAACCGTCCATATCAAATTGATTGTGATGGAATACCTTTTCCATGAGCTTGTTGATCCTGTTTGGATCTGGCACAGAGTTTATCCTCAGTTTATACGTATTAAAAAATCACATACTGATGAACTTCCATCAGAAGTGGTTCCATCTGAAAGTGTTGCAATATATTCCTTTAATTCTTGGTGCTTTTCCCCTGCCTTCCTTCGCATATCCTCAATGTTCAAGAACATATTGTTTTCAACCTTAAAGTCATTGTCAGTTGATGTTGCTCTAATCCGAGAATAAGGATACCTTGAACACATCGAGAGCTTGGCCAACTCCTGTTTGTGCCTCTTTTAGAATTTGATTCATCTCATTCTGGCGGAAGAACTGTTTGAACTTGTTTCCATCCTGTTGGCCTTCCACAAAGACATGAATTTTGTGGAGTATCCTGTGACATGATGTGAGCTGATTGAAGGTTGAGTAATGGAAATGCCAAACTCCAGGAATTTTCCAATACTATCCAATTCTGCTAATAACAGTTCACCAGTGGTCTGTGATTTCATGTGGAGATCAATGATAGCATGAAGTATGCCATATATGTGTTCCAGAAACTGGGTACATTCACTCTGGTTCCTCTTCACAGTCTATCCATAGTTGAGATTACTGATGACATGGAGAGTCTCTAGACGCTACCTTGACTCCATTGATCAATGAGATAGTTGTATTGGAGATGGCCTGCAAGAATGGGGTGTCGAAGGACTGTGAAAGATTATCCAGGGTTGCAATTGCAGGAGTCAAGCATGATATGATGTTTTCCAAGTGATACAAAGTAAGAGGATGGTGGGAGGGCATCTGGGGAGGTGTTGGGGGTCAATGATCTGTCTTCGGTGATCTGCCTATATAGAAAACAGATACTAAGTGCCGTTAGTTGCCTCCTTTGGCATAATTTACTTCCCAAAATGGTTACATTGCCCATAGCTACTTTTGGGGTTGTGTGTATCAATGCTCAAGTGCTACACCCGGTCCGTTACACAAAAGTCCCAGAGGAAATTCAGAGGCCTGATCGACATGGAACAGTGACAGAAGGGTCAGAACGTCACCCCCCATCACCGGCAATGTATCTATCAATCATGCTTGATAGCATTGCCAGGGAATGTTAGTTTGAAAATGGAACCATGATTACTCTTGTGGCAGCTGAACAGCACCTGAGCTCAAATCATGATCTCATTATTGGGAGTCAAAGAAATTCTGTATGCATGATACACCACACCACACTCTCCTTCCAAGTTCTCCAACCTTGCATCTGGTTATATTTATGAATTGTGTGTTGGCGGCGAGATAAATCCAAGGAGAAATCTGGAGGAGATAGCATATACCAACTTGCCCCTTGATGAGCAAATTAACATTCATAGCAGTATCACCTGCATCCCAAATTGAGCTGGTGGAAATCCATTCCATAGATAGAAACGATAGTACTTTGCTTCCAACAAGGCAGTTCTCAAACCAATGAACCAATGTAGTGTGCCACACCACACTGTTGGCCCATTCTCATTTCACAGTGAATTATGTAAGGTGTAGGAACATGAGCAGGGGTATGATAAATAAAAATAGAAACCCTCAGCAGAATGGTCCATACCAATTTTACAGCTGATTTAATCGTGTATTACTGTGTCGTGCACGGATGAAATCATAGTATATGTTTGTGGCATGGGGGAATAAAAAAAGTGCGATGGAGGGGGCGAGAGCAATGAATGATTTCAAACGGAAGAACAAGTTAAAAACATACCCAATGAGTATATTCTCATTGGAGTGCATCCCTGTCTTGCATCAATAAAGTTTGTGGGATCTGGGCCTGGCAAAGTACCTGGAGGAGGATGTCGGGGGGCTTCCAAGTCAACATTTGTCCTGTGCAAATGAACCCCCATGTTCTTTTTAAAAAAGCCCATCCGAATGCGATCCAGAGCAGTATCTTGGTTTGAACAATGTGCTCTGGGTAACTAATTTATCAAGGTAACAACTGGACTGTGCGCATCAACAATACGCTATACTGATTTCATTATCCTAGTTTACAGCCAACGGAAATCGGCTGGAGAAGGGTGCAACAAAGAAAAAAATAGTAAAGCATATGTGCAGAGCAGTGCTTCCAAACACGGAAACCCGTGTGTGCAGGATGATGTCGTTGCCATTTTCCGCAGCCGAACTGAGATAAAAAGCGCCAGAGGAGCACCTTGCCTTGAACACCTGCCAGATCTTGGGGAAATCTAAAAAGTGGAGTGTGCAAGGAACTCCAGTGTGCACGATAAACCACACAGCTTTCCTACCAATTACAGTGGATTTGAGGCCTAGAGAAATTGGAGCCAACGAAGACAAAAACTGTAAAGTGGACACACAGAGCAGTACTTGGATATCAGACCCAAGCAAGGAAACCCGTATGCAGGATGATTTCCTTGCTATCTTCTGCAACCCAATTCGTGGCATGAAAAAGAACTGTGATGAAAAATGCTAGAGGAGCACCTTGCCTTGATAACCTTCCGGACCTCACTGGGTACATCCAAAAAGTGGAACCTGCAAGGAATCCCGTGGGATCAGACATAGTAGCGGAACCAGAAAGTGAATAAAGAAAGTGGACAGACGCGACGAAAAGCCAAACGATCCCTAGAAGGCAAGAAAACCGAAGCCTACGAGTTGGCGGGAAAGCAGGAGTCCGTGTTTACACTTACTACACCGCCATTTAATGCCGACATCAGGCTGAGATCCCACCTGCCATAATCGGCTTTAGGGCGCCGGATATCAGCCGGGATCTCGCCCTGATGTAAAAAACGACTATCCCCTGCGAGTCCTCTGAGACCGGTCTTACAGCGACATCTCCTGTGATGTATTTAGGATATCTGCGAGGATCTCCAGTCTTTCCTGCCAGCCTGGCCCAGATTCTATATAATAATGGCCACCAATAAATTCCACCCCGGACATTGTTGTATGCAAAATGAGTGTATTCTGATAGATTCCGATACTACATTACACATATATGAGCTACGACAAAGTGTTCCCAGGCAGTTACATATGGGTGCAAAAATTGTACTGGGTCCACAGGCCAAGCCATGCAAAGGAAAGAACCTGCCAAAGACAAGAAGAGAAGACCAGAGGAGCTTGATGAAATTTGAGCAGGTGGGTCTCGGACTTGAGGAGCCTAAATGACAGTTGCAGCCAAGTTGCGGACTTGGGAGTTGAGCACTTGATGTGGAGAATTGAGGGTAGCTTGAGGGCAGCCCTTGAAGTCCATTCCAGGGCATGGCGATAAAAACAAGGAGAAGAGGGCGCCAGTGACAATGGCGAGACTTTTGATGACGTGGCAGAATTGCAGGACTTGAGCCTACTTGGCTTGGAGGCCTGAAGCTATCGAGGGAAGGTAGGGAGACGGCATGGAGTAGATTAACGAGACTCTTGGGGGCTGAGGCAATGGAGGTCATTGCGGCGCGTGAGGGAGCGGGAAGAAGAGGAATCAAGCGGAAATCGTACGACATTTTGTGTTACGACATGTGTCAGCGGAGTTTGAATGACTTTGCGACGAAATATTTCAAAGATTTTGATTTCCCGTCTGAACATTGGCTTCATGCAACGAATTATGTTGAAGTTAAGTGCTGTTAAGTCTCTACATGTGTCTCAATTCTTATATTGACCATTTACTATTGATTTTTCAGTGAGACATTCCTTTTTGAGGTGGATGGAGGATGGGATGGCGAGGACCTCGAGCCAGAGATCCCCCAGATGTCATTCAGGCGTGGTCTGGGTCTCGTTTAGATTCTCGTTCTAATCACTCCAAGCCGAGATCACTGAGACGCTCGTCCAATCTCCGTGACACAACAACTGGACGCCGGCTGATATCCGGCAATCAGTCTCTTGCTGACAACTTGCCCAAATGGTGATGTAGTTCCGCCCCTCACTGACTAATCACCGCAAGTGGATACCATTTATTTTTTTGGCAACTTTCCAGCGTCCGACAGGACAAGACAGTAGACGAAGTCCACGCGTAAGTACGGCTAGCCAAGCGTGAACGAAATATAGTAAACGAACCACGTTCTCGAAGCCACAAGCGCAGAACACGTCACTTCGCGCCCACTCGCGCAAGAGCGGCAACGACGGACATCAACGAGAGGATACTTGGAACGACACAAAGCACGTCCTCCGTGCAAGCGCAGAGTGACTTGGCTCGACTCGGATCCAGAAGGTCGTATGGACTGGACGATGAGCTTCGCAGAAGCGTCAGCGAGGAGAAAGAAAGGATTCGTGAGGAGGGAGGCGTACCCGTTTGTGCGCGCTTCGCCATCACTCACAACTGCCGCCTGTCTCTCTTTCCGCGCACAGTCCACGTCTACCGCCTCCGTGCCCAGAGGAATCGCACTCGTCGCGAAACGGATTCGCGTCGAACAGTACTCAGGACGCGCGGAGAACCCATGGCCGGATGCGGTCCTGCAGCTACGAGGGGCAGAAACGCCGCCCAAGTCCACGAAGGAAACACAACGTCGCGTCTCAGCACAACGGTAGCACGCGTGTGTCGTCGCTAAAGTGGAGGAGGCGTCAGCGATCAAGGAGGTCGCGAGAGGAAGAGGCCAGGACGTACCCGTACCGCTCATCCGCAGCGCCTCCTCTCCAGCTCTCCGGTTTCGACCTCGATATCCCCCCCACGTCCCTCCTTTGCCGTCATCTGCGCCATTCGCACCATCTTTTCTCCTCATGTTCCCCTCATCGCTCACCCGCTTCTTCGACAATACCCCTCCGCGCGCCCTCCACAGCCGGTACCGGCCTGTTTCAGCTACGCTCGCGGAATACCAAGATAAGCTTCACGATCTGGAAAGATGTGAGCCATCTCAGGGTTTTTCAAGGCACGACGAAGTACTCACTCGCTGGCGGCGTACATCGCCACTCCTCCTCTGTATCCCCACTCTCACGTACCGGTCCCCCACCCGCACGCGCCCTCCACGTCCCCCACCCTCCTCCATGCCGTGCCCGCATACCCCCCATAGTGAGAGCAGGAGCATCTGCAAGATATGAGTCGGCTGCGATCTCTAAGACGCGGATCAGATACTTACTCGCTCCTCCTCTCCGACTACGCGCGCGGCCTCCTGCGGCAGCAGCACCCCGGTACTCCAGCAGCGGTGTCCCCTTCTTCTGACAGCGGCCGTCGTTCGCATCGTCCGTGGCACCACCAGTGCGTGCGAGCCCAGCTCAGCATCACTAGTGGTACCGCGCTCCCCCAGCTGCCGCGAAGAGCGGCGGGTCTCCGTTGGCGTAGGATGGATCTGCAAGTGGGTATCAGAATCAGCGATATGCCGCCGGCGAAGCGTTCGGCGCACGCGTACCTGCAGCGTGCCCCAAATTCCGCCTCCAAACCAGCCGTGGCCCGACTGCGCACTGCGGGCATCCCTCTGCGTCCTCCAACGCGCGTGGGGGACGTGCGTAGATCGCGGGTCTGCATGATTCATGAGCACGAGCCGCGTACGACGTCTCTCCTGCATCCTCGCGCGCCCTCCACCGACGCGCCTCCCCGCTCGCGCACCCTCGTCCACCGCTGCGCCCCCGTCCCACTGCTTCCCCACCGCATCTTCCTGTAGTGCCCGTCGCGGGCTCCCCTCGCGCGCGGTGCACTCGCGCACCCTCCGCTACCATCGCGCGCACGCCCGCTTCTTCCCACTGCTTCCCGCGTGGGCCCGACTACGCACATGCGTCTATGCCCGCACGCGTATCCGCCACATATCCACCAGTGTCCCGGGGCGGAGGCGCGTCCACGTCCGAATGGTGGAACTCGTCACGAATGTGCGGAATGAATGTGGCGGGAGGGCGCGGAGGCCTGAGTGGGGGACTAGCAGCGCAGAGGCCGGAGCGTGTGTAAGCGCGGGATGGCGCAGCCATTGGGAACGCGCATGGACGCAGGGCTGCGCGATCTTGCCACGGACTCGAAAAGCATCCGGCGGGAGGGCGGGGGCGTACGTATATGGATGGCGAAGGGCGAAGGAGGGTAGATTGTGGACAGCGGATGGAGGCGAGCTGGTTCCTGAGGTGGGGATGGGGTATGGGGGTAGGAGAAGACGGGAAGGCCGAAGGGTGGATCGTAAGGAAGGGAAGGGCAAGAGCGGGCGAGCGTCTTGCGCTGCGCCTCTTTCCTTCCTGTATCCCGTCGTAGCCTCCAGTTTTGCACGTCGTAGGCTCGAGTCTTGCACGTATTCGAGTATCCAGCGGATTCCTCGAGCCCCAGTGCATTCCCGCGCGCCCCCACTTGTGTGTGCGTTTCTTGTCCGTCACACGTATCCACGTATCCGGCGTCTGTACCGATGCGCACGACCCGGGACGACGAATGCACACGGCTCGCAGGGTACGCGTCCGCTGTAGCAAAACGGGTCGATGTCCGAATCGGTGGGGAGGGGAAGGCGCGCCGCCGGGCATGGGAGACGACGCACACGGCTGTCTTGATGGAGCATCCGGAACAGCGGCGTCGACGGGTGGTAGTGAAAGGAAGCCAAGCGCGCGGGAAGATGCAAGCCGGAAGGGCGGGAGAGCGCGGGCGAGGGGCAGATCCAGCTTGTGAAGCGGATGGGTAGGCTGGATCAGAGGTGGGAAGAGCTCGAGCGGGCGGAATCAAAAATGGCAGCCCTCGGGGATGGTGTCGCGAATGATAGCCTCGGCAGGATGGGGGTTTTGGTGCAGCGTGGGCCACGTCAGATCATTACGATGATACACCGCGCGGGGACGGGCATCGTACGGGTGTGCATCACAGAGATCGGCGGCACGTCTTCATTGCACGCATATGATCTCGGACGTAGGAGTGTTGCCCGGATCGCAGGGCGCCGCATGTGGAGACGGGCAGACGCGGCCACTGAGCGGCATGGGTGAACGTAGCCACCTCGTTTGTCTTGTAACGCCGAAATGAAGAGTAGTACCGCACGAATACGAATACCGATCGCGAGCGCCGTGTCTTGCAGATCTACATCCATCTAGCTGGATCTACGATTAGGAGCGCAGCGGCAGAGGCAGAAGCGCAGCGCACCCAATTGATATAGGCCTAATCCTCCAGGCAGACCAAACTCTAGAGGATTCGTAGCGGGACTTTGGGAGAAGCGAGGACAGATCTGCTCCATGTATCGATAACTCTTCATGGCTCTTGATATTCTTCGTAAAAGTCACGTTCATGGCGTTGTAGAAGTTCTGCGACGCGGGGACTCGGAGTCGAGCTGCCGGCGACGAAGAGCGGAGTTTGAATCACGCTCACGTGCTGATGCGTCGAGTTCGCGTGCGGTTGAATGGTAGCGCGCATTAAAGAGGGTCTGATCATATATATACGTCGGTACTCATCAGGGCGAGCACAGTGCGTCCTCCGCTGTTTTCGACCAAATTAGGAGCTTCCGGCGCCAGTCGTCTTCAGAACCAGTCCGTTACTCAAGGGCGGCAAAGAGGATTACCTGTGGATTCAATATTATGTTATGAAGATTCAGAGGCTGGGCTCCTCGCAACAGCTGGATGGTCGAAATGGAGGCTGATGGGTACATTTACTAGGAGGGTACGGCGGACTAAACAGGTGTTCACAATTCACAAAATGGGAGGCTGATAAGAGGGGCAGATTGGGGTACAATACTTTATTGAAATAAGCTAGGAACGCAACCAGTCTTGGTACTAGCTGGTAGGGTGTTACGTTGTGAGCACGAGTGGTGAACGATTTCACCGCAGATGCTGCACGAATGCTCAATGAATTTTGCACATGGGTTGAATGAGGTCATGCAAGTTGAGGCTGAATCATCCAATTAGTGGTTAGACTGGGAGACAGACAGAGAGAAGAGATTGTGCACGAAGAGAAAGGACGGGTTAGCATTCACTGCGTTCCGACCCCATGTAGATGCAGACTGCGTCTATGGACGTAGACACAGCGTAGACGGATGTAGACACATATATTAGTCTACATGCGGCTACACTGAGTAGACACATAGGTCTACATGTGTCTACCTGTGTAGACAAATATAGATGGAGGTAGACCAATGTAGACTCACATGGAACTGGCCAAACTTGCCAATTTTATTACATTCTGGTCAACTTCTGGCGATCTGTGTCTATCTGTGTCTGAGGTGTCTACGCGCAAAAGGTGAGCGATCTCTGGATCTTTGAATACTTCCCACGACCCCCCCCCCCCCCCCCCTGGAAAAGGCAATTTCATCAGATGGCATCAACTCGTCAAACCTCACTTGAATACTTGCTCTCTCGCCCAGCACAAAGATATTTCGCAACCGATCATATATCCACTTCTATTTACCTCTGCCTGCACCTTTACACTCTTTTGTATACTTCTATTCCCAACTTGCTCCCAACTCAACACTCAGGACGAAGTGACGTGGCTGTGTGATGCCGACGATCCGACGTACCATCGGTGATTCGCGTCGCCAGATCATATTCAAAGATCCAGAGATCGCTCACCTCTTGTCTACGCACGTAGACGGAGGTAGCCACGTGTAGACACGTAGCTGAACGTAGCCGAATGTAGCCGAAGTCCAGCTACCTCACGTAAGAATACATAGACACACGTAGCCAAATGTGTGTCTACGTTCGTCGATGTTGCCTCGACGACCCTGTCTACCCATGTAAGAATACGTAGACACATGTAGACAAGGTATGTCTACATGGGGGAGTCGGAACGCAGTGATTCATTTGGACTTGTGTGAACCTGCGAAACGACATCAAAACATGGGAACCAGCCTTTTGTCTAATAAAACCTGATATAGATTCCCCCCTGTTTAGATCACTGACATCTGAATCTAGAGGTCTTCCTGGATATCAAGGGTCAGTGCATAAGTATACCTTCCAGCTGTCCGAATTCAATCCCCCGCCGGTATTTTCACCGGCTTCTTCTGCCGGCAACCCAACAGGCAACGATAATTTGAGCTTACCTCGCTCCATTCACATGAGGATTACAGCAATTGGCAGTACCGAAGGCGCGACCAAAAAATTTCTATTTTGAGCTGTTTTTGATCCCCGCGAAAGAATTGCCCATATCTCTCTGTTTTCGATGGATTGGGCTGAAAACTGGATAGATCTACTGTACTAAGTCATACGGAATTAGTGATAGAGAGGAATAGATAAAAATACCTTTTCTTTGATGGCCTGGCCACCACGGCCCTCCCGCGCATGTATCCTGTTTGGCATGTCCAGATCCTCTCCAATCGGGCTGGATTTTTGGGACAAAGTAATAGTAGGGTATACACTGGGTGTGATAGACTCAGAAATGTTGAATTATCTTTCCTGGCTGCTGGCTGCTTGTTTCGATACATCTCAAGTAGGAAATAATGAATAGACTATATCTACCTGGGCTCTTGCCCAAAACAGTTGTAAAAATTACCCATGCCAACGTGGGTCGTCACCCTACATTGTGATAGAGGCCTGCCACGTAAAAATGAGTGTCTAGAATACAAATCAGTGTATTGATGGCGTCGAGTTTGGATGCAATACACTAATTTGTATTCTAGACACTCATTTTTACGTGGTAGGCCTC
The DNA here is from genome assembly GCA_029281465.1 of Mycena epipterygia. NCBI lineage: Eukaryota > Fungi > Basidiomycota > Agaricomycetes > Agaricales > Mycenaceae > Mycena > Mycena epipterygia. The sequence continues at coordinate 556,621 of JARJCQ010000056.1, read as the reverse complement.
TATCACAATGTAGGGTGATGACCCACGTTGGCATGGGTAATTTTTCCAACTGTTTTGGGCAAGAGCCCAGGTAGATATAGTCTATTCATTATTTCCTATTTGAGATGTATCGAAACAAGCAGCCAGCAGCCAGGAAAGATAATTCAACATTTCTGAGTCTATCACACCCAGTGTATACCCTACCATTACTTTGTCCCAAAAATCCAGCCCGATTGGAGAGGATCTGGACATGCCAAACAGGATACATGCACGGGAGGGCCGTGGTGGCCAGGCCATCAAAGAAAAGGTATTTTTATCTATTCCTCTCTATCACTAATTCCGTATGACTTAGTACAGTAGATCTATCTAGTTTTCAGCCCAATCCATCGAAAACTGAGAGAGATATGGGCAATTCTTTCGCGGGGATCAAAAACAGCTCAAAATAGAAATTTTTTGGTCGCGCCTTCGGTACTGCCAATTGCTGTAAGAGGGGTACACAGCTTCATATATACATAGGCCAGTATTCCCACTCAAGTCATGTGGTCCCCATTCTAAGTCTCGTGCATGCACCCCTTTTTTTTGGTGTCGGAAATCAAATGGTTGACAAGACACAGTTTAAATAATGTGATGGAGTTGAACTTTAAAAGTTAAACACTAACTCTGAAATATTACTGGACCGATCCAGTATTCATTGTCGAGAGAATTGGATCCTCAGAGCATCTGCAGGTTACAAGAATGAATAATCAAAGCGTGTCATGCATTCGGTGCGAATTTAGGCCTCGATGAGCCAAACATTTTTTTTTAGTCAGAAGGCATCATTTGAGTACGACTCTGAGTGTACCTAGTCGTACCAGCTTGATTCAGATGAAAACATGAAATATTGTCCCAACGACACACGGAGTAATCTATTACACAAACTGTTTGTCATTCACATCAGCAAAATGACAAATTGCTCGCGAACTTTGGAGCTTTTGGGTCGCGTTAGGCCGCGTTGCTCTCGCATCAATAAAATAAAATAAAAATAAAAAAGGACATCTAAATGCCAATGGACCAGGTCTGAATTTTTTTTTTTTTCCTGTTTCGCGGGAGTTGAGACATAGCTCGCGACCACGCCATCGCGCGATCTTGGATGGTTCGCACGCGCGTGTAGGAGCGCATACGAGCCATCACGAGCGAATTGTATAAACCGCGATGCATCGTGGGGGACGTATGTTTTTTTGCTACGACTTCCATGTCCGAAACGGCGGCATTACAGTACTTCCATGTCACTGGGGAAGTGATTCCCAGAGATCGAAGACTGTATGCACACCGGCATTGTCCAGATTCCGGCCCGGCCGATATCGAGTGCAATATTGAACACGAAATTCAAAATATCATCTTTGATATAAACTGGCCTGAAATGAAAGCCGATAACCCACAACCGGCCAATAGCATCCCATCGATCCTTATCGATCAACCATACCAAATGTATTGGCTCTCATTTCGGGCCAGTTTATTCGAAAGATGATTTTTTAAAGTTTTGTGTTCAATATTGCACTCAATATTGGCTGGGCCGAAATTCCAGTAATCCCGGTGTGATGTGCATATCTAGGTCATAGCACATACGGTCCTTTGCCACGAGGGATGGTGTGCGGCGGAGTGGCGGCGGAACCATATATTAAAGACGACCTCGAGAGAGATGCAGTGCCGCCAGTGTTTAATATATCTTCTTAGGGACACTATCATTGGTGGGCCAACATAACTTTCCGAAGTGACATCTTCTACCTGGACTTCTGGAAACAGGAAACGGTATGTGATATCATTGGTGCCGAGACGTCCATATGTTAGCAAGGAAGCGTCGGTCCTGCGGAGACCCCGGGTGAAAGATACCAAGGCAGGGGCCGGTGCGACGGGGGATGAACTGCTTGCCAGATTTTTACAGAACTACATAATACATAGAGTCGCAAGTATATAAGGACTATCCAAGCTGTAGCGTTATCAAGTGCTGTACCAGGTGCTGTACCACAGCCTGTACTATAGTTGTAACAATGCTATTTATGCTGTAATCATCAGACACGATGTGCGACTGGCCGGCATTCCAATACCATACATATAGGTTCCGAGTCGAGCTCCTCAATCTCGACAACACAGCCCACTCCCAAATGGCGACCCCTGTACGCCGGCGTGCCATGCTCAGGGTACTGGTGTTTCGACTACTTGTCATTTTGAACATCACTATTGGGTCAGGGGGATTTGTGGAGTTGTTCACTGCCTTGTTCACCCTTGCGCACCATACCTCCATGTAAATCTAACCCAACTTCCTCCGAGAGGGCACTCATTTATTGTTCCAGGGTATTTAAACCCCGGAATGCAAGGGTCGATATTATCTTGGTGCTGGCGGAAATTGTGGCCGCGCTTATAAACAGTAGGGAGCTGTCGTTCCTTGTGCGCCATTTGCTCATTCCCAGCCAGTGATACTATTCCAATCGGGAGTTCCTGCTGTGATCTTCAGCACGCTTAATCTCGTCGTGTTGTGTTTCGCGCTCTATTGCCGATTGTCAGGGAGCCGAAGCGGAGTGTATGATTTCTTCAGTGGGTGTGACTCGCCCCTACCGCATTACACGCCATGGGAGCTTCTGCTCGGCCGCCAGAAACCACTTGTCAGGTAAGGATATTGACGCTCAGCGCGGAAATTCAACTCAATCTTGCTATGCTCAGGGTACTGGTATTCCGACTACTTATCATTTTGAACATCATTATTGGGTCCTTGGGATTTCTGGACTTGGTCGGGGCGATCATTGCTGTTTTCACCCTTTTGCACCATACTTTCATGTAAATCTAACCCAACTTCCTCCGAGAGGGCACTGATTTATTTTTCAAGGGTATTTAAACCCCGGAATGCAAGGGTCGATATTATCTTGGTGCTGGCGGAAATTCTGGCCGCGCTTACAAACAGTAGGGAGCTGTCGTTCGTTATGCGCCGTTTGCTCATTCCCAGTCAGCGATACTATCCGGATTTCCTATTCTCGGGCCGCTTAATCTCGTCGTGTTGTGTTTCACGCTCTGTTGCCGATTGTCGGAGAGCCGACGCGGAGTGTTTGATTTCTTCAGTGGGTGCGACTCGCCCCGACTGCACTACACGCCATGGGAGCTTCTGTTCGGCTGCCACAAACCGCTCGTCAGGTAAGGATATTGATGCTCAGCGCAAAAATTCAACTCAATCTTTTCCAAGGGGAGAGTCATCGGCCATTGTCGTCATCCGAACATTAATAGTCTTTAGTTTATGTTTGGTGATTCCAGCATTCGGCATTTATGTCGTATTGTTCGTGCCGATTACATCTCAGGTGATGATCCGAGATATAAAGGCTTCTCAATCCTGGGACAATGCCGGCTCGCACTTTGACAACTCGCAAAACATCACGATTATTTTGGTTGGTGACCAACTATTTTTTTCTGCGGTGACGGGGATGGTTACTGGGAATCTCTTTAGCTATACGTTGGTAACGCGCCCGATCAAACTCCAGGATACGTGGATGTGGACATTGGAAGTGCGCAGGGTTGTCCGAATACAAATATAAGCTTCTCCGCGGCGACCTTGATGGTGACTGTCGGATGTGCGTCTTTGAACTTTCACTCCATTCGATATACTCACTATCCAAACTCTGTTGTGATTAGGTCCTTTTTCTTGGTCTTCAGCTCCTCCGGGTGGTATCATAGTAGCAGCGAATTTCACTGATCCATGGGGGATTCTGTATGTCAAGCCGGGTCAAGGCAATCCCTCTGATGTCGACGTATATACCGAGCCCGTTCCCCTAATAGCTGGGGCCCGTATTTCCGTCATCCTCACCAACACACAAAGAATGATATTTTCGAATAGCGCCGTTGATATCCTAGGATTTGTGACGACGGTGTGTATCCTTCCGTCGTTCACTTGGTTCATTTACGAGCTCCAATGCCAGCCCTTCAGAACGATTACGATAAATTCGGTCCTCTTTGTACAGCCAGATCCATCGGCCAGAAATTATACAGATACAGCAGTACTACGTCTTCGTCCGCGAACGGACCTCGGATATCCGACCAGATCCGTAGAAGATTTCACGGACTCCTCTGTATTGGCGGGGTTCGCCACCCTCGGTGGATTCTGGACATTCACCAATGGTGTCTTTGCCATGTTCTTCGGTGCAAACCTCTTGTATTTCCTCTTCAGTGAGTGTGACCTTGACAAGTGAATTATAATGTGCCAGGTTGACACTACGCGCAGGAAGAAGGCCGCTCTCCGCCCTCGGAATAGTGCACATATTCCAACGGCGCGCGCTAATGCGGAAGTGGAATGAGGATTTCCCCGCGCTCTACACCGAGGGCGGCCGCCCGGGATCAGAGTCGGCTGGAATCGTTGCGTTCATTCGTGAGCGCCTCGTGGATCTGGAAGAAAAAGAAGCTAAGGCAATGGACCCCGAGGCCCCCAGTGACGCCGCGGGCACTGAGCAGCCAGGTGTTATTGTGGAAGGGGACAATCAATATGAGAGTGGCAGAGATAGTCCCTCGGAGAACGACCAGATACGGGGACCGTCTGCATTATCGGACAGTCGGGTCTCCGATTCCGCCGGCGAAGGAGACGGTACGGAACCAGCACAATTGGAGCGCATTCCCAGGCTCATGAATCTGGAAGAAAAAGAAGCCAAAGCAATGGACCCCGAGGCCCCCAGTGACGCCGCCGGCACTGAGCCAGGCGTTATTATGGAGGGGGACAATCAATATGAGAGCGACAGAGATAGTCCCTCGGAGAACAACCAGATGATACGGGGACCGTCTGCATTATCGGACGGTCGGGTCTCCGATTCCGCCGGCGAAGGAGACGGTGCGGAACCAGGACAATTGGAGTGCATTCCCCTGAAATCTGTCGCTCAAAGTGCTGTACTGTGAATCGATGTAGCCATGGGTCGTATGCAAGTAGTATGCATGTTCGATACAGTTGTGAAACCAAGTGTATAAATTAGGTTCGAAATCTATAGTTTACATGTGGGGAAATATTATACTCGTGTGGTGTACAACATGAACGACGAGTTCGAAGCAAATATGTAGTAGTGTATGGGTTATCTGCACACAAAAACTACAAGATGCTAGGGGAGCACACAGAAATTCCAGGGGGGCCAGCATATTGAAGACCACTGGTTTAAACCCAGGGGGACCTGGTCAGATTTCTCCCTAAATCCCCAGTGTCCACCAGCACAAGAAGCAGTCGTATATATGTCTTCCCATTGCGAACCGGATGTAGGAGCCAATAACGAATAAGCGTGTTCAGTCAACAGCCATGCAAATCAGTGTGTTCAACTCCCAGAGAAGGTCCACAAGCCAAAGTACTTGAGTCAAATGTTCAAAATTGATGATTTGAGTTTGCATTCACCATTGCCAATTTCCGGCGCAACAACTTCCGCTTCTGATTTCGTGAGGTTTTCTCGCAACCTAAATTTACGATATCGATGGAAAGACGTATACGGGGACGCGTCTTCAGCGGCCACTGAGCGGCATTGTGAACGTAGCCGCTTCATCAGCAATAACTTGTAACCTTTGGACCTTTTTTGGTCTTGCGAGCTTGTCAAAAAACATTGACCCCCTCTAAAAGTGTGAAACATAGCGAGGACAACTCTCCCTTTTTGTTTTGGGGGGGGGGGGGGGGGGGGGAAAGTTCTGATCTCGTGAAAATTTGGACTGAGCTTGCGGCCTTGTGAGCTTGCAGCTCATTTGGCCTGTCTTGTGACCTTACTTGATTGTCCGAAATTCAACCTTCACACCCATCCGCGTAAGAGTATACGAGCCCCTACGAGCCCAGACGCACAGAACCAAAACCACGACCAAGCCAAAACCAATAAAATTGCTTTCTCTCTTCTCCTCCACATAAACTTGATACTGTACGTATATTTCAACGCTTGTATGTCTCGTTTCACCCACTGGCAAATTGAGTGTAATATCTATGCCATAGTCAAATGCGCGGTCTTCGAACCCACCTACGTGAGAGGAGAATACTTACATATTTGTATTACATTTCAAACGAAGCGGCAGCGGAGGATATCGTTAATCCAAACGAATTTGCTAGGGAGGATGGTACACCGGCTACCAGTCAGTATACCTACGACAATGACTCTAGACAGGATTCATGCATGCCTAATCCATACTCACAGTTAATCTACATGGCAGATCTGCAGTGTGCTAGGACATCCTGGAAAACTACAGACAGGTGGGTGAGCCTCGGAAGCGGCCAGCTGTTCCCAGGAAACCTCGCCCATCTCAAGATAGGTGACCTGAGCGAAAAGAGGATAGGCAACGACAGTTTAGAAGAAGCGAGACAGGGGTTCTTGTTATTAATATTGCGCGGAGGTTGAGGCTTACCGTGGCGGCACATGTCCAGTAAGGATTTGATGGCGCTGTATGCCTCGTAGTAGTAGACAAAGCAAACATGGTGCAACTAGTCGCGGAAAACTCAGGCCTCAATCGAACGATGCGGAGTATCGCGCCCCGTGGACGCTTAATTACGGGTTGGTTCGGAAACATGCCGGAGTCGCAACAGATAAAGAGCACTTGATACAGCGGCTTAATCCTGCGCAAAATTTCAGTACCTCAGCCACTGGCACAAGATTAGGGATAAGTGTACCAGGTGTTTGCGCAGTGTGCGAACAATGTGCGACTGGAAGGAGTGCACTGGGCATACCCTTCGGGTGGAGGAGGGAAGCCAGCTCAAAGTCTGTCTCTCTAGTTCCGTTGGCGTCGGGTCAGGCATAGTTGTGGAAGGAAAGCGAACCAGAAAGCGAATAAAGAAATTGGATAGACGCAACAAAAAACCAGGCGATCTCGAGAAGGTGAGCAAAACCGAAGCCTACGAGTTGGCGGTAAGCAAGCGCGTATTTGCACTTATTTATTCCGCCCGTCACTGACTAATCACCCCAAGAGGATGCCCTAGATGCCATTTACAAAGCCATTCAAAAGCCATTTATCTTTTTGCGACCGAGTATCTCAGGATAAGACCGTGGCCATAGGTACGGTGCCCACTTGTACGACTATATGGAAAAGCCAAGCGTAATGAATATGTAGGAAACGCGTTCTCGATACCACAAATGCAGAACAAGTCTCGCCGTTCGCGCCCTTGTCGGGCCCATTCGCTAGCGCAAGAGCAGCGGTAACGATGGACATTAACGCGAATAATTAGAAGGACACGATATGTGCGCACTTTCTGTCATTCACCACCGCCTCCCGTTTCCCTTCCGAGCGCATTCCACGCCTACGAGGTAGAGAAATCGCACTCGTTGCGAAAGGCAAGCGGTGATTATAGTCGGAGCTGCATCGACCAGGAGGGGGCGCGGAACCCAGGGCCTGCGACTGTCCGAGCAGAGGCGCCCAGGACGAGGACACGCAGTCCCCAAGACCGTCACGACGCAACGGCAGCCCGCGTGTCGTCGCTAAGTGGAGGAAGCGTCAACGATCAAGGAGGTCGCGAGAGGGCAGGACATACCCGTGCTGCTGATCCACAGCGTCTTCTGATTTCCGGCTTCGACCTCGATACCCTCGTCCGTGTTTCCCTCCTCCGCCGTCGTCTGCGCCATTCGCGCCATCTCTTTCCTCCTTGTGGACCCGTTGTTACTCGCCCGCTTTATCGACCTGCTGCCAGTGTAGCTACGCTGTCGGAATACTAAGACTGGAGAGATATCAGCCATCTTAGGGTTTCCCAAGCCCCGACGCAGTACTCACTCGCTCGCGGCGTACAGGCACTCCCCCTCCTCCATATCTCCCACTCTCGCGTATCGGTTCTCCACCCGCACGCGCTGTCGATGTCCCCCACCCGCGCTGCCTGCCCGCGCCCTCCTACCGGGCCGTCTGACGATCTTCGCAAGAGCATTCATCCCCGACGTGCATGCGCGTCCTCTCCCCATCGGCTCCACTTCATATCTTCCACACTCCCTTGTCAGCGAAGACTTCCAAGCGTCGCTCGCTGGCAAAGTCATCTCCGCGCGTCGGGATCCCCGCGACTCGAGATGCGCGCCGGAAAAGATATCCCGACACCGGGAATACGCAGCTCTCGACAAGAGATCTCCACGATCTCGCGACCCCAGCAAGAACTGGTCTACAATGACTCAGTCCGCTGTGATTTCTGAGGAACCCCATATCGCTTGCGAGCGAGCGAGCCACGCGTACAAGGTCTACACCACCCAGCGCCAGGTCCATCCTCTCCATACCATCTGCAGGTAGTCAGTCGGCTGCGATTTCTGAAGCACGGGCGACTCACTCGCGACTCGGTCGTAATGCTCTGCCAGCGTATGCCCGTCCAGCCTCTGTCCTTCAGCCGGTCTTTCAGCAGCACCCTCTGTACGTGCAAACACATCTTCGTCTTCGACACCATCAATACCGTGCTGCTCGGGCCGCCCAGGAAGTACAGGCCCGGGTGCAGGTCTTCGTCTTCGTCGTCGGCGTAGGCTAGATATTGACATCAGCGTCAGTGATGCACCACCGGAGAAGGGTTCAAATTCCTCCTCCAATCCAGCCATGGCATGACTGTGCACTGGGTAGCCCCCTCCGCCAGCTCTTCCGACACGTGTGTGCAGACTCACGGGCCTGCACGATTCACGAGCATGGACCCGAGCACGACCCTGCCTCCCGTATCATCCGCTACCGACACGCGCCTCGTCCTCTGTGCCTCGTCTCTGTGCTCCCCGCGCGTTCTCCCCTCCCACACACAGTTCTTGTCGCGTGTACGTACTCCATTTGCGCGCGCATCCGTATCCACGTAAAAACCTCTGGACGCCAAACCCCGGCGCGGGGAAGGATTGGTGGAACGCGTTTCCGTCCGAGTTGATGGAGGACTGGGAATAAATGCGCGCCTCGGGGGCGAGAGGTGCGAGCGCAGGCACGTCCGGATTCGTGGAGGATTGGGAAGGTGGAAGCGCACTCGGGCGAGCGCGGGTAAAGCGGACAGGCAGGCTGAATCGGACATGCGGTTGGAGCGGGTCGCGAATCGCAGCCCTTAGCAGGATGAGGCGCTGGGGGATTTGGCGTCGGATCGGTCGCTGTGCAGTATACATCGCGCGGAATGGCCATTGTAGCGTACGCGACGGGTGGCGTCGCAGAAGTCTTGACATGACACAGATGCGCCACCAGAGGCGCGTGGGTGCGCAGGGAGTCGAGGACGCTGATCGTGGGTGGGGCTGGAACACCGCTGATTCGGGGTGCGTGGTATGCAGCGCGAAGCAACGCCGGCGCGTCTTGAGACTTCATCACGGCAGGTCTTCTCTCACATATTTGTTTCGTGTTGCCCAGACCACTAGGTGAATGGGCAGACGTTTACAGGCATATTAATGAGTGTAATTTTGGGTGAACACTATTTCTGCGCAATCACGCGGTGCCAAAACTCACACAGAGTGGACACCTGGAGCTTCGATTACTTGGAGCGCGCGCGGTGTCGCAACCACCGTTCGACACGTAACCTAACCCCCCATCCTCCAACAATACAGTGCTGCCATTCTTGTCACGCCTTCTATGTGTATACTCTCCCACCTCCTTCCTTTCACCATGGTTTCTGACACGCCTCTAACCCTCATGGTCACTACATTTAACATTGCTCTTGTCCCGGTTTCAATGGGTAAAGGATCCGAAGGCGCTGAACAGTAATAGCCGACTTTATTAACCTTCACCCATTCCCGCGTTCTCTACTTTCCTTCTCATAGTATTCCCGCTCAATGACTTGAATGCGCTATAAATTCAATTTACCGACCTACACAGGATACGCTTTGATCGACTCTTTGATTTCAAGTTGCGTTCAGAACGTATCCACTGCTGACCTGAGTACATATGAGGATCTAGGCGGCACATGCGACGCGATATTTCACTGTGTCCTCGCTGAGCTTGACAACAAGATGATGGCAAATTTTGCTGCGGGCACTACCATTCTTGGATTTTTATGGCCCATATTGCCTTCTTTCTGCAGTGTAACCCTTTACTGACTGCGACGATGCAGATACCGACCATTCTATCCATGATCGGCACTAGCAGGGAAGATCATCAAGATTCACAAACGATTCCCAGTTCTCGCTCTCCTCCTGTCCTCTTGCAACCCATCTACTTTGGGGGTCGCTGGCCTTGTTTGGCGCACCGGCACCCCGCCCGAGGATGTGCTGTTGAAAAATGAGGTTCAGATCGACGTGGGAAATATATTGCGGCCGTAATGCACGGCGTTGTTATGGCTGCCGCCGGCATGGCGATTTGGCAAGCCTTGCTTCTTGGCATGCGGGGTGTGGTGTCATTCGCGTGCCCGACATGATATAATCCCTTGATCTGGGTGCTCGTTGGTCCCATAGCCCACATCGTCGATGTTACCACCAGTCGAGGAGCGGGATCGCTGGAGCTGGAATCTGAGCGCCGTTCACGGCGTCGCAATTCGATGGTTCTGGGTCATGCGGGTCAAGGATATGGCTTTGATGGTGCGTAGAATCTCTCTAACAAAACGGATGATGCTGACTCGGAAGAGTCGTTAGATACTTGCGCTGGCCGATTATGTCTACGGAACTGTTATCCTCTCCTCTATGCAACTTGTTGGCCCGCAGCCAGCACTGAAGATTGTAATGGGGCTCGCCTTCCCCGCGATTTTCGCCAAACTTGTTTCAATATTCATGCTGGAGCTCGGACCCAAGGATCATAAAGAACGCAAACGGGACGCACTTAGAATACCCTTGGTCCTACGCAAGGAAGGGGATTACTTATACGGTGGCTCGTAACTTACAGTGTAGTTTGTTGGAATATTCTGGGCCACTTTATGTGATGTTTCATTGCTTTCTATTTGTGTACTTAGTCTATCTGTTTGCCTCCGTACGACCAACATATTAAACTACCTCTTTCTTCTGGCTTTTCCTCTCGCTTGTGCTTGTCAAGCTATAGCCTTGCTATTATTCCAACATGGTTCGCGTCCTCTGGTCGCGGTGAAAAATGAAGAGATAATTTCAATTTTTTTAAATCCCCTCGTCAATGCGCGCAATATCATCAGAAAGGATATCTTCGTCCCAAGCCTTTTGGTTTAAGGAGAAAGGAGGCTCGGAGAAAGTTTAATTTTTAACTTTGAACTGCAGTGACCGCATTCTATTTCCCATTGATTTGGACATCTGACTTCCTGTAAATGGTGGAGTTATGAGGCTTCTTCGATAAATTCGGACAATTTTAAATTTCTCAGGGAGAACTTGAAGAGGGTGGATATACATTACGGCTTAAATCGGTAGCAGACGGTGCCTCTTGTCAGCCTTGCCGCGGCTTTATACGGACCGCGGCACAAGGTATGCCGACGCTGTCTCGATCTTAAGGAGAACATTCAACTTAGAAGCAACCGGAATAAGTAGACCATGGTCATCAATGTTTATCGGCGGATTAAGACATAATACATTCACGAACAGACGACCATCTAGTATCATTCCAAGAGATCCAACAACTTGAAAGTTGAACCAGGCCCGAGTTGCAGTAGCAAAAGTTAAAATAGCGGCCCGATGGTTTATTTGATGTGCCATGATATCGAGTGGGGAGGGGAGTGTTTTACTCTATCCTCTACCCTAACTCTAACCAGGCACGGCGGGACGACACGGCTGATACCCGGAGTTAGGGCGCACTGCGCTTGCCCTAACTCCTCGGTAGCGGGGCGCAGACCGCGGCCAACCAGATATATTATGTGGTGGGTGTCTGGAAGGAGTCAAGTCCGGTCAGTTATACTCGACAGAGCTACGCCGTGTAAACATGTCATCTTGCGGCGCTGTGAGAAGATTGGTTACCTGTAAGAAATGTTCAGAAAGCTGTTGAACAACGGGAGACATATTCATCCCCGTTCAAATCGGTATGTAAATTCTCAGCTTTCTGCAAGGGGTACCCGCATCAAAAAAAATCATACCCGCCTTCCGACGGGCGAGGGGGACGTGCGCGACTGCACGAGCACGGGCCGGAGCTCGACCTCCCGCCTGTATCCCTTCGCGCGTGCTCGGCACCCTCCTCCTCCGCATCCTCCTGTAGCGCCCGTCGCGAGCTCCCCTCGCGCGGGGCGGTGGGCTTGCGTACCCACCTCCACTGCTGCGCGCTCGCGCACCCTCCTCCTCCCCATGCCCCCATGCATGCAGCCGCAGGCCCCACTACACACGCGCGTCTGTACACATGCGTCTATGCGCGCACGCGTATCCGCCACATATCCGCCAGTGGGGCGGAGGCGCGTCTGGCACGTCCGAATGGTGGAATTCGTCACGACTCCGGAATGAATGTGGCAGGATGACGCGGAGGCCCGAGGGGGGGGACTAGCAGCGCAGAGGCCGGAGCGTGTGTAAGCGCGGGATGGTGGAGCCTTTGGGAACGCGCACGCACGCAGGGCTGCGCGATCTCGCCCCGAATCGCGGCATGAATCTCGGAAAGTATCCCGCGGGATAGCACGGAGGGAAGGCGCAGAGCGTATATGGATGGGGAAGAGCGAAGGAGGGGTAGATCTTGGCTAACGGACGGAGGCGAGCTGGATCCTGAGGTGGGGATGGGGTGTGGGGGTAGGAGAAGGCGGGAAGGCCGGAGGGTGGATCGTAAGGAAGGGAAAAGCAAAAGGGGGGCAAGCGTTTTGCGCTGCCCCGCCTCCTCCTTCCTGTATCCCCGCTCGTCGTAGCCTCCCGCCTCGCACCTCGTAGGCTCGAGTCTTTCACGTATCGGAGTATCCAGCATCTTCCGCCTTCCTCCCGATGCGTCTCTACTGCGGGCCCCACTCGCGCGCGCGCGTTTCGTGTCTGTCACGCGCACACCCCCAGACGCCCTACGGCCCCGGACGACGAATGCACACGAATCGGGGCGGAAGGTGACGGCGCGTCCGCGCCCGCTGTAGTTAAGCACCTCGAAGTCTGAATCGGTGAGGGATGGGGAAGGCGGGCGCGCACACGACTGTCTTGGTGGAGCATCAGGAACAGCGGCATCGACGGGCGGAGTGGGATTAACGCCCTAGTGGAAGGAGGCCAAGTGCGCGGGAAGAGGTAAGACGCAGGGGCGGGAGAGCGCGGGCGAGGGGCGGATCCAGCTTGTGAAGCAGACGGGCAGGCTTGATCAGAGGTGGGAAGAGCTCGAGCGGGCGGAATCAAAAATGGCAGCCCTCGGGGATGGTGTCGCGAATGATAGCCTCGGCAGGATGGGGGTTTTGGTGCAGCGTGGGCCACGTCAGATCATTACGATGATACACCGCGCGGGGACGGGCATCGTACGGGTGTGCATCACAGAGGTCGGCGGCACGTCTTCATTGCACGCATATGATCTCGGGCGTAGGAGTGTTGCCCGGATCGCAGGGCGCCGCGTGTTGAGATGGGCAGACGTATACGGGACGCGTCCTCCGCGGCCACTGAGTGGCATGGGTGAACGTAGTCACCTCGTTTGTCTTGTAACGCCAAAATGAAGGGTAGTACGGTGCGAATACGAATACCAATTGCGAGCGCCGTGTCTTGCAGATCTACATCCATCTAGCTGGAGCTACGATTAGAAACGCAGCAGTGCGGAGGCGGACTCGGAAGCCCAGCGCACCTAGTTTATATAGGCCTAATCCTTGAGGCAGACCAGCCTCTAGAGGATTCGTGGCCGGACTTTGGGAGAATTGCGAGGGTGGACCATGGTAGATCTGCTCCATGCATCGATAACTCTTTAAGGAGTCGAGCCTCTTGTCTGACGTCAGGTCTTCAATATTTTGTGCCAACGTTTTCGCAGAGGAAAAAATGACATGGTGAGAAAATAGGTACGGAGCCCAGGAGCACAAACTCAAAATTGAGCGGAAGAAGAGGCCTCATCACGTGAACACTCGCGTCCTCTTATTGGACCAAACATGTGCAACGCGTTTCATAAAAACTTATTTAAAAAAATGAGAACAAAGACAGTGAAATGGGAGTGCATCACACCACACTGTAACCTTCCGAGATCTCAACGTGGCACCCCGTGCTTATATTCTGAAGTCGCCGCGGATGTTGAAGATCACACCGGAACCAAGTTCCGAGATGGTTGCCTTCGAACAGTTGTCTCGAGGTGATCCTGTTCGTTGTTTAAATGAAATCAGACCAGTTCCGTGGAGTAAGGCCTAGTAAGGCCAGTAGTAAGTGATGTGAGTCGAATCGATCTGGGATGCATCGAACTCTAGATGTTGAACAGTCAACACCGAGTTGATTGTCGCGTGCCTGCTGTCCCGGTATACGTAGATAGTACCAGAACCGCACGGACGTATCAATCTCCGACACTATTCCGTTCAATCATGATGCTGGGAATCCGTACAGATATGATTTGTATTTATAGGATCTGAACCTCATCTTCCGCCTTCGAGTTGAATTTCGGTGGTCTCCAGAGAACTGGCGCAGAGGTGCTGTTCTCCTTCGACATCTGGGAGCGATCGATTCCCTCGACGCGAATCAACAGGAGATTGCACGTTATCGGCTGTGCGTCTTGGTGAGAAATTATGATTCATCACTCGGAATTCCACTCACAATGATGTGGATCATCTGAAAAATCACTGTGAGATGAACAAGGACCTGATTCCCAAGGGGATGGGACGTACCGCGAGAGCTGCCACATATTCGAGATTACTGCCGGTCAGATAAACACCGAGCGATGCGATGACGGACAGTGTGTAGACTAGTCCGGTTTCGAAGAATATTTTTGCGATACGGGAGAGGAAGTGGGGCTGGATCGTACCCAGTAGATCCCCTCGCCCCTCGGTCTTCCAAAGGCGTCTGATAATTAGATCTACGAATATTCGGCAATTCAGGAGTAGCCATAGGTGAGGGGAGGACAAAGCACTCACAGGTAGTTATGACACTTGTTGCGAAGGTCAAAAGCAAAGTTGCGGAGAGGAAAGGAAGCATGGTGGGGTCATTGAGATTTTTTCCGGCAGGGAGGGAGGCCTCACGGCACGCGCTCATAATGGACATTACTGCCATACAATCAGCCCCGGGCGGGAACTAGGCTTCGAAACGAAGACGCACCGGCCAATGCCATCCAAGTTATAGAAGGCACAATAATGGCACGCCAGCGCCGATCGTATAGGACGTAACATCGATAGAGCTGTAGAAAAATATGGAATGGAATATAGGGTTGGCAATCATCTGGACTTACCAGGAGTCCATCCCCAATGATAACCTGAATCGCATCCTCGACCGCCAACATCCAATGCTTCCACCCGGTGTTCAATCCATTGTAAAACTCGAGTGCACCCCCTGGTCCAGCATAGTTGATGAAAGCGTCGATGATATCTTGCATGGCGAGCACGACACTGAATGTTGACGTGAGAAACAAGAGAATGGTTGCGATTACGATGGGAAATTTAATGTCGTGGCGCGGTTTGAATCGGATTTTGTGGCCGGGAGAGAAGAGTAAAGAGCGAATACAGGGGACGAGCGTCGTCAATAGAATTCCTGAGGAAGCAATCCTATACATTAAAACACAACTAGCCGAGAGTCATGTGAAAGTCATGTGAGCGTCAGGTGACAGCTCGGAATTAGCCGTGTGCGGGCGAACCCCCCGACTCTGTATCCGCCGTGTGCGGGCGAGCTCTGTATCCACTGTGTGCAGGCGTCTCCGTGACGAAGGCACGGGTCCGAATAAACTGGTAAATGATTATTCCAAGATAATGGGAGATCACGGGATATGTACCGTAGAGAACGCAGCTCACAAAGAGTGCGATTAACCTTGCCGTGTGTGCTTGCACATCGGCCATGTTTACGAGGGGGGAAGGATTCAAGAGGGTGAGTGGGGGATCAACCACATATTCCACATGTCTGACATTTCTCGTATCTTAAGCAGATGCTTCGAATTAGACCAGTCGATCTGAGTTTAAAATCCCATCACGCGCGAGATTCCTAAAAAGGTTATTACATAAGCATCCTCGGTTTTCGCCTCGTCTCTCGGAAACCCTGAATATAAAACCTCTGGACATTGAGAAATGTAATATAACAAGCTAAAATTTTAGCCGAGCTCGAAATTCAGCATACTTGGCCCGGTGGAGTGGTTTTTGTCTGTGTTGCGCTTGTTTGGATCGGAGATCGCCCTCCAAACGCTGCTTATCTAATAACCTTTTTGGGAAATGATCGCGCGTTATGGGATTTCAAACTCAGATCGACCAGCCTGTATATCGACGAGCTTGCTCTCATATACAGGCTGGATTCGAGCCTAGCTTCGAATCAGATTGCACCCGGACTGCACTTTCGTCTTTGACATCTTACATCTCTCCAGCTTGTCTTCGGAGTTGTGGCAGACAGATCTTTGGTCTTTGGGAAGCCATCTTTGCTCGGGCTAGGCATCTTAAGTGGCTATATAACTTGCGGAACTGTTGCATCTTTCGTGTCATTCAGAAATAGTCGAGGGAACGCAAAGGGATCCTCAGAGCACGATGCATCGGCGATGTCCGAAAATGAGGTTTATTGCTCCCATCATCTCCTATCATATGATCTCCCTCTTCTCAAGTACCTCTCCCAAGGGGCTACCATGATAAGAAATTTCCTAATTAGGAGAAGGGGGGGGGGGGGGGTCCCTCTGGGTGCTGAAAAATGTATTTCATACCTGTTTTCAAAACTCGTTGAAATGCACAGAAAAACACCTAGAAAAAAAATCGGAAATAATTACCGGCAAACTTGATCAACACTAGCTGAAGGAAAGTTTTCAACATGCTCCTTGTGAGCTCAGACCTTGCTCAGCTCTACCCCGCGAATATATGAGCCTTTTTTTGCCAAATCAGCTTCACCGAGTTGAATCATGTCACATCATATCATTCACGTGATGATCTCAGGCACCCTAGCGAGTTCACCTAAATTTGCCCTGAGGAGTCTGGAAGCACCTGGAATTAACCTGAAATATGTTTGGTATATATGCAGCTCCCTGTGGTGTCTGGATGACCTGGGAGCGGTTTCTGAAAATTTTCGACCTCCCAAAAAGGCAATTTGATGGCACGTGTTGGCTTACGTAGGGGGGAGGGTCTACCAAACCTCTGAAAAACGTATTCTGACCTTGGGTGTTTTTTTCGGGGATCGGTAGCCCCTTGACCTCTCCCCCTGCCTCCCAGTCACTCCCACTCTCTCCCTCGGTCCCCCGGCTCACGTTGGCCTCCGTTACGATCGATAGTCCCTCAGCAGCTATTGAGCTCTTCCGTGTCATCAAACCAATCCAATGAATGCCAATGCACGCTTCCTCCTGCCGCAATTTTCCTGAAGATTTTCAAGACTTCACTTCAATACCTCATCAAACCCTCAAAGCTTTAAAATCGAGGTCTCAAACCCCCCAAGCCCTTAAAGTGACAACGCGAAATCATCAAGTTACCATGTCATCCCCTCGGTCCTCCCTCCTCAAGACCTTACTGGCATCAATTATCAACGGCGACATGTTCCTGTCGAGTACGATACAAGGTATGTTCTCAATGTTGATCCATGTTCTTGCGCTGACCTCGGATCATTATTCAGCTTCGCCGCGTCGTGGATTTGTCGCTTTGCGGAGTTGGGCAGGAGAGTTCAGTGGCCGTAGATGGAATGTGCCCATGGTTCCGAGCCTCGTTATATATCCTCTGTTGTGCATTATGCTACAATACGCCGAATTCTGATTTATTTCGTGATCTCTCGAGTGTTTTTGAATGGTCTTTGAAGAAGGGTCTTGGACGTCTTTGCCAAGACACTGTTCTTGGCAAAGATGATTGAATCTACTTTCGCAAGATGCGACGTCTTGGTCAAGAATAGGTCTTTCGCGTCTTTCAGGTCTTGGCCAAGACGTCAAAGACGCCAAAGATGAAGTGTACTTTTATTGATGCCTGTTTGCCTCCTTCCCAATTTTACCCAGTTTTTTGCATCCACTGCTGGGTCTGCTCCAAGGCCTACAAGTTTTGGTATTCCAGCTTCCATTTATTCTTCCAGGTGCCAGCTGACCCCACAAATGAAGATGAGCCGACCGCTTCACTGTGTGTGTTTTATTTTCCTTGCTGATCAGCTGCTCAAGACCCTTTCGAAATGCAGGTTCCACTTCGCCTCCTTCCTTTGCCACCCCCATCATCTCCTCTTCCTGCATTGCATCCAAGTCACATCGCTGCTTCTGTTCAGGTCCTTTCTTGCTGTGCCTCATTCTCTGAACTCACCTCCCACCGCAAACATTTCCCAAGACATCAGCCATGAAAATCACACAGTGCATTCTGCTGGTCTTCAACTCCCTTCCCCTCACCCATCTTGCATGTGGTTGGTCTCCAGAGATGCGTGCCCACTTCCTTCTCCACTGCCCCATGTGGGAGCACCTCTGACCCCTGCTTCAGTTGGCATCTTACAATGCTGATCTCCTCGGTGCCATTGACTGTCGTTCCCTCCTCCCCCATCCCAAACTGCTCAGGCCTCTTCTCAAGTTTGTTGTATCAACTGGCAGGTTCACTCCTTCATTTGTCTAGATGTTCTCGTCCTTTATTTTCTTTATTTCCTTTTCTTTTCATCCTTAATTTATTACCTACTTACAGCTCTTTGCAGAACTTAGGGTGTGGGTTTTTTTTTTTTTTTTTTTTGCAGCTATCTTGGGCAGAACAGCAGCTGCAGGCTCAATTCTTGACCATTTTCTTTGTGAGTATGCTCAATTAATTCACAATTCCGATGCGCAGTCTTCTGTATCCTCATATTTTTTACTCGGTTCTTGGATCAAATTTATGGCCCAAGTAAACACATTTTGGGACATTTCCCAGCAGGACAGCTCTAGCATTAGTGTTTGAGCCCTGATTGCCCTAGATTTTTTATATGGTGGACTTTTATGTATAATGTAGTTCCTGAAATACCGGGATAGTGAATGTAACCCCTGGTTTCAATCTAGTGATCAGGAAATATTGGGTAGATTTACAGCTCTTTGCGGAACATAGGGCGCGGCCCGTTTTTTTTTTTTTTTTGGTAAGTTTTCACGAGAACAGCCGCCGTGGGCTCAATTCTCAACCATTTCCTTCGGGAATATGCTCAGTCGCTGCACGCTGAGAATACGGAGGGCCTGACATCTTTTGATTTCTTTTATGTATCCCACGTTCATTTACTAGGCGAGTTTGGGCTATTTTTGGCTGTCAGAGTGCAGAACATGTCGCACGCGGGCTGTAGTCATCCGAATGTCCTAAATTTTTGATACGATGGATTTGAAGGTATTATGGAGGGCCCAGAATACCGGGATAGTGAATGTGACATCTCTTTCAAATCTATCAGCAAACACAATATCAAGTCAAGTCTCCTCCAAGCTATAGATTTGAAAGAGATGTCACATTCACTATCCCGGTATTCTGGGCCCTCCATAATACCTTCAAATCCATCGTATCAAAAATTTAGGACATTCGGATGACTACAGCCCGCGTGCGACATGTTCTGCACTCTGACAGCCAAAAATAGCCCAAACTCGCCTAGTAAATGAACGTGGGATACATAAAAGAAATCAAAAGATGTCAGGCCCTCCGTATTCTCAGCGTGCAGCGACTGAGCATATTCCCGAAGGAAATGGTTGAGAATTGAGCCCACGGCGGCTGTTCTCGTGAAAACTTACCAAAAAAAAAAAAAACGGGCCGCGCCCTATGTTCCGCAAAGAGCTGTAATCTCAATCAACCTGCTGTTCCAATAAGGAAACCCGGAATTGTATTCACTATCCCAGTATTTCAGGAACTACATTATACATAAAAGTCCACCATATAAAAATCTAAGGCAATCAGGGCTCAAACACTAATGCTAGAGCTGTCCTGCTGGGAAATGTCCCAAAATGCATTTATTTGGGCCATAAATTTGATCTGAGAACCAAGTAAAAAATCTGAGGATACAGAGAACTGCGCATCGAAATCGTGAATCGATTGAGCATACTCACAAGGAAAACGGACAAGAATTGAGCCTGCAGCTGCTGTTCTGCCCAAAATAGCTGCAAAAAAAAAAAAAAACGACCCGCACCCTAAGTTCTGCAAAGAGCTGTACTGTAATACATATCCCAGTCAGTTTATCACTGCGTTCTGACTCTGTGCAGCCAAAAATCGGCTACATGTGTCTACGTATTCTTACGTGGGTAGCCGATGGGTAATTATGTGTCTACATGCATCTACATCATGTGCTACCTGTCGGCTACCCATGTAAGAATATGTAGACACATGCCGAACATCACAGGGTTGGAACGCAGTGTATATCTCTCATACCTGTAGTACATATCTGCCTTGACAACTTCATATATCATCATACAAGAACTCATTACACATCCTCTTATCACCTAGGTTTCCCCACTCATATCATCTCACCTTCCATTTCTCTCTCTAAACAGCACCCCATCTTACACCACCCTTAGAAACCCTCCAACCCCACTACTACTTAGTGTACAGCCACATGGCTACTTAGCTAGGTATGGTAACCCTTGAATATCAAATCAAATCAAATCAAATCAACCCTCCTTCTACAGCTTGATATATATATGCAAGGCAGGTCTGCCGTAATTTTTACATGTACTCTAATGTAATTTCAACTCACTCTGCTCAGTAGGCGGCAGCTTTTCGCAACTCACAGATGAAGCAGAACCTATATCCCTCCAGACGACCACTAGTAAACTTCACAGTTCCCCCTCGGGTGGGTACATCCTTTTGCAGTCGCGATGTACTGATGCTTTTGATAATTTACCAGTTTTTCCATTTTATTTCTCAACTTTCTTCCCAACCTGCATATCAATCTCAAGGCTCCATCTGCTCCTTCCTCCTCCACAGCTTTCTGGCTGACAATTTCACTTGGCAGTGGGGGTCGTTATCTGTGCTCTTTTGCCATTCAAGTGGTAGGTTCTCCTGTGTTTTCCTTGGTTTAATCACCCTCCATACACTTGGGTCATGGCCGCATATGTTCACCCTACTCATTTTTTTCCAGGTCTCACTTAAATCTATCATGTCGACGCACGAACCTCCTGTCACATGCTCCTCTCATGGTACAATTTCCGTACGTCACCATCATATAGCTGGCCCTGCAGACGATGTTTCCCAATAGTGTGCACACAAATGAGGATATCTATTGAGTTCTATCTAACATTCTGAACGCACAACATTCCTTGATAAAATGTGCTTCGGCAGTTTCCCTTGCTGTCAAGATCATCAAGACTCAAGGATGTATCTGTTCTTCAGGGCCTTGAGGAGCCCTGCTGAATTTTTGGATTGCATTGATACACCCCAGCTTCAAGTTTACTTTTCCGCACCGCCTTGCATCAGGTCGGTTATAATAGTCCTCATAAGCTTTTGTTCTGTTCTACAGTAGATACGTTCGGGATGATGTTCTAGTATGTTTTATTTCGCTCTTGCTTTTTTTTCGGTAACGTCCGACACCCAGAGAAAATCAATAGGGGAGCTCAAAGTAGACCCTCATTTTTGTATGTGATATTTTGGTGGTAATCCGGCGCCGTTGCTGAATAGGCATATCTTGGTTCCTACCCTCCTCTCCCGGAGTCCCACTTCAGTGCAATAATTTTTATCCGTTCAGTAAAATTGCCATTGCAAAGAAATGGTTCCGACATATCTTGTATAATTCATATTTATATACCCATTACGCCTCTTGACAGATATGCAACGCAATGAGTCAACAATAGACATTTTCTGTGGGCGTCTCAATCAAACTAGGCTTTGGGATTTGGAAAGCCCGTCTGCCATCAAAAGTTTAAAACCGGCGGGCGGCTCGACTTGTCGGAGTTTGAAATGCCGGCGCTTCCCGCTGACAGGAAAAAAGGCAGTGACAAAAATCGGCTACTATATACATCACTTATACGATGATAATGCCTACCCAGGAGCCTGTACCCCAGTGTTTCTTGCATTATTAAACCGCATCTCCCCTATTGAGCAATACGGTTCAACATCCGGTGCTACTGTTTTTTTTTCTGCGGACATGATAAGATATACAGCATAGGCTACCATGTTCCGGCACCATTGATTTTTTGCGTAAGCAAATGGATAGGCAATAGCACTCACCTCAGATATTCTCAACCTTTACAGAACTGAAAGTTCAGCATATATTTCCAAAAAGAATTCAGTATGCTCTCCCACAAGTCCTAGGTAAAACATGTGCTTTGAATCGGATTTCATCAGCGAGTTCATAAAACAGGTAGGCACAATCGTACTTGCAGAAATTGAGAACAGCCTTATAAATATCCGTGGATTGCTTCTAATGGCCTGCCTTGAGCTTGGACACGAAAAGGCTAACCCTAGCACGAGGTAGTCTTCCGCACGTGTTCGCTCGTCCTCCAGATCCAATCTTGTCTTGCTCATAAGACAGAAAATACCTTTATTTCGTCTCCCTTAGCGAGACGAGGTGACTTCTACCGTGCACACTGCAAATGACCCGCAGAGTTCAAGGAAAGATAAAAAGAGTCGGACTCGGACTCGTGAGAGGCCGGCTGTGAGTCAAGCACAAGTTCCTAAGTTGCATCTCAAGCAACCGGGAACCAGTCAGCCTATGGCAATAAAATATTAAGCAGACCTGTAAGCAGACTCGGCGCAATTATTCACAACATTTTGGACCCTGGATTCGAGTAGCCGGAAGGTTTTTCTAAAAAGAAATCACTTTACCACTTGCAGCAGGAAATAAGGATACAAGGAACTAAGGTTATCTCCCTCAGAGCTCTCTTTTCTGCTTCAAATAGCCAGACTCTTTCAAAGCAGATGCTTAAAATTCTATGCAGATATACACATGAAGGTAAGTGATTTCCAATCGCTATCCGGACATTTATGACGAAGATATTTTGTGGATGTGGTGGGGGCCTGACAAAGGTGACTTGTGGGCCTGGTAGCATGTCAAAAAAGCTTCTGCGTATAAGCTGTGATAAACTTCCCTTTGTTTGACAAAGATAACATGTGCACATGATAGCTTGCTGGTAAAGGGATTGTGCATAAGGTACAACAAACAGGCAATTGTCTTTTGTCATTTCTAGGGAAATTTCAGGGTGCACTTTGTTGACTAAAAGGAGAAATCTATGACAGATCTATTGTTACTGTCATGCATGAGTGCAGAGCACATGCGTTGGACGCACTTGGATTTCAAGTGTGTCGTTCTTTGCCCCAGTGTGAGTGCCCGATTCCCAGTCACTATGTCGATGCTGCCACATAATTTTTCCAATTTGTGAAAGACACCAGAAGGCTCCAGAGAGTGGCGTGCGATATGGGCAATCCAGATATCGAAGTGGGGGAAAGCTGCGGATGGAATACACCCCAGAGACTATGGCCAAGATTGCAGCAGCAATTACCATCATAGCAGTGTTGACGGGGATGAGGAATGCCACGAGCCCAGCAAAGAAGAAGATGAGGGATGTGTGTAGCAGCAGAGGGATGACCTCGACCACTGTGTGCATGTTAAACCACTTTAACCCGTAATAAAGAAAGGAGAAAATCCTCGCGCGGATGACAGGGGCTGAGCGAATTTCAGACCTGTGCAGGTAATCTCGTGCCCATTGCTCCAAGAGGGTTGCGATCAAAGCACAACTCAGACTGAGGCCGAGACTGAGGAACCACAGCGCGTTGCATACGAGCGACGATGCCGAGGGAGTGAAGGGGGGAGCTTAGGCTGGTGGTATCGAAAATGAGCTTCCGTTGGCAGATGCAGCAAGCTGCTGCGATATTTGAGACAAGAGATGCACCGTGATATCGCCTGGATCACGATTCAGAGTCTTGTAGCTCTCGATGAGAAACGCGGTCAAACTGGCCGAGAAAAGACCCGCCTGTGAAATTTCGTTCAGAATTCCATGCCAGATGTCAAGGAGGAAACCCACAAATATGCGTATGCCCTCCATATCGCTCTTCCAGCTTTCGACGAGGACTTTGCTGCTTCACCCACGTATACTGCCCAATTCTTCGCAGCTGCAACTTCCTCGCCCGGATCGATGGCTACAATGATAATACTGAGTACCGGCCAAAGTTCAAAGAATGCCACTGCCTTTTGGCTTAGAAGAGTCGCCTTTCTGTTCAGCGTCCATGGAGTTCAGAAAGAAGCTGGATTGATGAGATTTTGACGGCGCCGGTAAGTATTTCTCCATTAGACCGAAATTCCGCAGGTCGCCGAAAATTTGTCGGGCAGTTCATAAAATGAGCAGGCATAAAAGTCTACTTCCAAAATTCAAAACAGCTTTGGGAATATCCGTGAATGATTTTCAAAGCTCCACCTCGAGGTTGGACACGAGAAGACTAAACCTACAAGGTGCCAGTCCTCCCGCACGTTCCCCAGATCCAAACCTAGTTTCCTTGCGTTGCGGTACAGTCCAAGGATATATGCGTACCTTAATAACAACTACCAAACGACACTGATGCATCCAATAATGAGCCTGAGCTAAGAAGTATTGTGCAGAAATAATATCTGCATAAATCAAGCAATACGCATACCACATCGTCCGAGCGATATCAATTACTTATAATAAATGGAGCAGGAGGCTGCAAGAAGGAGGTATGTCAAGACACACTCGACCAGAACTCGATGGCTGCAAACGTCGAAACGGATCACCTGGACGCGGAGTCGTGGAAGCCACAGCACGGACGAACTCGCGAGCCGTGCATCACCAAGCCTATCTGCCAAACACGATTAACATTCGTACCGGTCAATAGCAAGGCAGCCCCGACGCCATCTGCATCTCGTGCGCAGATTTCGTGCACCCTCGCTTGCGCCAGCGCGCGCCCGTGTCTGGGTATGAACCTCACACCACACCCGACACGCCTTTGACTCCTCCTTCCCGTACGGCGTCCACACTCCCTCGCCGTTGGACGCAGAAGCCATACAGCCCAGACCCATTCATCCACCTGCACACCCTCACACTCGTATATCCCGGGCCGGCGACGGGCGCAGCAGCCGCAAGCACCGCGACTTGGTCTGAATTGGTGCTCCCACAGCACCACTGCAGCACGCACCCACGTCGCGCGCGTTCTCTGCCTCCAACAGCGGGCCCCGGACCTGCATCTCATCCAGCACAGACACACGTCGCGAATCGCTGCACGCGATCGCGCGCTCCCTCCTCGAGGGCACGTCCCCATTTTTCCCTGTGCGCGCTCAGCAGCATCCGCAGCGTCACTCGTACAAGGGCTTTACACGCCCGCGCCGCGTCCCCACACGCATTTTCTTCTGACGCGCGTCCCCGTCCTTGAGACAGGCGCGCGTCCCGCTCCTCCGTAGTCGCCCGCCCGACGTATATGGCCCACCTCCGCGCGCGCGCATCTCCCCATACTCGCCCACGTACGCTCACACACCGACCAGACCCACCCACACGCACAAGCACTACAGCACGCCACGCATCCTCGTGAGCCGAGATGCTCGAGCCGCTTTCCCTCTTTCCTCCCTGAGTCGCACCCGCGTGCACTACGTCGACAGCAGCTACGCTCTCTGGATCTGGAAGTGGAAGAAGATATCAGTCCCCGGATTTCTCAAGGCACGACGCACGACGAAGTACTCACTCACTCGCGACGATCATGCGCTCCGTATGTACGGCGCATCTTTCCCGAGTCCGTGAGGCACATCGTCCCCAGCAGCACCAGACGCGCTAGCGTCCCCGGCATCTACTCACGCGCCCTCCACCACATGTGCGCGCACTCCCCGTCCTGCCTCTCCTTCTCCACCGCGGGCACCTCCGCCTTCGTGCATCTTCCCCCGTCGCTCCGTCACCCCCAACGCATCCTCCTCCTCCGCGCGCACCTCCACAGACGCGCCTCCCCCGTCCACATCTTCCCCCTCATACTCGCCCCGGTCACCCCCGTCACCCAACTCGCCCACACCAAGCCCGGACGCGCGCACCCCTCCTTTCCCTCCCCTCCACGTTCCCTCCTCAGCTCCGCGAAAAAATCCCGCAACGGACATCGTCCCCGTCGTTTATCGGCCAAGTCCGCGTATCGAGCTCGCTGGCAAAGTCCTCCGCGCATATAGATTGCCGCGAGTCGAGATACCCGGTCCCCAATAGTAAGAAACGCCCGCGATAACGACATCTCCCGACAGGGCAGGAATAATCGGCTCTCGACACCAGGAAGAACGGGGGGGAGATCGTCGAGATAGCAGCAAGAACGATCTGCAAGATATCAATGTCGGTCGTCTTGCGATTTCCAAGTCATGACGAATCACCTACTCACGACGAGTATCCACTCTGTACGGCGCATCTCCAATGCCTGTCCCCTCGTCCACCGAAGGCCTCCCCCCCCATACCGGCACCCCGTGACGCTGCTGCTACGCCCGCTTGCGCGCTGATGTCGCCGTCCTTGCTGCAAGAAGATTGAGATCAGCCAGCTTCCTCTTTACTGAACGGGAATACTCACCCACTCGTGAGCCCGACTCGCGACGAGACGAGGTACACAGTACACACCTCCTCCGCAGGCAAGCCGTCTGCTTCCTCCGCCTCGCGCTCCTCGTCTATCTCCTCCCCCGCGAGCACCCGCATCTTCCTCCACCCATATCATACCCGTGCATATCTTCCACTTCCCCAGTCTGCGCGCCCACCAGCACCACAGGCACATCGCGGGTCCAAGCTCGTCTTCGTCCGCGTCGCCGCTGGTGTCGCGCTTGCCCCTCCAGCCACCCGCGCGCCAGGAAGAGCGCGTCGTGTACGGAGCGGGAGTAGGGCCGCTGGAGAGTAGAACCTCGTCTTCATCGTCGAAGGCTCGGTCTTGGTATTGACATCAGCATCGAGCGGAGGCTGGTGCTGGCAGCGTACCTACGCGCCCTACTCCCGACAGTGACCCCGTGCTGGGGGCGACCTCCACGCCCTCCTCCTCTGCCCGATCCGTGCCAGGGTGCAGCGCTTCCGAAACAGGAGGATCTCGCGGTGTAGCAAGGACGAGCTGTAAGAATCAATATTAGCCATCTTTCTCTTCACCGAGCCAATACCCACTCACGCATATACCAGGCTCGCGACGAAGTTCCACCACAGAGCGCGTCCATCCTCCTCTGCCTCCGCTCCCACCGACGTAGCATCCCCGTCCCCACCGACGTAGCGCCCCCATCCCCGCCCCATCCCCGCGATAGCTCTGCCGACATAGGGAGGTGGCGCGACAGCTGCGAGAATATCGATATCGAGGTCAGCTAACTTGTAGTCGCTAGCGGACGTCTTACTCACTCGCAGTGAGGCGCATCTTCCTCGACAGCGCGAACCCAGCACCCGCGCCGTATCCCCAGCACTCCTCCGCCTCCATCTCCCGCCGCCGCATCCTCCCCCTCCGCCACGCCTGTCCGTACGGCGCATCTTCCCCCTCCGCTCTCCACCCGCTCGCGACCAGTACGGTGCATCTTTCTCCCTCCTCCGCGGGATGCGTCCGGAACCCACACGGCGACATCCATGCTCGGAATCAGGCTGCATACACCCGGCTGCTGGGCGCGGACTTGGACGTGGACTGGTATCGCGTATAAAGGGGCCCGAGAGTCGCGAGCCTGAGAGGGGCGTGGCTAGGGTCGCGGAGCAGGGGGCGCCAGCTTAGTACGGTTTCGGGTCGCGTGGAGGAGTCGCCTTCGCAGAAGTGCAGGAGTTGCGTAGTGGAGGACCGGGCCCATGGCCGCATCTTAACGGTCAAGCGTTAAAGACGGCGATAGAAGGGTGGACCGTGAGTGGGCGTACCTGCGAACGTGTACTCGCCGCGTCCTCCCACTGCATCTCCGCCTCCTCCCAATGCACCCCCGCCACTCGCACGTTTCCTGTCCGCGCAGGGATCCGTATCGGTATCCGTGTCCATCTGCGTATCTGACGCCCACCCTCTTCGCCCGCGCGTGGGAGAGGCTGCGGACGATGAACGGGTGAGGAGCGTACAGCAAAACTCCGGACGATGGGCGTAGGACGCAGGGACAGGGAAGTGGAGTGGGGATTGATATGGCGTGTCCACGTTCGGACTCGGTTGGGCGGAGGATTGGATCGCGCACGGACTCGCACGGCTGACGTGCAGGGCGGAAGGAGGGATAGAGGCGCGCCGCGGGCGAGTGGACAGCGGACGCAGACTGGATCGTGTACACGAGTCCGGGACGCAAACTGACGTGATGGGGTGGCGAAGGCCGCGAGGCGGGGACGGGGCGGCGGCAGGAAGCAAGTCGGCGGGAGGCTCGCGAGCGTCAGCCCCAGATGGCGCGGAACCTCTTGAGGACGCGCGGCGAGTGGATGCGGATGCAAAATCGCAAGCTCGATGAAGCCGGACGCGAAGACGATAGAATCTGGATGGAATTGGAATGGCCGAGCATCCGGGCGACCGCCGCCTCACTATCCAGGAGCCTCTACCAGTGACGCTGCTGCATCGACTATAGCAAGTTCAGAAGGATACTACACACACGAAGAACACCAAATGCACACCTTTGGTTTTGGCTTCGGTTCCTTTCTCGACATCCATGCCGTGCGGTCGGTGGGCGTGAAACCTGGATCGACAACCTAACTGAGACAGGGTCTGAAGGAAACGAGGGCGAGCTCAGGAATGTGACGACAGAAATCGCGTCGTGGTTGCGTACGTTGAGTTCAGGTAACACCAGAACGTTGAGCGCAAGATAATATTGACGCGAGAAGAGGAAACGTATCACGTGGCCAGTCGCGTCCCCTTACTGGACCAAATATGTACAACGCGTTCGCTGGGGTTTGCACAGATCCGGGTAACGGTCAAAGCTCCTGTGGTACTGTTATCCACCGCACTCGACGCCTCACCACACAAACTTTCCAGCTAAGCCACCGCGGCCGCTGCGTCTCCGCGTCGCCGCGTCGCCGCCAGAAGCGCGATTCGATCCGCCGGAAGCGACCGCGAACGCTCTACGACGCCGGATTGTGGTTTATTCTGGGGCGTCCGGAGCTGTACCTTGGTTTGCACCGATCTCTCTGGCGCGCGCCGAAGTGGTCAAGCTCATGCGACCACAACTTGAAGCCGGATGTAACAGCGAGGCTGATCTGTGACCTAACGGACTTCGGCGGATTTCTCTCCAAATGCACTGGCATATCCGGTGTATAAACCACATCGTGCAAACGTTGTAGCTTCATCAGGCCAGTTTCTGGAATTAACCTGTCCACTGCTCGCTGGGGTGAGCGTTCCTTCCGAATTTGATTCAAGCGCATTTCAAGGAAAAACATCAGAAAATTAGACGTGGCCGGCCTGAGATGAATTTCGAGCTCAAGGAGCACTGCGAACACTCTGCGACGGCGGACCGCGCAATTTGCTGGCAGTTCCTGATTCTCCTTGAGTACCTTGGGTGGCATTGTATTTGCGCCGGCTGTGCTCACTGCTCAGACTTCGAGCCGTGGAACGCACCTCGAAAGCTTGATTTTTGTGCCCCACCGGAGGATGTTCCGTCGTGCCAGCTTCATCAGGTGACTTCCCGCCCCAGGCGGCATGTTTGCTTAGCGCATACGGTGCGTTGTATTTGGATAATTACGTTTGGCGCATTTTTCTGCGTGATGGATCCCGACGCCGAATCACAGTCAACTGGAATCGCTACAGACAACCCCTGGGTAATTCGTACGCGGCCGATTTCTATTGGGCTTTTATTTTCGCTGACTCGACTTCATTCAAGTTCACGGAAACACCGATCTTTCTTGTCTCGCTCGTAAGACAAATATATATATATATATATATATTTCTCGTACGTGAGGTGAGCTCTAGCAATTACGCTGCCAACGTCGTCCATTCAATTGACCCGCAGAGTCCAAGGAACAATAAGAAAAAAGACGACTTGGACTCGGAAGTCGCCGCCTGAGTCTGCTCCACTTCCACCGTGAGTCAAGTCCAACCGTCTAGGTCCGCTGCACACCGTCCCGTAAACGGGTACGGCCGTCTGTATCACCCTAATTTCACGATTCTGGGGCATGTTTCACAGTTGGAAGACAACATCTTCCACACAGGCCACGGCCGTCAAAAAGTTGGGATTTGACGGGATGGACGGCAATTTGCCGTCCCGTACCCGCCCCGTATTTTTTTGGCGCCGGACCCCGTTACGGGACGGGACGGCAGGCCGTAAACGGCACCCGTCACACCCGTAAAGACGGGTGCGGTGTGCAGTCCTACAACCGTCCAAGTTCACGGCTAAGTCGCATCTGACACTTAGACCGGTCAGTCTGCCTATATATGTCAATCGAATGTTGAAAGCACCTGTAGGTAGTAGTGATGTTCAGGGCCCGGCCTGGTCTGGAAGCCCTGGCTTGGGCCCGGCCTGACAGGGCTTGGGCTTCAAATTTCTCAAGCCCGAGCCCAAGCCTTCAGACAGGGCCTCAGGCCCAAGGCTTTGGGCTTGGGCCCGGGCCTGAGAGGCATCCCCATAACCTTCCAATTGACAACATTACCAGACAGAATGGTATGTTGAAACCATGTAAGTATGATCTTATATGCAAAAGAGTGCTTACCGAGTTCGTTTTCGAACGTTGAACCATACCAACAAGAAATTTCCGTATTTGGACTCCGGAGTTGGACTTTTCAAACCGGGTAAAATAGATAAGTCTTTTCGTTTTTGAGCACCAGAACTTGCAGGCGAATCGGACTCATAAAGATCAACGCAATCTCTGAGTTTTCAGTCCAAAATTGTCGGTGTAAGTCAACTCTATTGGTGATACTCATGCGCGGGCTTCAGGCCCGAGCCTCGGGCTTGGAAAATCTGAAGCCCAAGCCCTAGGCCCGCTCAAGCCCTAGGTTGGGCCCGGCCTGGCTTGGGCCTAGCAGGGCCCGGCTTGGCCTGGCTTAGGGCTTGAGGCCGGGCCCTGAACATCACTAGTACTAGGTAGACTGGGAGCATTTATTTCACAACATTTTGGAACTTGCATGCGAGCAGCCGTACGGTTTTGCAAGGGGTATACCGGCTAATATGAAACGCTGGAATAGACGCTCAATGGCGGCTATGTAATAAGAAGCGCTTTTGAGACGCGCTCGGGCGCCGGGCGCTTAGTGGGTTGAGCGGTAATCAATCAGTGCAAGTATCAGACAACGGCCAAGGGTATCTCCTGCTTGGTCCGATCTGAATGCCCGCAAGATGGTGACCTGCGCTGTTGCCGGCCACGAAGCAGCGAGAATATTAATGCCATACCTACTGTAATATTATAGCTATTAGAGGCGATTATCGCATCAGCGCCCACTAATGATTCCTTGTTTTCGCATCAGTCTGATAAAAATTTAATCGCACACGATGTCCATTTAGCCGCGCAGGTTAGTGTATATAAACATAAATTCGCGTGGAGTGGATCTCTGCCTTTTTCCCATCATGCCTCCGACGTGAGTTCTCATGCATTTCTGAACACAGCCGGGGACTGAAGACGTCGTTGGCCGTTCCTAGCGTTCATCTCCAGGGTACTTGACTTGTCTGATTCTGCTCATTCACGATAGTCTACTAACTGTGCCTCGCCACAGATATTGTTATCAAAACCTCGTCTGACCCTCATGTTGATCTTCCGCCGGATATGCGCCTCTTTGCACAGCTTATCTTGGATGGGAATATATTCCTACAAACAGTGCCCCTAGAATCAACCGACAATTGCTGGAAATTGAGTCTTGACTGCAAAGTGTGAGAATCTGCTTTTGAAATTTACACATAGGATGCTTATTTCTTTTGCAAAGACCCCAACGTTCTCACACATTCGTGATAGCGATCATGCTTCACAGTGAAGCGCGTGGTACCCGACTCATCGGCTCTATCAAATTTGGCAGAAAAAATGTTTTGGGATCTGGGGAACGGAAAATTTGTATGTTCTAACAGTTTTTCCACCTTTGTCAAAAAAATTGATAGTGGTTCTTTGATGAACATGCAGCTCTCAACCCAACAGTCACGAAAGTGAACCCCGATGGCCCCTTGCTTGAATCGGTAGTTGGATTTTTGGTCTCTGACTCAGATGTTGTAAATCCGGTTAATATTTCGGAAATGCAAGGTAAGAGAACACTATACTTGGATTGATGGATATCTCCTGAGGTCTCCGCAGTTAGCTCGATCGGAAACCACCTATTTCAGATGTTGCAAGCCACTTCCCAAGGGATCCACAGCCATTCCATGAAGCTCTGGGTCATGCACGAAAAGATTCTGCTTCTGTCCACTGCAAACAAGAAACGGGCAAACCTTTTGGGTGGACTTGCCGAGCTTTGTTTGAAGCGATGGAAGGCATACCACCAACCAGACGACCTGAACCAGGCCATCTGTGCAAACGAGGATGCTGTTCGTGATGACCTCACAAGTGTGTTGTGCCTGGCAGATCTTGCGACTGGGTTGAACCATCGCTTTGAGCAACTTGGCAACTTTGCTGACCTACACCGCTCAATCTCAATGCAAGAAACTGCCATATTGTGGACTCCAGCTGATGCCCCACACAGGGTTGGATTGCTGAACAATCTGTCTAACTATCTGCGTCTTCGCTTTGAGAAACTCAGTGACATTGAGGATCTCACCTACAGTGTGTCTGTGATGGAGGAAGTTGTGTCCCTGACTCCAAATGGTCATCCTGACAAGCCATTCATGCTAGACAATCTTGCTAGTTGCCTGTATACTCGCTTTGTGCAGCTGGGTGACCTTGGAGACCTCACCAGATCTGTGCTAATGCACCAGGAGGTTTTGTCCCTCACTCCAAATAGCTCTCTTCACAAGTCACTCTGGTTAAATAAACTTGGTGAGGCCCTCCACAATCGCTTTGAGAAGCTCAATGATATTGGGGACCTGAACAAGGCAGTGTCAGTGCATGAGGATGCTGTATCCCTCACTCCAGATAGCAATCCTGATAAACCACGTCGGCTGAGGGATTTCAGTGTGGCTCTGATCACCCGCTTTCAGCACCGTGGTAACCTCAGTGACCTGAACAAAGCAGTGTCAATACAGGAGGATATAGTGTCCCGGTTTGCAGATGGGAATCCTGAAAAGCCAGCCAACTTGAGCAATTTGGCCAACTCTCTGTCCATTCGGTTTGCGCGGCTCGGTGACATTGGGGATGTCAACAAGAGTGTCTCAATGATGGAGGCAGCTGTGTCACTGACTGCCAATGATCATCCCAACAAGCCATTCATGTTTAATAATCTTGGGACTTGCCTGTACACTCGCTTTGAGCAGCTTGGTGACCTCAGAGACCTCAGCAGATCAGTTTCTATGCAGGACAAGGCTTTATCCCTTACTCCGGATATGCATCCTAACAAGTCGCTCTGGTTGAGGAATCTCAGTGCAGCTCTAACCACTCGGTTTCAGCAGCTCGGTGATATTGATGACCTCAACAAATCAGTATTGATACAAGAAGAGGTAGTGTTCCTGGCTGTAGATGGGAGCCCTGATAAGCCATTGATCTTGAGTAATTTGGCTTGCTCTCTATCTATTCGCTTTGAGAAGCTTGGCGATATGAAGGACCTCAACAGATCTGTGACAATGATGCAGGAAGCTGTGCCATTATATCCAAATGACCATCCTGACAAGCAAAGGGCATTGAGCAATTTGGGCAGTTGCCTCTCCAATCGCTTTAAGCAGCTGGGTGATCTCAGTGACCTCAACAAAGCAGTATTACTGCAAGAGGAAGCTGTGACCTTGACTCCAGATGGCCACCATTACAAACCATTGATGTTGAAAAGTCTTGGCCTCGCCCTACACACTCGTTTCGAGCACCTCAATGACGAGAATGACCTTCAGCAAACAATTGTATGGTACACATCTGCTGCACATTTAACCACCGGTGCTGCTAGAATCCGATTTGAGGCTGCATGCCTTTGGGCATCCTCTGCCCAACAGGCCAATCACCCTTCGTTACTGGATGCCTTTCATGCAGCTCTTGATCTTCTTCCAGAAGTGGCCTGGCTTGGTCTATCTATCAATAACCGACATCACCATATCATGAATGCAGGTGTGGTGACCAGGAATGCTGCTGCAGCTGCAATTGCTGCTGGGCACTTTGAAAAAGCGGTTGAATGGCTGGAGCAAGGCCGTTCAATTGTCTGGGGTCAATTTCTCAACCTGCGAACACCTGTAGATGATCTGAAGGACAAACATCCTGAGCTTGCAGCTGAGCTCATTCAACTTTCTTCTCAGTTAGAAAGAATTGGGAGTGATTGGATGGTGGACACTTCCAGAAGCCAGAAGTTTCATGAAAATGCTCAAACACGAGCTGAGCTCCTGAAAGGCATTCGAAAGTTGGAAGGGTTTGAGCACTTCTTGTTGCCAAAGAAAATTTCTGAACTTTCATCTGCAGCCCGAGGAGGGCCTGTTGTCTTCCTGAATCTGGCTACAACCCGATGTGATGCTCTTATACTCCGCTCTGGTCATCCTAATAGGGTCATACACATCCCACTCACAGATTTTACTCTGTACCATGGAGTGGTTCTCACAAAAGCACTCGAGCATCTTATTTCTTCTGCCGGCCGCAGTGAGAGGTTGTCAGGCAAGCGTGAGGGGGAGTTCACCAATCCACAGGATGGGTTTTCTCGTATTCTTTCTGAACTCTGGTTGCGAATTGTTAAGCCTGTCCTGGATGCATTGAACATTAAGGTGAGCCATTTTGCCAATGAGACATAGTGAAATGTACAACATCTAACACTGTCATAGACTCCTACAAGAGACAATTTACAACACATTTGGTGGTGTCCAACTGGGCTTCTCACATTTCTCCCCATCCATGCAGCAGGTCTGTATGAAGAGGATGATACCTTTGGTTCAAAGCTGTCCGACTTTGTCATTTCGTCCTATGCCCCCTCCTTAGCCGCATTAATGGAGGGCTTTCGTCCTCAGTCTCAGTCCCAGAAGCTACCACAGCTGCTTGCTGTTGCTCAACCAACTGCACTTGGACAGACTCCTATCCCAGGAACCCAAAAGGAAATTGATCTTATTCAACTTCATGCCCGTGGAAAGCTTCCCATTCTGCGTTTGGAGCAAGATACAGCAACGCTAGACAGTGTTCAGAGAGGGATGCTAGATTCTCGCTGGGTGCATTTCGCGTGCCATGGTGTACAGTCTGTCTCTGATCCCACCCAGAGTGCACTCCTCCTCGCTAAGAGTGAACGACTTACACTTTCCAGTATCATCAAGTTGTCACTTCCGCATGCTGATTTTGCATTCCTGTCTGCCTGCCAAACTGCCACCGGGGATAAGCAGCTCCAAGAGGAGTCGGTTCATCTCGCTGCGGGAATGCTACTAGCTGGTTACCGAGGTGTCATCGCAACAATGTGGTCAATCATGGACAATGATGCACCACAAGTTTCAGGGGATGTTTATGAACATCTCTTGCAGAAATCAC
Source organism: Mycena epipterygia (assembly GCA_029281465.1). NCBI lineage: Eukaryota > Fungi > Basidiomycota > Agaricomycetes > Agaricales > Mycenaceae > Mycena > Mycena epipterygia. The sequence goes on along the minus strand of JARJCQ010000056.1, from coordinate 521,524 downwards.
CCCCAGATCCAACTCGAGCAGCTGAGGCATTACATCTGGCAATCAGGAAACTTCGTGAGTCTGTTGGGAACAAAGCCTTCTTCAATTGGGTACCTTTCATCCATGTTGGAGTTTAATCTGTAATCTGTGCAATCTCAATGTTGCAGAGAAGGCGACATGTAGTTGAAACGAAATATATAGCTAGCCTTATGAACAGTCCGATATCATAATAGTTGAATCAGACATATGTAGCACTGAAAGGATATCAATATCAAGCCCGTACAACATATTGAACTGATCATGATACATAATGCATGAAAAGGTAAGTCGCGGTACATACAGGCTGTTCAGCATCCATTTCTTCCAGTCATCGTTCCTTTTTCGCTCCAACCGGGTCATCCCTCTGATTTGTTCCCTGAGACCCGCAGTGCTGACGGCATGGGTGTAATGATTCTCATTATCACAAAGGTGGTTCTCCCGCACGTTCCCCAGAGCCAAACCTGGTTTTCTTGTGTTGCGGTACAGTCTAAGGATATACGCATACCTTAATAACAACTACCAAAGGCAATTTGGACCTGACCTATTTCTATTTGGGCTTTGATTCTGCCTGACTTGACTTAGTTCAAGTCCACAATCTTCTCTCGCTCGTAACAGTGAGAAAAAATACATTTTTCTCGCACGTGGGGTACGTTCAACATGTACGCTGCAAACGTGGTCTAGTAATTTAATCCGCAGAGCTCGAGGAAAAATAGAGAAGATCCGACTTAGACTCGCAAGTCGTGGCTCAAGTTCCACTGTAAGTTAAAGATTAAGTTGCTAATTACATAAATGTTGAACTGGCGGACTCGGAGCAATTATTCACAACATTTTCGACCTTCGATGGAATCTCTTTTATGCTTCAGGTTATCGTGGTTGAGGAAGGTAGGTGATTTCCAATCGCTGTTCTAATACTCCTAGCCCAAGTACTTCTTCAAACTATGTATCTTCAGTCGGTTTCCTCTACTATCACACTGTCTAAGGCGAACATGAGAAGTGATGGCAGAAATATGATCGCAGGACGTACCGGCGGGTTCAATTTGAGCAGGGTGCAATGAATCCAGGCCAGCGATAATCGCGCGCAAGCGTGTCAGGATAGGTGTGGAATTCGCAGATGCAGATAATTCGTCGGCATAAGTCTTGAATGTGTTTTTAATTATTTCCCGGGCAGCCGCATTTTCGAGCCATGGAATGCGAGGATCATTGGTTGGCCACTCCACTCCGGCATACAGGTCAAAAATGCTCTTGATGATTACTGCAGTTGCAAGATCCTCACAGCCAGAAGTCGCGAATGACTCTCGGATGGAACGAGCAAGTCTGGTCTGGTGAGTTTTGTGAACTGGTCCATAGGGACGCCTGGTTCTTATTATTTCAATCGTTTCGACAGCTTTGAACGGGAGAGGATCGCATGTGCAGGATTCAAGGAACTCGGCTAGCAGATGAACATATGCTTCCGAAGTTTGGAGGGTCACGTCCTCGAACCAGCCACAATCCTTTGTTCCTAGCTTGGGAGGAGGCTCGACCGCTGTGTCGACCAGCTTGTGTGGAGGATGGCGAGGAAGTCCAAGCCACAAGGCATTTTTCACCATGGCTATGATAGATGGCAAGAAAGGAGAAGGCCCTGTTTTCAAAATACCGTCCATGATGGAGTGGTACCTAGACGGTTCAATGGAGCTGCTACATGAGGCAAAGCGCCACAAAGCGGTCATGAGCTGGTCCGCCGTGATTTTATATTCCTTGTCCCCTGAATCATGCCATATTAGTGGTCCGTTGCTCAGTGTTTGTGGAAAGGCCGTCCATAGATATGAAGTTTCCAAGTGCTTAACAGCATCGGCAGAAACACGGTTGTTTAAATACAATATGAGCCGGCGGTATAGGAACTGTAGGATCATCGGGTCGCCAGAAGGAGCATAGCCGCTGCGTGATTTTGTCTATCCACTCCATGTGTGTGGCATTGAACTTGTGAAGCTGAGTGACCACAACAATGCTCAGCGACCGTTCCAGACTCTCTTTTACGTGAGAGAAATGATAGGGCAGAGGCCGCATGAGACGAAGGGTTTCAATCCAACGATAGGGCAAGGAGTTCAATGCTGCCGCATCTGACAGATAGTCGAAGATGAGTCGGTGAGGGATTACAGTGGAAATCTTGACAATGATCATCCAAAACTTCGGAACCAAGAGCAGAGCGGGTGTACCCTGTGGCTCGTCCAGATAGGCTTCCATGGTAGCATCGTCATCGATTATGTCCTTGTAAATCCATCCATGGTTGCACAATGAACACAAGTAAGATATTACTGGAGTCAGATCGGGTTCATGACCCCCAGTGTGCTCTGCACATCTGGTCAAGTATTGTCGCAGCTCAATGAGACGGGAACGAACAGGCCAAAATGTGTTCCATTGCATCAGCACAAGAGCCGAGCTGGCACAGTGGCGGACATCAAGTTCTTCTATATAGAAAACTTGGGGCGTCGGGGGGAACTTGAGGGTGTGGGTCTCGAATAAGGTGGCAAGTGCCCACATGGCCTTGTAGCAAGCAATCTCCCGGTGTTTTATAGCTTCAGATGATAGAAGGCCAGTGTAGGAAGAGTCCAGGAGACCCTGTATCCGCTCATACAAGTGAACATCGGGGTTGCAAACCAAGGCTCGGAAATGGTCTGAATACGCCTCGCGTCGCCAACTAGGGCCCCATAATATGTCGGGGATCGCCTCTACAAATGGCTCCAGTTCCTCCTCATTGGACAAGGACTTGACTGTCCAAATGAGGGCCCGTTCATCTCTAGCAGCACGCTGGTCAGAAGGCGTCATGGCCTGTCGCGAAATAGCTTCAACCACAGTTTCGTCCTCGGTGGTATCTGCTTTAGCACCCGATTCGCAGTCACTATGTCGATGCTGCCACATATTTTTTCCGATCCGTGAAAGGCGCCAGAAGGCTCCAGAAAGCGGTGTGCGATACGGGGAATCAAGATATCGCAGCGGGAGAAAGGTCAGGATTCAGTAGACCCCAGCAACGAGGGCCAAGATTACAGCAGCAATCATGGTCATTGTGATGTTGATTGGGATGAGGAATGCGACCAGACCAGCAAAGAAAAAGATGAGAGATGTGTGCAGCAGCAGAGGAATGACCTTGACCACCGTGTGCATGTTGAACCGCTTCAACCCATGATAAAGGAAGGAGAAAATCCTAGCACGGATGACGGGGGCTGAGCGAATTTCAGACCTGTGCAGGAAATCTCGCGCCCATTGCTCCAAGAGAGTTGCGATCAAAGCACAACTCAGACTGAGGCCAAGACTGAGGAACCACAGCGCGTTGCATACGAGCGACGATGCCGAGGGAGTGAAGGGGGGAGATGGTGGTATTGAAAATGAGCTTCCGTTGGCTGAAGCCGCAAGCTGCTGCGATATCTGGGACAAGAGCTGCACCGTGACATCGCCCGAATCGCGATTTAGAGTCTTGTAACTCTCGATGAGAAACGCAGTCAAACTGGCGGAGAAAAGGCCCGCCTGTGGAATCTCGTTCAGGATTCCATGCCAGATGTCAAGGAGGAAACCCACGAATATGAGCATGCCCTCCATATCGCTCTTCCAGCTTTCGATAAGGGCCTTGTCGTACTTTTCTGCTTCGCCGACGTACACTGCCCAAATCTTCGCAGCTCCAGCTTCATCGCCCGGATCTATAGCTACAATGATGACACTGAGTACCGCCAAAGTCAGAAGAATGCCAATACCTTTTGACTGAGAGTCGCCTTGCTCAACCTCCATGATGTGTGGATGTGTGAGTTGGTCACTGGAGGCTGTGGGTGCAGGCGCCGATTGGTAACATTTTGATGGTGTCGGTGGATTTTCCCCCATTAGAGCGAAAATTCGCCATACGCAGTCGAGTGGGCAGTTCATAAACGGGCAGGCTCAAACGTCCTACTGCAAAATTGAAAACAGCCTCGTGAATATCCGTGAATTGCGTCCAAGCGAGTTGGACACGGAAAGACTGAACCGAATAAGGTAGTCCTCCCGTACGTTCCCCAGATCCAAATCCGGGGTGCATGCATGCGTTGTGGTAAAGATATACGCATAGCTGAATAATCCCAGTGTTGGCATTGACCGGGTCGAACAAATTTGATCGACACCTGAAGTGAAAGCCAGAGCCCAGGAACCTCTTGACTTCGTGTATATCTCATGAGTCTGTTGAAGCATGAAAAAGTTCAAAAGATTTTGGAGAGTTATTGCTCAATAATTAAAGGTTACAACCGTAGGTCAAATTTTTTGACCCCTGTTTCACCCTGGTCAATGCCAACACTGAATAATCCAAACGACACTGAGGCGAGAAGTATTATTCGATGTAGAATGAAATATCTGAGCAGTCAAGCTACCGCTTTACTAATTCCGAGCACCTGCCTATCATAATCGGAAGGAGGCTACAAGCAAACGCACTTGAAGGGCAGCGCGGACGAATCGCAAGCCGGGCGCTCGCGCGCGCATACTCGTGGCCCCATGCGCTTACTTCTCCGGCAGCACCCACTCCTCTCTGACGCACGCGTCGCAATATTCACTGCGTTCCCACCACCCGTAGACCGACCTCTGTCTACGTAGTTCTACATGCGGCGACATGCGGCGACCTTCAGCTACATCCAGCTACCTATGTGTACACCGGACCTGTGGCGAGCTTGATCTACGTCCGGCTACCGTCTGTCTACATGCCGTAGACACGGTCCGTCTACCCGTTGGCTACCCGTCGGCTACGTAAGTCTACGCGGTAGACATATGTAGACTCACCTCGCTCAACTTCATGACACAGATTTACCCCCATCTTGCTGTCTACCAAATAAGTAAGTTCAAATGACCATTCTTTGGGCATCCCGCTGCTTCATAGTGCATCGGTAAGTCCCAAACTCAAATTAATAGCTCCGCAATTTAAGCTTCCATCAGCCCATCAGTCCGAGCCGACATCATTGAACGCTTGCCAAGCACAGCCATCAATGATGATCAACCGCTGCGAAATCTCGTGAAATCTTGGGAAATGCCACACTTCAACTTTATTCTCTTTGAGTTTCCTCAGCTCATTCATTCTGGATCCTCAAATTGACTCAGGTGCATGTACATGTGTCTACATCCGCCTACGTGCGGCTACGTCGGTCTATGTGCGTCTACGTCGGTGTAGGTGAGTGAATGAATGGAGAGCTATGCACTGTGAACAGCGGACACACTTTATATCAGTGTCCGAAGACATACGAAAATCAGTGTCCAAAACACTTCAAATCAGTGCGCCTGCGCCGTATATTAGTGCTTCCCGGCACTAATATACAGTGCATGTGGCCAAAATTACCCTTTTATACAGTGCTTTTTCCCGTAATATAGTGCGTGGAGGCACTGATTTACAGTGCTTTTGGGCACTGGTTTGCAGTGCATCGGGGCACTGATTTGGGGCCGCCGGTTCAATTTTTGGTTCAAATGATATATATTTAGGTATATACTACATCGTACTAATTACTGCCAGAACCAGTTAATGACCACACTCACTGATCAAATATGGTAAGGCTTGAGTCGGAATTGGCCACGAGACGGGTAACGGAATAGCGAACTTCGAGAGGAATTTGCAGTAGGGTGGTTGCGGCGAGACATACAAGGTTCAAAAACACGAGTGAGACAAGTTGAAAAGGCGCACGGGAGCCTGCTTACGAGGTGATAGCATTATACGACGACCTGTTTGAGGAATGCGAAACCATGCGAAAGGGGAAAAGATGTAAGATATTAGCAATGCTCGTGCGAAACCAGATACCGTACCTTGACTTATAAGCCTTGTATTCAACTCAATTGACGCCGCAGCGGAGAAAATTTAAAGTGACATGAAGTTCAAACTGCTCGGCAAAGAAGCTCACGGGTATTATGATCCATAGGAAGTCCGACAGAAATCCCTGCCCCATCTTGGGTACTGCCACTAGATGAGAAAGATTAAATTAAAGGGATTCGAGATAAGGGCCGAACATTACCGGAGATCCACACCGTCGGCCGCGCGGACTCAAAAAACCTCAAGATCTGGAGTGTTGATGCACTTGATACAAATGGAGCCGAGGGCGGTGGCAGCAAGAAACGCGACTCTGAGAAGGCTTGTAAACGTCGTGCATGCACCGAAGGAAATATAATGAATACCAACTCTACAGAGTAGGGAGGGAAGAGACGAACCATACACCAAGCTCGAGGGCCTGATAAGTTCCTTATTCGACTCGCGCTGCGGGTGGAAGTTCAAGCAATGCGGAAAAAGAAGAAAACTTACTGGGAACGAGTACAAAGAATCCGCTTCTTCCGGGGCTGTGAACTAGATAAGAACGATTAGCTTAAAAGCCATTAAGATGAGGACGGAAACTTATTGTAGACGCGCACTCCAAAAAAGATCCGTGGGTGGGCGAATATTGAAACAAAGTCGAGAGCAGCGGCAAGGAACGGGATTCTGACAAGGTCGGATCAGTAAGAGGCGAGATGGAGGCATGCTTACGACGCGGCGGAGACTCGAATAAAATGCAACAAACAGTTGTGGGGTCTTGGTGTCGATGGCGGGACGGCGGGACGGCGGAGAACCACGGCCAACCGAGAACAAAGTAGACTCACCCTATCGGCTTGAAGGTCCTCCAGACCGTGGCTCGACACAAAGTCAACTATCTGTAATGAGGATTAGAGTGAGTATGTGTAAAATGAAATGAAAAAGCCATAAACGACGGGGCGCAGATGTGAAACGGAGATGAATGAATTGAAATCTCTCGGTAAGAAGTGAAGATTACTCACAGAATGATGCCAACAAACAGCGTATTTTCAACGCTCAAACAATGTAAGAGCATGTGAGAGCCAGAAAGTAGAACCTGCTTACCGTTGGTTTCGGCGGTCTGGACCGTCTGGTTTTCGACGATTGCTAAAGCAATTAGTATGAGGGCTTACTTCAATTTGGTGCGAACCCGTGCACAGCGGAAAATGCGGAGAAGGGAGAGCTGGAAGCAGGTCACGATCAGGGTAGGGATTTATGTACAATGTGACATGATAGAGGGGAGAACAGTGAACAAGACCATACTTGGGGGAGATGGGGATGGAGTGAAGGAGCGGGCAAGGAGAGCCGGAAGGGAGTTATTTATATAACGTGGGATACCGCGGTAGGAAGGATGTCGGGACGGAAGGGGGAATGGTAATCGGTTAAGAAGGCCGAGCAGAAAACGGGAATGAGGAAAGCATGAGGAGGAGAGAGAAGTTCGGGGAAGGAAGCAAAATGGTGTGTAAGTGGTTAAGCCATAACGGGACAACAAGGGCCGTAGAAGACGAATAGGACATAGATCGGGTAAGACATTAGCCAGGGCAGGGAGGAGAGGGTGTATAATGATGGAGAAGAGAGAATAGCCAGAACGAATCAAAGAAAAAAGAGTCAGCAACCCAGCCCGTTCATCGAGATGTCACAATACGCACCTCGTTCGCTGTCGGATGTGTACGCTCCGCGAAGTGTCTGTGGCATAATTTGTTGGAGTGTCTCAGCGAGGGATCAGGGAGAGAAAGAGGTAGCACCTGGATATCGAGGTCCGGTAGCCAAGATCAGCAGAATTGCGAGGCGAGAGAAGAGAAAGAAAGACGCAGTCTGATTATTAGTTGCTATTTGTTCCGACGATGAACCAACTCTTTGTTCCGCCAGGGGTGAATAGGACCACTAGAGCAGGTATAGAAGGCTGTTAGTTTGCGAACATTCGCGGAAAAATCCCGTGGGCAGCCCCTTTCCACTCCCGCCCGCCGGTGCCCCAGGTTTGAGTCAATTGCGGCAGGTAGGGGGGAAAGGGGGGCAGAGGGGATGAAATGGAGTACTTACAGTAGTTTGAGTATGTTTTTGAACTGCCAGAGTGCGTATCGGACCTGGGCTGCGGCCTTGTTGGCAGAAACGACGGAAATCTTGTGTGCTGGCGTCGATGGAACAAACAAGCATCGGACGGGGGGGTAAGCGTGCCGGGAGCGTGTTATTTAAGGTATAGCATCGTTCTTGACACAACCTACCGGTGAAGAGAGGCGGGATATGCGTAGGCAGAGCGCAAGGATGGTGGAGGAGGAGAAGAGCGGAGTTTAAAATGTGAGCCCTCAGTGCTAACATGTACAAACAACGCTGTATTCAACCGTCAAACCCACAACAAATATTCCTGGAGCCCTACAAGTTAATCTCAGCGTAAGAGAAATGAACTAAAAGTACGTTGGATGATCCCTGCTGTGAAACAGAATCGCCGCAAACAGTAGTGTTATAAAACATGGTCAAATGCCGGCTGTGTGCGGCTAGAATTAATTGTAAGTCATATCAACTCGGGGGCAGCCTTTCTATCATTTATATAGGTGCCGTAGGATGAACAGAAAGAGTTTGTGTACTCAGATTTTCTTAGCTGAACGATTCCCAGCTACAAACCGACTTTAGGGGACATTTCAATTACAATTTGAACTTCAGAAAGCGACAATTATGCGGTGGTCAGCAGCAGGAATACAAATCATATGCAGGTCAGTCAAGGTATCTAAGGTAGGACGGTCACGTTAATTGTGGTGGCAGCTCGTACTGAACTCCTCGTGGTGTAACGCGGCGGGCCGTGGTCAACATCCGTCGTTACGGTTGGAGGTTTGGGCTTGGTCTTTTTACTGTTTTTGGAGGAGTTGGTATTCTTTACGAGTATCAGCTGAGAATCAATAAGTATAAGACCACCTTGACTTACGTTGGCCTCGTTCGATTTTTCTAGGCCTTTGGCCTTGGGTTTCACTTTGGACCCGCGCTGGCATAACTTTAGCAAATCGGGATTTTCCTCGACATCAATGCTCACGGGTGGGAAATCAGCAATAGTTAGTTCCACAGTTTCTGGTGCGATAGGTTTGTCGACCTGCATTCAAAGTTAGAACAGAAAAAGAACGATTGAAACAAATTCATCCTCACAGCTTTTCTTAGAACCTTGGGCGGCTTGGATGAGCCGAATCGAGGGTTGGACTTGGGAGAAGGGATTACAAGTGGTGATTTCGGGTGATTTGCAGATGATTTAGTTTTTTTGGCGGACTTGCGGGAGGGCGAATTGTTGGGATGCTGATTCCAATCACGGATAGGGCTGTATTCCTGTAGAAGGACGGGATGCTCGGCTTGCTCGTCGGAAATTTCATCGTTCAGCTGGATGAGAGAGAGTAGTGCAGGTTTTTGAGGTCTCCCTGAAACACCTCGCCATGTTCGTTGCTGAGATTTCTGATATCAATGGCATCCAGATACGAGACTTCCATATCTTGAGAAATGAGATATGTTGCAATTTCCGGCACGAGAACGTATTCAATGAAGTCAGAGATTCGGAGAACATCCTTAGATGACGAGTTTTCGGTTTCCGAGTCAATTCTGTCGGACTCGGCCAGAAGAGCAAGTTTGATCGTCAGGCGTAGTTGACGTTTCACGTCCGCGAAAGATTTGGATAAGATGCGACAGATGGTCGACCCGATGAGTTCGGATCCAATGGATCCTAGGCTTGGATACACATCAGCATGAAATGCCAGTCGGGATGGATTGAAAACAAACTATCCACACCGCGCGTTCAAACCAGCATACTCGAAACGTTGTTCTCTGCCGACATCTGTCTTTCCAAATTCGTTGATCTTGAAGTCAATTGAATCTAGAAAGTCGTTCCAAGTCACCGTGTTCTCAAGTTGGCAGGCGTCTGTGCAGATCGAAAGAATCCAACTTTCGAGTTGGAGTGTTTCTGTGACGATGGTTGGGAGGTCAGTGGAGAGGGGCCACCCGCGAGTACGTCCTAGTTCTCGAAGTCGTAGTATCTTTTTTTCCCAGGAAATTTGGGCGCAGATCGCATGGTCAATCCCGCTGAGTTCGCGAGAACTATATTTTGACTGGGCAGTTAGCGTCCGGCGTTCGCTATATAGTTGGGTGATTTCACGACTCAGTACGCCAGTCGGAATAAAATCTTTGCACCCCTTGATAGGGCAATTAGGCGATATCTTGAGGCATATATTAGCGTAGGCATAGAAAAAAACCTGAAAATAGGTGAACTCACTGGCTCTAAGACGCTGTTCATTTTGGGCTCGATTCGAACATGTCAGAGGAACCCAGACAAATAGTTGCACCGATACTCACTTTCTTTTTGGGTGGGCTATCGTCGTCCTGCATGGGGGACATCTTGCGCTTCTGAACCTTTAATTTCGGCAGAACATGATTAATTACGGTGGATGTAGAAAGATGATCCCAACCTCGGTGGTCGCCTGGGTTTTTTTTTTCGCCTCTTTCCCATTAGTCTGTGGGATTATTCGAACTAAATATGCACAAGAATTCCAGGGCACTCACCGTTTTGATTTTCGTTCTCTTGGTGTCCACTTCCTCGTTGCCCTCGTCATTTGTTTCCTGCTCCTTCTCGTTGAGCTCAATGATTAGGTGAACACAATGCATAGGAGAATCAATCACCCACCTTTGTCGCTATTTTCTTCTTCCCCACCTCCTCCTCATCGCCCTCGACCGGTGACTTCTTGGATGATTTCTTCACCGTCTTTTCCGACTCGTTAATCTGTATGATGTCTCCAGAAATTTGTGGAAGAATTGATAATCACTCACCTTTTTGGCTGTCTTTTCAATCTCTTCCTCGCCACTCTCAACCTGCACACGCTTGGCTGGTTTCTTGACCGCTTTCTTGCTCGACTGCACAAAAACTTGAGCGGAATTGGTTGATTAGTAATCACTCACCTTTTGTGCCGCTTTTGAGACTTCTTCGTCGTCACTCTCTACCTCTTTGCACTTGGAAGATCTCTTCTGATCCTTCTTGACCTTCTGTAGAATTGGTTGAGAGAGAGAAAAGGATTAATGAGCACTGACTTTAGTTGATGTTTTCTTCCTAACCAAATCCTCCTCGTCGCTCTCTGCCTCTGTACGCTCGGAGGACTTTTTCGCTACTTTCTTGGTTGACTGCATAGCTAATTGAGTGGAACTTGTAAAAGGATTGATGATTACTCACCTTTTTGGTCGTCTTCAAGACTGGTTCTTCCTCAGCCTCGTCATTTTCAGAGCCCTCCTCAGCGGCGCTTTCGTCGTTGTAGCCCAATGAGGCGTTGGAGCCGCCGTCAGAGTCGTCAGAGGCATCAGAATCAGGGAGGGATTGTATTTTGCATTTCTTCCGTGGGGGCTCGGCCTCATCACTTTGAGCTCGTTGCTCGGTGGTGAGGGCTTCGGCCTTCTCGTCCTTGTTAAATGTATTAACGGAATTTTGAAGTGTCTTCGTCATAAGGTCGCGGACAGCCCATCCTCCCTGGAAGCGTTGAAGAAAGGGGTATTTTTCCATCGTCTAGGATGTCGTTTGTCCAAGAACACATGGGGGGTGTGCGAAACAAACTCACCAACTTGATTACCATATCCACCCGAGTCTGATCTTGCTTTTGTATTGTTTTCTGAGGATTCAGGTATCTGAAGGTATGGCTGCGAATAAGACGCTAAAAACCGATGTTTAGCGCGCATATATCCATCATACGAGGGAGGGAAAAGTACCAAGATCCGACAAAACTCCTCGCCCTTGTTTTTGAGACCCATTGCTTCTTGGACATTGTAACCATTTGCCCGGCCCGCTCGACCCTCAGGGCGAGAAATTAAGACCTTCTTAGATGTCTTGTCCGGATAGCGGCGCTTCAGGAATGCTTGTATGTTGTGCTGTTCAGTTGATTCCTGGGGTTGCTTGGGCATTGTGAGGAGATGAAGAAGAAGTCAAGAGCCGACGCGACAGCGTGTTAATTGGCTATGTTTGGCTATTGATGTGGCGGTGGACCCTCGCCTCGCCGCTCGCTCAGTTGCATTGTTCTTCCACATGAAACTTTCGTCCGACACAAATTTTCTAAGGTATTTTCAGGTCCCATAGGACTATATAATCAGCAATTTTGAATCATTGGTCGCTCATGGCAAGACGCCGCTTACTTAAATTTTTGGACCCACTGTAAAATGTGTTCTTGGTTGCCCAGAATGCGCCAAAAAAAGGCGGCCGAAAAACGGAGGGTTATGATGAGCACTATGACCCGGTTTTTCCACTAAGATATCGATTTTGTGTGCCTACTATTATAGTATCAGATTTATTATACTCACGGTTGTGTCGCATAAAGGAAATTATTTCATTGAATGGGTGGAGACGGCACACAATCTGAAGAGGCATGTGATGCTGGTTTAATTAAATTGAACAGTTTATCTGGCCAGTGACTGCATAACCGCTTCTATATGGTAGATTGAACCTTTGAAGTTGACAAGAACGGATAAAAAAGCTGCAACTTGAACCCTGATCTATTTAAGACCTGAACATCGAGAATCCTAGAAGGTTTACTCAAATAAATACAACAAGGGTCACTTCCGGGTTTTCTCCTCCTCCTCATCCTCCTCCTCTGGATGATCTGCGGGAATGAACTCCGGTCTAATCATCCCGCCAGTGCGATCAATGAGATACCACTTGTTACGGGTTTGTACCCGGCCCACAACTGCACTGATGCTCTGGATGTCCGTCACAATTGGGGCGAGAGCCTGCGAGTGAGACACAATTCCGAGGGCCGCATCCCTCCCTCCGGTTCTGTAAGGTGTTATAACCGCCAGCAATTGAATATCACCCATCAATTTGCCCCATAATTTCTTGTTGGTGTTTGGAATCTTGCACACCAAGATCTCGTTGAGTTGGCCATAACAGGTTTCAGGGACCCACTCCCTGGATCGTTTGACTTGAATCACACACTGTAGGAAAAATCAATTTCGATCAAGACCAGAAGTAAGGTGAATACTTGCACGAATGAATGTTGTGTTTCGAGCAGACTCATTCCGCCTCTCAGCCGCCCACACACAAGAGATCGAGTCGCCATCCACAATTCGGACCTTGCCCCAACGTGCCATAGTGGCTGGAAGTTCTCCTTCAACGTCGCGAATATTTTTACCAAGAACTGCGGCGAAATAAACAGCAATTTTGTGCCGCATAGGATCATCGGGGCAGTGGTTTTTCTGCACCGGAACACGTAGGATGGTTTGTGGATCTGTGAGCTTGTGAGGTAAAATACAATTGTAGGCTCGCTTTACTCACAGTGATCGTACTTGCACTCTGAAGATGACAGGCCATTTGTACGGTGGTATGGAGATGAGAGTTCATCTGATACATCGTAGAGAGCATCCAGCTGTTCGAGATATGCTCGATGCAGGACAATGTTGTTCAAGTTCGCCCATGGTGATTGCTTTGAGCGAAGGGCACCTTTCAAGAAACCGCAGTAGCGTTCCATCCAGAATGTCCACGTTGTCCAACTAGGGCCGCAAAAGAGGATATCGTCGGGGACGTGAATAAGACCGTGGATTGTGAGGGTGCAGGCAGAGAGTCGATCTTCAGCATACTGGTAATAGAATCTACAGCAAATTAAACAAAGCCGTAGATGCAGAGGAGAGCTTACTGTTCATAAGTTCGAATCCAGGTGATGATGGTATCTTTGAGCTCATGAATCTGAACGGTGGTGAGATTGAAGCTGATACACGATTTGATAATCGCAGTCAAGTCACAGAGATGATTGTGGTACTTGGTATTTTTGAAGCGGCCTTTGAGCAGGATCGGGGCGAGATATGTAAACCAGAAGCACCAGGCCTCGGCTGTGAAGTTTCCTGGCCCGTCAACCATGGAACGAATGAAATCGGCTGGGATATCCTTGACAGCTTCAGCTGTCTCCCTCCAAATCTCCTCCCAAATCTCCGCTGCAATTTCGTAGTCCTCTGTGCCAACATCCAGATTTTTGAATTTGCCGCTCCAAAAGTTGACAAGAATTCGAATGATGTTCTCGAAGAATAGGTGCATAATATCCCAGGGGAACGATCTCGCGAAATCGAGGCAGCCGACTCGCCCTAGTGCTGGAAGGCCCTTTATCCCCTCATTAAAGGTGATATCGTTCCTGTGTTTCGCAACCTTGAGTGGCTGCAACTTGTTGAAAACATCGAACCAATCTTGGTGAGTACGCAGCGGGAGGTTATGTGGATTCCATGAGCGTCGTGGCTCTCCAGGAATATCAGGATGTGTGAGAGGAACATAATAGATAGTGTCGCCCAACGGATTTCTTGCTCCTTTGATCTTGCAGGAATAACAAGGTGAAAAGCCGTTATGGCCTTTGACATTCAGCATTTTCTCGATAGCTATAATGTCACCCATGCCAAAAATGTTGTAGGCGTGAAAATCGAAGACAGCCTTTGTGACACAGTTGTAGGTAGGTACACCAATGGCAAGCAGAGCACATTCATTGTCAAATGGAACAAGATAGCTGGCCGTGTCTTTGGGGTTATTTGGACCGGAGATGATGCCGGCGCAGATGTGACTCTGCAAATGAGTGCGGGTCTGCGGTCGGATATTATAATTCTTGAGTAGAATTGGAGTGGCCGAGGGACCTTTGCGTCTGCGGTCGAAGAGCAGATAGGAATCGAGGCAGACCCCGAGTGCCACATCATACTTGCCGGAGAAATAGCAGTGCGGCAGCTCCTTGCCGTCAACTGTCACCTTCTTGTTGCGCAGCGTCCGGTAGTGCATGCCATTGAACACGTCGGATACTTCGCCGGGGCGATGTTTATAATCATGGCGATAAAGGAGGGCGTCAATTTTTTTAGGATTGGCGAAGAAGGCCTGTAGGCGGGGAATCACAGGAAGATAACAGAATAGACGGCGGGGTTTGTTGGCGGCGGTGTAATGGGGTTCCTTGCAACGCGGAAAATAGCAATGAGTGAGATCGGCGTAGTGTCCGGTGTATGCATGGCACGAGTTGGGGCAGCAATGATACCAAATGGGCTCGACACGGGACAAAATTGCGATGCGATGTATCATGACCCAATGAGAGCTGATCTCCAGCTTGTTTCGGAAAGCATGTCGCAGGTGTCTAAACGCGGATCGTGGCATTTTAGACACCAAATCCAACTTGAAGGCGCATATATTGTCCCGGTCTTGTTCGGTTAAAATCTCGTTGCCTGCAATAATAGAAGTGAGACATGCATTGAGATATCTATGTGGCAAAAATGGACATATGGATCTCCCATAGATTCTGCTCGTCCTCTGAAAACAGCATTTCATCTAACTCCTTGCGCGCATCTCCTCGAACGATATCGGGATATCCGAGTCCAACTCCTCATCAAATCCGACCCATTCTTCATCCTTCAAAAGGTCTCCTTCCTCCGAACAAGAGTCAATGTCCATGGGATCGTCAGCCATATGAGAGCCTGAATCAGACGAATTCTATGCAATAGAGTCGCATTCATTTTCAAGATCTGTGTCAATGTTTGTGGAGTTATCGTCAGAGGAGATGTCTGTTGAATGGTCGGGGTCGGGATTGGTATTTGTGGATGGAACAGCCAGGGAAGGGACATCCACTTCAATATCAGAGGGTTCCGACTCAGAGGATTCTTGTTCTGCCGGATTCTCTCTCTTGTAGTGGCGCCTGCGGGTACGTCTGGAGCGTAATTTGCCGCATGTAGGCTTACACCAGCAAATTTTCTTTTTATCTTGTGCCATGGCGAGATAACAGCTAAACAATGCTGATGAGCCATGAGGGGTACCAGAAGTAGACTATGGCACACAATATGGCTCTGAGAACCCGCCCGAAAAAAAACTGAGGTGGAGAGCACGAGAAGATCCGAGATTGGAGTTCTTGGATACTGTTTGTGGGTTGGGCCGTGAAGAGTTAGCTGTCTGGAGCACAGAAAATGGGTCACGGCTCCGGCCGCACAGGGTTTTATGACAGAGATTAGACAGAGAGTAGAAAGAGGATAAATGTGTGGTGCAGTCAGAGCGAAGTCGCGAAGACCAAATACGGGCACGTTTACGGTGATTGCCGCTTGCACAGCCACTTTGATGCATTATGATACCGATAAGATTATGATAAGACAAAAATAAAGATTGAACACTGATATCAAGTGCATTGGAAATCAGTGCCTCGAAGGCACTAATTTATAGTGCACAGAAAAACACTAATTCTCAAAGCACTTTATATTAGTGTCGAAATCCAACAATCAGTGCCTGAGCACTGATATACAGTGCTTTTACTATCCACAGTGTATGTAGACCAATGTAGACTTACTGCGTCTACATGGTGTAGACACAGGTAGACACAGGGTTCCATCTACCACTTGTCTACGGGGGGTAGACGGACCCTCTGTCTACATGGGGTGGGAACGCAGTGAATGGGCAGCCACTTGCTCAATCGCGTGCACGATGTCTGAGCGCGGGCGCGCGCACCCCGTGCGGAGCCTGGACACCAAGCACATCTCCTCGTAGCTGCGGTTACTTCCGCCAATGCGACACGCACACCGAGCACATCGCCCTCCTCTAGCTGCAGGGTCGACGCCCCTCGCGTTGCGACCCATCGCACCGTCAGACGCTTCCACTTCCATCGCGCGCCTCCTACGACATCCACACCGCGTGCATCTTCAGTCGGGTGTACCCTCCTCCCCGTCCTGGCCTAGTAGTACCAGACTCGCGCGCGTCTCTCTCCTCTACCGCGCGGTGTCTACACGCTCAAAGAGCCCTCGCGCCTCTCTGGGGCGCTAGCTGCCCCGAATCGGCTTCATGGCTCCGTCCTCCTCCCACGCAGCCCAGGAGCTCGCAAGTCGCGTTGTTCTGCCCCGTGCGCCGCAAACCAAGTCGACACCCGGCGCCCACGACAACACCAGCTCCTTTGACACCAGCTACGAGCTCTCGACACTAGAAATACGCTCTCTCGATCTGGACGTGGAAAAAGATATCAGTCCTCATCTCTAAAGCCGCGACTGATCACTCACTCACACCGAGCATCCATTCCGTATGGCGTATCTTCCGTAAGGCGCATCTTCTCCGAGTCGAGGCCCGCGTGTTGGACCCGAAGCACTCGCGTGCATTCCCTGCCCTGCCTCGTCTTCTTCAGCGCACCTCCGCCTTCGCACATCTTCCCCCCCCCGCGTGCACCTCCAGACGCGCCTCTCCCCTCCATATAGTCGCCTCATGCTAGCCTGCGGTCGCCCACACCAGCGCCCACACATACCCTCCCTCCTCTCCACATCTAATTTCATCCATCGGCTCCGGGACAAAGCCCCTTCCTCCCGCATCCCCCCCGTCGTTAGGGGGACAGAGAACGCACGGTAGGTCGAGATGGACACGCTGGCAAAGTCTCCACGCATCGAGATGTGCTCGCCGCTTGACACTAGGAAGATCTCGAGATAGTAGCAAGCACGATCTACAAGAATCAATATCAGTCTTCTTTGCGATTTGTGAGGAACTCATATCACTTACGAGCGAGCGAGTGACCAAGCCATCGAGCAGCGTACACGGTGGTGCGCGGTCTCCTCCCGTTTGGGCTTCACGTCCTCCTCCGTATAGCGACGGATCTCGCGACGCCAGGCAGGGAGAATCTTAGATATCCGTACGAGCCCGAGCTCAAGCCGTAACGATCTGCAAGATATTACGTCTAAGTCTCGGGATTGCTAATGCACGGCGACTCACGAGTCAGCGAGCGACGAAACTTGGCGTCCTCCCCACCGCCTCCCCAGACGTCCTCCACACAGTGCACACACCCGTGCGCATCTTCTGCCGCCCCCGCGCCGCTCCTCATCCTTGTCCTCGTCCTCGGCCCTCCAATTCCTCATGGCTCCGGGAACAAAGTCGCCCCCTCCCCTACGTAACGTGCATCGTCCCCCAGTGACTCGCTCAATGCGTCGTTCACGGGAAAGGTCCTCCGTACCGAGCTCGCTGGCGAAGCCCTGCGTGACGTTCCAGGAGAGGATACCGCGCCGGCAGAGGTCTCGACCAGGACGCACGATACGTGGACATTGAAGAGTTCTCGTCGAGAGGGAGGGGCGGACTGGAAGATATCAGTCGCCGTGGTTCTCTCTACGAAAGGATTGGAGGCCTCACGGGCACGGAGTCCGTACGACGCATCTTCCTCCGAGTCGAGTCCCGCCAGCGCATCTTCCCCGGCTCGAGCTCCGTGCGGGCACACTCTCGTCGAGTTCTTCCTCCAGGCGCACCCGGTACGCATCCCCACTGGCTCCGCGACAAGGTCCCGTTCCTCCTATGCAATGCGCGTCGCCCCCCGTCGTGTATTGGCATAGCGAGTGCGACCGAGGTCAAGATGGACACGCGCGCGACATGCAGGAGAAACAGGAGGACCTCGCGACGCTAGAACCCAAGCAAAAGTAAGGCATCTTCCTCTTTACTGAACGAGATTGCTTACTCACCCAAGTCCGTGCGACGCCGCCTCCACCCGTTGCGACACCCTCCTGCTGCCCCTCCGCCCCCTCCTTTCCTCACCCTAGTCGTCTTCCTGGTCGTCTTCCGTATAGCGCCAGCCCCTTCGGCCGGAGGGTCTCACCAGAGAACGATCTGGAAGGATAGCACTCGTCAGCCATCTTACAATCTGCTGAACGGATTACTCACTCACTCATTTGTGTACCCTACTCGCGACGAGTCCGTGCATTGTATCCCCAGCACCCACGTCCCCCGCCCGTGATCGCGCCAGCTCGTTCGATAGGGGGATTTCTCGACGCATTCGCGAGAGAGAAAGACCTGCAAGAATACTACCTGATATTAGCCGTCTCCGATCTGACCGAACGGAAGCGGATTACTGACGACGAAGCGAAAGCGCGACCCTCCTCCGTCCATGCGCCGCGATAACGGATAGCGCAGCTCTTGTTACACAGGAGGGTTGCGACATCAGCAAGAATGATCTACGAGAATGTCAATCTCAGTCATCTTTGCAAGGTACGGACGATTCATGCGCGAGCAACCTGAAAGCGTATCTTCCGGGACAACACGCGTCCTTCCGGACCATCATCCGCCTCCGCCTCCGCCTCCGGTGCCGCAGTCCACGGCGTGCAGAGGTGGGTCCAACGTCTTCAAGACGTTGGACGAGAAGAGGGTGGATTAGTCTAATGATGATGAGACGTAATGGACAGTCGGTTGACAAGGAAGCGTTTGCGGCAGACTCCATGCCGGCTGCCAGCCGACTGGGCCGAATCAACGCAGTTCCCCGCGGCCCGCCAATTTTCCATGCTACGGTCAATGCACGGTTGTGGGGCATTTTAGAGTCATTTGGATTTATTATATTACCCTCTTTCCCTCTTTGAATGCGATAGGACAAGAATATTGAGAGAAATGAAGGACTCGTGTTTGAACTCCGCCATCACCGGAGATATCCGGCACTGGCCGCTCAGATGCAACCTTTGAATTTTCAACACAGAAAGATTGGGAGCATAAGCTCTATATTACTGTATTATTTCAATCAAATCGACCTGGGGCGTGACGCGTGACCCAAATTACCGATTCGACCATTCACACCGCCAATTGCCAAATTTAGGCATGCCGGAAGTGCTATTCGACATGCAAAGTTTCGAATAGCACTTCCAGCACACTGAAATCTAAGTCAACATCAATCATTTAGGTTTACGCGTAGGTCCAACTGAAAAGAGTTGAATCAGATTGAATTTCAGATTGCCTGAAATACATTTGAAACATTATGTGTCGGATTGTAAGACAGACGAGCCGAAACTGTTGCTCGAAACTAAATATATCAGGACTGAAATAAGGGTAACTGATATTACCTGTATCAGCTTGAATTTCAGAGCAAGCTGGAATCTGAAACAATAGTATTGCTTTCAGCCACACTGAAATCCCTACCAAACAGTTTTCAGCCTGGCTGAAAGCAATACTTTCGGTTCAGATTTCAGCTTACTCTGAAATTCAAGCTGATACAGGTAACATCAGTTACCCTTATTTCAGTCCTGATATATTTAGTTTCCAGCACTAGTTTTGGCTCGTCTGTCTTGCAATCCAACACATAGTGCTTCAAATGTATTTCAGGCAATCTAAAATTTAATATAATTTAACTCTTTTCAGCTCGAACTATACATGAACTTAAACTATTGGTTTAGACTTAAATATCAGTGTCCCGGAAGTACTATTCGAAACTTTGCGTGTCGAATAGCACTTCCGGCGTGCCTAAATTTGGCAATTGGCGGTGTGATTGGACCACGGCCGGAATTTGCGTGACAGACCTAAAAAAAAATTCAACCACCGAGCGAAAAATTTGGATTTTCCACGTCGCAGGCGCAAATTTAGGCGTTTTTGGAGGGCTGCGTGACAGATT
Source organism: Mycena epipterygia (assembly GCA_029281465.1). Taxonomy (NCBI): domain Eukaryota; kingdom Fungi; phylum Basidiomycota; class Agaricomycetes; order Agaricales; family Mycenaceae; genus Mycena; species Mycena epipterygia. The sequence continues at coordinate 501,403 of JARJCQ010000056.1, read as the reverse complement.
TTAGGTTCGACCAGCGGGGGCGTGAGGCATGACCCGACACCAATATTTGACACCGACCAGGGGGTGCGTGATGCGTGACGGTCGAATTGATTGAAATTATACAGTACAATAACCTTGGAAGCTAGCTGTCCCTGTTTCCATTCGGTTTTCATAGGATTGCGTAGTCTCGCAAGCCGACTTTTGTGATCATAAAGATTTGATGAAAATAGACAGACATTGAACGTTCACACGGAATATGAGTGCATGTTCACTCTGCCCGGCATTTCCTCGTTCCGCGCGGGAGCAGCACATAGCTGTCCGTGTAACCTAGCATACGGCTAATAGAAATTCTTCCCTGACCTTCAATCAATGATTCTGCGGATCCGGCAGAGAGAAACTGGAAGAGAAAACAAACCCTGACCCTAGTAGCACTTCGTAGAGACTTATTTTGTGCCAGTTAAACCGTTGAACGGCGGGGCAGGCGGCCGGACACGCGATTATCTTTTGACGGGAAGTGTCCATTACGTACCATCATCATTAGACTAATCAACCCCATCCTCCAACGTCTTTGCGGATCTTGACGTCAAATAGTTGGAGAGTCTGGCCAGCGGGAAAAGATGGATAGGTGACCGTACGCCACGCACGTTCGCGTCCATCTGTACTCGCCGCATCCCGCTGTACTGCACCCTGCCCCGAGCCCACGCTCAAACCGCGCAGATTTCGTGTCTGCGGGGATGCGTACCCGATTTGTAGGGTGAGCTTAAGCCAAGTGGGAGACTGGGATTCCGCACGGTGAGATTACAGGAAAGGCCGGACGATAATGTGATAACAAATTCCCGGACGATGGGCCGTAAAAAGCTCCGGTGTCGACCTATGAGTATATACGAGAAGAGTGGGAGTGGGACTCGCCATAATTAAGCGAGTCCCACTAATGATGCGCCCGCCGATGCAGGCCATCAATATATCATCAAACGGCAATTCTCGGCATTGATGTTGGGGGAAGGCTCCCCCAGGCCCCACCCTTTCGCTAGCGCTACCTTTACCGCTGGCGCGGGGCCCATTCGCTGGTGCGAGCCTTTTCCGCTGGCGCGGGGCCTTTATTTTATTTTATTCTATTTATTTACAGTGAAATCTGCCTTTTTTGGTTAGCATCTTACGCGGGGGAGACCCCCGCGGACCCCCCTTGTCGCTCGCCGCTGGGCCCGCTGCACGGAGCTTTACGCTCGCCGCGAGGCCCACTGCGTGGTGCCGGCTGAGGAACGGGGTTTAAATCCAATTGATCTACTGATGGACCCCTGTGAGCGAGTCCCACTCTTGACGCCCAGTTGACTCCGAGTCCCACTAAATTAAGCGACGCTAGCCGACATTAGCCGAGCCTTAGCCGAGTCCCACTAACGGCGAGTCCCACTCTTCTCGTCGATACTCTCGACCTATTGACAGTGAGCGGAGTAGAGGAAACTCATCACGTGGACAGTCGCGTCCTCTTGCGCGGCCAAACATGTGCAACGCGTTCACTGGCCTTCATATATTTTGCAGGGAGAGAGGAGCGAGAATTCCGGAAAATGGATCAGCGATCACATCCGGGTACAAATCGTGATCGCTGATCCATTTTCCGGAATTCTCTGGACATACAATTCAAGTTGCTTAACTGAGAAACCGATGCCTACGCGCTGGGAGTCTGCTCAGTAATTGAATTCCCCGCTGTCCAATAAATACATAGCATCCACTCAGACTCTCGCGATCCGTTAGGAATCATAAAATCGTTCAAGATTTCCCAAGATTTCATGAAGATGAATGCACCTTCCTGGTGCCTGAGGCCGATTCTGAAATTGGAAATCCTCATTCTGAAGTGGAAAAAATCGTGAATCGTTGAACGTTAAAATCCCAAACACTCCTAAACTACGTACGATATACATGTATTTCGTCAGTAATTCAGACTTCAAACCGACCCTCCGAGGCTTCGACGCGTCTCTGTCGTAGATATACCCAGTGAGTCCACCTCATACTTATGTCCTGTCGAATAAGCTCGTTCGTTCCCTGGTTCTGGATATCCCTCCTTGTGGCTGCTGAGTAAGGCCCCTCGCTGTCTTACTGCTGGATTTTACTAAATGATCGATAAATAACTCCGTTTTGTGCCCAAGCAACCCCTGTCTGCCCTGTGCAGGTGGTAAACGGGTTGATTCAAATACGATGTACATATCGCTAGTGCTCGATTCTACGCTGTGCATACTAGTGCTTGATTTCTGCACGGCTATTTGTCTCCGACTTAGGCTCATTTTCGGCCTTACTATTGGATGATGCATAAAATGGTGTTCGGACGCGTGGTTATACGGAATGAGTGTATTGTTAACTTGCTGAATAACGGCTCAGGAGGAGTGGCAAACTCGGATCCACGGCTGGAGTGGGTGAATGCCTGAGCAAGAAATACCCGGTGCTCGGTCCAGCATCGTGATACGTCCTTGGAAGACTCCAGGTGTGTAATATTTACAAGAAGGCTGTTTTCGAATTTTTGGCAAGCAGGGCTTTTGTGCCCGTTGACGTCGATGACCTGCGGGCCAAGATCCTTCCCGGAGGGCCTCAAGGGCCCTTCAACGGACAACAGACACGGGTGCAATCTGGCCGTGTATTACTGGTATATTTCAGCCAAAGTATCGACGAGAGGATACACCGAATTTTGGGTACAAAATCCACTGACATTTATATTTGTTGCAACACCGTTTGATGAACCTTGCGGTCCAGGAAAGGAGACATTTCTTTCGGAATATCTGTGCATGTTGAACTTGAGATATAGTAATCTGCCCTTGTTTTGAAATTGTTCTGCTATACCTCTGAGAAAGGCTAATCGCTGTCATAACATTCCAAGTCTACGTATTTAAATTCCCTCAGTATCCCCAGTCGGAAGTGCCAGCCCTTATTTCCTCCACTAGCAGGTTTTCTGAGACGAATATGAGAAAAGATGGTAGAAATACAAAGGCAGGACCTACCGGCGGGTTCAATTTGAGCAGGGTGCAACGAATCCAGGCCATTTATAATGGCGCGCACGCGTGCCACCACGGGCGTGGAATCGACGGAGAAGGATGATTTGTCTGCGAAGGCTATGAATGCTGCTTTGATTGTTTCCCGGGCGGCCGTATTTTCGAGCCATGCAACGCGGGGGTCGTCGAAATTGATCGGTGAATCCCACTTCACTTCGACATATAGGTCAAAAATGCTCTTGCCAATTACCGCGGTTGCAAGATCCTCGCGGCCAGAAGTCGCGAATGACTCTCGGATGGAACAAGCGAGTCTGGTTTGGTGAATTTCGTGAATTGGTCCATAGGGACACCAGGTTCTGATCATTTCAATGGTTTCGACAGCTTTGAACGGGAGAGGGTCGCACATGCAAGATTCGAGGAACTCGGCTAGCAGGTGAATATATGCTTCTGAAATTCGCGGGTGCCACCATGCATGATCCTTTGTTCCGAACTCAGCGGGAAACACAACCGCTGTTTCGATTGGAAACGCTGAGTGCATGAAAAGTGCATTTGCGCCCTCATCATGCAGAGTCCGAGGGAGTACAATGAAGAAGGTGTTTTTCACCATAGCTATGACAGACGGCAAGAAGTGAGAAGACCCTGTCTTCAACACAGCGTCCATGATGGACTGGTATCCAGACAGGTTGATGTCCTCGGTGTATGAGGCGAGGCGCCACAACGCAGTCAACAACTGGTCTGCTGTGATTGTATATTCCTCGCTCCAAGGCCCGCGGAATTTTAGCGGTCCGTTGCTCAGCGTTTGTGGAAAGGCCGTCCATAAATATGTGGTGATGTTGAACAATGTCTGTGCAACAGCATCGTCCGAAACGCGGTTGTTTAAATATAATATGAGACCCCGAGCTATAGGAACTGTGGGATCATCAGGGCGCCAGAAGGAGCATAACTGTCGCGTGATCTTGTCGGCCCACTCCAGTTTTTGGGTATTGAATTTTCTGAGCTGAATGGACACGACGGTGTCCAGCGACCGTTCCAGACTCTCTTTTACATGGGAGAAATCATACTGCAGAGGCCGCATGAGACGAATGGTTTCGATCCAACGATAGGGCAAGGAATTCAACTGCGCCGCCTCCGACATGTAGTTGAAGATGACTTTGTGAGGGATTTCGGTGGAAAGCTGAGCAATGATTTCCGAGAATTTTGCAACCATGGGCGAAGCGGACATTCCTTGTGGAGCATTCAAATAGGCTTCCACAGAAGCATCACGATTGATTATCTGCTGATAGTCCCATTCACGGCGCAATGAACCCAGATAAGATATAACTGGAGCCAGATCAAGTTCATCACCCTTGTGGTCTGTGGTCAAGGATTTCTCCACCTCGGTGAGTCGGGAAAGAACAGGCTTAAATGTGTTCCATCGCATCAGCGCACGAGCCGAACTGGAATAATGAGTGACGTCAAGGTCAGCTGTGTAGAAAGAGGGTGGTGAAGGAGGGAACTCGAGAATGTGAAACTTGAACAAGGTGGCAAGTGCCCACATGGCCTTGTAGCAAGCAATTAGGCGCCGTTTTCTGGCTTCCGATACTAGAAGTCCGGTGTTGCAAGAATGAAGGAGAGTTTGAATGCGAGCATACAAGTAAACATCGGGGTTGTGGACCAAGGCTCGGAAATGGTCCGAATACGCGTCACGTCGCATACGAGGGCCCCACAATATGTCGGGGATCGCCTCTACAAATGGCTCCAGTTCCTCATCATCAGACAAGGACTTGACTGTCCAAATGAGTGCCTGTTCATCTCTGGCAGCACGCTGGTCAGAAGGCGCCATGGCCTGTCGCGAAATGGCTTCAATCACAGTCTCGTCCTGGGTGGGATCTGCTTTAGCACCGGATTCGAAGTCACTATGCCGACGGTGCCACAGAATCTCTACATGCTGTGAAAGACGCCAGAAAGCGCCAGAAAGTGGTGTGCGATACGGCGAATCAAGGTATCGCAGCGGGAGAAAGGTGAGGATGCAGTAGACCCCAGCGACGAGGGCCAAGATTGCAGCAGCAATTACCGTCATAGCGGTGTTGACGGGGATGAGAAATGCGACCAAACCAGCAAAGAAAAAGATGAGGGACGCATGCAGCAGCAGAGGTATGACCTCGACCACCGTGTGCATGTTGAACCGCTTCAACCCATAATAAAGGAAGGAGAAAATCCTAGCACGAATGACGGGGGCTGAGCGGATTTCGGACCTGTGAAGAAAGTCCCGCGCCCATTGCTCCAAGAGAGTTGCGATCAAAGCACAACTCAGACTGAGGCCAAGACTGAGGAACCACAGCGCGTTGCATACGAGCGACGATGCCGAGGGAGTGAAGAGGGGAGACGGTGGTATCGAAAATATGATCCCGTTTGCTGAAGCCGCGAGCTGCTGTGATATCTGGGACAGGAGCTGCACCGTAACATCGCCCGAATCGCGATTGAGAGTCTTGTAGCTCTCGATGAGGAACGCGGTCAAACTGGCCGAGAAAAGACCCGCCTGTGGAATCTCGTTCAGAATTCCATGCCAGATGTCAAGGAGGAAACCCACGAATATGAGCATGCCCTCCATATCACTCTTCCAACTTTCGACAAGAGCCTTATCATACTTTTCTGCTTCGCCGACGTACACTGCCCAAATCTTCGCAGCTGCAGCTTCATCGCCGGGACTGGTGGCTACAATGATGACACTGAGTACCGGCCAACCACAAAGAACTCCAGTACCTGTTGGCTTGGGAGAGTCGCCTTTCTGCTCAACGTCCATTGTGTGTGAGTGCAGAGAGAAGCCGGCGTTTGGTAACATTTTGATGGCGTCGGTGGGTATTTCCCCATACTGTACGCAACCAAGAATGGCGTCGGACAGTTCATAAAATGGGCAGCCTGCACAAACACCCTACCTGCAAAATTTAAAACTGCCCTGTGAATATCCGTGAATTGCTTCCAAGCAAAGTTGGACACGGAAAGACTGAACCTAGTAAGGTAGTAGTCCTCCCGTGCGTTCCCCAAATCCAAATCTGGGTTGCTTGCGTTGTGGTAACACAGGATATACGTATACTTTAATCACCACCATCAAACGACAATGAGCCATCATTCAATAACGTCGAGCAGGGAGTTGACTCGGCGGTATTATCCGATACGGGAATATATTCGTGGAGCAAGCAAACAAAGTATAAAACCGGAACAAGCAGGAGGAATATCGAAGGCATACTCGCATCCGTACGTGAACACTGCAAAGATGCAACGTGCAAACCGTCGAAAAGACGCCCACACACCCGTAGAAGCCGCAGCTGCAACCAAATCTAAAGGCGCAACGCAGACAGACATGCCGCTAACTAATTCAAAGGCGCAGCCTAGACAGACGAACTCGCAAAATGCCGCTAACGGCGACGAGGAGCTCAGCGCATGAATGGCAAGGCGCGCCATGCGGCTCTCGACTTTGTCTATAGTGGCACCTCTCGCGCGCAGAGGTAGGCACGTCTGGGCCCACACTCGCGCGTCCTCGCTAAACTCGCGTTTCTGTTTGGGCATCACACCACACCCCGCACGCCTTCCACGTCTCCCACTTCCACCGCGTGAGCCATTGGTACATCTGCACACCATCCGCTACACTCGCGCACCCCTCGTGGCTGAGGCCCATAAGTCTGCTGTCCGTCAAGTACTGCGTCCTGACCCGCATCCACATCGCGCGCATTGTTAGGGCCCGGAGGGTCTCCTCCATACACAGGTACGTGCATCTCCCCAGTCTGAGCCCAGCAGCACCACACGCACGTCGCGAATCGCGGTACACGCTCGCGCGCGTCCCCGTTCTTCCGTGCGTGTTCACCCGCATTTGCAGTGGCACGCATACAAGGGTTTTACACGCCTGCGCCGCGGCCCCCACACGCATCGTGCTCTGACGCGCGTCCCCGTCCTTGAGACAAGCGCGCGTCCCGCTCCTCCGTAGTCGCACGTCGCCCCCGTACTCCGACGCGCACCGCCCTCCTTCGCGCACGCATGTCCCCATACTTGTCCCGCGTACGTCCACCCACCACCAGTCGACACGCCGAGCCGCACCAGCCTCTTGTACCCAGCCCGCAAGTCGCACTGTCCTCCCCCGGTGCCCGCAGTCCTTGCGACACTAGTACGCTCTCTGGAAACTAGCATGGCCTCGACTATCTGGAATTGGACGAAGGAAGATATCAGTCTAGGGGTCTCTAAGGGCACAACGAATCACTCACCCAGGACGAGCATCCATTCCGTACGGCGCATCTTTCCCGAATCCGTAGAGCGCATCTGCCCCAGCAGCACCAGGCGCGCGCCGCCTCGCCTGCCCTCCTCCACAAACACACCACACTCGCGCACATTCTCCGTCTTCACCGCGTGCACCTCCGCCTTCGCACATCCTCCCCTGTCGCCCCATAACCCTCACGCATCTCCCTCCTCCACCTGCTCCTCCGCAGACGCGCCTCTCCCGCCCGCATCTTCCCCCATACTCGCCCCCGCACCAACACCAAGTCCGCTTCCTCACCCACACCACGCCCGCACGTACCCTCCCTTTCCTTCACTTTCTACTTTCTTTATCGGCTCTGTAAACCGGCCGCGACCAGCGAGAGATCTCCCGACATGCCAGGAAGCGTCGCTCGCCGCTCGACACCAGGGAAATCTCGAGATAGCAGCAGGAGCGATCTGCAAGAATCAATATCAGTCCTCTTTGCGATTTTCGAGGCAGGGATTACCCACGAGCGAGCGAGCCACCGCGCCGCGTACACGGTCCTGCGCGGTCTCCTCCGCGTCCTCCCCACTATAGCGATAGATTGCGCGACCCCAGTAGAGACGATCTTAGGTATCTACATGAGCCCGAGCGCAAGCCGGAAGGATCTACAAGATATCAGCGATCTGAGTCTGAGGATCGCCAATGCAGAGACGACTCACGAGTCAGCGAGGGACGAAACACGGCGTCGCCTGCACAGATGCGAATCGGACGTCCAATTGCGTGGCTCACGGGAAAAGCCCTCCGTATCGAGCTTGCTGGTAATGGGCTCCGCGCTCACTCGCTGGAAATGAGCTCGCGCGTTGGCAAAGCCCTGCGTATCGAGCTCGCGCGTTGGCGAAGCGCTGCGGAACGCGCTCAAGGAACACCTGCGCCGGGAGGGGTTACCGCCATTGGGACGATGGCCAAGAGCTCTCGTCGCGAAGGAGGAACAAGAGATATCAAGTATCTGAGAGACATCAGCCGTATAGGTCTTGCGATTCCTGAAGCACGCACCATGGCTCTTGAAAGCGCGGCCTTCGCCGGCGTCCCGCCGCGCCGTGCCCGCGAGAAGGAATAGCGAGAGATCTCCAGACCCAGGAAGATCTCTCGACATCTGCAAAACAAAGATATTAATGTCAGGCCTCTCGCGATTTTCAGGGAAGGGATTACTTACTCTACCCCTCCTTGGGATAGCGACACAAGATGATCTCCAGACATCAGCAGGAACGATCTACAAGGATATCAATATCAGTCGTCTTCCTCTTAAACGGATTGGATCACTCACGAGCGACGAAAGCGCAGGCCTTTGCCTCCGCCTCGCACCATGTCCTAGCCTCCACGTCCGCGTCCCTGCCAGCCTCTCGATCTCTCTCCATGGAGGATCGCGAAAGCCGCCCTATCTGGCTCGCACCGTATCCCCAGCGCCCCGAAGGTCCCATCCGCGGACTCGGCATCGGTATCATGGCCACGGCGTCATGGCACACTCAGAGCGGCGGCGGCATCAGGGAGCGGAAGCGGTGGCGGCAGCAGGAAGCAGGGTGAGGAAAGGGGAGTGGGATGGCCCGCACATTTTAAGTCACGTACATCCAATACATCCTAGTCGTGTACCTGCGCGCGGAATCAGAACTGTACACGTGGAAGATATACAAGTCGCATACGCCCGACTGCCGCGCGTGGAAGTGGTCTTGTACTTGGTTGTGGTTTTGTCCTTAGAGAGGGCCGCCAAAACAATAAGGATCCCGGAGCGCGACGCCGCCTTCAGGAGTGGAGGAGTGTCCAGAGTTGGACTTTGAAGTCAGTTGGTTAAAGATGTCGCGGAGAAGGAAGGGTGGATGGGCGGACCTGTGATGTGCGTGTCTGTGTGCACTCACACCTGCACCTTCTCCACTGCATCCCCGCCGCCTCCTCACGATGCATCGCCGCCGCGGACGGGCACCACTTCTCGCTTGCGCGAGCATTTCTTGTTTGCAAGGATTCATATCCGTATCCGTACCCAGGCTATCCGTGTGGGAGAGTCGTCGGACGATGATTTAACGGCAAGGAGGCTCCGGACGATGACTGGGACCGCCGCGCATGCAGGGTGACAGTTTCCGCAGGAGGGTGGAAATAATATTAATATTGCTCGGCAGAGACAATTCAGGACATTCCTGGTGATGCTTTGCCTGGCAGGGGCGGGACGAGACACAAAGATGAAAGACGCGAAACTTTGCAAATGAGCGAACGAGAGTCGTCACGTGAACAGTCGCGTCTGTTTTCCGGGCCAAACAGGTGCAACGCGTTCACTGGCATTTCCTATTTTGCACGGAGAGAGGCGCGAAATCCGGGTACCTATCGTGGATCGCTCAGCATTTTCTTGAAATTTCATACATGATGCAAGTGACTTACTTGACTGAGAAATCGCTGGGTACGCGCTCCGAATCTATTGAGCGATTGGATTTTCCTGGTCCAATAAATACAGTGCACTACTTGGGCTCCTGCCATACATTAGGTATAATGACCTCGTTCAAGATTTCTATCAAGATGAACTTTCAAGATCTGACGCCTGAAGCCTCATTCTGAATGAAATAAATCATGGCACGCGCTATCCTCCTCTTAGACGCCATATAGTATAGCTGTATGTCGTCCGTAATTCTGAATTCAAACCTACCTTCCGAGTCTCCTTCCTTCACAATGATGCCAATGCGCAGCGGTCGTCCCTTTGCATATAACCGTTGCTCTGGTTCTGGATCTCCCTCCTTGTTGCTGAGTAAGGCTCCTTGCTGTCTTGCTGCCGGATTTTACTAAACAAACAACTCGTTGAATGCCTAAGCAAGACCTAAGCAAGGAATACCTGGACAACGTTTCACTGTATGCCCTCGCTCTCGTCGTGTTTTTCATTAGGTGAATTCCGGACTCGGTATGTACGCTTAGAGCGTACGGTGCGATGTATTGCACTTGGCTTATTTTTCTGTATGATGGATCCGACGCCGAATCACGGTCGCTTGGAATTTTCGCAGCGAACCCCTGGGCAATTTGGATCTGACTGATTAGTTCTTTACAAGTCATCTTTCTCGTATGTGGGGTGCATTCAATGCGTACGGTGCAAGCATGGCCATGAATTTACTCCGCAGAGTTCAAGGGAAAAAAGGAAGAAAAAATCCGACTTGTACGCGGAAATCGCCGCTCAAGTTCGATTGTGAGTTAAGAATTTAAAACGAGGTCACGATTAAATTGCATCTGATCAATTGTTGAACCCACCTGTAGGCAGACCCGGAGCAATTATTCACAACATTTTCGTGAGGGGAAGTCACTTTTTTTAGAAGAAGAAATCTCTTTATCGGTTGCAGCAGAAAATCAATACACAGAACCAAGGTCATCTCTTTTTTCTGCTTCAAGTTATCGTGGTTGGAGAAGGTAGGTGATTTCCTATCGTGTTCTAATATTCCAAGATGACATATTCCTTCAAACTATCCTGAGGTCGCTTGTACCAGCCCTTGTTTCCTCCACTATTAGGTTGCCTGGACCAATATGAGAACAGACAGCAGAAATACGATAGCAGCACCTACCGGGAGGTTCAATTTGAGCTGGATGCAATGAATCCAGGCCATTGATAATCGCGCGCAAGCGCGGCAAGACGGGCGCGGGATCCGCAGATGCAGATAATTTGTCCATGTAAGCCATGAATGTGGTTTTAATCATTTCCCGGGCGACCGCATTGTTCAGCCATGCCGTCCATTTGGGCACCAGCCATGGGAGTATGCGCGTGCGCCGCTCTGGGAGGGCGCGAAATCTATCCTTCACGTTCACTCCTGCATACAGATCGAAAAATCCTGTGTTGATGACCGCTGTTGCAAGATCCTCACGACCCGAGGTTGCGAACGAATCTCGAATGGAACGAGCGAGTCTGGTTTGGTGAACTTCGTGAATCGGTCCGGAGGGTGCGTCGGTTGTGATTTTTTTAATGGTTTCAACGGCTTTGAAGGGGAGAGGGTCGCACACACATGACTCGAGGAACTCGGCTAGCAGATGAACATAAGCTTCCGAAATTCGTAGGTTCACCGGGTCCTCGTTCCAGCCATAATATTCGTTCCAAGGCCAGGAGAAGGCACAACTGCTGTGTCGACCGGAGGCATAAACTTTGTCCCCCAATTCGTGTCGCGCACCCCAGGCAAGAAGAGATTTTTCACCATGGCAATGACAGATGGCAAACAAGAAGAAGATTCTGTCCGCAATATACCGTCCATGATGGACTCATAAACAGACGGGTCGACGAAATCGGTGAATGAGGCGAGGCGCCACAAAGCGTTCAATAGTTGCTCTGCTGTGATTTTATGTTTCCTCGCCCAAGGCTCGCGGAATGTTAGTGGTCCGTTGCTCAGCGTTTGTGAAAAGGCCATCCATAGATATGCGGTGTTGGTGGACAATGTTTGTGCAACAGCATTGTCGGAAAGTCGGTTGTTTAAATATAATATGAGACCCAAGGTATAGGAACTGTGGGATCATCAGGGCGCCAGAAGGAGCATAACCGCCGCGTGATCTCGTCGGCCCACTCCAGTTCTTTGGTATTTAATTTTCTGAGCTGAATGGACACGACGGTGTCTAGCGACCGTTCCAGACTCTCTTTTACATGGGAGAAATCATACTGCAGAGGCCGCATGAGACGAATGGTTTCGATCCAATGATAGGGCAAGGAGTTCAACTGCGCCGCCTCCGACATGTAGTCGAAGATGATTTGGTGAGGAATTTCGGTGGAAAGCTGGGCAATGATTTTCGAGAATTTCGCAACCATGACCAGAGCGGGTTTACCCTGCGGATCATCCAGATAGGCTTTGACGGTGGCATCGTGATCGATTATCCACTGATAGTTCCCTTCATGGCGCAACGAACCCAAATAAGATATAACTGGAGCCAGATCGAGTTGATTATGCTGGGTAATCAAGGATGCTCCCAGATCGGTGAGGCGGGAATGGATAGGTTTAAATTCGTTGTATCGCATCAGTGCACAAGCCGAGCTGGCATAATGAGAGACGTCAAGGTCATCCACATAGAAAGAAGGTGGTGAAGGAGGGAACTCGAGGATGTGGGACTCGAACAAGGTGGCAACCGCCCACATGGCCTTGTAGCAAGCAATTTGCCGGCGCTTTTGGACCTCCAATGATAACAGGTCTGCCTCACAAGAATCCAGGAGACCCTGTATCCTCCCATACAGGTGAACATCGGGGTTGTGGACCAAGGCTCGGAAATGGTCTGAATACACCTCACGTCGCCAACCAGGGCCCCATAATATGTCGGGGATAGCCTCTACGAATGGCTCTAGTTCCTCGTCATCGGACAAGGACTTGACTGTCCAAATGAGTGCCCGTTCATCTCTGGCCGCACGTTGGTCAGAAGGCGCCATGGCCTGTCGCGAAATGGCTTCAACCACAGTTTCATCCTTGGTAGGATCTGCTTTAGCACCAGATTCCAAATCACTATGCCGACGGTGCCACAGAATCTCCACATGCCGTGAAAGACGCCAGAAAATACCAGAAAGTGGTGTGCGATACGGTGAATCAAGGTATCGCAGCGGGAGAAAGGTGAGGATGCAGTAGACCCCAGCAACAAGGGCCAAGATTGCAGCAGCAACTACTGTCATAGCGATGTTGACAGGGATGAGGAATGCCACAAGCCCAGCAAAGAAAAAGATGAGGGATGCATGCAGCAGAAGAGGGATGACCTCAACCACCATGTGCATGTTAAACCGCTTCAGACCATAGTAGAGGAATGAAAAAATCCTGGCGCGAATCACAGGGGCTGAGCGAATTTCAGACCTGTGCAGAAAATCTCGAGCCCATTGCTCCAGGAGAGTTGCGACCAGTGCACATGTGAGACTGAGCCCGAGACTGAGAAACCACAGTGCATTGCATACAAGTGATGATGGGGATGGAGTGAAGGAGGAAGGTGGAGCTGTTGGGATGGAAAATATGCTCCCATCTGCTGAAGCTGCAAGCTGCTGCGATATTTGAGACAGGAGCTGCACCGTAACATCACCCGAATCACGATTTAGAGTCTTGTAGCTCTCGATGAGGAACGCGGTCAAACTGGCCGAGAAAAGACCCGCCTGTGGGATTTCAATCAGAACTCCATCCTGGACATTCTATCGGGGAGGCCACTCACGAATATAAGTATGCCTTCCATATCACTCTTCCAGCTTTCGACAAGGGCCTTATCATACTTTTCTGCTTCGCCGACATATACTGCCCAAATCTTCGTAGCTGCAGCTTCATCATCTGGATCAATGGCTACAGCTGATGACAGTGAGTACTAGCCAAACCCCAAAGAATGCCAGCACCTGTTGGCTTAGGAGAGTCGCCTTTCTGCTCAGCGTCCATGGTGTGTGAGTGAGAAAGAAGTCTGATTATGTCATTTTGATGGCGTCGGTATCTCCGAGTCCAGTAGTAGTTCGAACTTTGGGATATTTGTCATACGCCAAGAATTGTGTTGGGCAGTTCATAGCGAGCAGGCACAAACACTTTACTTCAAAAACTGAAATATTCCCGTGAATATCTGTGAATTGCTTCCAAGGCCTTACCTTGAAGTTATACTGTAGTGCAGTCCATTAATATGATATCAAATAATGTGATATTGATATATCAAGAAGAATACAGATAGGATGGACAGAACTGATAATATGAATACAGGATGATATGATCTGATACGATATTGATATGATATCTTGTAGTATGCAATTGATGCATATTATTCTTGTATCACGGGTGGTTGAAAGGATAATTCTAATCAACAACCCCCGTACCTAAAGTACGGGGGTTGCTAAACCGAATATTCTAATCAGCAATCCCCACTTAATAAACTCGGCTAAGATAATTCGTCCTCCGCCGTGCCGTACCGTGCCGCGTTCCACTCGCAATTACTAGAGTGATATCTTACGCGTCATCTTGTTTGAACAGCTATGGACAGCATTTGACAAGATTTTTATGAATCTATGGCACCGCCAGTGGCGTCTACGAGTAGAAATTTTGACTGTGTTCGGAACACCTTCAAGTTGAAGTTGGCATTTCAAGCACCTTAATTGTGGTGTGATACACTCTGTGATAAACTCCCCTCTGCACTGCACCTACACTATGTTTTACCGCAGCTTTATAAGCTGACAGCACTGCATTCCTCTCGACTCGAACACTGCCTATAGCGCAAATTGTGAGGCTCAGGGCACAGCAGCATCAACGGCAGCGTTGATCCGGGGAGGGGGTTGCTGAATAGGAAAAGATCATGAGGGTTGTTGAATAACGGCAACCCCCCATACCCAAAGTATGGGGGTTGCTGATTATAATTATCCTGGTTGAAAGCCCTGATAAGTACAGTACCATCACTGATTTCACCTCAAATGGGACATCGTATAATAATCAACCAGGAACCAAGAAATGACCTGGCCGTGGATGTGGTGGATCTGGCGCCACTTTTAGGTGGGGTAACACAAACTGCAGTCAGAAGGAGGCCAAGGATAGGAAGTTCCCATTTTGCTTTTTTTGCTTTGCATACTTGCTCTAGATTGACCATGTGGTTCAGGTATAATATGATGAACAGGGATCCTCAGTGACCTTTAACCAGAGGAAAAAATGACTGAATTTCGCTGGTGGAACCGTATTAAAACATATCATGAATATATCATGATATGTCGTAATATGGCTTAATATGATATGTGGATAATAGATATGAATACGATGGGCCCAGGGAGAATGATATGATATTGATACAATATGATACGCAAATTTTCATAAATATCATATGCAGACAGCACTAGAACTTCGACACGGAAAGACTGAACCTAGTAAGGTAGTCCTCCCGCACGTTCTCCGGATATGCCTTACTAACCACCTCCAAACTAGTCTCGTAAAACCGACTTTGTACACTTTCTGTGAAGACAATCGTCCACATACCTCCAAACGAGGGGAAGCATTATTCGATACAGAATTAAGTATCCGAGCAATCAAGCCACCGGTTTATTCCGAGCACCCGTTTTTTAAAAATCGGAAGGAGGTTGCAAGCAAACGAACGTCGAGTGCAGTTGTGCCCAAAATCCAACATGCAGCGGTACGTGAACCTGAAGGGTAGCGCAGACGAATTCGCAACATGCGGGAACCATAACCCACATTATTAATGTCCCTCATCGTCCACCGGGACCATACTTGGCGCATCGCGTCAATGGCAGGCGCACCGGAGGTTTATTACACCTCTCTCGCGCAAGCCGAGCGCACATTCACGCGTGCATACTCGTGCCCCCACGAATGGCGCTTCCTTCTGCGACAGCACTTCCTCCTCTCTGACGCACGTGTCTGCAACGCGCACCCACTTGCTCAACCGCGTGCACGACATCCTCCGCTGCCCGTGTACGGCATCCTTCAATGCGAGGCGCACACCCAGGGACATCGAGCTTCGCTGCTGACCCTTGCTGATCCCAGCGCATCGCCCTCCTCCAGCTGCACCTTCGCCGAGTGGGTACTGCGACCCATCGCGCAGTCAGATTCATTCACACCGTGTGCATCTTCAGTCGGGCGTCACACTCCTGCCCGTCATGCTCCACCGCGCGCAGCAATCGCAGTCGCACGTCATCGCCCATCTCCACCTCGTTCTCCCTCCGCACGTGAGCTCCTGCACGAGTAGAGACGCCGAGTTGTTCCTTCCTATCCAGCCCGCAAGTCGCTCCGGTGCGCGCGACGGCCCCGGCTCCCTTGAGTACCGCTCGACCACAGCTACGGTCTCTTGACACCGGTCCGCAACTCAACTCGACACCAGAACGATCTAGAAGATAAGCATATTAGTCGTCGGGATTCCTCAAGACGTGACGAATCCCTCACTTCCATTCCGTATAGCGCAAGGCGTATACACTAGTCCGGCGCGTCTTCTCTGAGTATCTGCGGCGCGTCTTCCCCGCAGCCCACCTCTGGCGCGTATCTCCCCCGAGTCGAGTCCGGCCAGCGTATCTCCCTCCTCCGTAGCCCCACTCGCGACGAACATCCCTTCCTCGGTCCTCCCCCCGTCCACGTCCTGCCTGTCGCGCGCATCCTGGCTTTGCCTGGACATCAACGCGCCTCTCCTCTTCGCATCTTCCCCCACACTCGCCCCCACCCATAGCAGCCCCCGCACACACCACACCAAGGCCGGACGCACGCACTCCCTCGCCACCCTCCCTTCCGCTTTCCCTCATCAGTTCTGTCCAAAATCCCGGAACGCACATCGTCCCCCGTCGTTTATTGGCCAAGACCTCCGCCAAATCGCCCGCTGGCAAAGTGCGCCGCGCATCGAAATAGCCGCGAATCGAGATAGCCGCGAGTCGACGCGATAGCGAGAGATCTCCCGATAGGCCAGGAAGCGTCAACACCAGGAATTCTCGAGATAGCAGCAGAAACGATCTGCAAGATTATTATCAGCCCGCTTTGCGATTTGTGAGGAACCCCATTCACTTACGAGCGAGCGAGCCACCGAGCCGCTTACATCGACCTGCATGGTCTCCGCGTCCTCCTACAGCGACAGATCTCGCGACCCGGCAGGGGGATCTCAGGTATCTACACGAGTCAGAGCTCAAGCCGGAAGGACCTGCAAGATATCAGCCATCTGAGTCTCAGAATCGCCAATGCAGAGACAACTTACGAGTCAGCGAACAACGAAACACGGCGTCCTCCCCGCGGCCTCCCCAGCGTCACTCACGGGAAACGCCCTCCGCATCGAGCGTACTGGTAATGGCCTCCGCCGCGCAATGACCTCCACATCCAAATCGCGCGCTGGCAACTCCGCACGTTGCAATGCACCTCCGCATCCAGTCCGCGCGCTTCGAAAGCCCTGCGTAACGAGCTCGAGGAGTACCCGCGCCGGGAGGGGTCTCAGAAACCAGGACGATGGGCAAGAGGTCTTGTCGCGAAGGAGGAACAAGAAATATCAAGTATCTATAAGATATCAGCCATATAGGTCTTGCGATTCCTGAAGCACGCACGTATTATGATTCTTGAGCGAGCGGCGAAGCGCGTCCCTCCTCCTCCTCCGTCCGCGCCGTATCCGCAATAAGGAAGAGCGAGAGATCTCCCGACCCAGGATCTCGACATCTGCAAAAACAAAGATATCAATGTCAGGCCTCTCGCGATTTTCAAGGCAGGGAGTACTTACTCTACTCCTCCTGGTATAGCGACACGGAAGAATCTCGCGACATCAACAAGAACGATCTACAAGGATATGAATATCAGTCGTCTTCCTCTTTTAAACGGACTGGATCGCTCACTCACGAGCAAGCGACGAAAGCGCGGGCCTCCGCCTCCGCCTCCACCTCGCACCATGTCTGCGTCTCTGACAGCCTCTCGATCTCGCTCCGTGGAGAATCTCGAAAACTACCCCTCCGGCTCGCACCGTATCTCCAGCGCCCCGAAGGTCCCATCCGCGGACTCAGCATCATGGCCACGGTCTTATGGCAGAGTCAGAGCCGTGGCGGCGTCAGGGAACGGAAGCGGTGGCGGCAGGAAGCGGGGAGGGGGATGGCCCGCGCATTCCAAGTCACGTACATCCAATACAGCCTAATCATGTACCTGCACGCGGAGTTCGACTTGTACATGTGGAAGATATACAAGGCGCGTACACCAGACTGCCGCGCATGGACGTAGTCTTGTACTTGCAGAAAGTCGCGAAAAGAATAAGGATCCCGGAGCGCGACGCCACCTTGAGGAGTGGAGGAGTGTCCAGAGCTAGATTTTGACGTCAGTTGGTGCGGCGGGAAAGGAAAGGTGAATGGGCGGACCTGTGTACGTATGCACTCGTGCTTGCACCTTCTCCACTGTATCCCCGCCGCCTCCTCAGGATGCATTCCCGCCGCGGGTGGGCACCACTTCTCGCTCGCGCGCGCCTTTCTTGTTTTCAGGGACTCGTATCTGTGTCCGTACCCAGGAGAGCCGTCGGATGATGATTTAACATTCGGGTCATTTCCGGTGGAGACAAGAAGGACACAAAGTTGAAAGACGTGGAACTCTTGCAAATGAGCGGGAGTGAAGAGACTTCTCACGTGAACAGTAGCATCTGTGTTCTGGGCCAAACATGTGCAACGCGTTCACTGACCTTTCTATTTTGCAGGGAGAGAAGGGAGAAATTTGGGTACATATCGTGGATCCCTTCAAATTTTCTTGCAATTCCAGTCACACATGAGCCAAGTCACTCGCATGAGAAACCGCAGTCCAAGCGCTCGGAATTTCAACTTCGGAATCTCCTGAGCGTGAATTTTCTCGGTCCAAAAATACACAGTGCACATACATTAGGTATCATGATCTCGTTCAGTATTTCTATCAAGATGAAGTTCGGAGATCTGATGCCTGAAGGCTTGCTTGATTATTCTCATTCTGCAGTGAAGTAAATCGTGAAGCGTTGAAGGTTGAAATCACACGCGATATAGTATAGCTGTATGTCGCCCGTAATTCAGAATTCAAACCCACACTCCGAGTCTCCTTACTTCGCATTAATACTGATGCGCAACAGTCGTCCCTTTACATATAACCGCTGCTCTGTCGTTCGTTCCCTGGTTCTGGATCTCCCTCCTTGCTGCTGAGTAAGGCTCCTTGTCTTGCTGCCGGATTTTACTAAAGAAACAACTCGTTGAATGCCTAAGTAAGAAGTACCTGGAGGATGTTTCACTGTATACCCTCGCTCGTCGTGTTTTTCATTAGGTGAATTCCGGACCCGAGGCGGCATGGTCGATTTGAACGAAAAAGTGCAGTACCTCTAGATATAATCAGGGCTTTGACGCCAAATAGCTACCCACACGCCTGAGAGCTCGAGTGCAAGCTCTCTTTACACTTTGCGGCACTCAAAGGACTGGACGTTGCTCAGATTAATAGAGCTCAAGTCAAGAGTCACCCCGGGCGCTGGGTCAAAGAGGGACGCGCCACCGGAGCAGTCGGCAGCCCTGTACACAACGAGTCAACAAATACTCTTGTTCGTGATCTTGAAAAATGAGCTTACTCGGAGAGCGCGCATTGCGTACCCGCAGTAGTCAGCGAAGCCGTCACAAATGGCTCGCTGAATTGGGGCAGGTTGGTGCATCCAGCGCCAGTGATAGTCGAGGCCTGGAAGCAGCCCTCTGTGGCGATATCGGCGAAGCAGAGGGTGATGAGGTCGGCGTCCGGGGTGCAGAGGAAGGAGGCGACGGTGGGGAGGCCCAGGGTGCTGAGCTCGACGGTGCCTGCGGAGTTGAAGAGGATGCCGGGGAGGCCGGTGTTGCCGGTGCAACCGCGCTCGCTGTACGGGCGTCAGTTTGGTTCGCTTCAGTCAGAAAGTATAGACGGAGAGGGACGTACGGCGAGAGGAGACATTCAACTCCTGGGGCGGCAAGCGAGGCCGTCGAGAAGGAGTCGCTGAACAAGGGAAGGTCGACACATCCGTCAGGGATAGCGCTCGCTTGAAAGCAGTTGTCTTCTGAGAAACAGAAGGTTACGAGTTCATCGTCGCGAGACAGCTGGGGAATTTTTGTAAACTTTTACCGCAGACGCGATTAGTTTGGACGAAGGACTGACAAGGGCAGGTCCGGCGGTCGCCAATGACGCGAGGACGAGAGTAAAAAACGTGGTGGAGGGAACGAACGTGTTTTTGAAGAGCATTGTCGATGAGTTTAGAACCGCGGGGTGGAAGTGGGGAGGAGGATTCTAGGGTAGCTTTCCACTCGAGGCGCTGTTTATATTGCAATGTACCATACGCGAGTGATACGCGATCAGCAGATCGACAGTGTGGGTAATTTATGCACAGCCCTCGTTGCGCATGCGGAGAGGTGCGGATCCCCTTTGATGATCATTGGCGTTCCTAAGCGGGACCGGCCGTGTAATCCTACCTACCTACCTACCTACCTACCTTTTTGCAGAGCAAATGCAGGCAAGGAAACCAAGAGTACAGTTTTCTCAGTTCAAGTTTGCGCGTAATATGGATCGTTAATTCTGCGGCCAATATTCTAAAGCTTTGGAATCACACATTCCGTAGACTTGGAGCATCTGGGCACGGTAAGTCTTCTGATGGCCTCAGGGCTGGTCAGTACGTACTTACGGGGAGGTGGGCCCGAGAACTGAAATGCATACATAGACGAACCATGGGCCGGCATTGGGCCGGCATCAGAGAAGATGAGAACGAGTAACAGTTCAATAGGAAACTTGAAGCGATACTGATGTGCGCATGCGCGGATCCATGCCAACTACTAAAGCATAGCCGAACTGCGGTCAACGCCGTGCTCGACGTTCTGAGATTGCGTGTACGATACAAGCGCCGGTTTTTGTAGAAGCGCCGGTTTTCAAGACAGTGCAAGACAGCCTAGTCTCTCCTAGACACATACCTCGCTTGTACCTCGCTTGTTGAAGTTTATTGTTTATCGGTCCGATCGTGACAGAACCTTATTACATAATCATCGGAGCTTAAATCTCAAAAACGCCCACATTCTCACACCCAACCAAAAAAAAAAATCAACCTACGTCGAGATCACTGCATAGTTTATGTAAATCAGTAGAAAATTGATAAAAATTCAATCTGAAAAGCAAGACGGAAAGAGCCGCAATCATCGGCCCTTTCAAAAAACAGTGAGTTATTCACTCTCAGGGAGTTGTGAAAGGATTGCTGAAAGGTTACCTTTCAGTGGCCATTTACAGATAGAACAAAGATTTTCTCACATAGTCAAAAGGTGCATCAGAGTTCTTTGTTTCATTTTTTAGGAAATATTTCCATATAAGGGCAAAAATTTCAGAGAAATATGAAAGAAAGAAACCCAATGCATGTTTTAACTGTGTGAAAAGATCTTCTTTCTTCTTTCTGGAAATGGAAGTTGAAAGATGAACTTTCAGGAGTCCTTTCACAACTCACTGAGAATGAGTAACTCTCTGTTTTCGAAAGAGCTGCTGATTGTGGCTCTTTCCATCTTGTTTTTCAGATTGAATGAAAGATTGAATTTTTGTCAATTTTGAATGAGCTACTGATTTACATAAACTAGGCAGTGATTTCGACATATGTCAATATTTTTCTTTGTTGGGTGTGTCTAGCTTACTTTTTTCTTCAAGGTTCACTCTGTGATCAAGTTCAATCTGAAGGTCATGGCCAAGTTGCCCAAACAGTTCTATAGCAATAAAATGTGGAAAGTACCGGCAGGAACATTCAGAGCAATCATTTCACCACATTTTGCTAGATGCAAGCAACTGTAAGAAGAAGTTCTTTTGCCACTTCAGCAGAAAATGAGAATACTCTCTTCCACTTCAAGTTGTTGTGGTTGAAGGCAGGATAAATTGAATGCCTAAAGTTCTCTGCAGGTACACTGGTTGAGAATTTCGAATTTTCAGTGAAAAAATTGGTGAAAAATGTTGTTTATTTTTCAGACATTTTTCACTGAAAAAGGATGTCATGATTCGGTTCAGTTGTCTGGATTAACCTGCAGTGAACCCGGTCACGTGGCACTCCATCAACTATCACAAACCCGATCGAGACACGTGATTGTGGAAGTTCCGGTGCGCCCCTACGCGTCGCAACTACCCCTCTATGTTCTTGGCGCATCACTATGCCCCTGCGTTCCTTGATTTCCCCCCAGTGTCGCATTTATCACATAGATACACTCCTGACTAGCAAATAGTATATAGGTAGGGTAGAATCTCCCTGTACAGTAGATTCTATCTCGTCTATTCTCCAGCCTTACCTTGGCCTGTTACTCTGGACTTGTACTTGCTTGAAGGCTCCTTCACTTCAGCTATCTCGTTGACTCGGGTTCTCCCTCGCTCCACTCGTCATAACCCTTGTCTCCTATTCTCAGCCCCTATTCTGAACTCCTACTCTGACTCCTGTCTTCGGTCTCAGTACGGGCTCAGTCTACAATGTCCTCGGTGGTGGTTATCCGGTTGAACCCAGGCCTCTAGCAGACCCCTGCAGAGTACCATTGTTGGGTCCGACTCTGCGGGCTTGATGCGCGCTAGTCCTGGACGGTTTGGGTTCTTGTTACGAGACAACCACCACCCTTCACCACCCATCTCTCCTATGTCTCTCGATCTATGGAGCATAGAGTTCGAAGGAACATCTGTCGAACATCCGGAGATCCATCATTCACTCACCTGGCAATAATCCACTCCTGTTCAACTCGCTATGCCCCTTCGGTAAACCCGGGTTAATCCTGTTGGGCCACTTGGAACTCTCACAATTACTTGCCATGCCCCTATCCGGACTAGTTGAACCACATTACACTGGGGGCAAAGAACGATGCACTTGGAATCCAAGTGCGTCCAACGCATGTGCTCCGCACTCATGCGTGACAGGGACAATCAATCTGCCATAGATTTCTCCTTTTAGTTGACAAAGTTAACTCTGAAATTTCCCTGGAAATGACAAACGACAACAGCACCTTTGTTTCACCTTATGTACAATCCCGTTACCGGCGAGTTGTCATGTACACATGTTGTCTTTGTCAAACAAAGGGAGGTTTATCACAGTATATAGGCAGAAGCTTTTTTGGCATGCTACCAAGCCCACAAGTCACCTCCGTCAGGCCCCCAAAATATCTTTGTCAGGCTGGCATTGTGCCTGTTTGTTTCCTTTGTTTCCTTTGTTTCGAAACAACATAAAACCTTTGTTGTATCCCAGTAAAGTTGAAGTTGCACTTTGTTAACTAAAGAATTACTAAAAGGAGAAGTTTATTTCAGATTGATTGTCAATGTCACGCATGAGTGGGGAGCACATGCGTTGGACGCACTTGGATTTCAAGTGCGTTGTTCTTTGCCTCCGGTGTTACATGTGCTTGGTTCAACTATCACTGAATGGATCTTCGGCCGCCAGCCACTCGCTGTGGCAGTTCCTCTCAACACCTGGGCTAGGGCTTGCTATAATGGTCGCAATCAGGCTGACCTAAGCACCATCGCTGACAAAGGATGTGAAAAATTTAAAACATTTTCAGCACTTTCTTATTTTATTTCAAAATTTTCACCTTGAATCAAGAAAGTGCTGAAAATGTTTTAAATTTTTCATTTTCAACCAGTGGTATGTCTGATTAGTTGGAGGCACCAGCCCTTGTTGAAATGAACTACCCCTGAATGGTTGAAGATTCAAAAAAACTCTCACAATTAATCTAGCTGAGCAGTCAATGACTGGCAATCTTATTTAATGCTCACACCAACTTTACTTACCCATTGTTATCAAGAGTATCTATGTGTACCTTACTTACATTGGACTATTAAGCAACACTCACAGTTATATGAAGGTTAAATTGATATTCAACTCGGACAACACATAGTACATGACAAAGACACTGGCATCAGTTTGGGATCACACAGGTTCATAATTGTAAGGAAGAGAAACAAATAGGTATTACAACGGCCAGTTGAACAGCAGTTAGCCTAAAAGGTATACAGGGTGAAATGGGCTGTTAAAATCAGATGCCCATGTGAATAATGGGTATCCAGTGCTCATAAGGAACCTTCCTATCCTTCAATTCTTTGACGGTGAAATGCAAAGCTTCAGCTGCATCACTGGCCTGGGGCTGTTCCCCCTTGCAGAACAGGTGGGAGTAGAAAATCTCTGCAACCAGTGGTCTATTTTTACCATTTATGGACCACAGAGTTCCAACATTACCTTGGAATCCTGCAGTGATGCAACCTCCAGCAAGATGCAAGGATCATTTACAAGATTGGGATCCCCCCTTGCTGTCTCACCTGCAGAGAGAAATATAAACTGAGCATGTGAGATATTCATTCAAAGGATTGTTTCCAATTCCAAGGCACCATCATAAAACTAGAGATGGCTTTTGGTTGAGTCAACCAAATTTTGTTCCCCATGACAGGCCAAATGAACCCATGGCCAATTCTGGAGCTTAAGCTTTACAGCATCAACTGTTGCATGAGCTCCATCAATAAGATCCACATGGACAGCTTTTGGAACAAGAATAGTGAAAATGCTTGAAACTTCTTCTCCCACTCCCTTGAGATTAATATTCATTCCAGTGGTAGTGGTGTGTGTGTTACTCCCACAAGTCCAATTTTCACACTGTACTTGCTGGCTTTTTAGCATTGGCATCCAAAAGAGCTCTCAATGTTGTGGTGTGTGAATGAATAATTCATTTGTTGGGGGAATTGCATGCAGAGGCAGTCCCACAAATGTACCCACCAGTGGGCAGCCACCATGGCCCGTCATTATGGATATTGTGCTATATAAACATTAGCTCAGACCAACAGGAAATAGTTGATTACAGCTGTTGGCAGTACCGAAGGTGCGGTCGAAAAATTTCCAGTTTGGGACATTTTCAAAGAATTCCCCGTAACTCGGTCAATTCTTGATGGATTTGGATGAGACCATGCTAGATAATTTGGGCTGATTCATACGGAATTAGTGATAGAGAGAAACCTGCGAAAATATTTCATATTGGATGATGTAATACTTTGGGCCACTTTCAAGGTAAATGCGGTCTAGCAAGGTCCAGGCATGTTCAAAAAATGTGGTGTTTTGCAACAGATGACCTATGTAGATTTAGAACATGTGATAGAGTCAAAACTGTGAATAATTCAGTCTGTGATGTTTGCAGTCAGGTCGGGATAACAGGCAACCTAGCGGGATCTGAAATATTATGGGGATTGCATCAAACACGAGATGTTATGTAGTTTTGACTCTATCACATGTTTGAGAATGTTACAAAGTCTTCCCTAGCTAAAATTCAGACTAGTAGGACCTGAATTGGGCATGCCAGATCAGATTCATCAGCAAAATGCCTCAAAATGCCAGATCATCCAATATGACATATTTCCACAAGATCCTTTCTATCACTAATTCTGTATGAATTAGCCCAAATTATCTAGCATAGTCTCATCCAAATCCGTCAAGAACTGACCGAGTTACGGGGAATTCTTTGAAAATGTCCCAAATTGGAAATTTTTCGACCGCGCCTTCGGTACTGCCAATGGCTGTAAGCTTGAGCCAGCGTCAAGCATTGTATAGAATTTATATCACCAGCAGGTGTGATTCTAATAATGGTTTAACAGCATTGGTGCCTAAGCGTATAGCCGGCGTCTATGTGGTATACATAAGGACATGGGCTGCCTTCCCCAGCTTCTCACACATGTCTGCACAAATTGTGAGTTATCCCCCACAGATTAACATGATTGTTGACTGACATCAACAAAGGGCTTGATCCCTGCTGGTTCTGTCATCAATAATCCAAGTTTGGACAATGGTCAATCCAATGTCTCCAGATTGCAAACACACACACACACACACACACACACACACATATATCTCCAGGGCATCCAGATCTTCCCAAACTTCACCAAATGTTGGGGGAAGCCTTGACACAAAGTTATAAAATTACAGGGAACTTGAATGATCTTGGCGCTGCTTTGCAGAACTTTCAGACAGCTGTAGATCTTATCCCAGAGGGAAGCCCTGGCAGAGTAGGGTGTCTACAAGGCCTTACTGCTAGTTATCAAGATGGGGATCAAAGGTTGGGAGACCTTGAGGACCTTGAGAGTTGTTGGTGTTAGTGCCAGAATAGGCAACCCAGCATCATGGCCGAGGTAACGAGTCATAACGAGTCAGAGAATGAGTCAGTAGAACATAGGAGAATAAAGGAGAATATCATGGAACATTCTAGTTACATTGGAGAATTTAGTATATAAGTAGCCTCAGATTTTATGTATTGCTCAAGTGCTTGCAGAGCTCAGCCAACCACTAATCTATTTTTGGATTCTACTCTAAACTCCGTCTGATTCCATAATAAATTAAAACAAGAGTTCTTACAGAAACTTCAGAAGTAGTGGACCTCACCCCAGAAGGCCACCCTGAGAGGGCAGGGTATCTGGAAAATCTTGGGACAGCCTTTCGAGCTCGGTTTCAGAGGTTGAGGGATATAACTGATCTCACAACTGCATTGCAGAATTTTCAGAGTGCGAGATATTCACTCAGTAATCAAGCCATTCCGTATGTCAGGCATGACTTGAAAATGTGATCCTGCGTGGAAATATTTGCGGGGAAGCAAGCAGTGACAGAAGGATCAATAGCAGAGGCTAAGGCAGGCTCGCGACATCATTGTCACCTGTGAGCCAACATTTATGCAGAGAGCCAGCCTGACAGTGAGGTTGAACAAGACAGATGTAAGGCGAAAGATATGGGGAAGCAATTTCGGGGCTTTCGCAACGACCACAAATATCCAGAGCAGCAGTCTGAAACAAGAGAGAGCAAGAACAACCAAGCAATTGACGTGGCGTCCAAACCATCATGTGAGCACTCGCATTGCCTTTACTGTGTCAAACATGTGCAACCTGCTACTACATCATATGTAACGAGCTTTAGTACCCGTGCCTTTGGCACGGTGACGGCACAGCTAAATCTCAGTAGTAATGAAATTCCATCTAAAGTGAACATTTTGTACATGAAAATAACTGATCTACACATAGAACCTGTGAAACCATATCAGTAAAAATGGTATCTCAATCATTGTGAAAATGTGTACTGTTCTCAAAGGAGCACCTCTGAGTAAACAAGATTTTTGGTGACCATGGTATCATTCTTGAAAAGCACTTTAATTCTTTGACTTGAAGTGCATTGAGAAAGTGCCACATAGAGTTGGCCCTGAGCAAAGACATTGGTGTGGAGGTCAAGACCAATATTATCAACAGACTGGCCCTGGGCTTTGTTGATTGTCATCGAAAATGCAAGGCGAACTGGATATTGGCGTCACTTCATTTCAAAAGCAAGTTGTTCAGCTGAAGGGGTGATTGAGATCTGTAGGATAAAAGCTTTTCACTGGTTGAACATTTCAAGTTTTGCACTGAAAATTTTGGTGAAAAATGTTTTGGATTTTACAGCAATTTTTCGCCACAAAAGTAGGTGAAAAACTTGAAACATTTTGGTGACTTTTTTGAACCTTGTGAAAACTTTCTGAAAAAGTGCTGAAAAAGTTTTGAAGTTCAAAAAATTCATGAAGAAGTTTCAAGTTTTTCACTTGATTTTGCACTGAAAAATTGCTGTAAAATTCAAAACATTTTTCACTAGTTTTTTCACTGAAAAACTTGAAATGTTCAACCAGTGTTTTTGCCAGTATGTTCACCACTGATGAGGTGAATCTCAAGGACGTGGGGAGATATTCTGGTGAGAATTCCTCAAGACCCATTGCAGAGACCATGTGCTGGATCTAGGTTTTGAAGGACCATGATTGGACATCCAACCTTCAATGCTAATTTGGCCAAAGGCAATCCAGAGGCGTGGATAGAGCTGAGATACTCAATAGGATATTGAAAACCACTGTCAACTCCTTCCTCTGTGAGCAAAGAATCAGCGATGTGAAAAATGGTCTCTTCACCCTGACATTTATCCAGCAATGTTTGATTCAATTCATCAACATCATCATTCCTTGCAGAGAGAATTGTGCGCTCCAAGAAATATTTGTCCCACTCATGATCTGCAGGTATAGTGGAGATTCCTGGATAGACAGTGTTGATCATGGAGGGGCATTTGAAGGCCCTGCTGCAGCATTGACCTGCTGGCCTCGTCCATATGGAACAGGGTTCCATTGAAGAGGAGCCTGTAAATGTGCTAGACGCTCCTGTAATGCAGTCCGAGTATTTTGACTCAAAAGTTGCTGTTGGACAGGCTCCCAGACTGGCCCACCACTAAAAACATCTCCTGGAACCTGTTGAAAAGGAGCACCTACAGCTTGAGTGCAGGCTTGATTAATTGCATGAGGCACCCGATGGTGCTGAGGGCTATCCAAAACACAATTCTCATGCTCACGCTGTCGAGAATCATTGCGAGCACGTTGGGGAGTGTTTGGAGGAGTTGGATCTCTGAAAACAATTAATATGTAATCAGTTGAAAGAAAGTCAAAATAAAGCTTGCATATTTATTGAGAAGTGGCTGGAGAAAAACCTCAGAAAAGCAGAGGTGAACAGCAAGAGAAGTACACACGGGGATTTGATTAGATTTGGCAGGTAGGTGCAAAAGCAGCTTGAGACAAACACCTAAGTAATTGGGAAGGGAAATTTAATATAAAAAGGACTGCAAGCTTCATGAGATGTGTATATTTACCTGGGACAGTGTAGGGGTGAAGTGAGGGCAGGAGTAAAGGAGCATTCATCCAATCCTGTAGGTTGCCTCGAGGAAATCAGGTGGTTGATCAGAAATCGGCCCGCGCACGGCGAATTCCGAGCCGTGGGACCCGGGGCCAACATCTCGACAGCCGGCAACAACATCTCGACAGCATCACGTGAACTTTCAGGTGACTTTTCATATGACTTTTCACATGACTTTCTGTCAAAGGCTGTGCTCCTCGTGCTTTCATGTATAGGATGTATAGGATGTATAGGATATAGGATAGGATATAGGATGTATAGGATAGGATAACTTACAGGAATGAATAGGGTGCGAATAATTCAACGTACTATTCTACTTTTCCGTGTCACCTTTGCTTCTACCCTGTCGATCCAGGGGAAAGAGTGCAAGTAGGAGTCCCCTACACTTCGTTAATTTCTGGACCCCGGGGTTCCTAAGCGCGACCGGCCGTGTGGATTCCTATCTACCTACCTATCTACCATCAGGATGAATTTACCTTCCTGGGGCCTGATGAACGCCTGAAGTATCGAAATCCCGCGTGCTATCACGGAATAATATATTTCGTCGGTAATTTGAATTCAAACCAACCCTCCGAGTCCCGTCCTTCACGTCGACGTTGATGCGCACCAGTCGTCCCTCGCGTGCATACACAATGTACTGTGACGTACGGCGATGTGCTGTATACCGGGATCGTCGAGATCAACACGGAAGTTGTCCCAAAATATCCATGGCTGTTTTATCTTTGCCTGCGCCACCTCCTTGTATACTGTTGATCAGGAAATATATCTCTGTGATGGATGGATGGCGTCAGAAACATCGGGGTAGATGGGCATGTTGCTCAATTGTTAATCATACACGCAGATCCTATTGAACCGATCATATGATGTGGGATACCAAGCTTGTTTCCATGGAGGTTTTCCTGCATTTGACGCTTGCCAGTTGCCACCCGACCGCGACGCGGTCTTCAAGTTATAAACGGGTAGCTTGAGGGATCGTTCTGGTCCTTCCCTCCACGTTCCTTCCGATATTTATCTCCCAGGGCAGGCCAGGGCCCATTGGCAGCAGGCTGCGTATGCCCATCTGGTTCAACTTATTGTCAGTCCCGGTCGTTATAAACACGCCTAACACATACTTATGTACGCTTACAAGGCTTCTCGTCGCCCTCGTCGATTGCGCTGGAGCCGTCACACTATCTTTGCCGGACAAGATCAGCACCGGGACGCCTATCGATGTGCAATGGACGCGCGATACCGGAGACCCGACATCGTTCGGGCTGATGCAACGGAGTTTGCAAGGCAACCAGCCGGTTCTGTCTGTAACCCCCGTCGCAAATTCAGCGGGAGCGACCACTGGGACGGTCGCCGTGACCTTCGGCACAGCTGGGTGCGTCCATTAATTTCAACAGGTCAAATCGGCCACTCATTATGTTTATGATGAACAGACAGGTTCTTCTAGCCGTTGTTTCGCAACTCGCGTGAGCGGCTTAATTCCTGTTTGGAAAGACACGAATCACTGAGTAGGGTATTTCCCAGGCTCTCTTCCGGAGAGAAACCTAATCAGCTAAGTGCGGGGAAGCAGTTAACAGTCAGCGTCGGAGTAACCTTTTTGGACACAACGTGCGTACTCCGTCCGTGGGCCCATTTTTCCCTGACGGTTCTCTAGGCAAACAGAACCGCAATCCACCCGAACAACAACGATTCTTCAAATTTTACATACGTCTTCCGCCGTGCCCGCGCAGGGTAACGGTGCTCCTTCAACCACAACCAGTGCAAGCCCGATATTGTCGAAGTAGGTTTCATTCACATTTAAACCCGCAATCTTACCCTTTCTAACAGAAGCGCCGCCGCCGCCACTGCTCCGGCATCTCAGTCTCCAACTGGAACGCCGGTGAACGGGTATGATTGAGATATTCTGATGAATCTCTTCTCACAGATTACTTCCGCGTAGATCATCGTCCAGCGCCACAGCTACAATACCAGCAGCCTCCAACATCCTGTGGGTCTTCATTAATATCGTCCCCTGAAATGCCTATTTACATGCTTACTTGCTCCGTCATCCAGGGCATCGGGCTCTCTTTCCCCGCCATCGTCATCATCCTCATCCCCATCAAACCCATCATCAACCCCCAGCGCGATCGCATCCACCAGTGGCCCAAGGAACACCAGCAAGAACCGCGGTGTCATCGCCGCCGCCGTGATCATCCCGATTTTCGCGCTGTTCTTCATCTGTATATGCATGATCCGGCGCCAGCGCACTTCGACTCGCAATCGCATCGCTCTATTCCAGAACATCTGGACGCGCCGCTCCTCTTCCCGGGGCACCATCTCGTCCTTTGGATTGGACGTCGAGTCGGCAATGGGCAGCGGGACTGAACCCGCTGCGTCTTCAACTGGTACTGCTGCTCACACTGGCGAACGGAAGCTCCAGGTCATGGTTGATGCGCTGACGGAGCGCAATGCCGCACTGCAGCGCGAGATGGTCATGATTTCATCCGGGTCTGTCAGTGGCCTGGAGCACGCGCGGTTCTCGGATGGGGCACCCTCGGAGGAGCCGCCACCAGTGTATGTCGAGTCCGCAGAATCTAGTCCACAGTCGCCGCGGTCAAGACCTCCAAAACCACGATAGATCCCCTTGCCCATATTCAATACGCACTTCCGATTTCCTTTGGAGCCGAAGTTCATGCACATTGTCTGTTGTGCAAGCGTAGGTAATGCGCATACAAAAGCAGGGTCGTTCAACGCTCCGCCGTCCATTTGATGTACATGTACAGGTGGCTGCACTCTGTCCAAAAGCGTAAAATATCAACTGATCAAAATGTTCAACAATTTTGCTGCTGTGGGCAAGTCTGATGACGGGATTTAAACCATCAGCGGGGCGCTGATGGCGCAACAGTGGCAGTGCACCGGATTGATCCGCCCTACCATGTCGGGTATATCGTGCCATCGAGTTTTATCTCTATCCTCTATCGTTCCAGCTTTTTCCCCCTTGCATGCTATTCGGGACCCATTCACTATTCTCCCACTTTGCTTGTTTCGCCCATAACTGGGGTCCGATGCCATTCTATTTCCAGCGCGTCCAAAGCGCCTCCACAGACCGTGGCAGACACTGAAGACAACGGTATTTCTCGCAACCAAAAGGCGGTACGTGTTCAAAACCGTAGAATACGCCTCTCGTGACCTACATATTGATTCCGGTAAGTAAAGTAACAGCCTCGCATATAAAATCGTGTATAATTAATTCGGGAAATAGCAGTCATGATCCAGGAGCCTAGACATTATTATATACCGTCACGACAACGCGCCTGTACCGCGTCAACGTAGGCACGCCATTATCACTCACCTATCAAATCAAAAGCGTAAAAAATGAGAAACAAGATGAGTGGGCATAAATGAAGGAATGCGCACGGAGAGGATGAAGTGAAAGTCGCGCTTGTCGAGGTAGAGCAGGCCGAAGAACGACACGTCCGGGGGGAACGTGACCTGCAGCGCGGACGTCGCCTCCGTCCCGTGGAAGTCGAGGTATCCGGACGGCATTTCGAGCTCGAGCTGTCAAGCGAATTATTATTATCAGCAAAACTCCGGGTGGGCGAAAGTAACGCGTACGTTGTGCTGGTAGAGACCTGATGCACCGGAATTCATTCATGCGTTGTTTTTTTAAAAAGATTTTTAGATGGAGAAGGAATGGGACACACCGACTTCGCGATACTGCATCCAGCTGAAGGTCAGCGCATCGCCGTCTGGGTCCAGCGATGAGGTGGCGTTGAGGGTGATCGTGGATCCGGCGGTGGTGTTTAAGAAGACGGGGTTCCACGTCTTGTCGCCACCCGCGACGTAAACCTCCGGAGGGTCGTTGGCTTTCTTACTTTTATTCAGCGTCCACCTGAAGAATTCTAGCCCGACGACTCAGAGACAGGAGGAGAGAAATGAACACACTGGATACGCCCGGCAAAGTCGTTTTGGTACGCAGAGCGCCAGCGCCAGATCGTGGCGTGGTTGGATATGTGGAGCTGACCATCGGTGGTGGAGTTGACCCAATCAACGACGTCCGAGAAGTCTCCAACGCTCGTCAGCCTGTAGGCGTCATGCAGAGTAGATCAAACATACGATTGGCACCACTGTCCATCGTCTTGGTGTATCGCCCTCCCCACCCGCCCCACGACGGTTCCGACGGGTAGTTCAATCCGGTCGGGATGAGGCCGAGGAACGCGGGAGAATCGCCTGCGACCGGGATCAGCATCGACTCGCTTATTGGAGAAATGTCGCACCTTCCATGATATACGCAAAGTCGGGGTACCAAGAACCGAGCGCAGATCCGTTAACCTGGACGTTCTTGCGGACCCAATCTGGAGGGGCGTTCAGTTGTGCGCACGGTTGGACAGGGATGGTTGAATCGTACCCATGGTAACAATCGACGCGTCTCCGCCTTTGAACCCATAGTAGGAATCCCCGCTGATTCCACCCCATCTGCAGGACGTCGATGAGCCCTTCATGCGCAGACAAATAAAGTGGGAGTCGACTCACGCAGCGAGCGCGTACTGATTGACGCCGTGCACGCTGACAATCTGCAGCATGGATTTTAGTCAAGCGCCAGGTGATGATTAATGAAATGCGTACGTATGGCAGAGTGGGGAATTCACGGCGAATCCATGGACCCGCATCATCCTAATAAAAAAATCAGCTAGGCCGCTATGCGCAGACACATCGTCGTACCTGGTCGCTGATCGAGTATACCCGGATTTTGCTCAAAAATTTCTTCAGTTGAGCAGGGGTCCTGTCAAATTTGTCAATTTCTTGGCAGGGTGGGCGCACCGAGGCGAACCAACCTTGTCGCGCGAACAATCCATAGAGCCTGTGCAAGGCAGCTGGCGCCTGCAGAAGTCAATTATTACACTTGGACTTGCGGGATAATAGAATGCTTACCACCCCATAGCTGAATATAGAGGGGGCGCCCGTGCGGATCCGAGACGTCTGCGGCGGCGATGATCAAGTCCGTGGCGTTGTTGGCGAGGTCGAGGCTGCCAACACCCGCCAGACCATAGAGCGGCAAGCTCGCCTACAAATTCAGTTGAAATGGCATACATTTGAGAAGGCGCTCTACACGCACGGTAGTGATGCTGGTGAGGTATTCAAACGATGGGTATGGGTTTGCTTTGGTGGCGTGCTGCTGAAGATTCGGAAGCGAGTCACTGTATATCGCATGAGCATGGGTTGTGAGGCGACGTGAGGCGACAGACCTGTAACCAGATAAGACCTTGAGAGAAGTGTAAGAATATGTTCTAGAGCGGCGTATGAATGTGGTAAACCTCGTGAATGTGTTTCTCGTTGGTAGATGATCTTTGAAGGGCAAAATCAGCATTGAAAATCGGGAGACGGCGGGATAGCCTCACTGCAGCCATATGGAAGTCGTTGCGATCATGCCTTCGATGTCGATTTCGTTGGCGTAGAGCATTAAGCGTACAAAGGACTCTGCGTCATCTGAATAGACCGCGAGATGAGAGGATGGAACCGTAAACTGAAACTTGACGCTTACCCGGTTCATTCCCCATATCCGAGAGCACCTGAAGCAGAAGTCAGACACACGATTGAGGTGGAGGAAGCGCTAAGTACCAGCATACGCGGCTTATCCGCCGGGTGTATGACATTGGAGAGAGCCACAGCGCAGAGGGACAGGCACACCGCGTATTTTTCTAACATGGCAGGAAAGAGTGAGCACTGAGCAGGGAGCACGGCCCGCGTTGCCCCCTGAATATTAACTATAGCCAAGACATACGCGGCCGGGCCGTAGGCAGGCGTGATGGGCGGATTTCAATTAGGATGCCTTTTGGATCGATCAGCAAAAGGTGGAATTCGAAGCATCAGAGAGCAGCAGACAAGTTTGGAGGAAGGTCGCTCATCAGCTGAGCGACGCGGTTGATTGGCGAGCCCACTGTTCAAGGCAAGGCTTAAATTTATTCCTACCTACCTACCTACCTACCTACCACAGTACTTCTAGTTGAATGTTGCGATGGCAGAAAAACGCCATGCTAGACTCGCCCGAATTGCCCTCGAGTTTCGTACCCCTGGACTCAAACGACATATAGGGGATCACAGCATTTCCGCTGGTGGAGCGAAGGAAGGCACCTGTTGGATGCCTTGTGGTGGCAAATTTCCCGCCGAACGGTGCCTTTTTTTTTATTCCTGGCCAAATTATCAGGATCGTGATCTCAGGAGGATAATATTCGCCGCGGTTCCAATCTCAAGTTGCATCTTGTCCTCAGCTGCATCCCTTGTCAAGAAGATCACAAAGAGCCATATATCTGGGTATGGAGTGGTCAGGAACTCCAGGTCGCAGGGCGATTGGGATGCCAGAGAATGAACCTTCTAGCCATCAGTACTTGTATTGGCAGTAAACACGTATAGATTATCGATGTGGCACGAATCTTGCCGGGATGCCAGGATGGTTTGCGAAAGTTATTGGCGACGAGGTGCCGGTGGAGCAAAGCTCGGTGGTAAAGATAAAAAACTCTGGAGCTTTGAGGTTTGTGGGATCGTGACGGCGGGGTTGGGAAGAGGAGAGTCCGAGTGACACGTCACTCCGCTGTCACAAGGCATCACTGATCATCAAGCTCTGATCGCCCAATTTGCAACCAAAATCACTTTCCACATTTGCAGTTTGTACACGAGTACATGCATGTCCACGAAGAAACCCCACCGTCTAACCATCAAACACCTTAACCCGAAACACCGCTGGATCCGCCTCCACATTATCCACCGTCTTCGTCGGCGCATCAAACGACTCGTGTTCTGCCCCCGATTTACCAGACGCTGCGGCAGACCGCTGCTGCAGCTCGTACGCCGCGTCCAGATCCAAGAACGTCGTCTGCGGGTGAAAATAAATCAGTCCACAACACGACGAGAGGCACAGAAAATGCATACTTGGTGCGTGGTAACATGTATTTGGCTCCGTGCGTTAGTGGTGGTGTTCACGGACCGCCGGATGAGGAGCGAGTTGCGTGTAACGACGAACAGCAGCACGTCAATCCAGCCTGCACCGTGGAAATCAATACATGCATGCATGAGCGGCATCGGGGTGTGCGTACCAGAGGAGGCAAGCAGCGCGAACCCGACGTTGTCCAGGATCTGGGAGGAAGCCAGGACGCCGCTCACGTTGAGAAGGGCTCCGAGGATGCTCAAGAACGACGTCAGGAAATATGCGACAGGGAAGCTAGAGTGTGTGGATAAAGAACGACACGCGGCAGATGCAACTTGAAGCACGTACAGTAACATCTTCTGCGCGACGGCCCGAGCTTGTTTGCTCACCGTCACTTCGCTCGGCGGATGGTTGCTCCACGGGCCGCTTCCCGAGGCATTGGACAAGTCTTGGGTGGTCGATTTCTTGTGGAACTATATACGCGTTAGTGTTATTGGATGGATATGAACGTATAGGCGGACTCACGAAAGACCAATTTCCATTGGAGTTGCGACGAAAGACTCCGAGAATGTGCTAAACGGATGCGTCGTTAAAATCACTTGAAATTGACGATACCGATGATGCCTCGGACGAACCATGTATGTACCGATGTAGAGGAGCAGCATCATTACAAGGGCGATAAGCGCGATGATCGGAAGAGCCCTGTGCACATAATTTAACGATGGTCGAGCAACAGGTATTAAAACTCACAGGAACCAGTCAAGAGCGCGGAGAGCACCGGCCGCCGCTACGAGGTATCCAAATCAGTTTTGCACTAATAAATGAATCTAAGCGTACCGTAACATCCAACGGATTGTGGGCCGTAGAAGGAGAAGCCAAATCCCATCACATGATGTTGAAGGGGTCCAATAATGGCCACGATCTAGTAACGACGCGTGAGTCGCATGCAGAGATAAAACCAGGTCCACGTACGACCATGAATCCCCAGCCGAGGGATAGAACCACGGGGAGCACCCATCGGGGAGTTTTCATTCGCATAACGACCGTGCTTCAGAGGATAATCAGATTGATGCTTCGGAGCCATCATAATGAACAAACTTACAAGAACGTTTGGGTCGCGATACAAGAATTCCAGAAGGATCCACCGAGGATACCTGACTATGAGGTGTTAGTACTGTGGTGGAAACGAGAGCAGCAAGTTTTGTGCATACCGCTTTTGTTACTCCCTGGAAATCGCACATGGGCCCCGACTGCAAGACAAAGGTTCGTAGGGAACGGGTATTCGTCGCGTATCCCAAACTGGTTATGAAATTGGTGACAAGGAGACACATAAAATAAGCGCCAAGATCGGAACTGTATGGGGACGGTTCAGCGGGGGAGAAAACCCGAGGAAGGGACATACCTCAGAAACGCCCGCATATTCGACGATAGTTGGTTGTTCTTGCGAGTGACGTGGAACTAAAAATACGGGGATGAGCATGGTATGTATCAAGCGGTGAACAGCTTACAGCAAGGTATGCTAACAAACCGGCACACGTGAGCGTCGATATGATAGCCAGAATACAGCCAGCACCGAGCCCGATTACATCCTGACGAGTGTAGTGGTATCGCACGACGTGGATGATCCCGTTCGTAACCTCGATCCTGGATACCAGATATAAAAAATATTTTTCGGCAGAGACGCGACTCACTCTTGCACGACGTCGCCCTTCTCGATCGGAGTACTCCGACCGATTACGAACGCCTGATATAGAAAGGTCGAGAGAAGGGATGACATGGCTGGGTAACTAGGAATGAACTCGTTTGTCGCGCGTACTCATATGGGCGGGAGTTTCAGGAGCTTCGCGGTTAATCATGCATGCAGGTGAAGGAAAGGAGACTCGGATTTCCTTTGCATTTGATGAAGGATTTTGGATGCTAAGGTGCAGAGACCAGCACGGTGCACGGACAGATATCTACTCACAATTATACACATTCGTTGAGCGCTCATTAGTGCGGAATAGCCTTGAAATGAGAGCCACTTGCCACTTGTCATTCTTCGTGTGGAGCTTGTGTGGAGCGCATCCAAAAATATTTGCCAAGCAGTACGACCTTCGGACATCCTCGGACGCCATCGTTGCTCCACGGGGTCGTAATAGGAGGCGCCATGGGGCGGGTGATCATGGCCCCGCAAAGGCACCGTACCAGGCCTACCATGCCATCGTTGCTCCACGGGGTGCAACAGGGGGCGCCATGGGGCGGGTGATCCGCACAGGCACCGTACCAGAGACCTGCGTGAATTTGATTTGACGACGGCCAATATGTTTTTCCATGTTTACCGCCCGGCATGTGACGTTGAGGAACCATTCATTGGCAACCCGGAAGTTCCAAGTGTGCGATATTGACAGTTGCACTTCTGCGCCAGGGAAGATTTAAAGTGGGTCGGCCGAGCGGACTAACGGCGTGATTTCAGTGCAACGATTCTAAATTTTTTTGCGCGTAGCCACGAGCCACCTCTCGTTCCTGTTTTATTTTCAGTTAAAAACGAGCAAGACGCACAAAGTCCACAAAAATCACCGTTCGTCAGCGAAGTCATCCTTTACAGCTCTTTAATGCCATATCACCTCTGGGGTTCCTCCTGCCTCGCCCTTTGGATCTCTGGATTCTTTCTGCGCGGCTTGGCTCTTTTATTCCGTTAGGAGACAGGTTTGATGTCCACCAATAGCCGAGGAGCGCGTTACTTGGTCTTGCCATGCCAGTGGACCCCAAGCTCCGTTACTTCGTTGCAAGCAAAGAACGGTTGCTTTTTTTAGCTTGCATGACTCGTTTAGCCCTCAAAGCAGAACGAAGGAGACGTTAGAAAATGATTCATCCTCGCCGGGCGCGACTACGCTCCAAGACAAACATGGGTGCGATACTCATCGCTATGAACTTTCAAATTCGGATGAACTACTAGTAGTCTTCGATCCCTGCGACTCAGCGGTGAGTGCAATTTGTCCACCCGACAGACGTTTAGACCTACCTCATTTGGATTTCGGCCTGGGAGAGGAAGCGCACTTTTCTGGTTCACAAGCCGGTCAATGAGGGCATCTATTTGGTGGTTCAGTCGAACGGCAGAATGTATGCGAGAAAGACATTTGGACGCACAGCCGGTGACGACGAGGATGGGAAAGGAGATGGCAATGGCGCGGATGCGCCGGGCTTGCAGTGGCGGGCGAGGTGGTCGCAGATGGCCGCTGCCACGGGACGCCATGGGCTTGGGATGGGATGAAAGAGGTCCCTGGTATTGTTTACGTGACATGTAAACAACACCAAATACCGGACCTTTTGACTCCTCCCTGCCAGCCGAAGTCAGGCTCGTCTTTGCTGTGAGCTGTGAAACCTCATATTCATATGCTAATTTATGGATCGACTCCAAACCTGCTACAGGATCTCTCCCACCGGCGCTTTACTAGGCTCCCGTAATTATTTTACCAGCCAGTAGTACCTTCGCCCTGATTATCGATTTTCCCTAGATACAGCTGATCGGGGCAGGCCTGGCCTGTACCAGTTTGTTGTCTGGCATGAACTCTATCTCCCTCGTATCTCGTTTGCCGCAGGAACTTCTCGACAAGGTGATCGAGGAAAACGAAGGGGACAATCTCACCCTTCGCTCCTCCGCACTTGTATGTCGCGTGTTCCTTGCGTCTTCCCAAGCCCGTATCTTTTCGCACATCTACCTAGCCCTGACAGAATCAAACCATTCGGATTGCTGTCGCCGACTATATCACGTCCTTCTCGATTCTCCGCATCTCCGTCCGTATGTCCGCAGTGTCTGCATCGTCGAGGGTCTCCCCAGCCATTACACTCCCGTCAGCTGGGTCTCCGAGGACCCTAGCCTAATTGCTGTGCTACTCCTTCTCGATACGCTGACCTCCTTCGCCTTTAAGGTACACGTGCGAGATTTCCAGTGGTGCAATCTGCCGCACGAGCTGCGGATGGCCATTTGTGCACTCTGTCAGCAGCCGTCTCTCGTCGATCTGACGCTCTGTGATCTCGGAAATTTCACCGACATGGACGAGTTCTCCTCGCTCGTCGCCTCCTCCCGATTGACTAATATAGTGCTCACCAATATTGTGCTTCCGCGGTCAAACGAGGCCGCAGAGGTGTCCTACACCCACCTGAAATTGCATCGATGCAGTTTGCATCTGCCCTCGCCGACGCTCGACGTCCTGATGCGATGTCTGGCCGAAGGAGACCCACTCTCGCAGCTGCAACATCTCGATTTCGTCTGGAATCCTGCAAGTACATCCCATCTTCAGACGATGGTGGATGCGTCCGCGTCGAATCTCGAAACCCTTTTATTGACACTACCCTGGGGCAACAATCGTGCGTCCACCGTTTATTCAATTAACCTGCAGCCCCTCATTTTATTTCTTCTGCTCCTTATAGCCTCGGCCTATCTTTCGAACAACCTCCTTCTGATCAACTCGACGCGCCTCCGCGTCCTCACCCTGACATTCATGCTCGACGTCGGGAACTCGGGGACGATGGTTCCCTGGCTCGCCGCGCTCGTCGAATCGCATCAGACCCCCAGTGCTCTAACGGATCTCATAGTCAAGATTTACTTGCTCACGTCTGCCAATCCCCTCCTCCCCATCGCCCCGCTCGCCTGGGGGCCCCTGGCGGATGCGCTGAGCTCCGCACAGTTCCCCGTGTTGCGCAATGTCGAGCTCCACCTGACGTCTATGTTCCCCGGGTTCGATGCGCCGCTGCAGCAGCTCGTCGACGGCGCGAAGCGCGGGTTCGGGCAGCTCGATGTGAGGGGGGTGTTGCGGTGCACGGCGGTCTCGGCGAAGATTTTGCGGATGTGAGGGAAGGATTCTGGGTGGAGTCGAGGTTCCTGGAGAGTGAGTCAATGATAGGATGGCCCGACAGCTTTCACGTCAGCTGTACCAATATCTGTATCCTTCTACCTTGCATACTTGACACACGTCTAGTGGGCGGAATTTTTTGAATGAACTCGGTTGTTTCGGAGCTTTCTTGAGGCCCCCGAAAAACGCAAGTCCCACTCTTCACCAGTACCCACGACAGAAATTCTCGGGACCTTGCAAGGACACAACGGATCAAGATCCGAACACCGCTCCTCACACCAACCTCGCACAGTTCAAGTGTGCCCTATGACAAGACACGTGCAGTGCTAATGGCGCTTCTTGTTATCAAAACGGCCCGCCGACGGATTCCCGCTTCTCAGGCAAGTATCGCATCTCACGCCGCGCCATGAAAGAACTAAATGTCCTCATCGTCGGCGCAGGGATTGGCGGGCTGCAAACCGCACTTGCCTTGGCCGCAGATGGCCACACCGTAACTGTTCTAGAGTCTGTAAAGCAGTTCCTCGAAGTGAGGCCTCCCACAATCCTTGGGTGTACCGACTAATGGCACTCCAGGTCGGCGCCGGTATTCGCGTTCCCCCCAACTCGTCGCGCCTCAGTCTATCTTGGGGCGTGGACTTGGACTCTGTCAAAAAGGAAATTTCACGAGGGAACCGATTCGTCGACTGGCACGGCACGCGACTGCTCGACTGCCCTTTTGACGACGTACGCACGCGCTATGGAGCACCATACTATTTCATTCACCGTGCGGATCTCATCGACGCGCTCGTTGCCGCCGTCCGCGCTCACGCGAACATTACCCTGCGCATGGACACGACTGTTGCTAGCTACGACTTCGACGCCCCCGCGGTCACGACCTCAGCTGGAGAGCGTTTGGCCGCGGACCTCGTCATCTGTGCAGACGGCATCAAGTCCGCTGTGCGCAGCGCTGTGAACGGACGCCCTGTCGATCCTGTTGATACGGGAGATGTCGCGTACCGAATCCTCGTCCCCGCAGCGCCCCTGCTCGCCGATCCAGAGATGTGCCATCTCGTGAAGAACGCGTGGGCGGTACACTGGATGGGCCCCGAGGGCCACGCAGTTGGATATCCCTTGCGCGGTGGCTTGCTGTACAACGTCATCATCGATGTCACCCACGGCACAGACCGCGGCGAGCCCATCGGACTGGACGAGTGGCGCAGCGAGGCGGACAACGCGCATCTCGTCGCACGTTTTGCGGACTGGTGTCCCGAGGTGCGCAAGCTGTGCGCGCTGACGGGCACGTACCTCAAGTGGAAGCTCGCGGACTTCGCGCAGCTCGACCGCTGGGTGCACCCCGCGGGGCGCGTCGCGCTGCTCGGCGACGCGTGCCACCCGATGATGCCGTACATGGCGCAGGGCGCGGCGCAGGCGACCGAGGATGCCGCGACGATTGCAGCTGCTTTGCGCGAATATGACGATATCCCCACTGCGCTCGCTGCGTACGAGGCCCAGCGCAAGCCCCGTGCTGCGTATGTCGCCCGCAACACGCGCGTGCTGCAGGAATGGCTGCATCTGTACAATGGACCGGAACAGGAGCGCAGGTGGGATGAGACTTTCCGTTCATTTGGTTAACCGCTGACTGTATTAATCTTCTCGTTCAAACAGGGACGAGCTGATGCGGCACGACACCTCGGACAACCCGATGTTCTGGGGATTCTCGGAGCGCAGGGATTGGCTCTTCGGGCACGATGCGACTCTGTTGAGGGCCGAGGAGATTCCAGGACTTCCGCCCATGCCTCATCCGGAAGCATCAGTGTATAAGAACACAGGTAGACAGCAGCTCTGAATGAATATGTGGCATATGATATGACAGCTACTTCCTTTTTTTGAGAAACCCCCAGAGTGAAATGAGGGTTACGATAACGTACCCGTACCGCAGGTCAGTGGAGCCCGCGTATTGGGATCCGCGCAATCAATCAAACGGAAGAGAGTTCTTCAATATATCCACAAAAATATTGCGGATATTTCATTTCAACGAGATTTGCGTAAGGCAGCAGTATGGTTGCACACGCTAGAATACCATGCAGACGTTATTACAGTGCAGTGAGGCATACATAGGTGATTGATTATTGGTTGGGCGTTGGGACCCGGTTGCGCACTTCTGATGCCGGCAAACCATCGCCTGTGGAGATTAATATTGGAACCGAGTAAGTATGACATGCCCAGACCACAGATACTTGGATCGGCGGAACACCCAGAACAAGAAATATTTCATTGCTACCGGTATCTTCAATCCCCGAAATGAACCCGCGGTGTGGTGGACTTTTTTTCCCGGACCTGAGGGTTCCAAAATTGAGCAACGCGTCGGTGATCTATGGACGTCACTCATGGCTCGCCATTTCTTGTTTCCGGCTACTGACGGACATCGTTCAACCCGAAATGCACAAGCTGAAGTCGAAACCGGGGATGGAACCATGCAGTAGGCCGTCGCGGAAATGGTTTGGCGAGGCACGTCTCACAGGATTCCAATTGGATACAACACAAGATCAGGATTCCCTCGCATATTTATTTCCAATGAATGCGCAATGAATCAAGTTCTTCAATACATTCACAAAAATAACTTGTAGATAAAGTCATTTCAACTGACATTTGCGTAAGATATCATAGTTGCAGACGTTAGAAGACCATTATCACGGTGTAGTAAGGCATACAGTAGGCGATTTATCATGGGAGCCCCGGTCCAGATCCATGTCTCAGTCGAGAAACCCGAGGCGTTTAAAAAAAATTCATCAAGTGAGTATGCATCACAGTGCATGGGTAAACCTATTTAGGTCCATATTTGAGAACGAGGTGGGAACACCAGCGGGTTCATCCGACATTTGTATTATGATGGCTGGCACAACATGCCCAAATAAACGCGTCGCGTCCATTCCCATTTCCACCAAAAATGAATGACATGTGTCGGTCGTCTCAGAGAGCAAACTGAACATAAGTCCCAAAATTGTTGAGTACCAAAATTTAATCTGAAGGGAAGAGGGAGAATTAATACTCTCTGAACACCCACCTGGACACACAAATGAACCGGATGAAATATCAGTGGGATACTAAATCCCACATGAAAATTGAGGAGGAGTCCATTAGATAGGCGGCGATGATGGATACTATCCAAGTCAGTACAGGATTAAATCACAAAGGTGCTGTGTCGGGAAATCCTAATCCCTGAAAAAAGGTGTTGACAAGTGGGAAAAACCTTGAATAGAGTCATTCACAGCTACCTCCCTATTCCATGGCTCGAAGATGCGGCCGCCAGGGAAACAATTAAAACCGCATTCATGGGTTACGCGGATAAATCAGCATCTGCGGATTCCACGCCCATTCTGACACGCTTGGGCGCGATTATCGATGGCCTAGATTCCTTGTAAAATTAAAGCCGCCGGTACGTTCCGCCATCGTAGCTCTGCGATCTTCTCTCATGTTCGTTCCAGACAGCGTGATAGTGGAGGAAATAAGGGGTGGTACATCTGACTCAAGATAGTCTGAAATAAGTAGCCTTACGATATTGGGACAGAAATTAGCAGGTCCGACGTATATCTGCATATGATTTCGGGTACTGCATTGAATTTAGAGATCGGCTTTTAACCATGATAACTTGGAGCAGGAACGAGAGTCGCATCCAGGGTGCAAAATACTGTGAAATAAATTGCTCACAGAGTCCGCCCACAAGTATTTCAGCATTTAATTGCCAGACATGTCCATAAGAACACGGGTAGACGGAATGCTGGTATATGATATATGACACCTAGCGAGCTAAACAAAGCCTTCTCTTTTTTTAGAAATCTCGAGAGTGAAATCAACGGTAACGTGTAACGTCGCTGGTCAAAGGAGCCGCGGTTGTGCACTTCTCACTTCTCATGCCGGCAAACCATCGCCTGTGGAGATTAATATTGGGACCAGGTAAGTACACTGGCAACATGCCTAGGCCACAGATACTTGGATCGGCGGAACACCCAGAAAAAGAAATACTGTATCATTATTCAATTCGACAGTCACGTCACACCGAAATTTTTGACCACGCCAATAATTTTTTCTCGATTTATGGGATTTTCTGAGGCCATGTCACGTGACCTGTCGAATTGAATGTAGCTGTACTTCGATCCCCGTGATGAACCCGCGATGTGGTTCCGGATCCGAAGGTTCTGAAAGCGCGTCGGTGATCTACGGAATTCCATCGTGGCTCACCATTTCTTATTTCCGTGGCGGAGATCGTTCAATCGGAAATGATTAACCTGAAGGAGAAACCGGGATGGAAACGCGAAGTACGCCGTCGCGGAAATGATTTGACCCCACAGAATTCCAATATCGGATACAACACAAGATCAGGAT
Source organism: Mycena epipterygia (assembly GCA_029281465.1). Lineage (NCBI taxonomy): Eukaryota > Fungi > Basidiomycota > Agaricomycetes > Agaricales > Mycenaceae > Mycena > Mycena epipterygia. Next base: position 457,052 of record JARJCQ010000056.1, on the reverse strand, counting down.
TCGCATATGTATCTATCTATGATGGATGCGCAATCAATCAAGTTGTTCAATGCATTCACAAAATAACGTGATAAAGTCATTTCAACTGACATTTGCGTAAGATATCACGGTTTCATACATTGGAAGACCATGCAAGCCTTATTACAGTGTAGTAAGGCATAGGCGATTTATCATGGGGAAGGAATGACACCTCTTGGGCCCCCGGCCCAGAATGACAAGAAATGACACCGCTCAAAGGGGAAGATTGTGGGTCCGTAGTAACCTCAGCCGAGAAACCCAAAAATAGTGTGCATGGACCAAGCTATTTTCGACGGAGTGGGGATGAAAGTTCAGGCCGCGGGTTTAACAGCTAGTGCAATGTTGAGTTGCCGAATGTGAAGCTCCGTAGTTGCAATGATTGCCGGCGAGGCAACCTGCAAAGTAGCGTCCGCGGGGATCTGCCAAAGCATGTAGGTACAGCTCACCAGACTCTTCAAACCATTAGTAAGGAAATTATTTTACCTGTGTCTCAGTGAGCTCGGAATAAATCCCATCTCATATACCTGTAGATGTAGAACGGCAGGACGCGCGAGCTATTAGTAAATGATTAACCTATGCTGTAAGCCAGAGTTCTCAAGACGAGATTCGTCCACCAAAATAACAACTTGAATAATTACGGTGAGGCCAAGACCGGTATTATCTCCTTGCACGTAGAAAACACGCCACACGGTGCCCAAGGCCATGAACACAGAAGGGTAACCAAGCTCCGCTGTTCATAGTGAGGATATCGAGAACTTCAACTGTTCGCGGAGTTGTTGGCTAGGTCCCCCTAATGTCCTGGAACTTAAAAAGCATATAGTGGTGGTGAGATATGAGTTTGAAAATTAGGCTACTAGGGAGTACAAAACCCCGTCGGGTAGGGCTGCGATTGGTACCGATTGTGTTGGCGGTGTGAAACGACCTCAAATCTCGCCGAAATTACACAGCGGTGAGTCTTCAAATGCGGGCGTCAAACCGTTCGTAAGGCAAATTTTTTAAAAGGGCTTTGAAAACTGCAGGGAGCGCATACGCGAGTCACTGAAATGTTCCAGAACAAACAAGGCTGTGGTTAGACTTGATTTGAAAATACTTAGGCTACCAAGTGCCAACCACCGTCGGGGAGTTTGCGACGAGCGCGCAATTAACGTAGGGTATGTGGTGGCGGTGTCAAATATGATCAATCTCGTTGAAATAACCACGGAGGCATAAATGCGGATACGACCCGGGTTGAATATTATCCTGAGTCTTATCCTCGGCTGGGCAAATGAAAAGGGTTTCAAGGATCGGGAATGTATCTGGGACGGTCGGTCGTTGACGCATCTCATATGGTGCGGCAGCTGGACGTGAATCAGAGATGAAGGGGGAGTCCTACTAGTAGTTTGTGATTCAGGGGTTAGCGCTTCAGCTGCTCCTTCTGGGTTCTTCCTCGCACAAGTGAAGCACCGAAACGAACACTGCGTAGACGTGCTTCTGGCAGAAACTGAGACTGGTGATGCTGAGAGCGGCATCCGTCGAATCCCAACGCGATTCAGGCGTTAGTAGTTCAGCGGCACCCTGTAACTTGTTCATTTTTACTTGAAAAAGTAGAAAAGAGCACTACGTAGACGTGCTTCTGGCAGATAAAAAGACTGGCGCTGGTGCGAGCGGCATCCGTGGAATCCCAACAGCCGGGTGTCGCGTGTTCTCGGAGGTTGATGAGATTCCTCCTGTCTGAGTCGGCTGTCCGACGGACTGCATCGGGCTTCCGGTATATGGGTGGGTCATCACTGATCATCCTCTGAGGACCAAACAAACTTGCGCAGATGTCCAGAATTGATGTGTGTACTAATCTTCCGAACCGGGCGGCCGTAGTACTGTTCCAGCAAGCAGTGTGTCGGATGAACGGGACGAACGGCACGACGCATGATTGCACCGCCAGAACAATTCCAAATAAAAACAGAAGAGATAGAACTAACGTACTTATTTGTGTGTCCACTGGACAAATTTACATACAGGCAGGGCGAATGAAGGTTTGTGTGGTCCCAGGTGACTGAACCGAGGCAGCAGCGGGAAGCACCTCAGGGAGCTGAGATGGGGGCGTTAGGGCTAGTGGTACTGCACTGAAAAGTGGGAAGAACCAGATCGGCGGGACCTTGTCCTCAGTAAGGAAACATTCTAAGAAAGGAAATTCCTCAGAAAGGAAACCTAAAACAAAGCCAGATTTAGCTCGTCGTTTGATGACCGTGTTCACAGCCAGCGGACCTGTGCATGTATTTATGTCGGGTCTTCCGCAGGATTGCAGTCCCGCGACGATTTTGTTTACGAGAGTCGCCGTTAGGCCGGCAGCAGATAGATCGATGTGCCACGCGAACGTCTAAGGAGGTAACATCGGCCCAGGAACGCGTTCTGGACATTGCGGCGTGGGGATCTCCAACGAGGTAGTCCACCAGCGCCGGAGAAACTAGACTTGGTAGCTAAACAAAGGCAAGAGCTTGAAAGTTTAGCCTGACGTCGTTGCGTGCGGCGCGCTTAGGATAGGGAATAACGGTTGTCGTCAGTGACGACGAGTATTGCGATATCAACGCGATGTTCGCTACGAGCCTCTCGGTGCTTGTCATTCCAGGCGCATTAAACGGGGGGTGCTCGGGTATACGTACATTCAAGGTGCTGTGAGGTGGCCGCCGGGGAAATTTACTCCCATGCGAAGCAAGAGAACAAGGTTCAGCAGTTGGCAATTAGTTCCCCGACGGCAAACCGGTGGCGAAGGCGGTCGTGGGTTTTAATTGGATGGAGTGCCATCTCTGAGCAATCATCCTACCACAGCGGCGTAGCTGATAAAGCTGAAACACACTTTAGACGGTGGACCTGCAATGTAACCAGCGGCGAATCCGGGTTTTTGGCGATGAACCGCTGTATCAACCAGTGGGACACCCAAAGATAGATGAGCGCTCCAAGTCAGCACCCTCGAAGACATTCCGTGACATGGCTCGACTGTTTTGTGGAAGGCGTGAGATTGTGCCGTTGCCTCAACGGAAGGAACTTGAAGGCGCACTGGGTATCTATTGAACAGAACGCCATGCAATCGACAGGAATCTTCTCGGAACTAGACACTGTACACCACTACCGATCCATGTCCCGAGTACCACGATCACGGTCCTCATTTTGGGTTCTTCCCACCGCAAACGGGCTGTGGAATTAACGAGAATTTTCGAGTCCGGGGCGATCTTCGCACATGAACAGCGCGCAGAAGACAGCAAGGATGTCAGAGGAAACCGCAGGATTGGACGGCGGCAAAGACAAGGCCTTGATGCGAGAAGGCGACAGCGATATTCTCAAGAAATTTGAAATGCCGTGATTGAGAAGTAGAAGAATCGGACAGCATCGCCCGTGTCCGGTCGTATAACAAGCGGGGAACGAGCTGGTATTGTTACAGCGTCTGTCTAGAGAGACTAGTCCGGGAAAAGTTTTGGAGCATACAACTTGCGTGAAAGCAATGTAAGGTCCAGCACAGGCGGAGATGAGAAATTGCTGGGCATGCGGGATGATTCTCTTGACTGGATTGAGACTAGTGCCGCCTGACGATAGATACCACAGAAAACGAGAGGAGGATGAAGTCGGAAGCAAGAGAGGGTTTGATGCGTGTCGTGTTTGGCATCATTCTGTAAGCACAACCACACAGCGCTTTCTTCTTGCCATCACCTCATGGCGACTAGCATCCTCACGAAAGCTGTCTGCAATGCAATGCAACGTATTGCACCGCCCGTCTTGGCCGGCTCCTGGGACAATGTATGTCTGGGGCGATATCCATTTTCTCAGGACAGGCGCTTATTGTCCCGGAAAGGTCGGGCTCATTCTAGGTTCTTTCTGTTTTCCGGGGCAGGAATCTCTCCTCACAGAATCTTAGAATCTCCAGTGAAAAATGCCACCGTAGCCGCGAATCGTGTGCTTCTCACCATCGAGTCTGTCTTCTCACTAAACCGCTGTGTTCCGGTCTAACGCTTCTCAGTATCACGCCCGCTGTCTGCGAAGAGGCGATCTCCCATGGTGTTTCCATGATCGTATCATACCACGCACCAATTTTCAGTGGCTTGAAATCGCTGACACTGGCGACACCGTTGCAAGGGACGCTCCTGCGCTGCGCGGCTGCCGGAATCTCGATCTACAGCCCCCACAGCGCGTTGGACGGTGTTTTTGGAGGCATCAACGACTGGCTGGCAAAATGTATTGGTGCGGAACCGCAGCAGGTCGCCTGTCTCCAGATGAAGCCGGAGACCCAAACGATTGGCGGTGACGGGCGCCGTGTGACATTCGACCCGCCCATCTCGATGCAGGTGCTCGAGGGCCGAATCAAGAAAAATCTCAGTCTGTCACAAAGTCAGTTCGGTTCTTTCCGTGTATACTAGTGTACATTCACTGACATTTCTATTTCTTTAATCCCTGGCAACTCAATAGTTCAGGTGGGGTACTCCCCCGTGAGGCCGGATCGCCTCGTGAACAGCGTCGCGATCTGTGCCGGCGCTGGAGGGTCTATATTCAGCAGCACGGGCACTGATGCCGATGTATACTTCACCGGAGAGATGCAGCATGTAGGCCCGCCTTCCCAATCCGTGTACTCAAATACCTATCATTCACGCGTTTACTTTAAGCACGACGTGCTCGCTGCTGTCGCCGCGGGGACGCACGTCATTCTGTGTATGCTACTCTCGTCTTCTATACTGAAGAAGAACTGTATTAATTACGGTCACAGGCGGGCACACCAACACGGAGCGCGGATATCTCCCTACTCTCGCAACGAAGCTGCGTTCTGAATTCGAGGCAGCGCCAGATTCAGGCCTGGGCAGTGTTGAGGTTATCATTAGCCAAGTCGATGCGCACCCCTTGCAATTTGTATAAATTCACGCCCTGTCCATCACTTCAAATTTACCTCACCTGCACTAGTGGAAAGATCCGCACCCGCGAATTGTTTTATTTCTGCGTGCGGCAGTCGGGAGTATTTAGCGGGCGGCGGCGGTCTACCGCGAGCTGATTAATGAGGGACCCACCTGCCATCGCCGCGATTCTATGGACTGCACCCTCGGCGGCGCTGGTACCTGGTTGCGGCGGGGGGTCGCTGTCATAATCCCGGGATTCCCACCGCTGCTCGCAGTAGCGCCGAACCTGTCAATGCAGGACGGCGTTTTGCGTGCGTATTAACGTGTTTGGGGCATACCTCGGAAGCTTCAAGATGGCTACTTACTACTGTACCAAACGAAATCCCCTTGAAGAAAACTGCCGGAGGTTCCTTCTCGCGCTTGGGTTGTTCCGCACCCATTCAGGGCAAGTGAAACTGAAACTCAGCTGGGAAAAGCCGAACTGAATGTATTTTTATTATACAAGCGAGCAGAGGTATCCCCGAGTCTGTGAACTCCGGCTTCTCAAGCCTTCTCAAGCCCGGCTCGCTTAATGTAAGGTTGTGACAGGTGTTCTAGCGAGGGAGTGTTCGGGGATAGCGCAGAAAAGGTTCACGAATGGGTCAACGCTGCCATTCAGTCCTTTGAAATCCACTTACACGGGTTTTTTTTGGGTTTTTCTCGATCATTTCGGCGAATCAGGTGCTGCGTCCTCCCGGCAGAGCCCGAGGGGTGCCGATAGATAACTTGGGGATTCTGCGCGTGTCCCGAGGATAGCGGAAGTAGGTGTTACCTGTTTGAACAGGCGGGGAAAAAATCCACGCGCTCTGTTGTGTCGAGCTTGTGCAACTTTGGCTGACGCGTCTTACCACGTGGTTAATGACCATGCCACACTTTCTGCTGCGACCACTATGTTCATCTTGTCCAGGCGCTGCTCCGGTCTGCTCCGGTGAATCCACCCGAAATCCTCATATTCAACTGCCTCAAAGTCTCAAAGTCTACCCCAACTCCATTCGGCCCCGATATCGTGACACCAGCACCCGTCATTTGTTTTCCCACTTCTACCAACTCTGATTCTCTTGATTCTCCTCGATTCTGGGTCTTCCTCCTTCGTGTTTCTCTGCAAGTGATTCGCAACTCTTCGAAGCGGAAATCAGCGCCAGCAGCGGTCCAGAGATTTTTCTCACTCTTCATATCGCTGGTCTAGTTCTGCCTTCCACTGAGGGTATCCCTGCTTCCACACCCATCCGAAAATATTTCTTATCTCATCTGATCCGCCTTCGCTCGATTAATAACCTCCGAAGGGACGACTTCGCGACTCAAATCCAGTACACACTCTCCTACAATCCTGACGACGCCGCAAAATCAGGAGCGGATCCTCATCCGTCGGTACCCTCGGATTGATGCGGAGGATAACTCCCGCCGTCCCAGCCGCTTTTAAGCATTGGTACTCCTGCTTCGGCCAGAACAGACGGCGATGGATAGGATGCGTTACTTGGGTAAGTATTCTACCATAGAAGAACGACGCTGGCTTTATAATTTGTCCAGTAGGGATGACCATAGGCCCCTAACCCTGCAATTTTCGATAATATGTTCCTCACGCGTGAGATAATTCGCGGGCTCCGGGATGAATTTTACTGGGTCCGCGATCACTGGTTTTTATGGGCTGACGACAATCGCGCGGGCGACGGAGACGCAGAGCACCTCCGCTGGGCCCTGGTGACACGGAGCAAAAGCGAAGCCTTGGCGGCGCGGAGCGGATCTGCGTTCCGTTGTATCCCGCGTTCAGCGTGCAACCACATCCGTGGTTCAAACACGAAAGTCATCGGATTTCTCTGCCACCCTCCTCGGCGAAGTGCGCAAATCATCGGGCGCGTGTGGGTGTTGTGTGGCGCAGTCCAGCACGTGAGTGTGCGTTGTACCTGTACTCTAGGTCTAACGCTCAATTAGCCTAGTGCAGATAATGCTTAATCCGCGTGCTTAATTGACTGGTGCAGACTCGTCATGATCTTTCTCTGGTTCCGGCGTATCTTTAGGCACTTAACGCCGCCATTGGTATTCCTCTACGATGGACGGTTACTGTCCGATACAACTGACTTTCAGGTCGACGCCGGAGGCTAGGTATGACAAGATTGCACTCACAGCGGAGGAATATGTCCCCAACCCCGGACTTTCCCAAGGCGCGCCAACGATTGCAGATTCAAAGTGAGTGATATCTGGATCCCGAGTACCTTTAGGCGCATGCTTAACGCCACTTAGTGTATGATGGAAGTACCTTACACCTGGATGAGACAAGATCGCACCCAGACAGACCCAGATCGGAGGCGTACACGATTTCACAATACAAGAGGCGCACTCCCACAAATTGGCGTGCCGACTGCGTTCAGCACGGACGCGGACGCGTACAGGAAGGCGCCAAGGACGAACAATGGGGCCCGATCACCCCGGTGACGACACTATCGGCTGTGAAATGAATGTAGCCTCCAGAAAGTTGCAAATTTATTTTGTTTACCTTGCAGAAGCGCTGGCCAACGCAAGTTCACAGGTGCTTTTCCTATTTACGACAGAATACTGCCAATTATGTGCTGGTCGAATTTATACTCGCATATATCGCGTGCCGCCAAAGTGAGTTAGTATCCAGAAAGTCGTTTTGAATCCCTTTTGCACCCCTCTATCTCCATTCCTCCGACTTGGCACTGCATCGTGCATTCTACACTGCGTTCAACCAATTTTCTTTGTCTCACCCCAATCCATGTCTTTTCTTCGCAGTGCGAACATTAATTTCCCTTTGTACTCCAACCGCCTATGCCAGATGTTTACAGAGGAATGCCTTTGTACTTCGGCCAACCACCCTTACCCGGCGCTTGTGGGTCCAGTGACGTTGTTGTGTTGACCACGATCGGACGCGCACGCTAAACTTCTGTCTTTCTTTGTTCTTCCTGTGCAACACAACGTGTATTGTCATCCTTTGTGACCGACATACACACCCCGACGTCGGGGTTTTCGAGAATCGACCATAAGCGCATATGCGCAATTTACTCGCTAATTTACTTCCAGGGGAATCGGCTGCGGGTGTTCGTTTCCGCAACGCTATTAGCCTGTCAAGTCCGTAATCGCCACATCTCTGTTTCCTGCCGTGATGGTATTCGAAATGACAATGCCATTTGGGTTAGGCGACACTTATCAGTGGGTCGCTCCAAATCCAGATTGCCAATACATCCGACTCCCGATACGGAAAGATCTCCGCTGGTGAGATCATCAAACCGCATCCCCGGAGCATGGGCCGTGTCGCACCAGGATTACGAGAAGCCCCAGAATAGGTGCGTACCGTCGAGGAGGAAACGAATAAAAGGCAGCGCGATTTGTCGTGTCGACCACCAACCCATTCTACCCCTACTTCCACACTCACCTCACTCAGCCCAACCCGTCTTCGTCCTCCAACCAACATCCGTATAATCATCCAATCCTCTACCATGTATTCCACCTCCAGCACCATCCCCACCGTGCAGCGCACCACCGTACCCGCCGCTGTGGCCAACATTACTCCAGCGAGCACGAGCACGAGCGTGGGGGCCATCCCCGTCAACCACAACGGGCCCCAGTGCTGCCACTGCGGCTGGCGAGGCGGAGAGCACGCGTACGTCCCTTTGTTCTCTCTCACGTCTCAAGATGCGGCCCTAACATGATCTTTTACTTCAGTTCAAACTGCCCCTTCAGTACGCCTATCTCCCCATCCACTTCACTTCAATCCTCACTATTATTTCGTAGAGTAATCGTCGGATCATCCTCAGACCTTGCGTACAATCGCCTCTAGGCTCTCTCAGAATGTATGTCGGTCCCGACCATTCATCCATCTAACACGTCCTGATTGACGCGTCGTAGATCTTGCTATAAACACCATTCAACCGGCTTTCGTCTAATCACCTACTTAATTGCGCGCGTCTTTGCGCCTTGTACTATCATCGTCCGTGGGGGAGATTTCGTCTAATCACTTAATTGCGCTGTACTTTGTACTACCATCCGTCAGTGGGAGAAGTGTGAGTTCCCGATATTTCAGAAGTAAAAGACCCCCGCTAGAGTCGTCAAGAAACCAGGTAGTTCGCACGCAAGTGAGTGGGTGAGGTGTTGGATTCAAGACAAGCTCTAGAACTACCTACTCACTAGCTACTTAAATAGTATTGTACCGTACTGCGTCCATTGTATCTAAAAAGGATATTAGTTTGTACGCTATAAACAACGAATCAGCGCCGCAGTACGCAGTCAACACAGTTCAACGCGCAGTTAAACGCGTCAATTAATCCGCCTACCGGAAATCACCGGATGCCGGAATGCCGAAGTCCCTTACAAGAAGGGAGAGTGACTCGGGGGGGAGGAGATCAACATGCTTATCAGTGTAGGAACGGAGATAATTGAATTAAAGTTATAAGCTACCACCAAACACACCTGGATTAGATTGCCCGAATTCATACATTCGTGAAGGGTACTGACGTCAACTAAGTTACTTGCGACTCAACTTGAACGAACCTCGAGATGTCGGCGCGTCGATTTCCAGTCCATGTCGAGGACACAACGGGCAGGTGGACTTTAATTGCCTTGGGGGCAGTTGCGCGGCAGATCCCGCGGCAGCTTTGAGGCAGCTGGCACCGTATTGCTGATGGAAGGAGGCCTATCAGCTTCACCGGCTCAACAAATTTTCCTCGGCGAGTCTCCAGTGAGTGGAATTGGTGGTCCCATGACTTGACTGCTGGGATTGCATTCAATATGTGTAACGTGTTTTCAATTTCCATGTTCAATATCTATAAACTTTGAGGCCGTCTAACATAACTTCATAAAAATGAAGCCTTGAGGCCGACTGGAAGCTTTCGCTTAATGGGGTCTTTGATCCGTCTTTGTCTTTTAGTTTAGAATGAAGTCTGTTAGCAATCAATGTTACTGGTTGAAGATGAACAACTGAACGAAGAGGGATAATATACTGAGGTGGTCCAACAATTAATGCTGCCAATTCACTATGCAGCACATGGTAACATATGTTGGGCCTAGGTCAAGATATATACCGGTGGAACGAGAGACGGGCGGGAAGCTTAGATGATCGATGATATCCCCAGGCTCGGACAAAGAGCAGGGAGATCTTTGTCCCCGGGCTGGACAAGGCAGCACTATCTTCCATGCCTCGCCAACTGCCGGTGAACTGTCACCGAGGCAGTTACACTTGAACTGCCCCGATTTTTTGCCTCCTGTGAGAAAGATTCAATTGGTATACATCTGTCAGGAGAGATTTGGTTAGAAAGACACACAAGAAGTGAGGGGACAGCCAATGTACCGATGGTGAAGATCTGGGACTGGTTCAAAATCTAGGAACAGTGATTATCAGAGGCTTCGGATAGGAAAAGTTCTATTGAGTTGTTACAGCTAATGACAGTACCGAAGGCGCGTCCAATTTTTTTCCTGTTTGGGACATTTCCAAAGAATTCCCCATGACTCTGTCAATTCTTAACAGATTTGGATGAAACCTAGCTAGATTCACCAGGATAATTCATGCGGAATTAGTGATAGAGACAAACCTGTAAAAATATTTCATATCAGGTGATCTAGAATTTTGGTCTGTTTTGGGGTTGAATGTGGTCTAGCAAGCTCAGGACTTGTTCAAACAGCCTGATTTTGTGGAATGGAAGATTTACATGGATTTAAAAAGATGTCCCAGAGCCAGAACTGCATAAGGTCCATGAGTGGATTCAATTCTCACAATATTTCCCAATCAACTTGTATTGCCCATTGTCCGAAGTGATCACAAGCACTACAGATTAAATGATATGCAATTTCAACTTTATGGCATCCTTAAGAATGTATACAAGTCCTCAATCGCAAAAAAGCAGGTTGGCTGCATAGGTTCTGACCACGCTAGAGTGGATTCATCACTAAAACAGATCAAAATTCTAGATCATCCAATATAAAATATTTTAAAAAGTTTGTCTTTATCACTAATTCCGCATGAATTAGCCTGATGAATCTAGCTAGGTTTCATCAAAATCTGCTAAGAATTGACAGAGTTATGGGGAATTCTTTGGAAATATCCTAAAGAGGAAAAAATTTTGCATGCGCCTTCGGTACTGTCATTAGCTGTAAAGCCGGTTGCATGCCAGGAACAATAAACCGATAAACCGTTCATTGAATTGACACCTTGAGGGCGAATCGGTCTCTGGCAGATGTTCAGCATCGCGTGCTAGGCCCTGCACCATGGTCCATGGATTTATGCGCGTCAGGTTTCTCAGGAACGCGCATCGACACGTACATAAATAACTCAAATTCGCGTATATTTATATTCATAAGGCCCTCCGGGCGCCCCTGGCACCAATACAGCCGACCACTATCCCTACGTCAGTTCATTTGACTGATAAACAAATAAATCCGAAATAGTACATTCCCATCTTCTACCAAGTGGTCAAACACAGCACCACCATAGCCGCGGGAATCAAACTCCTGTTTTCTATTTTGAGCGTAGCACTCACCTCCCTTCTCTGCGGATAACTCGTCTCGTGGACAGGATACTAGTACATCTGGATATCTTCACTTCCGCTGTGTTCACATGATGCTAACCACCAAAACCCCCACCTGCAGCTGGCCATAGCCTCAATTTTTCTGGGGATTGGGTCTGCCTTATTTTACTCTCTTGAGACAAACACCCCGAGCTCAAGATGATCGGGTTCCAGATCCTTGCAGGGATCGAGACAGAGTTTGGAATGCAGAATTCACTGCTGGTGCTTCAGTGTTTGCCAAATTTTATTGCACATCAACCAATACTTAATTATCGGCACAGAGTAGAATTTGTGGACACTCCGATGCTCATCGGACAGGCGGCGAGCATCTGCTCATTCACACAGGAAAGTCTTCTTCCTTCTGTAATACTCACATATATTGGTTAGCTAATGCGGGTATCCGCGACCCAGTTCCTAGGCAGAACGCTAGCCCTCGGCATCACCGAGCCTGACTTCTCCTCCCAGCTCTCAAAGCACCTCCGCCAATATGCACCCGACACCCCGCTCTCCATTGCGCAGCAGTCCCCGACCTCAATTTACGCCCAGGTGATGGTACCCATCATGTTGACTTCTTTCTCGTGATTTCCTGGCTTAAAGACCATGAAATGAAACTCCTCAGTTGAGACCCCAATGAAGAATAAGCACCTGCAAACTCCCTGTCTGGAGTTGGACACACGGCCGTTCCATATCCCGGCTGATCCCGAGTTTTTGACTTGACTTAGCTGGAAGACTCTGCATCGCTCGCTGGCTCGCTAGAGTTACAGTGGACCTGGATCACGACAGGAACCAAGAGTAATATTATCACCGATGCAGTCTATACATATCCTCATCGGCTGAACGTCCGTTGCATCCTTGCAGATTTGTGGAATGGTCCCCTTTATTGGTTCATACATAAGCTAGTGATTCCTATAGCTGCTTTTCCTGGAACTAATTTTGAGCATAGCTGGTCAGAAATCGCTCGCCCTATTTCACCTGCAGATTGGGAGAGTCTGCTTTTTTACCTTCCATGAGTGAGGTTCCTGGCCTACTTGTTGAAGGTGGTGCCTCCCCAGTTGTCTGAAACCATAATACTACTCATTGATAAAGAGGGGGGAAATTGCACCAGTGCATACATCCTTGGCTCACCAATGACAGTTGTGGTTGGCCTAAACATGGAATAGGCTTTATGACTCGCGTCTCACGTCTCAAATCATACTGCACATGTTCACATTGACCTCTCTAATTTCTGGCCCCAGATCCTTGATCTAAGCTTTTTTATTTCAGTCTTGTATCTCTGAGAAATGAGGCATTACTTACTCACCCATGTGTTGCCATAGCAGTGTAATGGAGTGCATTACCTTTCTTTTGGGGGGAATAGCCACATCACCCATAACTTTGTCCCATATATAAGTATTAAGATCTCCATTTAAAACAGCAGAGCTTGGCACATTGAGGGCTGAAGGACGAACTAGACCGGATGAGTTTACAGAGATCAATACTTCATCCACAATGACTACATTGGATAAGTGAAGATTTAGCGAGACATGAGGAGACTGTAAGTCAAGAACCTATAATATGTAGCAAAACCCAGGAGGCATACTACCCCATTACAGTGATTTCACTTGGCTTTTCTCTTTTCAAGAATCCTTTCCAATGCTTTTCATATCTTCCCACATCCAAACTCACTTCCCCATCTGCGTCGAGATTATATTGGACTCTGTGATGAATTTTGGACAAAGCTGGCAACAAGCAGCATGAGGTGCATTGTTATCGAGCGAACTAGATGCCAGTTTCATTGCAAATTGCTTTAGTACCTTCAAATAATAACAGTGTAAGGCAGCAAACATACAGGACTTGGGTCAGAGGTACTGGGGGTGCTTGGAGGACTATTTGAACTTAGCGAAGTAAAACTGCGAAAGGCTAAGTAACAGGGGAAATGGCAACGAGTTAAAATTGCAAAAGAATGAAACGAAACCGGGTCCGGTGTTCAGAACCATGTCGTCATGGTCGAGACGCGGTCCGAGTTACGGAAGGAGCACGTGATCCGGTAATTAGGCAATGACCCGTCATGATCGAGACGGGAAAAATTGCCGATCAGGGTTACGGGTTTGAGACCTGGTCCCTAGGTCGGTACCAGGAACTTGTTGAGCTATATTAAGTCCGGGGCATCTGACGCGAGATAGGCAACCGGGATGAAGCGTTTGACGAAATAAGCGGTGCTAATAGTTGATAACAGTTCCCGGAGGCGCATGGTCGCTGTTGTAACTACAGTAGGGTGAAGTTCTGATGCAGGTGGCCCGCCTACTAGTGGCGTTCTCTTAACATATGTATTGAACAGGACATCAGAGTTTCGACAAATAGCTGGTGGACCTTGTTTGACCTTGTACAAGGTCAAATAAGGCCTAACAAGGTCTAAAAAGGCCGCAAGGTTGCAAGGCCATCAGAAACGTGGAAATTTTCACAAGGTCAATATTTTCTTCAATTTTTTTTTTCTTTCTAGCATTGATCTGGGACTGATTCAGGAATTCATGGGGGGTATTTTTTGACTCCTGAGTTTTTTTGACTTTTTGAGCTTGTCGACAAGCTCAGGACAAGCTCATAAGCCCAACAAGGTCACCAGAGATTTGTCAATTGGTTGATGGAGCCAAGAGTCTGAAACGACCCGAATTCAACGACTCTCCTCAGTCTTACAGCAATTGGCAGTACCGAAGGCGCGGCCGAAAATTTTCCGATTTGGGACGTTTTCAAAGAATTCCCCATGGCTCGGTCAGTTCTTCACCAATTTGGATGAAACCATGCTAGATCTCTCGGGGTAACTCAGACGGAATTAGTGATAGAGACAAACCTGTAAAAATACATCATATTGTATGATGTAGGTTTTTGCACCCCCTTTTGAGAGAATTGTGATCTAGCGAGGTCCAGGCATGTTCAAATAATGTGGTGTTTTGCAACAGTCAGCTGGGATGGATTTTGAAACATGTGATAGAGTCATAACTGTAAAGAATTTCGTCTGTGGTGCTTGCAGTCATGTCGAGATAACAGGCCACCCAGCGGGATCTGAAATATTACCACGATTGAAACATACATGAGATGTGATATACTTTTGACACTATCACATGTGTTAGAATGTTGAGAAGTCTTCCCTAGACAAAATCCAGACCAGGAGTACATGAATTGGATATGCCAAATCAGATTCATTGCCGAAAAGCCTCAAAAACCTATATCAGACAATGTGCTGTATTTTTACAGGTTTGTCTCTATCACTAATTCCGTCTGAGTTACCTCGAAAGATCTAGCATGGTTTCATCCAAATCGGTGAAAAACTGACCGAGCCACGGGGAATTATTTGAAAACGTCCCAAATCGGAAAATTTTCGGCCGCGCCTTCGGTACTGCCAATTGCTGTAACTGAGACAGGAATAATCAGCACAACAATTATTTTCCTTTGGAATTCACATCACTGTTCATTCTCTCTCGACACCAGCACCTCACGCGGTGGGCATCCCTTGGAACTGCGTGCACCTGCAATCGGGGCAATACTGGTCCAGCAGTCTTTCACGAAGACTATGTGATAAGAAAGCAGAGTAAGCGCGCGGAAATGATAGTTAAACCGACAGCCAAGAAGGGGTGGGGAATTAATTGTACTCCAAGGAAGGTACGAAGAGAGAAAGAAAGAAAAGGGACGCATGCTCTATATTGATAGGAATTTGGGCAAAGTCGGAGAAGTTCCCCATCTGGAAGGCCTGCGCCTCACCGAAGGCGGGGGTGAGGTGAGTGACGGCGCTGCCGCAGTTGCTGCACAAGACATGCGTAACTGTGTGCCAGGTTTTAATATTTACAAAGTAGATAAAGATGTACTGCACGACATACCAGTATTTCCGGATGGCATCTTCATGTTAAACTCCTTCACGGGGCTGGTGATCGTCACGTCCTTCTTGGGGGCGAGGATGTTCGTGCTGAACGCGCTCCCGCTCGACTGTCGGCAGTCCGTGCAGTGGCAGATGACCTGGCGCCCTGGAGCAAGTTGAGCGCCTAAGGAAAGGGAGGGAGGATGGACCCACCTAGTCCTTGTGCGTCGACGCAAGCTCAACGGTGACTTGTCCACAGAGACAGGCTAGCATAAGTATTGAGCGACAGGCTTACAGCTGTTTGCACATCTAATGGCACTCATCAAAAAAAAATTAAAATAAGAACAATTTTGATGTCCCGACTTGCCGCCCACGCCCAACCCGCAATTCCGAACGAATTGAGTTGATTTTAGGTGCGTTAGAGAGGCCTTCCTGAGCTCTTTCAGGTTGTACCCTACTCGGTACGTAATACCTAAAATTTGGTTTGCTCAAAATTCGCACTGAGTGACGCTAATACCGACTCGATTTCCAAATTTCAAGTATTACGGGCTGAAAAGGGAACTGCCAGAAAGAGCTCATGAAGGCCTCTCTAACGCACCTAGAATCAACTAAATCCGTTCGGAATTTCGGGTTGTGCGTGGGCGGCAAGTCGGGACATCAAAATTGTTCTTATTTAATTTTTTTTTGATGAGTGCCATTAGATGTGCAAAGAGCTGTAAAATGGCGAACACTCACGTTAGAATCCGGATGAGAGCGGGCGGTGCCTTAGACGGGCATTGCAGGTGGAAATTGAACTTGAAAGAAGAGCATAAGTACAGTCATACAAGATTGAGATAACGGAGATCCATTAATTGCCAGAACTACAACAATTTGAAGAAATACGGACGTATCAGTGATTTCCGTCAGCACGGCTTCCAGAACACGATAAGACGTAGACAAGATAGAGGTACACAGTGATATGAAGTCCTTTGAAAATTTGCGCCTCGAAGGCAGTAATTTCAAGTGCACAGAAAAGCACTATATATCAGTGCATAAATCCATAAATTAGCGCTTAGGCACTAATATATAGTGCTTTTACTGTTTACAGTCTTATGTGGAACAGTGCCTTCTGTAGTTAACCGGGAACTGCATTCTCGTTCGAATAGGGTTGAGTCTAGTCACTATATCGCACACTGGAGACGCCGAGGAGCTCCTCTCGTCCTTGACTGGATATGCTATTCGTTCGGGTCAGAATAAATTTCCCGATAGGCTGGGTAGTCCACAACCCCGCTAGAGAGTTCTCCGACGAGTGCGCAATGACACTGGGGGCAAAAGCCGACGCACCTGGATTCCAGGTGCGTCTGACGCATGTCCTTCGCAGGTGTGATCAACCCATTGCGCACAAAGGAAATAAAGGAATCATCGCCTTTATTTTTCTTTGTGCACAAAGGCCCACTGTGAAATGCGAAGGAAATGCGTCAGACGCACCCGGATCCCAGGTGCGTCGGCTTTTTCCCCCAGTGTGAATGCCAGGTATCGGCGGCGCCAGTCGATCTGCGCGTCAATCTTCGTCGAAATTACCGCCGTTGAGGCATAAATGTGACCGGATATGAACTCGGCTTCAATGCGTTCAGAAAAACGTGTTAGGGATGGGGCATGTATCGTTGGGCTTTTGATCGTTGGCGCATTGTCGGAAGTGAAGTGGAAATTTGAGTTTGTGATTCAGGCGTTCCGGTTCAGCGGTTTCTTGCGAGCGGTTAGTTTCAAAGACGGAACAAAAAAGGCTGCAGATTTGATTTTAAAATAGGCTACCTAGTCCTAACACCCGCCGGGGAGGGCTACGATGAGTGCGCAATTAACGTCGGCTATGTGTTGGCGGTGTCAAAGGATCGATCAGCTCGAAATAGACATCCGTGAGGCATAAATGCGAGCGGATATGAACTCAGCTGCGGAAATGAACGGGTTCGGGGATTCGGCAGGTATCTGCGGGTGGGCATTGACGCATCCCATATGGTATGGCGCCGGACATGAATCGGAAATGAACTCGTGGGCGTAATTTGTGATTCAGACGTTAACGGTTCTCAACGGTTCCTTCTTGATGGTTCGTTTTTACTCGAAGAAGTAAAGCACAGGCACGAACACCCCGTTGAGGTGCATATGGCAGAGTGTGGCGCTGGCGCCAGCGGCCATCCGTGGAATCCCAGCAGCCGGGTGTCGCGTGTTATCAGAGTTTGATTAGATTCCTGCTGTCCGAGTTGACGCGCTCGGAACCGATCAAACCCTATCAAACCACGTTAAAATTGCATCGGGCTGCATCGGATTGCACCATATGGGTCATCAGGCCTTGGAGTAAGAAAAAAGCACGCTGTTCACTCCATGTCCATGAAACAACGATAACATCCGGATGTTCAGGACTGATCTAAGGTATGAATCTTCCGTAGTTGTCGGGTTCACGCATGCAGCGCATCGCGTGACCGAGACGAGCGCCACATGATTAGCTTCCGCCACACCTATCTATCTCAGAACGATTTCGAAAAAAAAGAAGTTTAACGTACTTATGTGTGTGTCCACTGGTAATTTACCCACAAGCAAGTAACATTGAGAGGTTACGTGGTCCCGGTCGAATGAACCGAGGCAACAGCGCGAAGCAATCCGGGAGCATCAAAGCGGCCATGTGGGCCGGTCATGCGCTAAGTGGCGCCAGTTGAGAAATCGACCGCGCACGACGAGCGACGTGCAGTTCCGCCTGCCCTCGTCCTCAGAAAGGCAATCTAAAAGAAACCGGTTTTTGTTACCATAGATGTAGCTCGTCGTTTGATGCCCGTGT
Source organism: Mycena epipterygia (assembly GCA_029281465.1). NCBI lineage: Eukaryota > Fungi > Basidiomycota > Agaricomycetes > Agaricales > Mycenaceae > Mycena > Mycena epipterygia. Next base: position 439,001 of record JARJCQ010000056.1, on the reverse strand, counting down.
TCACAGCCTGCGGGGCTCCTCCCTTCTTTGTGTCGAATCCTCCGACATAACGGCGTTTAGATAGATTGGGGCATATGAGATCGATACACCACGGAACAGACTAAGAGGGGCGTCGGCCGGGAAGGTGTTGCAGGGATTGTGGCGCGGGGAAGTATGTAGATAGTTGAGGAGCGTTGGAGAACCAGACGCTTCAACAAAAAATGGCTTGACTCGATATCGTCCCATGCGGCGCGCTAAGGACAAGGGATCACGTAGTCAATAAGGGTGGTATCGCGATATCAACGCGATGTCCCCAACGGCGTTCCCGGTGTATTTTATACCGGCCGCATGAAACCAGGGGGGGGGCAACATACATTCAAGCTGCTGGGTGCTCGCCGTCCGAAAATTTCCCATAGAACAAGGTTCAGCAGTTGGAAATTCTTTCTTCCGTTCCCCGACGGCAAATCGGTGGCGAGGGTGTCAATTGGATGGCGTAGCATGTCTTAACAATCATCGTACCACAGCGGCGTAAATGATAGAGTTCAAACGCACTTTAAACGGTAGAACCGCAATTTAATCGGCGGCGAGTGCGGGTTTTTGACCATCGACCAGCGCAAGTGGGACGTCCAATTATATCGCTCGAAAAAGGCGCTCTGCAGCCGCAGAGATTTGATCGTGATGGTTTTAATGTTTCGTGGAAGTCGCAATCAACGAGGGGAAGGACCTTGGAGACGCCCGGGGCATGCATAATTGCCTTCGGGATTCATACTCCCGAGTGATCCTCGCACAATGGACTGGCAGGCAGACGATGGCAAGGACTCGGATGTCGGAGAAAAGTGCAAGATGGTCATGTGGATCCGGTCAAGCGATCAATAGACGACAGCGATTGTCCCCAAATCTGGGAAATGCCGGGACTGAAAAGTAACAGAACCGGATATCATCGTCCATATCGGGAGATTTCCCGAGCGTATGATTTGGGTTAAAGGGATCCAGGAATTTTCCAGTGGAGACGGTGTCAGGAGGTTTCAGTGAGCGCTGAGCGGTAAATGACAAGATGGCAATGGATGCTTGATGGATGTCAAAGAAAAACGAAATGAAATGGAGTCGAGAGCAAGAGAGGATTTGATGCGTGTCGTGTTTGGCATCCGAATTGTGTAAACCTAACCCTCTTGACGTCCTCACCAAATCCGTCTGCAATGCAGTACAACGTATTGAACCACCTCTGACGATGCACGTCTAGCCTATTGATTTTCCACAACATGCCCTTATTGTCTGCAAAGTTGGGTGGCTGATTCTAGGTTCTTCAAGTTTACTGTTTCTGCGTTCCTGTCAGTGGGCAGGAATCTCTTCTGATAGAATCTTAGAATCTCCGGTGAAAAATCCCCTCAATTACGTGCTCCTCACTATTGAGTCTTCCCACAAATTCCACTCACGCTGGCTTCCGGTCTGAAACTACATACCTAGTATCACACGGCGACGACTGTTCATGATCGTGTCTTACTTTACGATACAACAAGTTTCAGCACCTTGCAGCCATTGACATTGGCGGCACTGCATCAGGGCACGACCTGCGCTGTGCGACTGCCGGTATCTCTATCTATACAGTGCGCTAATTTTTCCCCCCCGGGGGACCGACATTCGAGCCGCGTGGAGGTGCTCGAGGGTCGAATCAGTCCGTCAGTTCTGCTTTCTGTGTATACTAGTGTAAATCTCTAGTTGTTTAATCTCAATAGTTCAGGGGTCGGGTGGAGTACTCCGGCAGGCGCAATCGCAGTGGCGCGCCTGTACCGGCACCAAAGGGTCTACGTTCAGACGCGCATTGACAGGGACCGCTGCCGACGTATACTTCACTGGAGAGCTGCAGCATGTAACAATTATAGGTTCCCCTCCCGCGTAATTGAGTGTCATTCAGGCGTTTAGATTTACCACCAGAAGTTCGCTGCTGTTACTGGGGCCGCGCTTGCTCCATATCACGATCAACGTTATTGTTCTTATCATCATTTAAAATCCACCTCGAGGCTGCACTGGAAAGATCCGTTGCCGCAAATTGTATTATTTTTGTGCGGCGTTCAGGAGCACGCATCACCATTGAGGGGCTTACCGCGAGGTGATTAATGAGGGACCTACCAGCCACCATCCATCAGTGAATGTACAGGCGATCTGGATGCGGTGAGAAACCGAACTGCACCCGCGGTGGCATTGGCAGCTGGTTGGAACAGCGGGTGGTTAGTAGCGCCGAGTCTGTCAAGTACGGCGTTCTGCATGCGTATTCTTGGATGTGGGAGGGAGTTCGAGGCTGCGGAAACGGAGCTCAATGGCTTCTTAACCGAAATGGCGATTTAAAGTCGACGTGTATTCTCCTGCCTGTACCCGGTCATGCAGTCCTCCCCTTTATCAGCTCTGGAAGATTGCAGGCCGGGCGCTCGGCGTAGTTCGGAAGCTTCAAGGAGCTAGATAGTAATATATCAAATGCTCTTCAAAGAAATTGCAAATTGGTTCCCTGGTCTGCACGAAGTACTTCTAGCCCTTGGAGCTCTTCCGTCCCCATTCAGGGCAAGTCTAACCGAGCTGGAAAGAGCCGAACGGGATGATTATACAAACGCGCCCGAGTCCGACAGGTCCGGCGTCTCTTGAAAGAAGTCCTCGCTTAATGTAAGAAACATGCGAGGTACGAGCATCTATGTTTGTAGCGTCTGTTAATAAGAGACTAAGCTGTGAAGGATATTCTAGCGAGGCAATATGCGGTGATTGCGCCCAAAAAATTGCACGGATGGTTTAATCCTGCCACTTAGTCCCTGGGAATCCAGTTACGCCAGTTACACGGGTTGTTCTCGATCTTTTTGGTGAATCAGGCGCTACGTCTGTCCGGCACACCCCGAGACTCGTGATTGATGGTCTGGGACTTTGGCGCAGTGCTCCGGAAAGGGCGTATATGGGCCACCAGCTCGAGGGGCTCGCCAGCGAGGAGTGGACAGGAAGGGGTTTCAACTTTCTTTTGAAAGTTGAACCATACTGAGATCGACGTGATGTGTTGTTCTAGGCTTGTGCAGCTTTGGCTGACGCGTCTCACCACGTGATCATGCCACTTCAGTGACTTCACTGCCACGACCTTCAAAGCCTTTCGAGACGCTCTTCCTGTTAATCCATCTTTGGTGTGGCAGCATTGATTCAAGTTAATTTCGTTCTCGCGACGTGTAATTTGAATCGAGTTTCCACTTTTCGCGGTTCTACAGATTCTGACCATAATATCGCTTCTACCGATTCAAATTCTCTCGACAATCCTTGATCTTGGATAATCCTCCTCTCAGTCTTTCCCCAAGATCAATGATAAATATGGCCCAGTGCATTGAATCCACGTCGAAAATTCGAGAAGATGTCCTATGTGTAGACTCGAGCCAGTCGTTATTCTGTATATTGATGATAATCGATCAATAGGTATCACTGATCGAACGACTGTCTTCGAGATTTGACACCGTTGGGACTGGTTCGAGTCTATCCTATGTGTGTGTTTTATCTCTTCATATCATTCAATTACGCACGCCAGAGTGACAAACTCGTATCATCCTAAAGCACGCATCCAAAAGCACTTTTCGAAATTCACGCCCGACCGTCGGTCCCGTCGGGATCATGCGGACGACAATGCTCGCTGGTTCAGGCTGAGGCATGGTTACGCGGCCAGAACAGACCGCGATTGGTAGAATGCGTTTACTTGGATAATTATTTGACCATCGGATAACGACGAGTTGCGCAGTATCAATCCTCGACGAACGCCTGCGATAGTGCATGTTCCGGCTCCCGAGACGCGCGGGGCTCAACACAACACTATCATGCGCGATACCACCAACGATGAACATGCGCGATACCGCGACCTTACCATCGATAATGCGCTCCTCATGAATTTTTTTCGGCCCCCTTTTTGGATCGTGGATTCACATTATCGGATGGTCGTCGACTCAGAATGATTGCCAAGCGCGTTGGGGTTCGGGATCATCTGCGGGCCCCACCCCCACCCGCCGTTGATCCAATCCACGCGGCGAGATGATCCTAATGATTTTCGCCGGAGCTCCTCCGCTGTTGCGACGCGGAACAAATACGCCTGATGACGCGGAACAAATATGTATGCTGCTCCGCGTTCCGGCGGCCGACGCGCCGACGCACCCCGTCTGCGTTTGCCCGTGCGATTTGAACCCCTCGGAATTCGTCAAATTCAACCGCGCAACTCATCGGACGTCTAGTGTGGTGCTGTCCATAAGTGTGAGCGTGCCTTGCCTATAGTCTAAGTCTGCTTAATTGAGTAGCGCAAATAACACGGTTGATTTGCCGGGCGAGCTTAGCTGACTGTTGCAGCCGTTAACGTGGGGCCTATTAATTTTACTGCCCTGCGCACTGACTGATTTCGGTTCACATACTATCACGCGCTGGGAAGCTGGCCACATGGGGAAGCTGGCCACTTTCCAAATATAAGGACGACTGCTACTGAATATTCAAGGCTCGGACTCGGGGGAGGGAGTAGGACCTCTGACGCCCATGTATGCTAAATTTGGACGCAAAATGATGAGTTGATCGAAAATTGTGGCGCGTTTGATTGCGGGCCGAAGGGTGAGAAAATCATTTCCTTAACTCCGAGTGGCCATCTCGTTTATATCTGCTCATATCTCCACCAATTCTTCGTCAATCCACGACTTCGGGGGCTCGTTCTTCTCGACTGATCTCAGGCTTTCTCTTGAGAATGAAGAGACCTCCAGAGCTGCACGATTTCTATATTAAACTCGGACATATGATTGCGATACGACTGTGAGTACCCCAACACGGCGACCCACATAGCAAAAGATTCTTCCACACTACGTGTCTAGCACTTTACATGGGCCATGATGATGATTAAGACTTCATTTGTACATGTATGCCTTAATTCTATTTATTTAATACCTCTCTCAATCTCGTCCGATACGCTAATACCCCGGTTTTCCGTGGTAACAAAGTTTAAATGTCGGGTTCTCAGAAGTGCGACTCAAATATGGAACAGATGGTCCAGGTGCGTTCATAACAAGTAGATAAAGTCACCTACAGCTTATTTTGGCCAAGCGCGCCCTCTCACTGCCGCGCGGCCCTCATTTGATTAGCAATATGGATCCCGCCGCTCATCCTTCTCATCAGAGGCATCCAGTGCTACCCTTTTTATGGGTCCAGTGTCACATTTTAAGGGCTACATTATATCATCTACATTACCTGAACATTATTATACACTTTGAAGTTATTGATTGAGCCGGCAACAATGGATTTGGGCAGGTGGCCAGGTACCGTGTCAATTGCCTATCTGGGAGTTTTGACCGAAATAAATTCACCACACAGTCAAAACATCACCAAAATTGGCATAAATGGGCTTCACTTGTTCACTGGATTAACGCCTACCATCTCAAGCCCTCGGACCCTCCGAAAGACCTCAAAGGGGTTAGTAATGGTCGAAAACTCCTAAGGTGGCCAGGTTCCCGGCGGTTGATAGTATGCTTTAGGGCATTTACGGCATGATACTGCTAATCATGGTTACTTGCATTTTATGCACCCGATTTGTGTACTCTGCCCGTTCAACCACTGTCCTTCAACTACCTCACCTCATTTCCCTGCAGCAACCCACCTCTAACCGATATCCCATCAATTATTTCCCTTTGTACTCCAAGTCTCCAACCACCTATATCCGGTATCTCACAAATTCCCCTTCTTCACTAGACGGGTTCAACCACCTTGCTTATGGGTCCAGTGACATCGGTGCCTGGATCACGATCGGCCGTGTTTCACTCCCATCTTCTTTCTCTTTTTTTGTTCCCAAAGCAACCCGAGCAACGTTCATCGGCCCTGATACGCCTCGACATTTGTTTAGGGTTTGGAGTTTGGAGATGCACAATTTGACCCTGGCAAGTACCGGGATTGGTGGCAGGAAAAAGCGGCTGCGGTGATTAGTTCCGCGACGCTGTTGGCCTGTTAGGTCCGTGATCACCACATTGTGACATCTCTGTGCCATTCCGTAATGATATTCGTAATGCCAATGCCATTTGGGCGAGGCGACACTTATCTGTTGGTCAATCCAAATCCAGATTCCAAATACTTCCGAGTCCCGATATGGAGGGGATCTCGGCTGCATCCCCGGACAATCTGGATTACGGGAGGGCCAGTACGCTTCGACAACTGGGAAATGTATAAAAGGCAGCGCGATTTGTAGAGCAACTCATTCCACCAACTCCACTCACCTGACCCAAAGCCAACCTATTCATCCATATCCTCTGCCATGCACACCACGTCCACCACCATCCCCACCGTGCAGCGCACCGCCGACGCACCCCTGGCTGTGGCCAACGCAGCAAGCACGACCAAGGAGGCCGTGCCCGTCAACCACAGCGGCAACGGGCCCACATGCGCCCATTGCGGCTGGCGAGGTGGAGGCCACGCGTGAGTCCTGCTCGTATCTCGCAATGTGCCACTGAGATATTCAGTCGTTTCCTTCTCCGTTTAGCTCAAACTGCCCCTTCAGTAAGCGTCCCCTTCCACCCCCTCCACTCCCGCTTCAATCCTGACTATTATGCCTTAGAGTAGTCGTCGGGCCCCAGAGCTTGCACCCCACACGCATCCAGACTCTCGGAATGTACGTCGCGACCATCCATCCATTTTGAATGTCTCAACCGATCGCCGCATCGCAGTTCTTGCTATCAACTTGCTATTACATGCTTTCATCTATCTAACTAATTGCGCGCGTTGGCGTCGCTGTACTATTTCTATCGGTCGGGGAAGGGACATAGTTCGTCTAATCACCTAATTTCGCGCGTCGTTGTCACTGTACGATGTACTTATCTGTCTATGGCCGGATGTGGGGTGACACCAGAGACAGAGATAATTGAATGGATCTATAGGCTACCGTGATAAACAATAACTACTTGGGTTTCCCCAGACCCCGTATTTCTGAACTACATTTTGTTTACTTACCAACCTTGAAGCCCGAGATGCCCGAGCTCCACTTTCGATTGCTGTTTCACACAGATTCGAATCATGTCTGCCGACGAGAAAATTGCCTACGTACCAAAAGCACAGACGGAGCACCTGTGGTAACGGAGAAACAATCGCACAGGATTTGGGCCATTGGTTGACGTCGAAGATCTAGGAACATTGATTAATTTACATGATCGGGGAAGCATGTCACTGGAGCATCATCGCACTTGTTTTTGGCGCGCAGTCATACTTGCTGTTCGGTTCATGGCTACTGACTGTCATTAGTGGAACCGGGAGTTCGCACTCAGTCGTTTCAGTGCACTGTGATGTGTCTCTTCTGCGTGCCACATGTGTATTGCAATCGAACATATTGGGAATAATTTACCACTGTAATGTATTTTGTTCTTGGTAATGTACGTATGCGATGACTCCAACTGTACGATGGACCGTACCGGGAGCGAAGTTGGGACATATTCCGTATGGAGACAACCCGATCTTCTGGGAATTCTCGAGCGCAGGGACTGACCCATTGAACGCGGTGACACTGGACTGAGAAAAAAGATGATACTACTTCCACACATACATCACCCAAACACAGTTCATAAGAATAAATAGCAGTTTTGAATAGATGATGCTAGCATAAGTAGTACACTCGCGAAACCAATACAACGGTTCATTTTATGCCCAGCGGTAGATGGGTGTCTACGGTGACGTACCCATAGGAGGAGCTCGCGTATTGGGACCCGGTTACGGACTCCGCATGCCGGCAAAACATCGCCCGTGGAGATTGGACCGGGGGGGGATACAAAATGCCCAAGGCTGCGAATACTTGGGTCGGCTGAATACCCAGAGCGAAGCAGAGTTAATAATCGAAGGTACCTTGAATCCTGTCAATCTTTTTGATGAACCCGCGGTGTGATTCAATTTTTTCTCTGGATCCGAGGGTTCTAAAATTGAGCGGGCGCGTCGGTGATCTACATGATCGATTCGGATTATGGATGAGCCACAACTAGCAGATCATGACTCACCATTTCTTGTTTCCGGGACTGACGGAGATCAACCTGAAATGTATAAGCTGAAGGAGAAACCGGACGAGGAACCGTCTAGTAGATTGTCGCAGAAATAATTTAGCGCAGACATTCCACATAATTCTAAGATTGGATACAGCACAAGATCCGAATTCATGTATGTGATGAATGTGCAATCAATCAACCGGACCAGAGTTCTTCAATACATTCACAAAAATAACTTGCAGATGAAGTCTTCCAACTGACATTTGCGTAAGACATCATGGTTGCAGATGTTAAAAAAAAGAAGAATCTCTGCCGAGGAACCCGAGGCGTTGAGAAAGAGTGTGCATGGAGCAAGCTATTTTCGGGGGAACAAAGCAAGGCCGCGGATTCAACATGTACTGCAATGTTGAGTGGAGGCTCAATAGTTTAATTTCCGGCGACCTAACCTGCAAAGCAAGGTCCGCGGTGATGTAAAAAATATACAGGTACACCCTGACAAATTCTTACTGGTACTGGCACCATAAACAGAATTGCCACCGGTGTCAGCGTTCGGAGATAATATTCCGCCACATATGGTTGTGAAACGGAAGGAACTCTAACACGTGTACCTCAAGGCCAGGTTAGTTTCGTCGCCCAGTAATGATTTCAATGGTGATTGACCACGGTCCACATTTCGGCCGTGCTATACTCCGCAAGTTAATCGCCAAAACTAGTTTGCTTGAGCAAGACAAGAAAACCCAACTACGATGAGACAGGAGGTCCTATGCCGACGCTGCCAGAGGACAAGAGTATGCATAGGTCTGAAAAATGTGCGGCACGGCGTCCATAGACACAGAAGCGGTAACAAAGCTCAGCTGTTCAAACTGAGGTCGGCGAGGAGTTCCTCTCTTCCCGGTGTGGGTCGTAATCTCCCGGATTTCCTGGGACAAATGGCTGTGGGTCACAATTGATTTGCAAATACGCTGGACTCAGGATAAAACTCACGATAAATTCATTGCTGGTTAATCCCCAACCCGCGTCGGGGAGGTTTTCAATGACTGCAAAACGAGCGCTGTGGAGCCGGTACCAAAACTTGCGGAAATGAAAACGGGGTCGAGGACTGGAGATGTGCCGGAACAAAAAAAGCTGTGGTCCGACTTGATTTAAAATAGGATAACTAGTCCCCGACGACTTGATAGCAAACGCCCCGTCGGGGAGCTTGACACGAGTGCCGAGTGCGCAAGTAACGCGGGGCGTCAGAGGATCCATCTCGTCGAAATAACCATCGGTGAGGTATCAATGCGTGGATACGAACTCGGGTTAGGGAAATGAAAAAGGCGCCAAGAATCGGACATGTATCTGCGGACCTTCGGTCGGTAAAATATCCATATGTTGCGGCGGCTGGATGTGAATATGAGATAAAGCAGCGGTCCTGGTTTGTGATTAGGCGTTATCGGTTCAACGGCTGAGTTTTTCATCGCACAAGTGGAGTACCAGCACGAAAACTGCGTAGACGTGCTTCTGGCAGAAACAGAGATTGTTACGATGGCGCGAGCGACATGCGTAGAATCCCAACGATATTCAGACGTTAACAACTCAGCGGTTCCTCCTGATTGGTTCGTTTTTCCTCGAAGAAGGGGAGCGATTGGGACGAGTACTACTTAGACGTGCTTCTGGCATATAAAGAGTGTGGGGCTGGCGAGAGCGGCCTCCGTGGAATCCCAACAGCCGGATGTCGCGTGTTCTCAGAGTTAGACTAGGTTTCTCTGTCTGACAGATGGAGTCGCGCTTGCTATATATGGGTCATCAGACGCTCTGGAGACAGAAGTAAAGAATCACGTTGTTCGCCCCATGTTCATGGAACAAAAATAACGTTCGGATGTTCAAAATTGGGAGGAGTGACCAAAACAGTGGAAGTGGAAGTCACTTCCACTAGCTGCTTACTTCCACCACGATGCTTCCACTTCCACTACCTCATGTCACAACTTACCCGCCATCCCTTCTCCCCGCCCCGCTTCCCGCCGCCGCTGCCGACTCCAGGCGCACCGTGCCGAGGAAACCGAATTTAATTCAGCGCGGCCAGTCGCGGTCACCTGACTTGGTGCGGTTCCCACCGTTTCGTTGAGTGTGAAATTATCTTGAACATGAAGATATGAGTTCGAAAAGGTACAATAGACAGTGTAGATACAGTAGCTCTAAAACAGCAGGTAGTCTGTAATATCACCTGGTAATAAGAAAAGCTCTGAGTCATCATATGACTCGTGGGGAAAGAACGGCGGCTCGAGATCCGTTTCACCTACGTCGCTGGTAGCTTTAAGCTTCTTCTTCTTGGCACGGAGCTTCCGTGTATGCGCAGTGGAACGCTCAATATCATCATCAATGTTTTCAAGTCCATTGCGAGCTTCCGAGCGTTCCAAGGCTTGGCGGTAATGTGACGTCCGGCGCGAATTGTTTTTACGGTCACGATGGGGCTTGGTGTTGAAGTGGTTCACGAGGACACAGTTTTCCTCCATTGCGCGTAGTTGTGCTTCCGACTTGGGATCAAACTGAATACGACGTTGTCCTGGAAGATAATGACGGCGTGCTGACCTCTGAATGGCCTCCAACAGTGTGGGATTCGTTCCAGTATGCTGATTTGTATGGGGGTGAGCGCTCTCTTTCAGGTTGGTATCACCCAGAGTCAGAAGTCACTCTTCCTCCGACATTTTCGACAGGAAACGGTTGATTGAGGGAAAAAACCATGGGACAGAATCCTTGTCCGCAATCCAATCTGCAGAGCTAATGAATCAACACGACAACGAACGGTGGATATGGGCTGGAACTGTACCTCTGACGACCTTGTACTCGGAATCCTTGCACCATCGGACAAAATCCTCCAATTCTTCTTCTGTTTTGATGTATGGACATCTTATGATTCGAATCATCGGGGCGTCGGGGACAACTTTTGCCATGTCGGAAAATTTTCTACAACGGTGGCATGAGTGATATTTTAGAACGTAAACCATTGTGCGTACCGATTGACATGAAAGATACAGGTTCGCAGACAATTCAGGAGGATTAGCTTGGAGTTTCTTTCGTGAATGCCACTGAGATGGGACCGGTTTCGGCCAACAAGGTAAGCACCCAATGCGTTCGCTTGGGGCTTACTTTCATTGACGAGAATTGCTTGAAGACCTTCGCCATCAATGAACTTGAAATTGACTTCAGTTTTGGTGATATGTTCGATGGTTTCGAAAAGCCCAAGCCACATCTTCGTGAACACTGCCAACGTCTCATGTTGGCTGTAAATTCTTCCGATTTTAATTCCTGTTGTGGTATACATTAGCGTGTTCACGGATAGGTGTGTATGTCACTTACGAAAATCGAATTTATGATCCCAGATAACAACCTCCCACTCCTTCCAAATACCATGAACACGCGCATAAGTATTGTCGTGAAACGAGGCTTTTACGTGATGGATACGGTCGGCGAGACACGGGAGCATTGTGATAACAATTTCTTCCCCGTTCTCCGACGTGACCTTGCAAACGTATTGCTTTACATGCGGAAGTGATTGCATTTGCTTCTGCAAAGCGAGGATGCCTGCAAGTTCACAGTACAATCAGTGAAATCGGACCTGGTAATGCGGAGAAGGCTTACCCTCAATTCCGAGACCACAAGGGCTATGTATCTTTTTAATGTCTTGAATTAATTTGCCCTTGATTCAAGGATTGGCCAGGGCAGGGTCCAATACCACTGGAATCTGACCCCCGAATATCCTCGACGTACTTGGAGCTGGATGATTTTACAGACAAGTTATATTCATTATATTGTTACATTGCTGCGATAGCTACCAAAGTCGCACTTGAGTACGGTCAGACCAGATACTCCGGCAGCAGATATTGCTTCGACGTAGACGTCCTTACCCTGGCGCGAAACTTTCCTGGACGGAAATTTCGGATGGTTGTAGGGACCATTCAGATGGATAAAAGCTCGACGATCAGAACGAGAAAAACGGAACGCCCAGACGAGAAATGCGCTGTCCAGGAAAGGCAACCCGGAAGAAACCAACTGGTCTCTCCTGCCGGAGAATTAGTTTTGCGTTTGATGACCGTGTTCACAGCCTACGGACCTGCTCACGTATTCGTGTCAGATTTCGCCCAGATTTCAGCCCCGCGACGATTTTCTTGCGGGACTCTCCGTTGGGTTGGGTCCACCTGACGAGATCGATCTGCCGCACGAAAGTCCAAGGAGAGCACATCGGCCCGGGAACATGGTCTCGAGATTGTGGCGTGGGGGAATTCTCAACGGGGCAGTAGTTCACTAGCGCCGCAGAGACTGTGTAGTTGAGCCCTAACCAGGGAGCTTGAAAATTTCTTTGTATCTTCCGGGAGCATTAAACGGGATTGGGCTCGGACATACGTGCATTCAAGGTGCTGTGGATCGTGGTCCGGGAATTAATCTCCTGCGACGCAAAGCATCCAGGAATTGGAAATCCTTTCCCTTTCGCCGACAGCGACCCAGTGTCAAGCGGTCAATTGGATAGACGATTATCGTTCCGCAGCGGCGTAAATGATAGAGTTCAGGACGGTAAAACCACAATTTACCTAGCGGAGAGTCCCGTTTTTGGCGTTAGTGTGACACCCAAGATATCCATCGATGGGCGCTCTGCCCCCGCAGAGACATTCCGTGATGGGTCGGATGTTGTGTGGAAGTTAGGAGATAGTATGATCGACTGACGGAAGGATCATCAAGACGCTCTGTGTGTCTCCTGAACAGAACGTCGTTTTGTTGGATCCGGAGAAAATGTTGGCATTATACCAAAGAATCATCAGATATCCGATATTCGAATCTTGCTTTCGGCTTCAAGTATATCCTATCGTAAATGAGCGGAGGAATGGAGTAGGGGGTTGGACTCGGGAGTGAGCAGGCGATGCCAAGGATGTCGCGGAACATTGCGGCCAGACGGATTGTGTGATACTGGAGAGCGAAGAATTGGGTGTAAATTTCTCGGAGCGTACAGAATAAGAAAGCAGCAACAGAACGCCATGCCACTGACAGGCATCTTCTCGGACTTGGACATTGTACACCACCACCGATCCATGCCCTGAGGGCCACGATCGCGGTCCTCATTTAGACTTCTTCCCACCTAGGGAATTAACGAGAGGTTTCGAGCCCGGGGTGATCTTCGCACAATAAACAGTGCGCAGACGAGGATGTCGTGAAGAACTGCAGGATTGGGCGGCGGCAAAGATAATGGGCCTTGATGCGATAAGGCGACAGTGATAGACTCAAGATCTTTGAAACGCCGTGACTGACAAGTAGAAGAACCGGGCATCATCGCCCGTATCCGGTAATTGAGTGGGAAAAATTTGGAGCATACAACTTGCGTGAAAGCAATCCAGGAAGGTCCAGTACAGACGGAGATAAGAGGTTTCTGGGCATGCGAGATGTTTCTCTTGATCATATTTGGGACTCGGACGGTGAGGAATGCCGCATGATGATATACACCACAGACAACAATATGAGCACCATGGAGGCACCATGGTGTCGGAAGCAAGAGTGTTTGATGCGTGTCGTGTTTGGCATCATTTCGTAAACAACCGTAAAGCCTCCTTCCTCTTGACGCTCATGACGACTAGCATCCTCACGAAAGCTGTGTGCAATGCAATGCAACATTGGGACAATGTACTCATGCAGCGATACCCTTTGAATTTTCTACAACAGGCGTTGATCATGTTAGAAAGGTGGATGGCCAATTTTAGGCTTCTTCTGTGTTCCTCGCCGGGAATCTCCGCTCATAGAAGCTCCTAACCTCTGGTGAATCGCTTTTTTCTTGGTATTGAGTCTGTCTTCCCACTAAATCACTGTGTTCCGGCTTGAAACTACTACGCCCGGCCGAGGCCAACTCCCATGACCGTGTCATCAAATACACCCATTTTCAGCGTTTTAAAGTCCCTGACACTGTAAATTTTTGCAGTTCCCACAGTATTTTGGCGGCATCACTGGCTGGCGAGATATATCGGCAAAAGTTCCCAGACGATTGGCGGTGATGGGCGTCGTGTGACATTCGACAAAAGCCGGCCGAATCAAGGAGAATCCACAAAGTCAGTTCGGTGTTTCCTGTCTATACTAGTTTACATCCTCTGGCGTGTCTATTTATTTAATCCCTCGCAGTTCAGGTGTGGCTTATCCCGTGAGACCCGATCGCCTCGTGAACAATATCGCAATCTGTGCCGGCGCCTGAGGGTCCATGTTGAGCCGCACAGGCACCGCTTCCGACGTGGACTTCACGAGAGAGAACCAGCATGTAGGCCTTTTTCCGCGATCCGTGATATTATTTATCATTCACGCGTTTATTTTCAACACGACGTGTTCGTTCTTTTAGGTTATTCATATCACCTATACTTCAATGCGCTTGCGCACGTTCGCAGGTGGACACACTAGCGTCGAGCGCCCTACGCTCCCTACGAAGCTGTGTGTATATCACGGTTGGCTTCATCGTTCTCTCCCAATGCGCTTATCATTTATCATTGATAGCTCGCCTCGAGGCAGCAGGCTACGGCACCCATGGAAAGATCCGCATCCTCAAATTGTATTATTTCTACATACGGCGTACTGGAACGCACATCACCGTTAAGCGGACAGCGGCGCGGGGGGGTCTACCGTGACGTGATTGATGAGGGACCCACTGCCACCACTATATTCGGTGTCCTGCTCGACTGCACCCGTGCTGGTTGCAGCGGTCATGGTCGCTGTCTTGGTCTCGGAGTGCCGCTGAGCCTGTCAACGAGGACGGCATTTTGCGTGCGTATTTTTAACCAATGGAACCGCTGCATGAACGGACATCGGAGTCTTCCCACAAATCAGCGAGCATTGAATGAAATGGCGGAAATAGCAGCTAGTGATTCGAGGTGGGTGTGTGTTTTCTCGTGCCTGTGCCCTGCACGCGAAGTTAATAAAACGCCGGGTTTTCGGCGTACTTCGGAAACCTCAAGGAGCTAGATATGAGCTGCGCCAACGCGATGCTCATTGCTTTTCAAGAGATTACACATTGGACCGTGGAGCTCGCACGCAGTACTTCTAGAGCGTGGGGCTGTTGCGTCCCCCATTCAAGGCGAAAAGCCGAATTTCAGCGCCCGAGTCCGAAAGATCCGGCGTCGCTTGAAAGAAGCCCTCGCTTAAGGTAGAGACAGGACAGTATTGCGGTGATTGCCAGAAAGATTGTGGCGGATGGGTTAATTATGCGAATCCGCAGCATTCAGCCCCTGCACAGGGTTATTTTATCTTTTGGACGATTAGTTTAATTTATGTACTTACTACTTACTACTTAGGTGCTGTCTCTTCCCGCGACCGGCAGACCTCGGTGCTTTTAATTCATGATATTCCGAACCGGCGGACATGCGCAGGTCCTCCGCGGATTTTTTTACGCCCCCTATGATGACGCGGTAGACCAGGTTTGTGTCAAGTTTGTATATGTTTGGGCAACGCGCCAAACGCCAAACGCGTCTCAGTCTGCCACGAGCATCCAGGCTTGGTTCCCGCGAATCCACCACAGCAATCGCTATGATCCACCCAACATGTCAAAGGCATCCACTGCAGAGTCTGGATCTGTATTTGAGCCATCACTTACAAATTTAGCGGCAGCTCATTTGTTTTCCATTCCAATTTCTCTCAACTGTCTCTGCAGCAACTCTGCAGTGCGGTAGCCGGAAAGACTATCCAGATTCTTGAAAGTTCATTTCCACCAAATCAGCTTCTCCTGTCAAGACATTGTGCGCTCGCTCTTCTTCGAGTCTTCACCGCAAACAAACAGCGCGCCCGCCGCCGCTTTCTGCGGCGAGTCCTCGAGTCCATTCTTGCCGTGGATAAGTTTCTTGCTCTCTCCTTCTGCACGCATCAATAAACCTTCGTCTACATCGAAATGTTCCATGTGTGTTTTTTTATTCTATTTTATCTTCGCTCAGTCAATGATCCCTTCAATTATGCACGCCAAACCGACGAATTCGCGATCTAGAACCACCATATCCTCTTACAACGACGAGGACCATGATTTGTGTTCCCCTACCCCCGCAAGTGCGGATCCTCACCCGTCGGTACCGTCGCGATGATGCGGATAATAACTGCCGCTGTTCCGTTCGCTTTCATTTGACCAGAAGAGACCGCGATGGATAGTATGCATTACTTGGATAAGTATTTGACCATTGGATGACAACGACGATTGTATTTTGCGCAGTGCGGATCTCGTGCATGTTCCAGGCTCCGAGATGAGCGAGCTGGAACATCATCTGCGCGATTCCACAGCAACGACGAACATGCGCGATACCACGACTTACCGTGACCTCGCCATCGATAACGCGGTCCCTGACATTTTCTCGGCGCTGATATTAGGTCGCGGATCCATATTTATCGGATGGTTGCCAAACGCGTCGGCCGGTGCAGGGACTGGTTGCTGGTGACTGTTGACGATAATGGCGAGGTGATGGAGACGCGGGCTCTATCCGGCAGAGCAGAGCAGAGTGCCAAGTGGGCCGGCCGGCCGAACCATCCGTCGTGTCGTCTAAGGTAAGTATTGTTATTTTCCAACCCCTCAAAATGAGAATGATAATCTAGTTTAATCGTTCAACTAAGAAGACTATGCCGTTTTGTTTCACGGGTGCACAAGGGTCCGAGTCTTCGATTTCTGGTAGCTCAACCACGAGACCGGACGGGTGGTGTGGCGCCCTCCTCCTCCGGGAAGAACAAGTCATCGGGCGCGTCGGGACCTGGTGTGGCGGCGTCCAGACCGTTAAGTGTGCCTTTCGTCTAGATCTAATCCTTACCTTATTTGGACTGGTGTTCATTCACCGACACAGAGATCAGCTAATTATTAATTGGCCTGGCGCGGAGTTATGCGTTATTCAATATCTGCAACAGCTCCCGAGTATCTTTAGGCACAGACGCCTGACGCCACGGTTACATTCCGATGCAAGTGACTTCACGTCAGCGCCCGATGTAGCTTCCAGTTCGAGGCTTAGATGGGACCCGTGATGCGAGCCAGCCAGCGTTCGCGATTTGATTCGGGACGGCAAGATCTCGCGCCTAACTGGCCCCGGTCTTGCGGATTGCGTTTCCTGGCGTGTCGAGGATTGACGCCATGAGTGTGAGTAAATTCCAGACGCTAGACCCTGGAATGACGAGACCGACAGCACCCGGGCATTACGCGCCTCGGAACCCGGGCTTGCCCAGAATTCAAGGAACGGACACCTAGAAACAAGAATAGGAGCACCGCGAGGCCTGGCCATTGACGGCACCGTAGACTTCAAGAATTAACTGCAGAAGCCCGCAGATATGCTTTTGCTTGTTTATGGTACCGCTATTTGCGTGCTTGGATTTATCCTGCCCCATATCGCGTGCCAAGGGTCAAGGCTCGCAGGGTACTCCGCAGTGAGTGGAACGTCCTCTCTATCCCCATGACCCACGTTTCCCCAAGTCAACGATCCTGCGTGCAACCATTGCATTTTCTTTGGAGCGTGTATCTGGTGGCTTTCCTTGGTTTGTTCAAATAGGGCTCGCGGGAGACGATACTGTAGGTTGTGCGATAAAATAAATTGGCGACGCCCTACGGAAGCGCTGGCTGATTCGGGTTCACAGATAATTTTACTCTTTTACGACACCGTAATTCTAATTATATGCTACCTGGACTCATCCTCGCGTATATCGCGTGCCGCCAAGATTCGGTGAGTGAAAGCCGGGCTGTGTCTTCTGCCGCGCCTGGGCGTCCCGCTATCTCCATGGACGCGATTTCCCAATGCATCGTGTTCGGTTCAACCATTTTTCTTTGCCTGACCCTTATTGCATTGCAACAACCATGTAACCGACGTGTTTTCTTCGCTCGTCGCAGTGTGACCACTACTAATTTTCTTTGTCCTCCAATCGGCATCTACAAGAATTTTTCTTTGTGAGTATTCCAACCACTTTACCCAGTGCTTGCGGGTCCATGACGGCGGTTTCTGCGAAACGTGTATCATCGTCCCTGTGACTCACCGACATTTATTAGCAGAAGTGCTCACAAAGCAACACCAGCGGATAAGGGTTTCGACCATGAAGGCATGTATGCAATTTACTCGTTAATTTGATTCCAGGGGCTGCGGAGAGTTGTTTCCGCGGCTGTCAGGTCCGTAATCGCCACATCTCTGTGCGCATTTGACACTTATCAATGTTGGTCAATCCAAATCCAAATTGCAGATACCCCAATTCGGAAAGTGAAACCGTCGGAGCATGGGGGTCTGGTGCACCCGGATTACGAGAACGTGAGGTCTAGAATAGGTGGGTGGAATGGAAAATGAATAAAAGAAGCGGCGCGATTTGTGGTGGCAACCAACCAATTCCTCACTCAACCACTACTCGTCTTCACCCTCCAACCCACTCTCACCCGCATTATCCTCTCATCCTCTACCATGCACAGCACCTCCACGATCGTCCCTACCGTGCAGCGCACCACTGACACAGTCGCGCCCGCTGCTGTGGCGAGCACGAGCACGGAGGCCGTCCCCGTCAACCACAGCAACGGGCCCCAATGTGCCCACTGCGGCTGGCGAGGCGGAGGCCACGCGTACGTCCCTTCATTCTCACGTCCTCTCACCGTGATACTGATCCTCCTCCCTTCAGCTCGAACTGCCCCTTCAGTACGCCCCGTGCACTCCACTCCACTTTCACTTTAATCCTGATCATCATCCCTTAGGATAATCATCGGACCCGCAAACTTTACACCCGAATCTAGGCTCTCTGAATGTTACAGTACGTCACAACCATCTATCTTACACCTATGCTGTGCCTGATCGCCGCGGCTTAGACCTCGCTATCGACTTGCTATAAACACCGTTCACTCTGCTTTTGTCTGATCACCTAATTACGCGCGTCTTGCACCTTGTACTATTATTTTCGACGAGAGTTTGTCTAATCATCCAATCGCGCGTGTTCCTGCACGAAGGAGATAGTTGAATGAAGACTTGGCCAATAATAAGAAAATCGGGTAAGTAAAAAGGCACAGGCTCAATGGATATATATATATATATATATACGGCACCTGTGGAAGAAATCGTTCATGATCAGGGAACATTGGTTATCCAGGAACACTGATTAGAGTAAAATTGAATGTGGCGAACGGTGAATCTGGAGCGTGTGACCCCACATTTCCTCTGATCTCGTCAACATAGTGAGGCATAAATGCGAATGGAATCGCTGGGAATTTCGACCGGTACTGACGTCGACGTTTGTGATTTAGGTCACCATACTACCGGTTTACCGACTCATTCTGAGTGGTTTGCGCCTCGAAGAAGTCAAGAATGCACAGACAGTACGTATATACGTGAATCATATCTGGCAGACATAGAAGCTGTGGCGGTGGCGAGAGCGGCATCCGTGGAATCCCAACCAAGTTTGATTAATTCCGAGTCGGCTCTGCAATTGCAAAACCTCGTCAAAGTTGTATCAAACTGCATCGCAATTGCAGTATGTGGATCATCGGGCGTTAGACTAACTTGTAGCAATAAAAACGCAGATTTCTCTTCCCCACGTTAAAAATACCGTTCGGATGTTGAGATCTTGAGAATTGATGTGGGGTACAAATATTCCGTACGAATATTCCGTGCTCGGCGGCTAGGTATTGTACCAGCGGTGCGTCGGATGACCGGGAGGAGCGGACGCCACATGATCAGAATTCGCCGCACCTATCTTCAGAGCAGTTTCACCCTCAGAGAAGCAGGGACAAGTCTAGCGTACATACTTGTATTTGTGTGTCCACTGATAATTTACCCGCAGGCAGGGAGCATTGAGGGGTTACGACGACGACGTGTGTACCAATATCTATATCCTCCTTATCACACGACTAGTTGGTATGCAGACACGATGTCTTGTGAATTATAACGAGGAAAGGGGAATTTCTTGTGATGAACTCGATTGCTTCGGAGCGTACTCGAGCCCCCGACAGACGCCCCCGCAGTCACGACCTCAGCTGGAGAGCGTTTGGGTGCGGACCTCGTCATCCATGCAGACGGCATCAAATCCGCCGTACGCAGCGCGGTGAACACGGGCGTGCTGTCGACCCTGTTGATACGGGAGATGTCACGTACCGAATCCTCGTCCCCGCAGCGCCCCTGCTCGCCGACCCAGAAATGTGCCATCTCGTGAAGAACGCGTGGTCGGTCCACTAGATGGTCCCCGAGGGCCACGCAGTTGGATATCCACTGTGTGGCTTGCTGTACAATGTGACCATCGGCACCGACTGTTATCCCGAGGTGCGCAAGCTGTGCGCGCTGACGGGCACGTACCTCAAGTGGAAGCTTGCGGACTTCGTGCAGCTCGCCCGCTGGGTGTACCCCACGGGGCACGTCGCGCTGCTCGGCGACGCGTGCCACCCGATGATGCCGTACATGGCGCAGGGCGCGGCGCAGGCGACCGAGGATGCCGCGACGATTGCAGCTGCTTTGCGCGAATATGACGATATCCCCACTGCGCTCGCTGCGTACGAGGCCCAGCGCAAGCCCCGTGCTGCGTATGTCGCCCGCAACACGCGCGTGCTGCAGGAATGGCTGCATCTGTACGATGGACCGGAACAGGAGCGCAGGTGGGATGAGACTTTCCGTTCATTTGGTTAACCGCTGACTGCATTAATCTTCTCGTTCAAACAGGGACGAGCTGATGCGGCACGACACCTCGGACAACCCGATGTTCTGGGGATTCTCGGAGCGCAGGGATTGGCTCTTCGGGCACGATGCGACTCTATTGAGGGCCGAGGAGATTCCAGGACTTCCGCCCATGCCTCATCCAGAAGCATCAGTGTATAAGAACACAGGTAGACAGCAGCTCTGAATGAATATGCTGGCATATGATATATGACAGCTACTTCCTTTTTTTGAGAAACCCCCAGAGTGAAATGAGGGTTACGGTAACGTACCCGTAACACCGCAGGTCAGTGCAGCCCGCGTATTGGGACCGGCGCAATCAATCAAACGGAGAGTTCTTCAATATATTCATAAAAATAACTTGCGGATATTTCATTTCAACGAGATTTGCGTAAGGCAGCAGTATGGTTGCACACGCTAGAATACCATGGAGACGTTATTACAACGCAGTGAGGCATACATAGGTGATTGATTATTGGTTGGGCTTTGGGACCCGGTTGCGCACTTCTGATGCCGGCAAACCATCGCCTGTGGAGATTAATATTGGAACCGAGTAAGTATGACATGCCCAGACCACAGATACTTGGATCGGCGGAACACCCAGAACAAGAAATATTTCATTGCTACCGGTACCTTCAATCCCCGAAATGAACCTGCGGTGTGGTTGACTTTTTTCTCCGGAGCTGAGGGTTCCAAAATTGAGCAGCGCGTCGGTCATCTACGGAATTCAATCATGGCTCACTATTCTTTGTTTCCGGCTACTGACGGAGATCGTCCAATCCGAAATGTGAAGGCGAAATCGGGGGAACCGTCTAGTGGGCCGTCGCGGAACTGGTTTGGTGAGGGACATCTCAGAAGTCCAATATTGCATACAACAGATTCGCTCGCATATATATTTCCAATGAATCAAGTTCTTCAATATATTCACAAAAATAAATTCATTTTAACTGGCATTTGCGTAAGATATCATGGTTGCAACGTTAGAAGACCATGCAGGCCTTATCACAGTGTAGTAAGGCATAGGCGATTTATCATGGGGAATGACACCTTTTAAGTTTTGGGCCCCTGGCCCATAGAATAGCACTGTTCAAATGGGCGAGATTGTGGGTCCGTGACAAGCTCAGCCGAGAAACCCGAGGTGTTGAAAATCCATCGGATGAGCGTGCATGAAGAAAGTTATTTTAGGTCGAGAGTGGGGTTCATCTGACATTTGGATCATGATGGCTGACACAACATGCTAGGAACCTCGGTCTAACAACATGCCCAAATAAACGCGTCGCGTCGATTCCCATTTCAACTAAAAATGAAGGAAAAGTGTCGGTCGTCTTACAGAATAAACTGATAAAAGTAGTCAAGTCCCTTGAAGCTGAAAGGGAGAGGTAGATGGAGGAAATGAGAATTAATACTCTTAACTCTCAGCTCTGACTTTGAACAACCAACTGAACGCACAAGTGAACCGGATCAAATATCAGTGGGATACTAAATCCGACATGAAAATGGAGGACTCGGATGAGTTCATTAGGCAGATGGCAACGATGTATAATTTCTAAGTTAGTACAAGGTTAAATCGCAAAGGTGTTGTGTCGGGAAATCTAATCGCTCAAAGAAGGTGCTGACACGTGGGAAATAAACGTGCTCAAGACGGGCTGGATCGAAATTGACAAGCTTTACGACCCGTGCCTTCGGCACGGCCGACTCGCTGCGCTCGCGTCCGTCCCTTCGGCGGGTCGACAGCTTGTTGGGGCTCCGCCCCAAACCCCAGGGGGCTCTGCATCTCAGTAGGATAGGAAAGTGCAAATCAAATATGAAAACTCTATAAACAGGATACAATAAAATAATGATAACTACTGAGCATCATTCAGTCAGAGAATTGATAAGGCTTCATAAGACAGACTCATAGACAAATTAAAGCAGCACCTCTGCATATACAATATTTTTTGCTGACAATAGAATTGAGGTCTTGCTTGAACAGCACCTGGATCCACTGACTGGATGTGTACCTAGAGAGTGCAATAGGGTGTTTCATACACACTATTTCGCGCCCAACTTGAGACCCAATTTCGACCCCAACTTGGCTCCAACTTGGGCCATCATTTATCGGAATTTGGCCCCGGAAAGTGCAATGGGTGGACCAAATCGAACGGGTGAAGTTGGAACACAAAGTTGAGGTCCAAGTTGGATGTCAAATCATGGTCCGGAGCACAATTTGACATCCAACTTTGAGTTCCGAACTATTTCATGTTCCAACTTCGCGCGAAGCTGGGCACAAAGTTGGGTCCCAAGTTGGGCCCAAAATAGTATATATGAAACACTCTAATGTAAAGCTGTCCATGAGTAAACACATCTGTGTGCAGGCCCAGGCCAACATGGTCCACAGACTGGCCCTGGGCTTTATTTATTGTCATTGAAAATGCCAGATGAACAGGGAGTTGGCTGGTCACTCGCAAGTGCTTCTGTTTGGGCTGCTGAGGCCCTCCCCGCCCAGGAGCATTGCAGGCTCAGAGTAGCCATTTTTCCCACCCCTCTACATATTTATACCTCACACAGTACTGAAAATGCGACCATGACCCAATCCAATGTCGTTTCATCCAAGACATGAGGTGTCATTTTGGTAAGAATCCCTTGAGAACCATTGCAAACATTTGCAGGGTCCAAGTTTCAGAGGACCATGATTGAACATCCAACTTTCAACTTGGCAAGAGGATCTGAGGGGAAAACACGGCTAGATCTTATTGAGATATGGTGTATTACAGGGTGAAAGACAATTATTTCTGCTATTAAGTGTGGGCTTTCAAGAGTATAGTTTTCACATTCCTGTCTTTGAAAAGCAATCTGAGCCCTCTGTGTAGTATTAGGAGGAGTTTCATGCCTTGAGTCCCATAATAAAATAAAAAATCAGTCCTTAAAAAGTGGCTGATAGGGCTCACATGGGAGAAAGGAGATTAGCTGTGGCAAATTGTCAGAGAGGAACTTGAGCAACACACTAAAGATAAAGCTTACAGAGGCTTTGAGGCAAGATACAATAGAAGGGCTGAAATCTGAGGGAAAAACACTGCTAGATCTTATTGAGATACAGGCAGACAATAGTGTACTATTATAGGGCAAAAGGCAGTCTATAAGGAAAGAATAAGGAAAGAACAAATCCTCATACCTTATTGGGCAGGCAGTCTCAGTGTAGATGGTGTTTGCTGCAAATAGGAGCCTTAGCCGACGCGACGACACGTCCGAAAGGCAGTGCAGGCCTTCGGCCGAAGACCTCACGTGCAGAAAACGTGACAAAATCAGGTGATTTTTCAGGTGATTTATCAGGTGATGCGTTCCACGTCTTTTTGTATATAGGACAAGTTTATGACCCGTGCCTTCGTCACGGAAGCTCGCCGCAGACACGGTGGATTATGTGCTCCTCGCAGACACGGCGGATTATGTGTTCGGGGGGTTCGCCTGCAAACGGCTAATTCCGAGTTTCCACGTGCAAAACACGTGACAATATCAGGTGATTTTTGGTGGCAGTGCCAACTGTCTTTTCATGTACAAGCTTTACGACCCTGCCTTCGGCACGGCCACTCGCTGCGCTCGTGTCCGTCCCTTCGGCGGGTCGACAGCTTGTTGGGGCTCTGCCCCAAACCCCGCGGGGACACGGTGGATTCCGAGTTTCTTCGCAGACACGGCGGATTCTGCATTCGGGGGTTCGCCCGCACACGGCTGGTTCCGAGCTCCTCACGTGAAAACCCACGTGACAATATCAGGTGACTTTTCAGGTGACTTTTTAGGTGGCTGTGTCGACGTCTTTTTATATATAGGACCAGTTTATTCGCCACGGGGACGCCCGCACACAGTGGATACAGAGCTCGCCCGCACACGGCGGATACAGAGTCGGGGGGTTCGCCCGCACACGGCTAATTCCGAGTCGTGGGACCCGGCGGCAACATCTCGACAGCATCACGTGAATTTTCAGGTGACTTTTCACATGACTTTCTGTCAAAGGCTGTGCTCATCGTGCTTTCATGTATAGGACAAGCTTTACGACCCGTGCCTTCGGCACAGCCGACTCGCTGCGCTTGCGTCCGTCCCTTCGGCGGGTCGACAGCTTGTTGGGGCTCCGCCCCAAACCCCGGGGGGAGGGGCTCCACATTTCAGTAGGAAAGTGTAAATCAAATATGAAAATTCTATAAATGGGGTACAATATTAAAGTAATGATAACTACTGAGCATTGACAAATATACTGTGCATCATTCAGTCAGAGAAAGGCTTTGTAAAAGAGACTTATAAACAAATTAAAGCAGCACCTCAGGGTATACAATATTTTTTGTGACAGTAGAATTAAGGTCTTGCTTGCACAGCACTCGGATCCACTGACTGAATATGCACCTAGAGAGTGCAACATAAAGCTGTCCATGAGCAAACACATCTGTGCACAGGTCCAGGCCAACATAGTCCACAGATTGACCCTGGAATTTATTTATTGTCATTGAAAATGCCAGATGAACAGGGAATTGACATTGTTTCATAACAACGGAAAGCTGTTCTGCAGAGGGAATAACACACCTTGAGCAACACACTAAAGATAAAGCTTACAGACGCTTTGAGGCAAGTTACAGCAAAGAGGGGAATAGAAGGGCTGAAATCTGAGGGAAAAACACTGCTAGATTTTATTGAGATACAGGCAGACAGCAGAAGTAGTGTATTATTATATAGGGCAAAAGACAATTATCTCTGCTATTAAGGAGGAGTGAGAGGCAGTCTACTGTACTATTTCGACCGTAGGTTCAGGTGACGGGTGACGGAGGGTCGTGAACTGAACCTATTTGTTACCAGTGACAGTGACGGCAAACTTTTGTGGCCCAGATAGGTGTAAAAATGCAAAAAAAATCTCCTCCGGCACTTGCCGGATTACTATTTATGGCAATTTTGATGTGATTGCCGAGAAATGAACATCTAACCCAGTGAACATGTAAGGTGACGGGTGACATGGTGTGAACCTACGGTCGAAATAGTACAGTATAAGGAAAGAACAAATCCTCATACCTTATTGGGCAGGCAGTCTAGGTGCTGTGGAGAAGAGAGAGAGAATGGTACTGCAGGTAGGAACATGTCCGAAAGGCAGTGCAGGCCTTCGGCCGAAGACATCACGTGACAATATCAGGTGATTCTTTGGGTTCAGTGTCCGTTACCGTAGTGTTTTTATTTATAGGACGTTTTGCGACCCGTGTCTTCGTCACAGAGGCTTGCCGCACACAGTGGATCCCGAGTTTCTTCGCAGACACGGCGGATTCTGCGTTCGGGGGTTCGCCCGCACACGGCTGATTCCGAGCTCCTCACGTGAAAACCCACGTGACAATATCAGGTGACTTTTCAGGTGACTTTTTTGGTGGCTGTGTCGACGTCTTTTTATATACAAGCTTTACGACCCGTGCCTTCGGCACGGCCGACTCGCTGCGCTCGCGTCCGTCCCTTCGGCGGGTCGACAGCTTGTTGGGGCTCCGCCCCAAACCCCGGGGGGGCTCTGCATCTCAGTATGAAAAGTTTTATCAACGGGATACAATAAAGTAATGATAACTACCATTCCTTGAGCCACCGGAACTTAATTTGTGAATAACTCTTCATTTAGTCTACCTTTCAGCAAAAACTTTTGATCCAACGTCTCTGGCTATCGAATGGTTACAATCTTATCCTGGTTTTGAAGGAATCGGCCGTGAACTGAATCTAAAAAGTAAATAATATGGTGGCTCAAGGACCGGGATCCGAAAACACCTGTAAACAGACATTTTGCCCTGTTTTTGGTGCTCTTCTTTGTTCCAGGTGTCCATGTACTATTAGAAGTGCTACTATACATCAAATAGGATTTTTTGAGACATTTGAGCCCAGAAAGTAAAGTAATGAGATAGAAAACCATTTTTTAAAATGCGGCTCAAGGACTGGGGTTGGCTCAAGGAACAGGGGGACACTGTGCTGAGCATTGATAAATATACTGTGCTTCATTCAGTCAGAGAATTGATAAGGCTTCA
Source organism: Mycena epipterygia (assembly GCA_029281465.1). Classification (NCBI taxonomy): domain Eukaryota; kingdom Fungi; phylum Basidiomycota; class Agaricomycetes; order Agaricales; family Mycenaceae; genus Mycena; species Mycena epipterygia. Next base: position 412,406 of record JARJCQ010000056.1, on the reverse strand, counting down.
TAAGAAGACTTACAAACAAATTAAAGCAGCACCTCTGGGTATACAATATTTTTTTTTGACAGTAGAATTGAGGTCTTGCTTGAACAGCACTTGGATGTGCACCTAGAGAATGCAACGTAAAGCTGTCCATGAGCAAACACATCTGTCCGCAGGTCCAGGCCAACATGGTCCACAGATTGGCCCTGGGCTTTGTTTATTGTCATTGAAAATGCCAGATGAACAGGGAATTGATGTCATTTCATAGCAAAGGAAAGCTGCTCTGCAGAGGAAATAATCGTGATGCAGGGGATAAATGCTGTAGTGTGATTATGTTCCCCCCAATGAGCCTGATCTTCATTGCAAAGACCATTTGCAGGGTCCAAGTTTTGGAGGACCATGATTGCTGCTAGATCTTATTGAGATATGGACAGACAGCACAGCAGTAGTATATTACAGGATGAAAGACAATTATTTCTGCTATTAAGTGTGAGCTTTCAAGAGTATGGTTTTCATGCTCCGGTCTTTGAAAAGCAATCTGAGCCCTCTATGGAGTATTAGGGGGAGTTTCATCCCCTGAGTTCCATAAAAAAAATTAAATCAGTCCTTAAAAGTGGCCAATAGGGCTCACATGGGAGCTGTGGCAAATTGTCAGAGAGGAACTTGAGCAACACACTAAAGATGAAGCTTACAGAGGCTTGGAGGCAGGGTACAGAAAAGATGGGGATAGAAGAGCTGAAAGCTGAGGGGAAAACACTGCTAGATCTTATTGAAATACAGGCAGATAGAAGAAGTAGTGTATTATTATACAGGGCAAAAGACAATTATCTCTGCTATTAAGGAGGAGTGAGAGGCAGTCTATAAGGAAAGACCAAATCCTCATACCTTATTCATCAGGAAAAACCTCCATTCCTAATTTCCCGGAAATTTCTCCCAATTAGATTCTCGGTGGAAAATGAGGTCGAAGAAAGGGTAATCCGGGGTAACGATCCCAAATTACCTCGAAGCAGGGAAAATTACCTTTGAGTTACCCAATGGGATTGTCGTACACCTTAGACACATGTATTTCATCTTATTAGGTTTTCGTTGATATGGATTCCACATTTTGTGTCTCCGGAAGGTCTCCATGATGCGTGGTATATCGGTGTGATTAACAAACTTTGAATCGTACATGGAATTGCTAAAACAATGTAGCATATATGTGACGGTCGGATAAAGAATTGACGAAAAAGAGCGGGCATCTTTCCAAAACATTAGAAGATGTCCACTCTGGAGGAGCCACCGGACCGAATTTTGGGATGAGATGAACACTGCGACGAATGTTGTCCACAGGAACAATGCTCGCCATACGATCTCCATTTTTGAGTGACCGTTTGATCTTGTACATAAGGTGATGGGGTTCAGGCTGCGGTGAAAAGGGAGAGAACCATTCTACATAGGCAAGGTGTTGCGGTGGAGAGCGACCCGGAGAAAATAGGGTTTTAAGTTGGCGGGGTTTGAATGAAAATACAGCACGAATCTGTGCAACACGATAGCCTGCAAGCGGAGTTAACCTCGGAATGCTTCAATAGTCAGAACTACTCACCCTCGACACCGGTCATTTCCCCGAGGCCGTCGCTCAAGTTGATCAGTGCCGTATCAAAGCGACCGGCCAGTTCGTTCCCATTCTTCAGAATTTTGGTCGGCTGGACATGAATGGCATCGACGACAGAATCGCTCGGCCCCCCGTCGGTGTATGGATCTTCGGTTGTGTACTTGATTTTGTGGAAGACAGGCAATGTGTTGAAGGGCAACGCGATACTGGCGGACTCGGATTCCACTTGAGCCGGGGACAGAGCAGGGTTGTTGAATTTAACAATGAAGCGGGTGAGGGCATCGCGGAAGAATGTTGCACCATAGTCGGAAACGAGTTTAGTGATGCGAACCGATTTATGAGTGGGGTGCTTCGTCATTTTGAGCTGGCGCTCGTATACAATTCCCGGAGGCAGAGTTTCCATCGCAGGTGGTGCTGGACAGCCATCCAACCTCCATTGGATATATTTCTCGTGCCGGAATATTTTCTCCTTGCGTTCCAGCCAGAGTGTCATCTGCGGAAACTCGTCCTTGAAATTGGTGGACCGGAACGCGTCCTTAGCGAGATCGATGTGAAGCCGTTCGGTGTATTCAGTGTTGTAATTGTCCGTGGTGCCGAATAAATTGATGTACATGATATAGTGAGCGCAGGAATGCAGTTTCGGAAGGTTGAAATCGCTGCGGACGCCTAGATCTATAAATATACTCTTGCTGTCGTGGAAGCGCTCTAACGCGTTCCCCAAGTGGCCCAGAGTCTGTGTTGTATGCATCGGATACTGTGCCTGATAAACGAAATCTAGAATGCCACGAACAGCACCAACAAGCTTGTCGGCGGAAAGATTGTCGGGGAGGCGAATATCAATGATGATCCCGAGGAGGAAGCGTGAAATCTGGTCGTGCTCCTTCCCCGTAACTCTTGAGAGATTCGAGATACCACTCATGAAGAGCCGGATATTGTGGTTAGGGGGGAGACGCCGACATCGCGCATCAATTTCCTCTTCACCGCAACAAGACTTGATCCAAGCTATAAGATGTTTGACTATTCCTTGGTAGAGTTGGTGGAGGATGTCAGGGCTGATGGATCTGAAAATATTGGTGTAAGGGAGACCCTCCCAGAAGGGGTGATATACAGGTTTAATGCCCGCATCCGCGCACGCCTGGGCATAAATTGTTGGCCCATCGTCCAACATCTCAAGCGCGTCCAGGATACGCTCAAGATCACGGAGTGGGAAGCCAGTTTCCTCTCCGAGCTCGTCCCGTGGTGCCTCGCACGTCGGGCACTCCCCCGTCTTCACGGTCGTTACCAGACATTGTTCAGGATAGTCGCCAACGAATGTTGCATAGATAGGGTGGCCGCGACGGGTGACACCATCTCCACTCGTCATTGGCGTTCCTATAGCACCTGCAATCTTCAACGGCGCCAGGATGTATGACATACAAGAATGGAAGACGTTGGCTAGAATGCGACGGCGGGCCGCGGAATTTTTTACATGCTTCATACGTGATGTCGGGAGATATCCGAGAAGCACATATCCGCGGCGGGATGGCTTGCGTCGAATTTCCTTGGGGATGTTGCCGATAGTCATGTAAACGGGGTAGGCGGTTTTGTTCCCAAAGACCGTAAGCTGTGTCTTGTCTGAAGAAATTATTATGGGAATGATCGTCGCGCCGGGGTGATCCTTCTCAACCGCTTCCTGTAAAATATATCAGTCTGAGCCCAGGAATTCTGTGCGCTGGCACTGACCTGCGTGCTCCACCACCATTTGCCCGTATGCATGTTGTGGTACATGCGGATCGTTTTATCCTTGTCGATGTAATGACGCTCTGGCGCCACGAAAAGGTATGGAGCAAATGCCGTATCACCCCACAACGCGCGAACACACTCCAGTATGTCTCGCGAGTAGAGATGAAAAACTTCTCCGTTCACAACAACCTCGGATCGTGTAAACTTGGGACGGCCTGGAAGCTTCTCGTCGATAATTTTGTTGAGTTGGACAGAGTTCCCATAAGATAAGCCCAGTGAGGAACGCACCTAAAATATGTAAATAACCCCGGTAAATGATCAGAACAAACTCAACATACCCCTTCAACGTTCAACAAATCAGTAAAGGCCGTTGACCCCGAACCACGGAGTTTAGCCCATTTTGCGACCTCCCAGTCCAGTTTGGAAGTAAAGGGGGCATACGGATTCGTGGGGGAAGTGGAGCCGATGAGCGTAGACTCGTACATTTTTTCTGCATGGGGTACACGCGCGGCTGAGATAGGTTTCCCAGCAAGATCACTGGGATACTTCTGAACGATAGGTTTATGATGAAAGCGATCTTCAGCAGCTTTTCGTGCTGCCTTCGACGGTGCAGCAGTCTTTGGCAAAGTTTCAGTATCGCCCATCGTAGCATCTTCGTTAGGCGCCGCAGCCGAGTCCACAGGTTGTCGAAGCGGCTCATATCCGTTCGCAAGATCGGCTCCATCTTGCGCAGTAATTTCCTCGTCATCATCGTCGCCACCCTCCGCAGGATCACCGCTCTCATCCTCACTATCTGAATCCACATAACCGAAGTCCTCTTGGGTGTATTCCCCTGCAGCACCGAAAAAATCGCCCTCGAATGCAGTATTCCCGCGGGGGAGACCGTGATTCTCCGCATCACCAAATTCCGCTTGACGCGCCAAATCCGACAAGTCGGGCATGGGTATATCCCATTCAGGACCGAGACCGCTGGCGTTTGCACGCTCAAAAATGGCCTTGCATGCCAGATTGTTCGTCTTCTTCAAATGAAGTGTATAGCCCTTGGCTTTGTAGTCAATGTTGCAGCCCTCGCAGACAGTCATGGCAAAGGACAAGATGCATTCAGGTACCGGCAGAGAATTGACACGACAAAAGGCGGTAAATACCGGTACCCGTACGGCCGCGGCCGTCGCCCACTGGTCAAAGTTGTGCCGCTGCGCCCTGGCCAAAGTTTTGCCGCTGCGAAGTATCGGTGAAAGCAAGTGCAAACATGAGCCCTAGAAATTTTCCTGTCTCCCACCACGTCGTACTCACCTTCCTTTCCCCCACTCGTTGACCCCGCGCTCCACCCTAAAACTTCTCATCGGATTATCACCATGTCCTCAAGGTCACTCACCACTGCCCAAAAAAGCGCTGCGACGCGCGCTGCCAAACTCGAGCAAAAGCGCTTAGAAGACATCGCTTTCATTGCACAGAATCGTGAGCAAATAAACCGAATAAATTGTGGCTGAACTCACCCATGTCTTGTTTTTTGTCAGTCGGTCCTCGCCAGGCCAAGAAAACGGCACAAAAAAATGCTAGTAAGTCGGCCCTTGCATCTAGTCTTTCAGATACATGACCAGGCCTCACTCAGTCTGGAATGGAGGCCAGCCATCTCGCAAGCGGACCTCTTCGACGCCACAAGCATCCCAGATCACCAAGAAAGCCCGCGAGACTCGTGAGTGACTTCCTCGTGTCCAATCCATTGCGCAGGGATTCAAGAGATATCTTCTAGCAGCCGAGGACGACCAGGATCTCGCAGAGGTGGAGTCAAGGCCGACACAAGCAAAGTTGAAGCCGAAGACGTCGAGAAGTAAGTCCGCCCGTCACGCACCTTGCCAGCGAGATTGTGACTGCGTGTGACACCGCTAGGTGTGTACGCTGCTCCCCCCATCGACATCGACTCGGAGTCTGAGCCTGAGGAGGCACCCTGCGGAACAGAAGGCTGGTATGTCATCTCATTTCGTTTTCATATCTCTCTTTTGTAACTTTCCTTTGGCAGTCAAATCCAAAGGGAAAGCCACGGCGGTTTCCAAGCCCGCCGCCAAGTCCCAGCCTGCGAAAGTTTCGAAAGCTCCGGGTACGTCTTCACTTACACCTCCCATATGAAAATCTGATCTTCCTCAGTCGCATCCACTAACAAAAAGGTCGCGGCGCCGGCCCGGAGCTCGACTAAGCTGGTAGCTGAATCAGCGTCTGAGGAAGAGGAAAGCTCCTCAGCCGAGGAGGCTTCCGACGAAGCGGAGCTCAGCGATGGCAGCGGCGCCGAGAATGACAACGACCAGGCTCCAGATGAGGAGGAATTCCTCAACGAGGTATGTGCCGTATCCATCATACACATTCTTTTCTTGACAAGTCGGAATAGCGTCCACAGATGATTACAGCCAAAAGGCGTGCTCCTCCCGCCAAGACTGCCCTCGAGGACGCCGAATCGGGCATGGATTCGGACAAGTCGCGTGAGATTGACGAGGTCGCACCCGTAGGTTTTCATTGTATCCTGACAATTTTATTAAAAGCACCGCAACCAGAAAAAGTCCAAGCCCAAGCAGCCCGCCAAAAAAGCGGCTGAAGATCTCTTTTCGTCTTCGGAGGACTCAGATTATGTATGTTATTCATTTGCGTTTTGTTTCGGAATTCATTCTTGGCAGATGGTCGGGGCTCCAATTGAGTTGACCACACAGCGCGCCCGTTGGGCCACCAGGGACAGCGACGACGAGCTGCACGAGGCGATCGCTGATGCCCTCGTGCGTATTCCGCTTGATGCTCGTAGCCGCCGTTCGTCCACAGGCTCTGGGTGGTCCTCGGGCAGGGACCTCACCATCCCGGACAGCGAGCCCGAGAGTGATGCGGTGTCAGAGCCGGAGGTTCCCCAGCCCCGTGTAAGTCCTAATCTACTCATTGAGGTCGTACCCTCCTCATGTCTCTCTCTCTGGCAGACAAAGAAGGTCTCCGCTGCTCGCCAAAAAAAGGCCGACCTAGAGGTATGTCATGTTTACAGGCTCGGATTCCGCTCATTCGTATTACAGAAGCCCGAGGTGCGACCGGCCCCTGCTCCGGCGGCTGCGCCCAGTAACTCGGCCATCGTGGCCGCTGCTGACCGTCCCGAGGCGAGCTGGGATCGTTCTACACGGCTTGTGCTTCCCGCGCCCAACAAAGATATCGGGCTCACCGCGCAGCACCCCGAGGTTCAGCTCATGCTTCGTGGCACCATCGACGCCCAGCGCATGGATCTCATGATCGAAGACTTTTATCCTACCATGATCACCCGGGTCGGCTTCATACGGCCCAAGATGATCGCTGCCGCTGATATCCACCCGTCGACCACCCACGTCAAGCAGCGCCTGATGGTCGACCCGAAGTTTGCGGCAATCTTGGCCCCCATCGTGAGCTGCTCCGAGTTTTTCCCCATCCACATCCCATATTCACCGCTTTCTGACAGCCCCTCGATCGCATCAACATCCAACGCGGTGATGTGAAGCGATGCGCCGTTAGCATTGTCATCTCAATGTACAGGTTGAATGACTTGACCCCCGCGGAGATCAAGGCACGCGTTGAAGAACTCCTCAAGGATCATCGCTACATATTCCCGGTGGACCCCATTACGGTGATTCGCGCCCATTACGATGAGAGTGTGATGGATTGTTGCTGATATCATTACAGGGACAGATGCAATTGTCGTTGCCTTTCCACCACGGCTCCATCAAGCTGGTCATCAAGGACCAGATGATGTCGAGCACTGTCTTCAAAAACCGCAACTACGACCGCCTTCCTGCCAGACACCCGAAGCACCCTACGGCACGCGAGGTAGCGGACCCTATGGTCGCGATGGGTGCGACAGCGGTAAGTTTTTCTCTACGGCGCACTTGATACCTGTTGATTTATATCATTTAGATCTACGCATCCCTTCTGGAACTGCGTATGACCGGTGAGCGCCAGCCCATCGCGTTCACTGAGGATGCCTTCGAAGACATCTATCGCATCCATATCAAGACTCTCGAAGACACTCGTGCCGCCGCACCAATCGCTATGCACAAAGTTCTGCACCAGCTTTTCAGAGATGTCACGTATGTATTGCTTTCGTGTTCGGCATGCGCTCGTTTCTGATGCCTAAGATTACAGTACTAGTGCCCAAGCTGTTCAAACTGTCGCCGGAAGCTCCGCCACCCTCATCAGCCTTGTTGATGTGCCTAATTCTGACTAGTTGCGCGCATCTTGAATTCTTTATACATTGCCTACATCCATTACATACATTTAGAGTATTGTAGCCGCATTGTGAATGAAACCGTTTTTCCGCTCCTATTTTGCTGGAATCAGAACTAAGTGTGTGCTAATATGGGGCAATATTTGGCGGCGACAGCAGGTAAGTAATCATCGTCGAAAGTCCCCCGACTTGGACCGAAATTAGTGGTAATTTTTTTGCCATGTTACTAGACCCCTAATGGAAGAAATTGAAGAAATTCGAGTGAATTAGCGCGAAGTTCGGGGTAATTCAGAGGTATTACCATTGGAGGGTTCTCCTGATGTTGGGCAGGCAGTCTCAGTGTAGGTAGTGCTTGCTGCAGATAGGAGCCTTAGCCGACGCGACGCGAGGCAAACACACGTCCGAAAGGCAGTGCAGGCCTTCGGCCGAAAGCCTCACGTGAAAACCCACGTGACAATATCAGGTGATTTTTCAGGTGACTTTTCAGGTGACCTTTTAAGTGGCTGTGTCCGTAGTGTTTTTATATATAGTGGGTACTGGCAATCGGCCTAAATAAATGTCTGTATGTACATGTTTGGTCCGCCCCAAGATCCTGATTTCGATGGCAAATCCACTTTCTGGTGGCCACAACAATTCAGAATGGAATCTGAACCACCCAAATTACTCCATATATGCACATCTTCATATAAAAAACTTCACTTGGCCCATGTACATCCTTGAACTGAATTAAATCCATCCACAAAATGTGAACAGAATCTTTGCATGCCAATGTGGCCAAATTCTGCATATATGGAGAAGATTTCCTGGATTTGAGGATGGCATACTGTTTAAAACTTTCTAATTCTGCGTTATGCAACACTTTAAGTCCATACAACTCGGGGAACACTTGCAATGTCATGAATGTTGCACGGCCAGTAATAGGTGACTCCAAAGCCCTAGAGACCATAGATCAAGAGGGTATGGTGCAGAACTACTAGTAATATATCAATGAGGTTAAATGGGATGCTGAAAATCCCTGGATATCCAGAGGGAGAAGCTATACATGCGAAATGAAAGGACGCGACGCGTTTGATGCATTACATAATCACTGATCACCGCCGTTTTGAAGCTATCTCCGGAGGTCGGTGCAGCCTTCCACACTCGAGTTTTGACTCCGAAAAAATATGGAGAGGTCATATGTGATCCATGTGCGTGTATTCTGCGCGGTAGAATTTTAAAAATCATCTTGGAAAGCTTTGGCTGAAACTGCAAAAAATCAACGAGGTCAAAATTGAGAATTCTGCCACGCAGAATACATGCAAGAGATCTAAAGAAGACAGTCCCTCACCAGAAATTTGGCCCCAAACTAGGTTGTTGTGGCTGCACCGAGCTCGCGAGTAATTTGCCATGATTTCCGTGTTTGACAGCATTACATAAGCGCCATCAAGACCCGTTGCATTGCCAGTGCCCATATATAGGATAGGATAGGATAATGCCATGATAGTATATCTGCGTGCAGGAAGGAATCGCTCGTTGGCAACCACACGGTTTTCGGTTCAATTGGGAAATAACAACGCCATCAAAATGTCAGCACTATGGTTTCTTTGTGCACCCATACTTGATGAACGCTGAGCAGAAAGGCGACTCTTCTGAGCCAAAAGGTGATATCAGTCTTTGGACTTGAAGGGTTACTCAGCAGGATTATTATTATAGTCATCGATCCCGGCGTTGAGGCCGCGGTTCCGAAGATTTGGGTAGTGTACGTGGGTGAAAGCAGAAAACTACGACAAGGCCCTGGAAGATAGATATGGAGGGCATGTTCGTATTCGTAAGCTTCAAGTTTGCCGATCAACACAACGATCGGGATGATGCAAGGCACATCGACCGGCGATGCCGGGAGGCGTCTGTTCATCTCGTAGTCCAGTTCCTTGAATGCTGAGTATGCGACCCTCTCCCATTCAAAGCCGTCGAAACTATTGAAAAAATCGCAACCGAGGTTCCCGAAGCACCAATTCACGAAACTCACCAGATCAGACTCGCTCAGTCTATCCGAGATCTATTCTCAACCTCGGGCCGTGAGGATCTTGCAACCGCGGTAATCAACAAGAGAATTTTGCACCTGTATACCGGAGGGAAGTGGTGTGTTTCCAGACTCGAGATCCCGCATTGCATGGCTCGAAAATGTGGTCGCCCGTAATGTTGCCGCGACTCCCGATTCCGACCCCCCGAGTCGACTTGGTGGAGTCGACTTGAGAGTCGAGCCGAGTCGAGTTGGTGGCACGACTCCGCCCGACTCCGGAGTCGAACGAAGTCGACTCGCCTCGACTTCGAGTTGACTTGAGTCATTTTCAGTGGGATGCATATTTTCATGACTTTCTGGCTGCCTAGACCATCCCAGATGGCTCTGATGAGGTTAGAGCACTAGTATGAAGGTAGTCAAGTCATCATCGAGCCGTTAGAAACTCACATCAGTGTGCTGGATTTTTTGTAGCATAGGCGTGACATTCTCGAGATCCCTCAAAAATATGCCCGCTCATGAGATATCAACATTTTCTCTCCTCAAAAAGTTTTGAAAGTGCGCAAAAATGTTGAATGAGATGTTCCAGGCACTTGTGAGAATCATCTCGGCGCGGACATTCAAGACTCTTCTGCTTTCCACAATTATTTTATGCTGTTATTTGGCCTCTTTGGCACTAGTTACTTTCTAATATGTATGTATAGTCCATCTCCTGTAATTTATCTCGGAGTTTCTGAAGCATATTTATCTAATTGCCGACTTGAAGTTGAACGACTCAAGTCGACTTGGATCGACTTCGAGTGACTTGCACGCGACCAAGTCGAGTCGAGTTGAGTCGAACATGTTTTGAAGTCAACTTGCTGGCAACATTAGTCGCCCGGGAGACAATCAAAACCACAAGGCTTCATGGCTTACGCGGATAAATTATCTGCATGTGTGGATTCCACGCCCGTCTTGACACGCCTGCACCCCATTATCGATAGCCTGGATTCCTTGCACCCTAATCACATCGAAACGGCCGGTAGGTCCCCCCACCGTAGTTCTGCCATCTTTTCTCATGTTCGTCTCAGACAGCGTGATAGCCTTGGAGGAAACAAGGGGTGGTACATCCGACTCAGGATAGTCTGAAATAAGTAGCCTTGTAATATTGGGACAGCGATGAGCAGGTGAGACGTATATCTGCATATAATTTCGGGTATTGGCCTTTGGAAAGGTCGGCCTTTAACCATGATAACTTGGTTGGTGTGAAATAATTGCTCGTAGTCTGCCTACAGGTGCTTTCAACATTCGATTGGCAGACAGGTCCATAACTTATAAGAACACTGGTAGACAGCAGCTGTGAATGGGTAATGCTGGCATATGATTTGTGAGGCATAGACTAAGCTATTTTCGGGGAAATAGGGACGGAAAGTAAGGCCGCAGGTTCAACAGCTAGTGCGATATTGAGTTGCCGAATGTGAAGCTCCGTGGTTGCAATGAGTGCACCTGCAAAGTAGCATCCGCGGGGATCTGCAAAAAAATATGCAGGTACTGCCCGCTAGACTTATCAAACCATTAGTAAGAAAAATATTCTACGTGTGTTGCAGATAATGAACTCGGAATAAATCCCGTCCCATATAGAGAACGGCAGGACGCTTACTCTAAAATGTGAACCATGGGCAGGCCATATATAATTATTAGTAAAGCATCCCGAGCTAGAGTTTTCAAGACGAATTCGTTTGCAAGAATAAATACTCTATTAAATATGCTGATTCGAAGGACTCTGTCCATGCGAACACTCTGTGGGATGACGAGTGAAGGGGAAAAAACAGGGTCAGGATTATCTCCTTGCACCTAGAAAACACGCCGCATGATGCCCATAAGCACAGGAGGGGTAACCAAGCTCCGCTGTTCATAATGGGGATGCCGAGGACTTCAACTGTTCGCCGAGTTAGTTGCTGTCCTCGTCGCCCTGATGTCACGGAACTTGAAGCAATATGGCTGTGAGATTTGGTTTTGAAAAGTAGGCTAGGGAGTCGAAAATCCCGTTGGGTAACGCTGCGATTGGTACCGAGTGTGTTGGCGAAGCGAAGCGACCTACAATCTCGACAGAATAAACCTCGGTGAGCCTTCAATGCGGCCGGATAAGAACTGGGCGTCAAACCGTGCGCAAGGGAAATTTTTGAAAAGAAGACTGCGCGGAGTGGATATTGGGGTGGACCAACGGGGGCGCGATCAACGACGAGCGGGATGAGAACGCAAGAATGCTGTGGTGGCGCGAAGAAAACCAGCGTAAGTACCTAATCTACACAAACAATGCCTCTAGCCTACTACGACACAGCCACAGCCGCCTCCTGAACGCGCCGGCGGCGCGTTCGCCACTGCCACAATATCCGAGTCACTGAGATGTCCCGGAACAATAAGGCTGTGGCCAGACTTGATTTCCAAACAGGTTACCTATTGCCAACCACCGTCGGGAGTTCTGCGATGAGTGCGCAATTAACGTGGGTATGTGGTGGCGGTGTCAGAGATGATCAATCTCGTCGAAAATAACCATCGAGGCATATACAACCTCAGCTATGTAGATGAAACGAGTTTCAAGGATTGGACCTGTATCTGCGGGCCTGCAGTCATTGACGCATCCTATATGATGAGCCTGAACTGGACGTGAATCGGAGATGAAGGGGAGTCTTATTTTGTGATTCAGGTGTTAGTGGCTCAGCGGTACCTTCTGAGTTTTTCCTCGCATAAGTGAAGCACCGGTACGAGCACTGCTTAGACATGCTTCTGGCAGAGGAAAGACATTGTGGCACTGGCGCGAGCGGCATCCGTGGAATCCCAACGCGATTCAGGCGTTAGTGGTTCAGCGGCACCTTGTAACTTGTTCGTTTTTTCTTGAAAAGGTAGAAAAGAGCACTACGTAAACGTGCTTCTGGCAGATAAAGAGACTGTGGCGCTGGCGCGGGCGGCATCCGTGGAATCCCAACCGCCGGGTGTCGCGCGTTCTCGGAGGTTGATTAGATTCCTTCTGTCTGAGTTGGCGTGGCGGCGTGTCCGACGGACTGTGTCGCACTTCTATCTACATGGATGGGTCATCATTGCTCAGATCCTGTGGAGACAAAACAAACACGCACAGTCTTCGCCCCTTGTTAATCGAATAAAAATAACGCTCGAATTGATGTGGTGTACCAATCTTCCGTACCGGGCGGCCGAAGTACCGTTCCTGTAAGCAGTGTGTCGGATGAACGGGACGAACGGGACGCCACATGATCAGATTCCGCCGCCAGAACAATTCGAAATAAAAACAGGGCTAACGTACTTATTTGTGTGTCCACTGGCAAAATTACCCATAGGCGGGGCGAATGAAGGTTTACGCGGGCCTAGGTGAATGAAACAAAGCCGCAAAGGGACGCCATTCGGTAGCCTCAGGGAGCCGAGATGGGGACGTTAGGCTAGCATAGCACTACGCTAAAAAGTGGAAAGAACCAGATCGGCGGTACCTTGTCCTCAGTAAGGAAACATTCTCAGAAAGGAAAATTCCTCAGAAAGGAAACCTAAAAAAAGGGGTCTCTGTTACCGGAGATTTAGCTTGTCGTTTGATGACCGTGTCCACAGCCAGCGGACCTGTTCACGTATTTATATCGGATCTTCCGCAAGATTGCAGTCCCGCGACGTTTTTGTTTACGAGAGTCTCCGTTAGGTCGGCAACAGATGGATCGATGTGCCACGAAGAAGGTAACATCGGCCCGGGAACACGTTCTGGAGATTGTGGCGTGGGGGATTTCCAACGAGGTAGTCCACCAGCGCCGGAGAAACTAAACTTGGCAGCTAAACAAGGGGAAGAGCTTGAAAATTGTCTTGACGTCGTTGCGTAGGACATCCTTAGGACAGGGAATAACGGTTGTCGCCAGTGACGGCGAGAATTGCGATATCAACGCGATGTTCGCTACGAGCCTCTCGGCGCATGTCATCCCCGGCGCATTGAACGCGGGGTGCTCGGGTATACGTACATCCAAGGTGCTGTGGGGTCACCGCCCGCAAAACTTACTCCCATGCGAAGCAAGGAGAAAAGGTTCAGCAATTGGCAATTAGTTACCCGACGGCAAACCGGTGGCGAAGGCGGTCGTGGGTTTCAACTGGATGAAGTGCCGTCTATGAGCAATCATCCTACCAGCGGCGTAACTGAAATGCACTTTAGACGGTAGAACTGCAATAACGGCGAGTCTGGGGTTTTGGCGATGAACCAATGTATCAACTAGTGGACACCCAGAACCGATGGGCGCTCCGAGTCAGCGCCCTCGAAGACATTCCGTGACATGGCTCGAATGTTTTGTGGACGTCGCGAGATTGTGCCGTTGCCTCAACGGAAGGAACTTGAAGGCGCACTAGGTATCTATTTAACAGAACGGCATGCCACTGACAGGCATCTTCTCGGACCTGGACACTGTACACCACCACCGATCCATGCCCTGAGTGCCACGATCGCGGTCCTCATTTAGCCTTCTTCCCACCTAGGTAATTAACGAAAAAATTCGAGCCCGGGGTGCAGACGGTGGCAAGGATGTCGCAGGATTGGGCGGCGGCAAAGACAATAGGCCTTGATGCGATAAGGGATAAGGGACAGCGATAATCTCAGGATCTTTGAAATGCCGTGACTGAGAAGTAGAAGAATCAGGCAGCATCGCCCGTGTTTGGTCATTGAGTGGGAAAAGTTTTAGAGCATACAACTTACGTGAAAGCAGTCCAAGAAGGTGAAAGCAATCCAAGGTCTAGCACAGAAGGAGATGAGAAATTTCTAGGTATGCGGAATTTTTTCTCTTGATCGGGTCGGAACTAGGACAATGAGAGGAATGCCGCCTGATGATAGATACCACAGAAAAATATGAGCACCATGGTGTCAGAAGCAAGAAACGTGTTTGGCATCATTTCGTAAACAACCGTAAAGCCTCCTTCCTCTTGACGCTCATGGCGACTGTCCTCACGAAAGCTGTCTGCAATGCAATGCAACGTATTGCACCACCCATCTTGGCGGCTCGGGACAATGTATGCCTGGGACAATATCCATTGACTTTTTCGGGACAGGTGCTTATTGTCCCGGAAAGGTCGGGCTCATTCTAGGTTCTTTTTGCATTTCGGGGAAGGAATTTCTCTTGATAGAAGCTTAGAATCTCCGGTGAAAAATGCCACCGCGGCCGCGAATCGTGTGCTTCTCACCATTGAGTCTATCTTCTCACCAAACCGCTGTGTTCCGGTCTAACGCTTCTCAGTATCACGCCCGCTGTCTGCGAAGAGGCGATCTCCCATGGTGTTTCCATGATCGTATCATACCACACACCAATTTTCAGTGGCTTGAGATCGCTGACACTGGCGACACCGCTGCAAGGGACGCTCCTGCGCTGCGCGGCCGCCGGAATCTCCCCCACAGCGCGTTGGACGGTGGCGGCATCAACGACTGGCTGGCAAAATGTATTGGTGCGGAACCGCAGCAGGTCGTCTGTCTAGAGACGAAGCCGGCGACCCAAGCGATTGGCGGCGACGGACGCCGTGTGACATTCAACCCGCCTATCTCGGAGATGCTCGAGGGCCGAATCAAGAAAAATCTCAGTCTGTCACAAAGTCAGTTCGGTTCTTTCTGTGTATACTAGTGTACATCCATTGACATTTCTATTTATTTAATCCCCGACAGCTCACTAGTTCAGGTGGCGTACTCCCCCGTGAGGCCCGATTGCCTTGTGAACAGCGTCGTGATCTGTGTCGGCGCCGGAGGGTCTATGTTCAGCAGCAAGGGCACCGATGCCGATGTATACTTCACCGGAGAGATGCAGCATGTAGGCCCGCCTTCCCGTGTATTCAAGGATCTATCATTCACGCATTTACTTTTAGCATGACGTACTCGCTGCTGTCGCCGCGGGGACGCACGTCATTCTCTGTAGGCTACATATTTTATACTTCAGAGGAAGGGTGTCGACTACATTCGCAGGCGGGCACACCAACACCGAGCGCGAATATCTCCCTACTGTCGCAACGAAGCTGCGTTCGGAACTTAAGACGGCGTCGGATCCTGTGCTGGGTCACGTTGAGGTTATTATTAGTCAAGTTGATGTACACCCCTTGCAGTTTGTGTGAATTCGGTCTCTTTCGAGGTCAATTTCATCGTGCCCTCACAGCTCCCATACTCATTCAAAGCTCACCTCGCGCCTCACACATGCACCAGTGGAAAGATCCGCACCATAAGATCCGCACCCACAAATTCTATTATTTCTGCGTGCGGCAGTCTGGAGTATTAAGCGGGTGGCGGCGGCCTATCACGAGCTGATTAACGAGGGACCCACCCACCATCGCCGATACAGACTACCTCGATTCTATTGGCTGCACCCCCGGCGGCGCTGGTACCTGGTTGCGGCGGAGGGTCGCTGTCATGGTCCCGGGATTCCCACTGCTGCGCGCAGTAGCGCCGAACTTGTCAATGACGGACGGCGTTTTGCGCGCGGATTAACATAATTAACGTCTTCCCACCCTACAGGCAGCACGTGAATGAAATGGCGGAAATAGCGGGTGGTGGGTTGAGGCAGGCGTTTTCTCGTGCCTATGCCTTGATGGAGCCCTCGACGACGCAAAACCGTGTTTGCGGCGTACCTCGGAAGCTTCAAGATGGCTACTACTTAGAGAGGTCTCATGTGAACTGCAACAACACGAAATCCCCTTGAAGAAAATTGCCGGGGGTTCCTTCTCGCGCCTTGGGGTTGTTCCGCACCTATTCAGAGCAAGTGAAACCCAGCTGGAAAAAGCCGAACTGAATGTATTTCATTATACAAGCGAGCTGGGGTATTCCCGAGCCTGAGAGCTTCGCCGTCTCGCAAAAGAAGCCAAGCTCGGCTTGCTTAATGTAAGGCTGTGAAAAGTGTTCCAGTGAGGGAATGTTCGGGGATAGCGCAGAAAAGGCGCACGGATGGATTAATGCTGAAATTCATCCTTTGAAATCCAGTTACTCGGGTGTTTCTTGGGTTTTCCTCGATCCTTTCGGCGAATCAGGTGCTGCGTCCACCCGGCAGACCCCGGACGCTTGTGATTGATGGCCTCGGGCTTTGGCGCGGTGTCCCGAAGATAGCGGAAGTAGGCTTGAGCTCCGTACACAGTTGAACAGGCGGGGGAAAAAATATCGACGCGTTCTGTTGTGTCAAGTTTGTGCAACTTTAGCTGACGCGTCTTACCACGTGATCGTGCCAAACTCGATTTGCCACCACGACTCCAAGCGCCGTTTCTGTCAATCCAGCCGAAATCCTGATTGTAAAGCCAGCTGTCAGCGTCCTGCAGCTCACAACTCAATTCGGGCGCGATATCGCGACATCAGCACCCGTCATTTGCTTTCCGCTTTTCTGCGACGATTTCACTTCTACGAAGTCGGATTTCTCTTGATTGTGCTCCATTATGGATCTTTATACCTTCGTGTTTCTCAAATGATGCGCAACTCTTCGAAGCGGATATCAGAGCCGGCAGCGGTCCCCAGATTTTTCTCACTCTTCAAGTCGCTGGCCCAAATCTGCCTTCCGCTGAGGGTATCCCTGCTTCCACGTCCATCCAGAAATCTTTCCGATCTCATCTCAACCGCGTTCGCTGGATTTATAACCTCTGCCGATGATCTCCCAAGGGACGACTTCGCGACTCAAATCCAGTACACTCTCCTACAATCCTGACGACGCATGCGGAGGATAACTCCCGCTGTCCCCGCCGCTTTCAAGCATTAGACGGCGATGGATAGGATGCGTTGCTTGGATAAGTATTTTACCATCGGAGAACGACGCAGGGTTTATCATTTGCGCAATAAGGATGATCATTCCGCAGCGGAGGGATAGCCCTGCAATGCTCGATAATATATTCCTCCGAAATATTATCATGCATGAAATAATTCGCGGGCTCCGGGATGAATTTTGCTGGATCCGCGATCACTGGTTTTTACGGGCTGACGACACTCGCGCGGGCGACGGAGACGCAGAGCGCCTCCGCTGGGCCCTGGTGACGCGGAGCGAAAGCGAACCTTGGCGGCGTGGAGCGGATCCGTGTTCCGTTGCATCCCGGGTGTGCGCGGCGTTCAGCGTGCCACTATGTCCGTGGTTCAAACACGAAAGTCCTCGGATGTATGGTGTGGCGCCGCCCTCTTCCGCGAAGAACGCAAATCATCGGGCGCGTGTGGGTCTTGTGTGGCGGCGTCCAGAACGTGAGTGTACATTGCGCGTGTATTCTAGATCTAAGGCTTAATTGGCCTGGCGCAGATAATAATTAATCCGGCGTGCTTAATTGACTGCTGCGGACTGAGGCTCGTTATCATTGCGTCAGTATATTTATCAGGTCCCCGCGTATCTTTAGGCACTTAACACCGCCATTAACCCCCTCTGATGGACGGTTACTGTCCGATGCAACTGGCCTTTAGGTCGATGTCGGAGCCTAGGTATGACGAGATTGCACTCACAGCGGAGGGATATATCCCCAACTCCAGATTTTCCTCAGGTACGCCAACGATTGCAGATTTAAAGGGGATATCTGGTTTCCGAGTACCTTTAGGCGCATGCTTCCCGCCACTTAGTGTGTGATGCAAGTACCTTTCAAGTCGGCGCCACCATAGCACTGGGTGAGACAAGATCACAGACCCGGACTGGAGGCGTACATGATTTCACAATACACGAGGCACTCCCAAAAGTTGTGCCGACTGCGTTCAGCACGGACGCCCACGCGTACAGAAAGGCGCCAAGGACGAACAATGAAACGCAACCGGCCCGGTGACAACACTATCGGCTGTGAGATGAATCCAGCCTCCAGAAGGTTGCAAATTTATTTTGTCTACCCGGCAGAAGCGCTGGCCAACGCAGGTTCACAAATGCTTTTCCTTTTTAGGATACTGCTAATTATGTGCTGGTCGGATTTCTCCTCGCGTATATCGCGTGCCGCCAGGGCGAGTTAGTATCCAGCAAACCGTTTTGAATCGCTTTTGCACCTCTATCTCCGTGCTTCCGACTTGGCACTACATCGTGTACTCTGCATTCAACCAATTTTCTTTGTCCCACCTCTAACCGATGTCTTTTCTTCGCAGTGCGATCATTAGTTTCCCTGTGTACTCCAACTGCCCATACCGGATGTTTATAAGGAACGCTCCTTTGTGCTTCAACCAACCACCCTTACCTGGCGCTTGTGGGTTCAGTGACGTTGGTGCCTGTTGATCACGATCAGACGCGCGCGCTAAACTTCTATCTTTCTTTGTTCTCCCTGTGCAACACAACGTGTATCATCATCCTTGTGACCGACATACACACCCCGACGTCGGGGGTTTCGAGAATCGACCATGAGAGCGCATATGCGCAATTTACTCGTTAATTTACTTCCAGGGGATTCCGCAACGCTGTTGGCTGTCACGTTCGTAATCGCCACATCTCGAGTCTGTATCCTTCCGTAATGTCATCCGTAATGACAATGCCATTTGGGTTAGGCGACACTTATCAGTGGGTCACTCCAAACCAGATTCCCAATACATCCGACTCCCGATATAGAAAGATCTCCGCTGGCGAGATGATCAAACCGCATCTCCGGAGCACGGGGCGTGGCGCACCAGGATTACGAGAAGTCCCAGAATAGGTGCGTACAGACGAGTGGAAAACGAATAAAAGGCAGCGCGATTTGTCGTGTCGACCACCAACCCTATTTCCACACTCACCTCACTCAGCCTAACCCTCCAACCATCACCCATCCGCGTTATCATCCCATCCTCTACAATGCAGTCTACCTCCACCACCATCCCCACCGTGCAGCGCACCACCGCACCCGCCACTGTGACCACTACTCCAGCGAGCATGAGCGCAGAGGCCGTCATCGTCAACCACAACGGGCCCCAGTGCTGCCACTGCGGCTGGCGAGGCGGAGAGCACGCGTACGTCCCCTTGTTCTCTCTCGCGTCTTAAGATACGGTCCTAACATGATTTTTTTTACTGCAGTTCGAACTGCCCCTTCAGTACACCTATCTCTCTATGCACTTCACTTCAATCCTGATTATTCTTTCGTAGAGTAATCATCAGATCCTCAGACCTTGCACACAATCGCATCTAGGCTCTCAGAATGTATGTCGGTCTCGACCATTCATCCATCTGACACATCCTGATTGACGCGTCGCAGATCTTGTTAGAAGCGCCATTCAACTTTCGTCTAATCACCTACTTAATTGCGCGCGTCTTGTGCCTTGTACTATCATCTGTCGGTGGGGGAAGATTTCGTCTAATCACTTAATTGCGACGTACTTTGTACTACCATCTGTCAGTGTGGGGAGGAAGGGAGAGTGACCCGAGAGGAGATCAACATGCTTATCAGTGTAGGAACGGAGATAATTGAATTAAAGTTATAGGCTACCGTCAAACACCCCGTTCCTGAATTAGACTGCCCGAATTCACACATTCGTGAGTATTGACGTCAACCAAGTTACTTGTGACTCAATTTGAACGAACCTCGAGATGTCGATTTTCATTCCATGTCGAGGACACACTGGACAAAACCCGAGGCAGATGGATGTTAACTGCCTCGGGAGCAGTTGCGCGGTAGTTGCCGCGGCAGCTTTGAGGCAGCTGGCACCGTACTGCTGATAGAAGGAGGCCCATCAGCTTCACCGGCTCAACAAATTTTCCTCGGTGAGTCTCCGGTGAGTGGAATTGGTGGTCCCATGAGCTGACTGCTGGAGTTGCATTCAATATGTGTAACATGCCATGGTCAATATCTATAAACTTTTGAGCATGTCTAACATAGCTTCACAAAAATGAAGCCTCGAGGCCGACTGGAAGTGTCTTTGTCTCTTAGTTTAGATAGAAGTCTGTTAGCAATCAATGTTACTGGTTGAAGATGAACAACTGAACGAAGAGAGATAGTATATTGAGGTGGTCCCACAATTAATGCTGCCAATTCACTATGCAGAACATGGTAACTTATGTTGGGTCTAGGCCAAGTTATATACTGGTGGAACATGCATACGAGAGGCGGGCGGGAAGCTTAGATGATCAATGATATCCCCGGGCTGGACAAGGCAGCACTATCTTTCGTGCCTTGCCAACTGCCGGTGAACTGCCCCCGAGGCAATTACACTTGAACTGCCCGGTTTTTGCCTCCTGTGGGAAAGATTCAATTGGTATACATCTGCCGGGAGAGATTTGGTTAGAAAGACACAGAAGAAGTGAGGGGATAACCAATGTACCGATGATGAAGATCTGGGACTGGTTCAAGATCTAGGAACATTGATTATCGGAGGCTCGGATAGGAAAAGTTCTATTGAGTTGTTAAAGCCGGTTGTATGCCAGGAACGATAAACGGATAAACCGTTCATTGAATTGACACCCTGAAGACGAATCGGTCACTGGCAGGCATCCCGTCGGCACCAACTGCTGGGCCCTGCACCATGGTCCATGGATTTATGCGCGTCAGGTTTCTCAGGGACGCGTATCGACACGTACATAAATAACTCAAATTCGCGTATATTTATACTTGCTGAGCTATATTCAGTCCTGGGCATCTGACGCGAGATAAGCAACCGGGATAAAGCGCTTGACAGGAGATAAGCAGTATTAATAGTTAATAACAATTGTGAGTGAATTCGCGAATGCACAGTTGCCGAACGTGCAAGGTCACTGTTGTAACTATAGTACTGTAGGGTGGAGTTCTGATGCAAGTGGAGAGCCTACTAGCGGCGTACTCTCAATATATGTATTGAACTGGATCCGGGAGTCCGAAACGACCCAAACTCAATGACTCTCCGCAGTCTTAGCCGAGAAGGGGATGGTTTAATCAGCATAACGATTTTTTCCCTCCTCTTGATATCGCTCGATCCCTTACCTTCCAACCTCAGCGCTGAACGCCAGGCCACCATTGCATTCTTCCCGTTGACATCGAAAAAGGTCAAATCATCTCATAATCATACACATAAAACACTCCTCCTGTTTACATTTCGGCTCCTCGTTTTTAGACCCGCATCATTCATTCTCTCTCCATGCGGGCACCTCACGCGGTGGGCATCCCTTGGAACTGCGCTGCGCCCGCGATCGCGGGAATCCCGGTCCAGCGGTCTTTCACGAAGACTGGATAATAATACAACAGAATGAGCAGGCGGAAATTAAATATAAACCGACAATCAAGGTGAGGTGGGGATACCTAGAGCATTTCACGCCGACGAGGGTTCGAAGAGAGAAAGAAAGGAAAGGGACGCACGCTCTACGTTGATAGGAACCTGCGCAAAGTCGGAAAAGTTCCCTGTCTGAATGGCCTGCGCCTCGCCGAAGGCGGGGGTGAGATGCGTGATGGCGCTGCCGCAGTTGCTGCAGAAGACCCGTGTGACTGTGAGCGGTGGTCCCAGGTTTTTAGTATTTGCAAGTGAGATAAAAGGTGTACTGCGCGACGTACCAGTATTCCCCGACGGCGCCTTCATGTCGAACTCCTTCACGGGGCCGGTGATCGTCACTTCCTTCTTCGGGGCGAGGATATTCGTGCTGAATGCGCTCCCGCTCGACTGCTTGCAGTCCGTGCAGTGGCAGAGGACCTGGACGCCGAGGAGTCAGTTGCGCGCCTAAGGAAATGGAGGGAGGGGGGATGAACCCACCTGATCCTTGTGCGTCGACGCAAGCTCGATAGTGACTTGTCCACAAAGACAGGCTCCTTTGTGCGGCATTTTGGGTTGATTTATGTAATTTGGGTAGTTGTATTTCTTTAGGGAGGGGAAAACGGGCGATGAGCTAGAGTGAGAGACGCTCTTATATGTGTGGGTGGAGCGCAGGAAAGAAGCGTACGGCAAAGGGGAGAAGTTGGCAGCGGGGCCATGTGACTGGGCATGGGTTGTATTCTGTGGCGCGGATGGGACAGATCTTCCCACCCAGGTGAGACAACCAATCCAGTGTTCATGACGCCGGACACCCGAGACTCCGACCGACTCACTTGGCACACACAACGACAGGTATCGTATATTTCACTGCCAGGGTAGGTGATTCTCCTGGATAGAGGTGATCGCAATTCGGTACCTCGAATCATTATTGAAACCAGAGTTAGCTTCACGTCATGCAAGAAATCTGCACAAACAAGGGAGATTTGGACCGCTCCATTTCCAGTTGTCAGAATGAGAACGTGCAGGTAGGCGTGGAGCCGGCGAGAAAACGTGCGATGAATCCGCGCCGGATGTGGACCATCTTTATTCCTTGTCTACACATGTTCATATTCGATTTTTGTCATACTTTCACCTGCGAATGCTATATTGCATTGATGATCAAGTGAGCGGTTTGACTTAAGGATACGGAATGAGGAATCACCTCCCACGCCAAACAAATTTCAGCAAGCTACGAATTTATGCGCTCGTCGCATTTTATATTAATATTATGGTAGCTAGCAATCCTGAGTGAGACATGTTTGTGGTGATCCCTAGGAATCAAGAAAATCAGGGATCTCAATGAATCGCGCGCATTGACATCTCAGCCGCAAGGCGCTTCATCGGGTTGATCAACGGCCTGAATCTATTGTCTCCCTCTCCATCTTGTCCCTCAAGATCTTCGCGTTGAAAGTGTGCGCATGGGCCCTGCGTCGCGAATGATCTTGATATTGGAGGGTCGCATCTAAGAGCGGAGAAGCATTTCGTTATTAATGTCGTTCCGAATGTAGCTGTTCAGGTACCTATTGAAGAGAGATGGGTAACATACCCCTGATTAATATTTTATCGTCGCCAAGTGGTTAACCGGTGATGATTCTGCAGGAGTCCCGAAATTCTACAGCCTCAATGGCGAGATCTATCAGTACTAAGTGCAAATGGTTTTTCGTGTTTCGAGGCGCGAAGGCGGTCGAATTGCAGAGCGGAGGATGCTTTGATGATGGTGTTGAGTCTACTGAGACAAACTTTGAGATTGAACCACAAGAAGGAAACGAAAATTCGATGCAGCGACATTGGATGTCATTCAGACATCTCTCAAATAGTTGCGAAGAATTAAAAAGGAAATAGCAGGCTTTCAACGGGCACCCAAGCTCTGCATTCGCTGGGTCGCTAGTTGAGATTATAATGATCTCACACATGAAACCCCCACGCCTCGCTTCGACACCAAGTGGAATATTTGACTTTCAGGGAATAGACTGGGATAAATTGTGGAGGTGAAATTATGGGCTTATGTGTCAAGACATACCGAGCTTCGCCAACACCTTTTGATTGACTGTCATCAAAAGTCCAGTGCTGGCGTGTGCTGCTGGGTTCGAGCCTAGGAAATTGGAATGCTCTTGAACCATTGGATTCTTCTATACAGCTCTTGAACAGGTCGCAGTTATTCTGCGGTTGGAAGCACCGGACAGTGCGAGTATGGACATCTATGGGGATCAATTCAGTGCTGTGTTGGACCTTGGTCCCGGGTCAGTGGACGTGGAGGAAGCAGAGCGAGGCGAGTTGGAGGTCGGGGATGATGCATATGAAAACCGTCCATTGCACTACTGCCGTTTGCTTAATTCCGTAAAATGCGAAAAAGTTTCGCGGCTGCACGTGATCGTCGGCGGATGATGCCGGATGGTGCCATGCACCTGGGCTGCTCGGGGAAGGATCCAAACGGGATTTGTAGGCGTAAAAAAATCTCGTAGCACGCATACCTCCAGTTATTGTGGCTGAATGGCGCGCTCCAGCCACAAAAACAGTCGCATCCAAGAAGAGGCCGTGAACGTTCTTGCGTGCATCAGCAGTGGACCGGCGGAGGGCCCTCGCGCTGTCGTTAACGCAGACGCACTCAGCCATTCCACGACACTCCATTTACAATGTTGCCGACTCCTAAATGGGACAGATTTGAACTTTTTGAACTTCGGCATCCTCTGCCGACGATCACGTGCAGCTGCGAAACTTTTTCGCGTTAGCCTTCTTCGCGAGACCTGAAAGGAAAGGAGAGAGAGAGCGAGTTTGGGATCAAATGTATATTTGGGTCCGAAAGTCTCGAGTCGATCGTGGATCAGACTCAAGCCAACTACGAGGGACAGTATGTAAGGAGTAGATAAGTAGATATAAGAAACTGGAATAGGGACGGAGGGTGGGTCAAAAATATTGTATGCGACGACAATGATCTAGGTAACTGCGAGTGCAGTGTGAGACGCGGATGTCTACTGCTGTAACTCGCAGGTTCTATATACTGCGAGGAGAGGATAAAGGGATAAAGGGATATTTAAGCGACATCGAGAGGATGAAAGTAAGCGGGCGGGGTGAGAGTCCTGGGAGACAGCTGAAAGTAAGCGAGAAACACGACGCGCGAGTCGTGTCATATCTCGCGCGTCGCGTCGGAGAAATGAGGCCGGTCGTGGCTTGTTTGCTAACCACGGGCAATCCCTACACCACCACATATTGCCCATCCATTTTCACGGAATTAAGCAAACGGCAGTAAACTAATACTGTATTATTTCAATTCGACGAGTCACGTGATAAGACCTGCGCCAGAAAATCCCATAAATCGAGAAAAAACTATTGCCGGTCAAAAGATTTCGGTGTGACGGGTGACTGTTGAATTGAACAGTATGGTATACCGACGCGTCACGCGACGTTTGTTTGTGCTTGTGTCACGTGCCTCGATACTTTCTTCCCTTCTCGTTGAGGAATCTCTAACGTCTTCAATACACCCACTTGTTCTGGTACTTCCTTCCGCATCCGCTCCTTCCCTGCACATAACACAATCGCACAACCTGGACCGTTGATGATTGAATGGCGACCCCGAATCAGCCCGGTGCCATAATGTCCTCTCATGCGCTGTCACATTCGCGCCATTGGTTCTCCATGTTGGCCTCAAGGGTAGATTTGAGCTGCCGCCGCTGAACTGCGCCGACCTCCTTTATTCTATCTATTCAGACCGCCCGACATCTGGTTTTGCCTGGGAGCGCTTTGACCGCACTCGTCTCGTATTCACGTCAGAGACATGACTCGTTCACGTCGGAATGAACAAGGACGAAGGTGATCCACTATCTTTACACATCGTTTTGACAAAGCCTTGTGCTATTTTGTATCCCGGCGACCTCTGACCAGGTCACGTTCACCGCTCTGAGGCCGAAAATGTCTAAACTTGGTATCGACTGGGGAACCCGAGCTTGATGTGGGCCTCTTCTCGCGAGACAGCGAGTGAAACGCGTGGGTAACGATCTCGGTCGACTTTCCACTGGAATTCTATAAATTCATCTCGGGCATGTCAAGGCGAGGTAGGGAAACAACTATCCAAACGACCGACGTAGACCTTGGATCTATATAAGGCCTGAGTTGCCACTTCATATTCCCGTCTCAGAATGAGCGTCCCAATCCCCCAGCCCCCTTCTATCCCCTTTCTCGGCAATGTGACTTCTGTTGAAACAGAGGTGCCGCTCAACTCGTACGTGCTCTTAGCGAAGACCTATGGCGAAATATACCAGCTCAATATGCTCGGTTCGTAATCCATCTACACGTATTGCACATAATCCATTGACTCTCGATAGGCACGACCATGGTGGTCGTCACCTCGTATGCACTGACGCACGAGGTTTCCGACGAATCCCGCTTCCAGAAGCACGTTGCGGCAGGATTGCTTGAAGTCAGGAACCTCCTTGGCGATGCTCTTTTTACGGTTAGTCCTCGTACCACATCGAGCGGGCGAATTGTGCTCATATTCAAATCAAGGCATACAACGGGGAGCCCGACTGGGGCGTCGCACGTACGGACGATTGGCGTACCCTTGATCGGAAATTGATGACATTGACATTGCTCTTCAGATCGCCTGCTCATGCCTGCGTTTGGGCCCATTGCCATCCAGGGAATGATGGAGGACATGCGAGATATTTGCGACCAGCTTATTGTCAAAGTGCGTCCCTACTTGCCGGAGCCCTCCATCTGATCTCATGTCGCACATCATCAGTGGGAACGGTTAGTCTTAGAAGTGCAAATATTCCGCTACTTCTTTGACAACGGCACATAGTTTCGGCCCACACGCGGTCCTCGATCCCGCCGAAGATTTCACGAGACTCACACTCGACACTATTGCCTACTGCTCAATGTCGTACAGGTATGAACTTGACTCACTATTGTTGACTTCTATTCACGATATTGAATGTCTTTCACAGGATGAACTCGTTTTACTCCGTCAGTTCTCTCTCGCCATTATTCTCATAGTCAAATCTAAATTGACGTGCCCAACGCAGGAAAAGCCCATCCCCTTCGTCACCGCCATGGCGGACTTCCTTGCGCAGTGCGACCTGCGTGCCAAACGCCCGCGTGTGGTCCAGGCCGTGCTGGGACACAACGCCCAGTACCAGCAGGATATCAAGCTCATGAAGGACCTGGCGAATGAAAGTGCGTTCGACGGCAAGATCCTCTGGCGACATCCAGGTTCATTAATATTTAGTTACTGCGGAGCGTGAAGCGCATCCGATTGAGAAGAATGACCTCCTGAACACCATGTTGCACTCTCGTGATCCACAGACGGGCAGAGGAATGAATTCAGACTCTATTTCGCGCAATGTATGTAATGACCTCAATTCGGCTGGCTGTCTGACAATTACTTACGATGCGTCCTCAGCTTCTCACGTTTCTGATAGCAGGTACGACACCAGACGTTTAACTGAACGCTAACATATACATTCGGCTAGGACACGAAACCTCCTCTGGTACGTGGGAAATTAAAATGCTGCACCTTTCTGACGAGAGTTATAAACAGGCATGCTGACGTTCAGTATCTACCATCTCCTGAGGACCCCGGAGGCGCTCAGGAAATTGCGCGCAGAGGTCGACGAAGTCGTCGGGAATCGGCCTGTGCAGGTCGAGGATCTCAGCAAGATGCCGTACCTGAACGGTTTGTATATCTGCCTGTCTTTGTTACTTCACGTTGAATTGGCATGCACAGCGGTAATGCGGGAAACCTTGCGCCTCACGCCGACGACGTCCAAGCGCGGTGTTACTCCTCTTAAGGATACCACCCTTGGCGGGAAGTACTTTGTCAAGGCCGGTACGACTATTCTCGTCGATGTGTGGAGTATGCACCGTGATCCGCTGGTTTGGGGTGAGGACGTACGTGTCTGTTCAATACACCGACCGCTGGGGGTTAATTAACTGAACTAGGCGGAGACATTCCGTCCCGAGCGCAACCTAGACGGGAAGTGGGAAGCGCTTCCGGTGGGTGATCTACTCGCATCTATCAGAAATGTAAATTGATATACTGCAACCAGCCCCACGCGTGGCAGCCCGTATGTCTCTGTTTAAGATGGGAATTTCAGTGCGCCTAACATTCTCGATTTTTTAGTTTGGATTCGGGCTGCGAGGATGCATCGGACGCGCTTTTGCGTGGCAGGAAGTCAGGTGCGGCTTACTCATTGACGAAGGTTCCCTACTGATCCCCTTCCTCAGCCTGGTCCTAGCCTCCGTGATCCAGAAATTCGACCTATCCTTCGTGGATCCTTCATACAAACTTCAGTTCAAGCAAACGCTCACGATCAAGCCCAAGGGCTTCTACATCCATGCCCAACGCCGCACGGACAACGCAGTCTTTTACGCCACGCCGTCGTCGGCTCTGAAAAGCAGCAATGCCCAGAACAAGCCGTCGGCGCCTCCCACTATAACATCTTCGGCTTTTAAACCGCTTTATGTTCTCTACGGTTCCAACACCGGCACGTCCGAGGCATTCGCCCAGAGAATTGCGAACGAGGCGCCATCTTATGGTATGTCGTCCCGTTTTATTTGGGCCCAAAGAGAAACTAATCGCGAATACATAGGGTTCCGGTCGTCAATCGGTACTTTGGATTCCGCAGTCGGAAATGTCCCGACCGATGGGCCGGTAATCATAATCACTGCGTCATTCGAGGGTAAATACGCATCGGTTTTTAATCTTGAACGGATCGGCTTGGCTCACCCAGCGCAGGCGAACCCGCAGACAACGCTGCGCAGTTTGTCGATTGGCTGCGTCACATCGAGGGGAACCAGCTCGCCGGCGTGCGCTACACCGTGTTTGGGTGCGGCAACTCCGATTGGACGGCAACCTTCCAGGCGATTCCAAAGTTGTGCGATGAGTTGTTTGAGAAGAATGGCGCTCGCCGGATTGCCGCCCGCGGATGGGGCGATGCGAGCAAGGGCGACTTCTTTCAGG
This sequence comes from Mycena epipterygia, assembly GCA_029281465.1. Classification (NCBI taxonomy): domain Eukaryota; kingdom Fungi; phylum Basidiomycota; class Agaricomycetes; order Agaricales; family Mycenaceae; genus Mycena; species Mycena epipterygia. Next base: position 383,811 of record JARJCQ010000056.1, on the reverse strand, counting down.
TGTTCGATGAATTCGAGGCCAAGCTCTGGGAGACTTTGACAAAGGTCAGGATCCTTCCCATTTCATTTCTAGCGAATATGAAAACCTTTTGTTTGGTAGGAGTATTCGACATCGCGGTCAGAATCCCTTGCGCCGACGTTGGAGGTTAAAACTGTGGATGCAGGGAAGGAGCGCGCGGCTGCGCTCCGTCAGACAGATGCTCTCCTCGGTCGTGTGGTGGAGAACAGAATTTTGACGAAGGATGGACCCGTCAAGAGACACATCGGTAACTAGATTTTGTTTGAGAGGACCATAGTTACTCACGCTATCCGTGCAGAGTTTGAGCTCCCGGAGGGAGCTACTGCCCGAGGTATTACATTTGCTTTCTATACGAGTCGCTCCGAGAGCTGAAATTTACGATCAGCGGGCGACTACGTTGCAATGTGGGTGTTGTTTTATCGTCTATTGCTTTTCAAGGAATAATTGCTCGCAGTTTGCCCCAGAATCCTGCGAGGGACGTTCATCGTGTTCTGGCTCGCTTTGGTCTGTCAAATGAAGAGGAGGTGAGCTACTTGCAGCGTCGCATCGTACGTCTACTCACACCATAGCTACAGGTGGTTCTGACATCCATTGGCCCTACATCGCTGCCCGTGGACAAACCGGTCAAATTATGGGATATCCTGACGGGATACGTCGAATTGGCGCAACCAGCGACCACACGCGATCTTGGCATTCTTTTACAAGCTGCTGCCACTGACTCGACTCGATCCTACCTCAATGGGTTGAAGGCCTCATATTCTGATGCGGTCCAAGCAAAACGCCTGAGTGTCTTGGAGATCCTTGAGACCCACCGAGACATAAACGTATCCCTCGGATCCTTCCTCCAGATGCTCCCCGGTATGCGTGTCCGGCAGTATTCCATATCCTCCTCGCCGCTGTGGAATCCCGCCAACATCACCGTCACCGTTAGCGTTATCCAGTCTGAGAAGGGTACGGAGCCCTTCCTCGGTGTCGCCTCCAACTATCTCGCCAATCTGCGTCCTGGTGACCGCGTGCAGATGGCTGTGCGTCCGTCAGCGGCAGCCTTCCACCCACCCTCGGACCCGGGTACGCCCGTGGTGATGTTCTGCGCGGGTTCGGGCATCGCCCCGATGCGTGGATTTATCCAGGAGCGCGCTTCTCAAAAGGCCACGGGTCGCGAGGTCGGGAAGATGCTTCTCTTCTTCGGGTGCCGCTCGCCTGAGAAAGATTTCCTCTACTCTGACTCTGACCTCTCGGAATGGATTAAACTTGGAGTCGTGGATGTGCGCCCGGCCTTTTCTCGCTCCCCTGCCCACTCTGAAGGGTGTAAATACGTGCAAGAGTGAGTGCAACAAATTCGTTCTAGTGCTGTTCCTGAAGTCCGCGGGCACAGCCGTATTCTGAAAGACAGTTCTGACATCGTCAATGCGCATCGCGACAATGCTGTGGTGGGTCTTCGCGCATGGCACACACACTTCATAGTTTAATTCTCTCCATAGTTCTTCACCTGCGGTTCAGGAGTCGTCGCCAAAGGCATAAAAACGAGTCTCATCGAAATAATCAAGCGTGCAAATGGTATCGATAACGAGGACGCGGTGACAAGATTCGAGAAAATGACGAAAGGCCGTTACACGACAGATATCTTCGAATAAGTGGTGTATCAACTCCTGTATGATTCTTTCCAAATCCAATTGCATTTGAAGCCTTGCCACAATCCTTGGGGAGTTTCAAAGTCGTCCTAGGATAGTCGACACTTCAAACACTGACCATCTCATATCTATCTGGTCCAGCAACGAGGTAATTTGTAACCGGTTAAAATAAGGACATATGTATGCGTCCCTGACACGGAATCCACCTACAACCAATTGATTATTCACCGAGTGATTCCGCGAACTTTGCTGGGTTGGTAACTTGGCATGTTGCGAAGGAACAATGAAAGCGACTGGCAGACCTTCGGGGCCGGTGGTGGAAGACGCTTCCAAATCTGATCCTATCAAGGTGAGGAGAGAGCCACCGGACCAGCGGCAGACTTGGGGACCTGGGATGATAGCAAAGCGTCTTCTAGGTGGTTCTGCCGTGGCACGAATGTAAACCATGAATGTGAATAGATGTCTTTGGGTTCGAGGGCAATTTACATTTCATTGCGGGAGATATTATCGGCGCGCATGTCTGGAAATCTGGATACGGACTCCGCGGGAGGAAGGGAAAAGGAGGAGCCAGCAGGCCTCGCGGAACCGGGTGGGAATGTGGGCCAAGGATCTTGCGACACATCTCTCGGCATGGCAGTCATGATTCATGAAACCGAACGCAGATGGATCTGGGCTCCTATGGAACCAGAATTGACTCCTATAGACAACGCGCTGAAGGAAGTTGAAGGCATGAAGGTACCTGGCTGTGATGTGTCGCTTAACTGATGGCGAAAAACATCCGGTTTCCGCGGACAAATGAAGTCGGACGGGCCGACGGCGCCTCGCACGCGTGCCAATGCCTGATAAACACAACACCAAACTACCACATTGGCTAATGCACCCATCTTGGAGGTGAACATCTAAGGATCTTGGTGTCAGGGTCCGAGGACATCGGGAATTTGGTTCCAGATACCTGTACGTCGGCAACCGTGCCATTTTCTGATGAATCGTTCCTGTGTGTCGGAATAGAAATTTGCCCGATTGAGCTGCTGCCTTAGAACATTTGCCGCATGGCGGGTGAATGGAGTCGGGTTGGAGTCGGACGCAAGGCAATATGATCATGAGGCAATATCAAAGCCTTAGCATGGACTGTGTGATCAGATGAATCTCAATGTGTTGGACATTTGACTCCTTGCTGACCGACCGCTGACTGTGAGATTGAAGAAGGTAAAACCTTTTAAAATGGCGGAGTTTGAAGTGGAGTTAGAATTTATGTCTAGGCAAAACATGTGACATGTTTTGCCTTCAAAGTTGAATTCAAGTTCATCCAGTGCTTTTTTTTCAGATTCTGCCCCCACTGAATTTCGGTCCCGCACTCAAACAAGAGTCAAGAGTCAAAATAGCACTCGAACTTTGAATTGCCTCCAATTTTCCTAGGGTTCCCCTGGGTCTGAGTCAAAGTTGCGTAGACCACGTCTGTTATGCGTGTTTCAATCCTCAAGCTCCAGTTGTTTAGTTAATGTAAGGAGGTCTGGAGAATGGCTTTACCTCCACGGCGTTCAATGTCCAACATCCATTCAGCATCAACTTGAGTGCATATCTTTAGAGATCTAGAGCTTAATTCACAGGGGACGAAGGGCATGTGCGCCCCAATTGCCGGCCAAGCACTGGCTGGGCATGTCAAATTGATTGATCTTTGCATCGATTTGAGATGCCTGGGTAAGTGCCTGGCCGGCACTTGACGGGCACAGGCCCTGCCTTTTGCCCCCGGTGTAAATAGTTCCTGCTGTGATGTTCGCTGCCAGTGCGATGAGGAAGACATTTAGATTCATAATCGTCAGTTCCCCGACGGCAAATCTTCCCGAGTTGATGTTGGGGCTTCCCGATACTACTCCCGCCGTTCTGTTGGAGAGATGATGCATCGAAAATAGATTAGTGTTCACTTCCCGCCAGCTCAGAGAGTCTGAAAATCTCCTAAAGCTCAAGGATGCCATCGCGGGAAGAATCTCCGATCCGAATTCAACCAATGATTCTACGTCTCTTGCTACGTCTCGACCTGCGGCAAGCTGCATTGCTAACGAATAATCAAGATTCACCCCAATGGTGAATGAATAGGCAGCGCTGATATTGATCTAAGATACCCAAATCACTGACGCGTGTTACATGGCGGCAGTAACATATAGTTTATGTGACGATTACGATTATCTTCGGGATTGAGGAAGATATCAAATTCAAGGTTTCTCGAAGCCGTCTCGAGCACTGATCTATCTTTTCGTGAAAAAAGCTCCAACGCTTACTGCATTACAGCAACATCCGGACCCTTCGCTGTCATCTATCTGTCAAGCTCGGAATATATTACAGCAGACTACAGTCAGCCTGGTGCAAATCATCGGCTCCGGGACCCACTGACAGTGGCATGGCAAGCGACGAGGGGACATCATGATTTCTCGGGATACTAGTATATAGATAACAGCGTAGACAGCGGGCTAGGAGTTAGGCCGGAGAAAGAATGAATGATCTGCAGGTTGACATAATTGAATTGTTCGCCGACTTCTGCGATCTGTTGAGCTATTCCGGAAATTGCCTAGTTTGACCATGGGCTGGTGACAACTTTGAATAGGATGACGGCGGTCCTCGGGGGGAGCTCATGAGAACAATTATCTATATTTCACCAAGACCCAGCGCTCCAACTCCTAATGTCCGCCGACCTGCCAAAAATAAGTATCTGCTAGTATAAGATCGAACAGGCTTCTTAGATGTGGTCCGACAATGGTATTATTTTTCTGTCCTTGTAGACGGTTCACTGATCGACGTGCAGACTGGTGAGCTCTGGGAGAGGTTGATGCATTCGAAGACGTCTGACGGTCCTGTGTTCATGCCAGCAGAAGGTGGCGTGAGAGGAGTCTATATTGAGGCTCGAGGATGCAGATCTCCCAAAGGCAGAATAAATGGAGGTCTGACGACGCTAGAAAGTTCTACAGAAAGTGTGTTATTGTTGAGTAACTTACTCTGAGTGCTACCTAGAAGACCTACTCGAAAGCCGCGGTCAAGAGAATTTCAAATCGCGGCCACGACTGTCGGAGGTGGAGTGATAAAGGGAGACGAGAATTTTGACCATGATTATGATATGTGGGAGTAGAAGGGATGTGAAACCCAGTTTTTGTTTTTCATGCGCGGTCTCCCCGTTGCGAGGCGCTATTTACGGCTCCCGTTCAGGTAAATTACTAATAGGATAGACCTCTGCGTCGGGTAGTGAGGGTATCGAGATCTTTTGGAGCGAGTGGCGGAACTTCTTGGCTTGCCAGAGGTCGTGTTTGATATGATGGAGCTACAGGGAACTGCGGGAGCCTGCGCCGAGTGTAGACCGATCCATATCCCCAGTAGTGTGTTTTTATAGAAACGAACCCCCCGACAAAAAGGAAGCTGAATACGTAAACGAGATGCATACCGGCATATATTTAGTTCGAAATCAAATTGCAGCTCAACTGCAACCACAATAATCGCATCGAATGACATCATCGGAGATCTAGCCCGACCGTATAAATGGGTTTGTTGCGCCTGGGCTAAATACGCATCTACAGGCATTCATTGTTATACTTATCTTCAGCTCTTCAATGGAGATTCATCGCTTCCAAGAGTCAACATCTTTCTGTGGCAAATGCCATTCACGTCCATCCTCAACCGGTGCCGGTGTCCCACTACATGGGCTGACAGAGCACTAAACCAAAAAAGTAAACCCCGCTCTCGGCGATGTGTTCCGCCGCCTGATGCGCACCTGCGTAATTCCAGGTAAGTAATATTCCCTCGCCAAAATAATAATTCTCACTGACGAGGGTCTTGACCAAGTTCTTCTTCCGCGATCTAATTCCCGGTTGGGGCAATGCACTGAAATAAATGCATACCAGTAATGCAGCGGCTATTGGTGTCCAAGAAGACCCTGAAATCTCCCACACACCCGGCAAACGCCGAAGCTATCCCCGCTCCACGCCTGTTCAACGTTCAACTCCTTTATGTCAAAGTAGCTTCTTGAGTTTGACATGAGCTTAAAGCCCGAACACCGCCCGTATGCCTCGTTTGCGATGTTTTAATGCTGACAACCCGCTCTGCAACCTTACTAAGATATTTTAAATAGGAATCCGACACAGCGTATATTTCTGTCATATTCCTCAAGGTGGAACGTGTCCCCGCATGGTGTAATACCGGACCAGGGGTCACGTCGTATTGGCTACCCTTGTTCCAATAGCAATCAATCATGTTCTGATCGGGAGCCTAACAATGTTCAACATCGCACAGACCTCAGGACCTGGTTTCATGGGGCCTTATCGTCTGCGCAAAAGCGTGTCTGATTTTCATGCTGACAAGATTGATGACATTCATCAGAGATTGCTGGTACTTACTTACAGTTAGACGCGCCAACTTGGCGCTGACGCTATGACTCGGCGCCTGATCGCGGATTTCCGGAATATTCTAGCTCGCTGCTGCGCAGCGCGCATCAAAGTTGTGAACCCCGAGTAAAGCGGACGTGGGTGACAGATGCCACAACCATCGCGAGAAATCAACGGAATATCCCGAGGCAAGTGCCGAATGTGAACATCTGGAATATTTCTGAATTGGATGATGCCCTTCTGAATCTGAGGCCAAGCGGTAAAGTGTATACATATATGAGAACACGACATCGGTAAGAGCGTGTTCGCCTCAGGGCCTATCGCTCCCGCAGGCACTAAAGTGCCGCACCTCCACAGAAGCGTGTATCTCCAGGACTTATTAATTACCCTCGACAGAAGAAATCTCGGCAGGGACACATTTGAATCCATTGGCTACCAGCCATCGAATACCGACCCCGTGGGGCGTCTTGGCCGATACGCGCGGAAAGAAGACACCAGCGTCAAATCAGAGCTGGCTGCAGGCGCTAATTCGAGTTTGCTGTTACCGAATCACAGCCCCCCACCCTCATCTCCTGCGCACTGACCAGCACACGCAGAACTCCTGACGGAATATTTCCCTCATAGCGTGGCAGCAAACCCGGAGTAACTCCATCAGGACATATGTATTTTGCTTCCGTACTAGCGACTCGGCAATCGCACATCAGGCGCTGCTGGGCAACATCTTCGCTACCCGTCGTCCGGAACGCTGACGCTTCTTGGGGAAGACAGCTATTCATCCACGTCGAGGGCACGCACCCACCGGCGAGTATTAGCACAGCGGATGTATCATCTGGTATGCTATGCTAGGGCGCTCGGTTGGGCAATTCGTCGCTTCGAGTTTTTTTCTTCCACGCCGTCATGATGGCTACACACGGTCGAACTCAAGAACCGACGACGTCGAGCTCGGTCACGGCTGATTCCGAGACCCTGGCCTGGCCTTCGGTCCGCACTAGATAGGAAGGAGGAGGTCGCTCCCGCGGGCAATGGGTATGTGGCTTGACCCAACCTTCTCGTGTCTCGCTCGTAAGCACCAACTATATCCGCTTCTCCCGTCATTCAATTGACATTAGTACCACATTCGGAAGCGAAGGAGAATTTCCAATTGGGCCCACACCCCTTACAGCTTTATTGCTCAGTACTCCAATTAGAGGAAGCTAGTTGTTACGATACCATCTTTAGATGCCGTCTTGCACTTGCCTTTATTTTGGGCTGGCCAGAAGCAAGACAATGCAAGCGAGACCCACACCACCCGCTCGTACGACACTGCGCGAACGAGAACGCTTAGAATATGCTCAGCGCCACATGTCGCCGAGACGACAATATACCATATCGCCTGTCATATCCAGTGGGTGATTTACACCGATTGTTGGTGGCTTTTTATTGGACGCGTTATCGTCGCCGACAGCGCTGGAAGTCAAGGCATCTGCAACGTGGACTGATCGAAAGAGACCAGCATCAGAGGTGGCGCCAGTGAGGCAACAGCAACCAAAAGTTGGTTGAACATATCTCAAATTATGGCCAGAAGTTGGAGATAGAGCACCGCATCGGCAGGTTATTGTTGCAGTTGCTTTCAGGTCAGGGTCTATTTTAGGGAATCTAATCAAAAGCCTCTGTCGAGTCGTTGTTGGCCGCCCTCTGCCGGAGCTTGACGGTATTTGTTCTTCACGTGACCGTCACGTTGCGATTTTTCAGTCGCGTTGTGTCTTTGCCGTTGTGGATAAGTGGTTCATGTTCGCGGCACCAATAGGATGTGTTATTTAGACCTGATTCACCGGAATTATTCCGGTCGATCTGGTCAAATTAAGTACTGCTTCCAGTGTCGATCACTTCATCACCTCCGAGGCCTTATCTTGCAGACTGACGGCAACGAGATTTTTTTAGTGAAATCTGCAAAAATAATCACCTCCTCTCTTGCATCTGCCTTGGACTTGGTTTTACATTCTTCCTTGCAATTAAATGGTGAGATCATGGTTGACTATAAAACATACCTCCAGGAATGGAACTATGTTTTTCCCTTCAAGATATTCAACGTCCACACACAGAGAACTCAGCGCAAGCCAGTCGATTCTATAAATTGTCACATACATGTACGCTCGAGTCCAGTCTCTAATACGTCTCACTGTGGAGTGAAAAATAATGTTAATGGGCGGCGAGCGTTCTAGACTTTGTGTTCCTTTCTATTTTTCTTTCCGACTGGTTTCACTTACATACTGTTATATTTGAGGAGTGAACAATGGGATCCACCTTGACGGGGGCAATGGTTCAACTGTACGATGTGCGATGTGATGCAGCGGACTCAACCAACCAATTCTCCACGGTATCTCCAGTGATTCTAGACCTGTAGGGTATGTTCAGCCGATACGGGACCAATGAGGTTCAACTACGGAAGCAACGAGGTTCAACCTTTGCAGCGGAATCAAATCGCTTACCTCGATTCTTGACCTATTATCTCCAGTGATTCTCGACCTGGGTTGACGTGGGCTTGCGTGGGTTTAGTTGGTAGGCAGGATACGTATGTATTGTTCAATTATGTGATGTACTGTTCAATGATGTACAAATGGGACTGACTCAACTGGAATCCACTAAACAATTCTCTCCGGTGTATCTCCAGTGATGCTAGACCTGGATTTCCGTGGGTGAAACACTTGGTCGTCAGTTGGTAGGCGGGATACGTATGTGTTGTTCATTATGTGATGTACTGTTCAATGATGTACAAATGGGACTGACTCAACTGGACTCCACTAAACAATTCTCTCCGGTGTATCTCCAGTGATGCTAGACCTGGATTTCCGGGGGTGAAACACTTGGTCGGATAATTGCAGTATGGGTATGTTCAGCGACACACAAGGGAAGCAATGGGTTCAACAACGTTACGGATGTGCGATGAAAGCGGAATTAACCAGCCAATCCTCGTTTTGCAGTGATTCTCAACCTGGGTTTCTTTCAATGTGGGTGAGTGCTGTACATGTAGGTACTGTATTTTTACATTCAATTCGACAGTCACGCGTCACAGGGGGGGTTGTCGACGACGAATTTTGGTGCAGTGTCACGCGTCACATGGGTGGGTGTCGAATAGGTCCAGCGTGACATCTCCGGAGGTTCGCCTGGAAGGGCTGATTTTGCGAAATTTCGCGTCGAAATTGTCGAAATTTGCGGTTGTGTCACGCCAATTTTTCCGGCTGTCGAATTGTCGAATGCGTTCCGGGTGTCACGCGTCACCCACCCTGTCGAATTGAACGTAAAAATACAGTAATCCCACCGGGTTTTCAGGTGACGGCTTTCCGAGGTGTGCAAAAATCGCTAAAATTCCAAAGGATATTTACACAGATGAACTGAAATCGAAATCAGTGAACGATTACATACTACATACAGTATGGGTACATATGTTCAGCCGACAAACGGGAGCAGTGAGGTTCCGAGTCAACTTCACGGAAGCAGTGAGGCTCAACTTCACGGAAGCAATGAGCGTGAGATACCTCACGGAAGCAATGAGGTTCAACTTTGCAGCAGAATCAACTCGCTATGTCTATCTCCAGCGATTCTACTGGGTTTCCGTGGGTGATTCTGGGTAGGGTATGTCCAGCTGAGACACGTTCAACTACACGGAAGCAATGTGATATCCATTCAAATAACCGATTCTCCATCTCCGAGGGTGAATTATATAGGCACATATGTTCAGCCGAGACAAGGGAGCGATGAAGTTCAACTTTACGGATGCGCGATACGACGGAATCAACGTTCAGGCGGGAGCGAAGTTGAACCGGAAGTTGATGTTGATGCTTTCTAAGCTGAGTGTTTTGTGTATTAGTGCCCCGTCCATTCTCTGGATCTGGAATCCATCCCTCGATGACAAGGGACTAAACCCGAAATCAAGAACAACAATCACATACATCCGATCGCATATTTGAGGTTCAGGGGTTGGGACCTGTAATTACTAATCTGTTGGGATACACTTGACCCAAGGCATAGGATGAATCAGACCAAAAGGCTTCCGTAACCGTACAGATAACTTGTAATCAGGGAACGACGTTCCAAGCGCGTTCCGGACGTTATCGTGATGATCCCGCTGCCCCCTCCTAAGTATTCAAACCTGGGTATGTATGTGTATGTCCCTTGTTCTCCCTATCGCTCCGTCCTTGTTCTCGCGATCTCAATCCATGAGCCACAGCAAGCTTCAATCCGTCCGCACGCCAGAATGATCTACGCGACGCCTCGGCCTTTCGCTGGGTTCTCCGCGCGTGGAAGTTGAGGAGACAAAAATAGTCGCAGACCCGTTGAGAATCACGGAGATCGATAATTGACTAGTTGATTCCGCTGCATAAAGGTGAACCTCAAATGCTTTTTTCTGTGTGTCGCTGAACATACCCATCTGACCTAGTGTTTCACCCATGGAAACCCAGGTCTAGAATCACTGGAGATAGATAATTGGTTAGTCGACTCCGCGCTGCATCGCGCATCCGTAACGTCGATTCAGTCCCATTTGAACGTCATTGAACAGCACAGAACATCATTGAACAGTACATAGGTCATCATTGAACAATACATACGTAGCGCGCCTACTGGCTGAACCCACGCGAGCCCACGTCAACCCACGTCTAGAATTACTGGAGATAGTAGGTCTACAATTGCGGGAGATAGATTGATTCCGCTGCAAAGTTGAACCTCGCTGCTTCTGTCAAGGTCTGTCAAGGTGGATCCCATTCCTCCTGTATGGTGCAGGGATCCGTCAAACCTCGTGCAACAACGGGTAAGTAAAACCAGGGCGTAAATAAAGCCACCGACCCCAAAGTCTAGACCGCTCAACGTTATTTTGACTCCACAGTGAGACGCATCAGATTAGAGTGCAGTAAGCATCAATGACCAAGCGGCCATCGGTCGGTAATTCACGGCCGACTTCATGAGTTATGATTACAAGTTAAGCACAGAATATTGAACAGAAGTGTACACAGCCCGTTTAACCTGGCTGAGACACCCATACCCACCCATACCCACCGGGACCGAGGGCCAGAACTAGAATCACTGGAGAACACTTAGTTGAACACTTTGGTCATTAGCTGATTCCGCTGCATCGCGCGTCATTGCCAAGGTCAAAGTTGAATTCGATATCCATGATCCTCGGACCTCCCGGCCCCGACTTGATTAAATGAAAGTATGTGAAATTAGTGCGAAAAAAAGCACCCCTGCACGGTCCAGAACGCTCGCCGCCACTCAACGTTATTGTCAACTCCACAGTGCGACACATCAGAGACTGCAATGGAGCGCACCCGATCAACCAACAACCGCAGTGGAGCTCTCCACAAAAACGTGCGTGCCTGTGCGTGCCCGCGGGTGTTTGATTTGCCGGGGTCCGGTGACCGACCCCCACACAACCGACCCCCACATATTTACCCCGCATAGAAGAGCGTCGCAGAATCACCTCACGTCTGTTAGGAAGACTCCGGAGAAGCAAGACAGATAGAAGACAAGGGGAAGCAAAAGTTACATCAGAGTTAGGCAGGCACGCGACTGCAACATTCCCCTCGTCTTTGACCCGGAACAGAACAGCCAGACTCCGAGGCGTCAGATACGGATCCCGGTCTCAATTGGCCCTGTACTCCTTATCTGATCCCTCCTCGAAGATTGGATCAGCACGAGCTCCGGGAAAACAACGACTGAGATCCGGCGGGACGACGAGTAAAAATCGCAAGACATTCGGTGCGCATTCGGAGTGATCGACGGACCCGTTGCTATGGGTTACTGTACAAATAAATGACGACGACGACGACGACGACCGCATTTCCATTCCATTCCCTCCATTTCCAATTTCCATTATCTCCGTTCGTACATGCGATGCTGATCCTCCCTGAGTCACGGCATCCTCTCGCCGATAAGTGGTAGTACAAGGCGTCGGCGCAAGACGCGACGCGCAATTAGGTGCTTGGATTAGACGAAAGCGGGCGTGTTTATAGCAAGGTGAGAGCAAGATCTACGACGCGTCGGGTCAGCCGTGGCAGAGCGCAAGAGGGTCGTGAGCACGTACATACAGTGTGAAAGCCTAGAGGCGGTGGGGCGCGAGGTCTAAGGATCCGACGATTACTTGAAGGGGCAGTTCGAGCTGAAGGGAGGATGATATGTCAGTGCTCGAGCGCAAGGGATGGAAGAACGAAGGACGTACGCGTGCTCTCCGCCTCGCCAGCCGCAGTGGCAGCACTGGGGCCCGTTGTGGTTGACGGGGACGGCCGTCGGGCTCGTGCTCGTGCTCGTGCTCTCTCGGGTGGTGTTGGCCACAGCAGCGGGTGCAGCGGTGGGGACGGTGATGGAGGTGCAGTGCATGATGAAGGATGCGATGATAGCGGATGAGAGCGGGTTGGAGTTGGAGAGTAGACGAGGTGGGATCGAGTGGGTCGAGTTGAGGTGGAGTGGGTGGAATGGGTTGGTGGTCGACAGACGAAATCGCGCCGCCTTTTATTCATTTCCAATACCATTTATGATTTGTCGGCACGTATTTCCGGCATTGGCCCACCCCACCTATTCTAGGCCTTCCGTAATCCGTCCTGGCTCCGGGGACGCGGTTGATGTGTGACCAACAAACCTGCACTGCCTGATCTCGATGATCTCATCATCCTGCCATCTCACCAGATCCCCCTTCTATATCGGGCCCCGGAGGTACTTGGATCTCGATTTGGGTTTGACTGACCAAACTGTGATTATTAATCAGTGATAAGTGTCACGCCCTAGCCCAAATGGCTTTGCATTGATTGTCAAACACTAACATTACGAGAGTGGTGGCAATTACGGACCTGACACTACCTGACATGCACTACCTGACACGACCTGACATGCCAATGGCAACGTCGCGGACACAAATCTCCGCCTCCTAAATCCAAATTACGCTCGACATTGACAGTCAAGTAAATTGCGCGGCTCGCCAATCAAGTGCAAATTGCGCTCGCCAATCGACAATCATGTACAAATTGCGCTCGACAATCAAGTAAATTGCGTTCCTGCTCGATTCTCGAATCCCGTATCCGATCGCGTCGCGTCGCGCTGCCTCGCTTCGTGAAATTGCGGGCCCACCCGGACGACGACATCGGGTTCCTTATGTGGCTCAGACGTCGGGTAGCGAGTATATATATGTGGGTAACGAGTATAGGTATCGGGTAGCAAGTATGTATATGTGAGTCACAGGGGCACAGGGACATTGCGTCGGGGAACAAAGGAATATTCTTGAAAAGATATTCTTAGGAAAGGAAAGAAGAATATTGCGGCGAGGCGAGCCCGATCGTAGCCGACGTCACTGGACCCACAAGCGCCCGGTTCAGAAAATTTTGAAGCACAAAGGGGAAATGCCGGCTGGAGGACAAAGGGAAAGGGAGATTAATAGTTGAAAGCGAGGCGAGACGCGGAAAGGGCACGATGCTGCCGCGTGTTTCTTTTCTCTGGTAACAAAGGAATGCGTACGAATAAATGGATTGATAAGGGAAGGAACGTGGGGGGGGTTTTAAAACAGCTCCTACACTTTTCTCACGGCGGAGTGGGAGTGGAATTAATAGTAAACATTGGCGACTGGGGGCACGGTATCAGCGAGGGCGCAGAATTAGAAACACCGTTTCGTGAAAGGAAGCGCAAAGGTATATTTGTGAACCCGAGTTTAATTTCTTCCAGGCCAGCGTCGTCATCGCCCAGACCTATTTGCACAAGCACAAAGAAGCAAGACGCCGCGGCCGGCTATGTAAAACCTACAAGAAATTGAATAGTTAAATAGTTGAACGTCGGAGTATACTATATTTAAGCAGAAGTAGATACTTGAAATAATAGTAACGTGTCGTAAAAAGCAAAAGCAGCTGCGGGGTATTCAAGTTACCTTGGGTATTGAAGTTAACTTTGCAGCCTGTCTAATTGAACTTCGCAGCCTGGGCGGTGTTGCTACCGGCTGGGCCCCAGACCGTTGAAATGCCTGACTATTCTTCTTCTACAGACGAGACGCCATCCAGACCCGGAGACGTACGGGCTACTTGGGGAGCGTACACACGAATTAGTGAGGGACGTCGGCCGACGATTCTTCAATTCCTGACGAGACGCCATTCAGACCGGGGTGTACGAATTAATTAAGGGCGTCCACGAATTAGTGAGGGACGTCGGGACATTGCACGCGCCGAAGATTATTCAATTCCTGACGAGACGCCATCCAGACCGGGGTGTACGAATTAATTAAGGGCGTCCACGAATTAGTGAGGGACGTACACGCCGACGATTCCGCTTCTCGTGTGGTTTAAATTTTGTGCGTCTGTGTGTGAACGGCATTTTGTGCATCATCGTAAATTGACATTTTGCGCGTCATCGATTCCCGCGAGGATCGCGCTCAACACGGACGGAAGGAAGACAGGAACGTAAAGTGGCGGTGGGACGTCGATCGGTTGCGGTTGGCAATTAATCGTAGGCATTAAGTAGTACCCCCAAGAAGGCGCTGGGACTGGCCGACATGAAGATGCGCAGGCAGCTGTATTGTGTATTGTGTAATGCGCCACCTCAGGTCTAGATGGAAGACACAATCCAGTACGCCGGGGCTCTGGCGGCGCCGACCTGAATTGTTTGCATCGAACTGTAAACTGTAATAGTGGCGTTAAGCATGCGCCTAAAGCTACTCGGTGAACCAGATATTACTTTCTCCACTGTAATAGATGTAAATCGACAAAGACCTCGACGCACCTTGGGAACATCCCGGATTGTGGCCTGCGTTCTGGGTGGCGCCTACCTCAGCCTGGAAGTTGCTTACAAAGGGCGCTTGTATCGGAGAGTAACGTTATACATGCGTACGTGGCGTTAAACATGGAATGCGTACCTGGAGCCAAATACTAGTCTAGATACTATCGCGGCAAACGAATTACGAATGCGTACCGGTCAATTAAGCATTAGATATCAGCTAGAGGCAGGGTACCTACACTCACATTCTAGGCGCCACACCAGACCCAGACCCGACGCGCCCGACGATTTGCGGTCTTCACGGAGGAGAACCGCGCCACCATCGACTCGTTCGAGTCGTGGTTCAAGCTGAAACTTGAGCGATCCGAGGATTGAACACATCAAGAACAGCACGATGACGGTGCACCGGTCAATTAAGCGAATGTACACCGGTCAATTAAGCATTAGAGGCACGGCACACCGACGGCGCCCTACCAGACCCAGACCCAGACGCGCCCAATGATTTCGGGCTTCGCGGAGGAGAACGGCGCCACCGTCGAGTCCGAGTCGTGGTTCAAGTTGAAACTAAGAGCTTGAGCCCCGAGATCCGAGGGGTTGAACGTACGCACAAAAGAAAGCAGCGCCTGACCCTAATAACACGACGGGTGGTTCGGCCGACGAGAGGCGGAACAGCGCGCCCACCCTGCTCCACCCTTTGTATTTACTGCAACTCCGCGTCGCCACGGAGGTGCTCCTCTCCCTCAGGGTCCGGTCTCGACTCTCCGCCGCCCCGCGCAATTGTTGTCAGTAGTCGCCGCGAACCAGTTATCGTGGACGCCGGCAAATTCATTATGATTATCTCGACGCGTGGCGATAGATTTGGGAGTGTGGGGGCTCATGTGGCCGGGTCCCATCGGGTTATCCTCCGCTGATCCTAACTGGTCACGCAGCCCCGGCGGCCTGACAATCGCAATCGCTCCGAGGTCGACGACCACCCGGACTCCGAGGGTGCGACCATCCGATTATCAGTACCGCGTTATCGATGGCGAGGTCGCGACGTGATGCATCGCGCATGTTGCGTTCGTGGTCAGATGTCAATGTTGTCGCGTCCGGAACATAGGCATTGTCGAGGATTGGAGGATTGCAAGCCGTTTGGTGAGTATTGATTTGATTATCCTCGTTATCGGATGGTCAAACACTTATCAAGGCGTGTTTTCTCAAGCAATCATGCCTGAAAGCGGCTGCAACAGTGGGTGGTATCGAGACGTACAAACGAATGAGGATTTCAGCTGATTCGAGATCCGGCAGGAATTTGGCGTTGTCGTCATTGATTCATTGTAAGAGTGCTGCACGAAGTCGTCCCTTGTGGCAGAGAATGCGGAGGAGGAATGCAGGGCACGTTTGAGGATGAATTGGATGTGCAGGACTACTGTGTGTAGAAAGCAACGCAGGGGGACACGCCGCCGCGGTGGTGCTAGCCATGCTGGAGCGACTGGAACGACAGGACGTTATCGTCCGACGGTACCGACGGGAGAGGATCCGATCCTGCAGGGCGGGCAGAAGTTTTGGAAGGCGTTATCGTTGTAAACGAGATACGTGGTTGATGGTGAATTTGTCGATTTAGCGTGCAGAATTAAAATTAACTGAGCGGAGATGAAAACACAGGACATACTTAATGTATCCGATTTTCGACGCAGACTCGATGGGTGTGCAAGGAGGGATCAGACCAAGACACTCACTCGGGGCAGCAAATGCGGAGGACGGAGAGGTGGCGATAAAAATTGTGGCACCCGCGCGCTGCCAGCCATTTTGACGCGGAAATTGGTGTCCTGTGCGGTGAGAGACTCACAGGTGGTGGAGAACAGGGTACGAGTATCGTGAGGGGATCTGAGTCGGTAGAGGTGAGATTGTTGTCAGAAAATAAGAATTGAGCGAGATTCGGGATCGAGAAGCAGATGCGAGATCTGGTAGGTGGCTCACAATGAGCTGGCATCTGGAGTGGACTCATGTGAGGCACTCAGGGTAACGAGACTGTCAGGGTGGAAAGTCGTTGGAGACTCAAGCCCAGCAAAGATCCTGTATGCCGGAGTCTGTCCAGATCCACTCTAATCTGCCCACCTAAAGTATGGCAGACGAGGACAGATCTGGGCAGAGAAATGAGCCTATGGCATGTGAGCTTTTGAGCTCAACCTGCAGTGGTCTGCTTAGCTCTGCCCGATCTACTTATGCTCAAAACTGTCGTGGGCTGCTCATATATGCCCCAGGTATTTCTCTGCTTCTTTTGTTTCATATTACTTGGAAATTCATATTTATTTAGCAACTACAACATGTTGTGTACAAGTAGCTGCCCTTCCGACTGGTCCCACAGCCTTTCCATTCGGCGGCGGCGGTCGGAAGTCGAGATTATGTGGTGGAGGTGTACATTTGGGCGAATAAAAGCACCTGTCCGGTAGAATAGTAAATATATACATGTTTAAATAAGGAAAGACACTCACCAGACATGCAATAGCTCCTGGAAGTTCACTGCAGTGTCATCGACGCACAGCTGGTAAGGAGGTGTCAGCGCACCTCCAAATGAGGAAGATTCACGCACTTAGTGGCGCTGGCGGCGTGTGTCGCTGCGGCTGCCGGGGGGACGCGAATATGGAGGGCCGGAGTCGACGGTTGCAATAACACAGTAAAAGCTTTAGAAGAAAACACCAAGGAGATAAGGGAAGCAATGGCGCACAAAGATGTCGAACGAGGTGTGGCGCGGGCTGCGGTCATCCAATTGCGAAGCGGGTAGTAGTTCTGAGGTACAGAGAATATGTCAGCGCGAGCACAGTGAGCATCGGGAACGTCGGGAATGAAAGACAGTACCTACCTGATCGGATCGCGACGCACAGAACACTTTTTGAGGGTTTGAGAGGAAAGTAAGGGCTATGAATGCCAAAAGTGCTAGTCAGTGAGCAGAGAGAGAGAGAGACCCTGAAAAGAACACTGCGTTAAAAACCGAATGGTTGCGGCTTAGTCGCGTCTGTTGTCGATTCGGCCACATTCTCTTTGAGGGCTGTGTGCAATCTCCAAGAAGGCTGCAGGCAGCATAGGGAGAGGTGGGCGGAGAGTTGGGGAAGCTGGGCGGAATGGTGGAGGTAGGAAGCAAGGAGTGTTTAAACTCTGCTGATCCTCTGCCCAAAGTGGTCTGTGCGCGCAAGACATCCATGAGTCGGACCATGACACGGACTTTGGATTCCAAACCTAGTTCTAACCTAGTTCCGTGAAGTAAATTGTCCAAAAATTGTCCAAATTTGTTTACAGATTTTAGTTATTTTCAGCCCACCGAAACAGGGCGGCAGACTCTGGCAGATATGAGCCAAGATCAGATGTCGGCAGGTTACGGCATAAGGGATTTTCACTGGTAGTCGGACGTCATGTGGCAAGAGAATGGGCTGGATCACGTGGTGAGGCGCGTCAGCCAAAGCGGCACAAGCTTGATACAACAAAAGACGGCCTATGATTCCGTTTTTATTACAGCTGTTCGTTGTCTCAAAAACTGGACACCTAGTGACCACTGACCTTCTCATACCCGATATTCTCGGAATACCGCGCCAAGACGCAAGCAATCAATCATTAGTACCCGGGGTCTGCCGAGAGGACGTACTGTCGCGCTTGATTCGCCACTGGCCCACAAGGATCGAGAAGAACCAAGAACAACCCGTGGAAACGGTTTTACGGGGACTGAATCGCAACATTAACCCATCCGTACGCTTTTTCTGCGCAATCACCGCATATTCTCTCGCTAGAACACCTTTTTACAGCCGACTTTAAGCGAGGGGCTTGGCTTCTTCGACCCGGGCGCGGTTGTATAAAATATATCCAGTTCGGGAATACCAGCTGAGTTTTTTCCTGGAACAGCCGATGTCCGGGACTGAATCAACCCATCCGTAAGTTAGAATAATGATCGTGGGCGGCTTCCCCCGGTCATCAGGACCCCTGATAATAGGTGGGAAGGCCCGATGCGAATCCTGACAAGAATTTGAGATTTTGGCGTCCGGGCCTGGTCAAAGTCCTGACAAAATCCAGCCTGGAGGCGGGATGGCCTGGTGCCGAATCCTGACATCTCGGAGAAGGTACTCGAAGCCCTGTGAGCCAGTCCTGACATGGAACCATGGCGGAGAAGAAAGGTCAGAGACCACACATTACGCTTTACAATCTTGCACTTTTTGCTCGCTCGTTCAATCCCTCCGAGAAGTCACCGAGGGCCTCAATTCCGGGGTCAACAGCATAAACGCTGCCATGAAATTATCCAAGTCGCGCAAGAAAGCCACAGAGCTTGATGCTGAAGAGGAAACCACCCAGGATTTCTAGCTAGTCATAGCATGCGTAGAAACTCTTCGGGACGTTGGTAGCGCTCGTGTTGGTGCAGTTTTCTCACATAATATCTGATTCTTCCCGAAAACACGGTCTTTCATCTTCGAGAGCTGATGTATATCGAGGGCTGCATCACGGCAGAAGCACGAAAAAACACACCCACCTCAAATAACCGCCCCCTACTTCCTCCATTTAATTCACGGCACGCTGGCTGTAGGATAGGAGGACGCCTTTGATATTCGTTCACGCAGCCAGACCCGTTCCCACATTCAAGAATACACAGGCAAAACGCCGTCCATCGGCCCAGCGCCACTGCACCCGGTGGCACATGACAGCGACCGCCCGACGCCGCAACAAGCTGGCAACGCCGTCGCGGGTGCAATTAAGGTCGGCGCCCGAGTCCAGGTAGTCTGTACATAGACCGGTAGTGACAGTGGGTCCCTGGCCCCCCCTAAAAATAAAACGATTGCGGGACCTCGTGTTTCCGGTGATGCAGGTGCGGCAGTTCGAGCTGAACTTTAAATGGTTACGAGAACAGTGAGGGCACGATCAAATGGACCCTAGAGAGCGAATTTACACAAACTGCAAGGGGTGTGCATCAGCTTGACTAATGATAACCTCAACGCTACCCAGCGCAGGATCCGGCGCCGTCTCAAGTTCCGAATACAGCTTCGTCGTGGGTGTAGGGAGATATCCGCGTTCTGTGTTGGTGTGGCCGCCTGGAACCTCAGTACACTTCTTATAATGTATGAAAATGAGTACAGCCTACACAGAATGACGTGCGTCCCCGCGGCGACAGCAGCGAGCACGTCGTGCTAAAAGTAAAAGTGAGTGCTAGATAATTGGGAAGGTGGGCCGAATCAGATCAGATTATTTAGGAAATGAAAGTTTACAGAGTGAATCGGTGAGTGAATGGGATTCACCAGAATCACCACATTCGGTCAATAACGCACAGGTCTCGCGTCTGCCTTCACTTCGGGTGACGAGTACACCTCACCCTGGGAAGAAAAAAATCCCCCTTCCCCTTAATGTCACACACAAAAAAGATGAGACCATATCATTCATTCTCGTTCCCGCAATCGATGCGGCTTGCACTCTCCGCTACGTACGTGGATATCCAGACACTGCTCTTGGTATATATATACAATGACATTCCTTCACTTCGCTCTAACACTTCAGAGGGGAAATTCGACCCGACCCACGACCATGACACGACCACGTAAATCCGACACGACACACGGAAAAACCAGAATCGACACGAGACGCAGCTGCACTAGCTTAGTCGCGGGCGGGACTGGTTTGCGGCACCGCGGCGCTCCATCATGGCATCGATGAGCTCGCGGCAGAGGGCGCGCGTCGACCTTCTTGTTCCCAGGGACCCTGGCTGCCTTGGCGGGCTTCGCGACCGGTAGCAGAGGTGACGGCGGCAGTTTTGCCTGCGGCGGCGGCTGCGGCAGCGGCGGCTTTTGCGGCAGCGGCTTTTGCAGCAGCTTGGGGAAAGAATGAGATGAAGTCGTGTGGAAAGAGGAAGGGGGCGCTTACCAGCCTTCTTGCCGCCCTTGTGGTGCTTGGCGGTGGCGGCGGTGGCGGTGCCTGCAACGGCGGTACCAGCAGCGGCAGTCCCAGCAGCGACGTTACCAGCAGCGGCAGTACCTGCAGCGGCGGCGTCAGTACCTGCAGCAGCAGTGGCGGCGCCCTGAGACCAACGGTGCACGCGCCGGAGCCCACGGTGGTTTTCACAGACTAGAAGAAAAGCGGGTAAGGTCCTGCCTGTATCTAGGACAATTCGCAGAGACACGTACCCCGAGGCAGAAGTTACCCGCGGTTCCCCAGTGCACTTGGTGCCGGCGGGCAGTGTGAACACGGCGCCCTGGGAGTCAACGGTGGACGCGCCGGAGCCCGCGGTGGTCTTCACAGACTAGAAAAAAAGCGGGTAAGGTCCTGTAGCTAAGACAATTCGCAGAGACGCGTACCCCGAGGCAGAAGTTACCCGCAGTTCTCCCAGTGCACTTGGTGCCGGCGGGCAGTGTGAGCATGGGAGTCAACGGTGGACGCACCGGAGCCCGCGGTGGTCTTCACAGACTAGAAAAAAAGCGGGTAAGGTCCTATAGCTAAGACAATTCGCAGAGACACGTACCCCGAGGCAGAAGTTACCCGCAGTTCTCCCAGTGCACTTGGTGCCGGCGGGCAGCGTGAACACGGCGCCCTGGGAGTCAACGGTGGACGCACCGGAGCCCGCGGTGGTCTTCACAGACTAGAAGAAAAGCGGGTAAGGTCCTGTAGCTAAGACAATTCGCAGAGACACGTACCACGAGGCAAAAGTTACCCGCAGTTCCCCCAATGCATTTGGTGCCGGCAGGCAGCGTGAATACGACCTTGTCGGTCTCAACCGCCTTGGGTGCCTGTAACGAATATTGATCATGAGTGTCTGTACGAATTGGATGTGGGATGAATGGGACGCACGGAGTTTCCGTTCGTGGTGACAGTGCCAGCGACGAAGGAGGTTCGGTTGCCGGTTGCATCAACCGAAACCACAACGGAGGTCGAGCCATCAGCTCCCCTATAATTTTATGAGGATGCGGTATGGCTAATAGAAAAGGATGCGTACGCGTTGAAGTTCACGACGTTCATGGTAGCCGATCCGTCAGCAGCAGCAGGGATGGCAGTCGAAGTATTGAGGGTCGTCGCCGGGTCAATGCTTCCACAGGGCTTAGCCGTTGAGGGCCGCTGCACGTTACTCCGTGCGGGCCTACAAGCTGCATCTCTCCGGTGAAGTATACATCGGCAGCGGTGCCCGTGCTGCTGAACATAGACCCGCCGGCACAGATCGCGACGCTGTTCACGAGGCGATCAGGCCTCACGGGGGAGTACCCATCTGAACTATTGAGTTCCCGGGAATGAAAGAAATAGAAATGTCAGTGGATGCATACTGCACACGGAAAGGACCGAACTGACTTTGTGACAGACTGAGATTCTTCTTTGATTCGGCCCTCAAGGACGTCCATCGAGATAGGCGGGTCGAATGTCACAAGACGCCCATCGCCGCCAATCGCTTGGGTCTCCGGCTTCGTCTCCAGACAGGCGACCTTTTTCGGGCCAGCCCTGATACATTTTGCCAGCCAGTCGTTGATGCCACCGAAAACACCGTGAAGAGCACTTTGGGGGCTGTAGATCGAGATTCCGCGCAGCGCAGGAGCGACCCTTGCAGTGGTGTCGCCAGTGTCAGCGATTTCCAACCACTGAGAATTGGTGTATGGTATGAGACAATCATGGAAACACCATGGGAAATGGCCTCGTCGCAGACAGCCGGCGTGATACTGAGAAGCGTTAGACCGGAACACAGCGATTCGTGAGAAGACAGACTCAATGGTCAGGAGCACGCGATTAGCGGCTGCGCTGGAATTTTTCACCGGGAATTCCAAGATTCTATAAGGAGAGATTCCTGTCCAGAAACGCACAATGAACCTAGAATGAGCCCGACCTTTCCGGGACAATAAGCGCCTGTCCCGAAAAAGTCAATGGATATTGTCCCAGGCAGACATTGTCCCAGGAGCCGGGCTAGATGGGCGCAATACGTTGCATTGCGTTGCAGACAGATTTCGTGAGGATGCTACTCGGCATGAGCGTCAAGAAGGAAGGAAGCTTTGCTGTTATTTACAAAAATGATGCCAAATACGACACGCATCAAACCCTCTCTTACTTCCGACACCAGCACTCTTATCGTTTTCCTCAAGCACACTGCATTTGGAATTTCCCTCTGCATTATTTAAATATACTCGTTTGCTTTTAATAAGAGGACGCTTACTTCATCCCCGGTAGCTCCTCTCCCGTTTCCACTGGTACTTTCTGAATTGCTTTGGCAGTTGCACGCTCCAAAAATTTCCCACCCAATAGCAGGTTGAGCTCAAACATACCTGGTTCTTGTGCTTCCAAGTCAACGGCCCTTCACAAATCTTGCGGCTGGCATTGGCAATTATTCAGGACTCCTCGCAGCCGCCCAATCTTGGTATGTTCCGCGACATGCCGGTACTTTTTGATGACGCATGGCAGAAAGCTACACCGCCAAAAACCAGATCGATACTTGGGTGTAATAGGTACATTATCTCCAAGTCCAAGAGGGAACCTGTCAACCCGTCGCATTCAATAACGCCTCCAAATTCCTTCCGCTTAGTCGATAGCACTTTCTCGCGACTTCCACAAAACATTCGACCCATCACGGAATGTCTCTGCGGCTGCGGAGCGCCCATCGAGGGATCTATTGGGACGATGCGGACTCAAACCCGAGCTCGCCGCAGGTTGAGCTGTGTCATTTGCGCCGCTGTGGTAGGAGGATTGCTCAGAGATGCTAGTCCATTCAATTGAAGCCCACGACCGACGCTGGTTACGGCAGAAAGAATTTCCAACTGCTGTTCTCTTTAGATTAATTTCCGGACGGCGGCCACCCAGCCCCTTGAATGTACGTATGCCCCAGACCCTGCCCGAGACCCTGCATAATTCAATGCGCCCGGCATAAAATACATCGGCAGCGTCGTCGGACATCGCGTTGAGATCACAATACTTTCGGGATTCCCTGTCTTTAGCGCCCTGCACGGAACGATGTCAGGTATTTTTTAACCGCCGCCACCTGATTAGGTACGAAGGCTGGTTTCCCTAGCGCTGCTGAACTATCTATGTACTTTCCCGCGCCACAATCTCCACACCACGTCTCCGGGCTGATGTCCCCTCCTTAGGCACATCGATCTCATGTCCCGGAATCTATGTAAATGTCGGTAGACCGTCGCGGGGTTGAAATCCGACAAATCAGTAGGCCCGCAGGCTGTCAACACGGTCATCAAACGACGCACTGAACTCCGGTAACAGAGACCGGTTTATTTAGATTGCCTTTCTGAGGAAAGGGGCGGAACGTCGACGGTTTGCTTATCGTGCGCGCTCGATGCCATGGACCCTTCGTGGACCCACATCTCGGGTGTTTGATGCTCCCGAGATGTTTCCGCTTGCTGCCAGTGCCTTTGTTCATTCACACGGGACCACGTAACCCCTCAATGTTCCCTGCCTGCGGGTAAATTATCAGTGGACACACAAATACAAGTATGTACGTTATACTTGTCCCTGTTTCTCTGAGAGTGAAATTGCTATGAAGATAGGTGCGGCGGATTCCAATCATGTGGCGTCCGCTCCTCCCCGACATCTGACGCACCGCTGGGATGGTACCATAGCCGCCGAGCACGGAATATTTGTACAGAATATTCGTACACCACATCAATTCTCAACATCCGAACGGTATTTTTAACATGGGGGAGACAAATGTGCGTTTTTATTGCTCTAAGTCAGTCGAACGCCCTATGATCCACATATTACAATTGCGATGCAGTTTGATGCAACTCTGACGAGGTTTTGCAGTCGCGGAGCCGACTCAGAATTAATCAAACGACTTGAGGGTTGGGATTCCACAGATGCCGCATTCGCCACCGCCAGATCTTCTATGTCTGCCAGATGTGATTCACGTATATACGTACTGTCTGTGCGTTCTTGACTCCTTCGGAGTGAAATGAACCATTCAGAAGGAGCCGGTAAGCCGGTGGCAGACCTGAATCACAAACGCCGACAAAACTCGTTGAAATTCTTCACATTTCCAGACAATTCCGGTCGCATTTATACCTCACTACGTATGTTGACAAGGTTAGAGGAAATGTGCGATGGGATTACACGCTCCACTTTCACCGTTCCCCGCCTTCAACTTTAATTTACTCTAGGCAGTGTTCCTGGATAACCAATGTTCCCTGATCATGAATGGTTTCTTCCACAAGTACCATATATATATATATCCATTGAGCCTGTGCCTTTCTACTTACCCGATTTTCTTATTATTGGCCAAGTACAAGGTTTATAACTTCAACTATCTCCTTTCGTACAGGACGACGCATGATTGGATGATTAGACGGACTCTCGTCGAAAAAAAATAGTACAAGGTGCAAGACGCGCGCAATTAGGTGATCAGACAAAAGCAGAGTGAACGATGTATAGCAAGTCGATAGCGAAGTCTAAGCCGCGGCTATCAGGCACAGCGCAGGTGTAAGATAGATGGTCGCGACGTACTGTAGCATTCAGAGAGCCTAGATTCGGGTGCAAAGTTCGTGGACCCGACGATCATTCTAAGAGATGATGATCAGGATTAAGGTGAAAGTGGAGTGGAGGGCACGGGGCGTACTGAAGGGGCAGTTCGAGCTGAAGGGAAGAGGACATGTCAGTATCACGGTGAGAGGACGCGAGAACGAAGGACGCACGCATGGCCTCCGCCTCGCCAGCCGCAGTGGGCACATTGGGGCCCGTTGCTGTGGTTGACGGGGACGGCCTCCGTGCTCGTGCTCGCTACAGCACCGGACGCGGCTGTGTCAGCGATGCTTTGCACGGTAGGGGCGGTCATGGAGGTGCTGTGCATGGTAGAGGATGATAGGATAATGCAGGGTTGGAGGGCGAAGACGAATGGTGGTTGAGTGAGGAATTGGTGAGTTGCCACCACATATCGCGTCGCCTTTTATTCATTTCTATTCCACCCCACCTATTCTAGGCCTTGCGTTCTCGTAATCCCGATGCACCACGACCCCCATGCTCCGGCTAGATCACTGTCCGGATTGGGACTCGGCGGAGGTATTTGCAATTTGGATTTGGATTGACCAACATTGATAAGTGTCAAATGCGCACAGAGATGTGACGATTACGGACCTGACAGCCCGCGGAAACAAATGCCCGCGCTCCGCAGCCCCTGGAATCAAATTAACAAGTAAATTGTGCACATGCATGCTGGTCGAAACCATTGTCCGATGGTGTTGCTTTGTGAGCACTGTAGTTGATGAACGTCGGTGAGTCACAGGAGCGATGATACACGTCGCGAAGAAACCGCCGTCATGGACCCACAAGCGCCGGGTAAAGTGGTTGAAATACTCACAGAAATATCCTTGTAGATGCCGATGGGAGGACAAAGAAAATTAGTGGTGGTCACACTGCGACCAGCGAAGAAAAAAACACCGGTTACCGGTATGCAAGAAGGGTCAGGTGTTCAAGGACAAAAGAAAAATGGTTGAACCGAACAGGATACATTGCGAAATCGCGTCCATGGAGATAGCGGAGCGCCCACGCGCGGCAGAAGACACAGCCCGGCGTTCAGGGTACCTCTCACTTATCGAATCTTGGCGGCACGCGATATACGCGAGGATGGGTTCAGGTAGCATATAATTAGAATTACCGTGTCGTAAAAGAGTAAAATTATCCGTGAACCCGAATCAGCCAGCACTTCCGTAGGGTATCGTCAATTTATTTCATCGCACAACCTACAGTATCGTCTCCGGCGAGCCCTATTTGAACAAACCAAGGAAAGCCACCAGATACACGCTCCAAACAAAATTCAATAGTTGAACGCAGGATCGTGAATCTGGGGAAACGTGGGTCATGGGGATAGAGAGAACGTTCCACTGCGGAGTACCCTGCGAGACTTGACCCTTGGCGGCACGCGATATGGGGCAGGATAAATCCACGCACGCAATGAACACCCCCATAAACAAGCAAAAGCATATCTGCGAGCTTCTGCAGTTAATTCTTGAAGTCTAAGGTGCCGTCAATGGCCAGGCCTCGCGGTGCTCCTATTCTTGTTTCCAGGTGTCCGGTCCTTGAAGTCTGGGGAAGCTCAGGTTCCGAGGCGTAATACCTGAGTGCTGTGGGTCTCGTCATTCCCGGATCTAGCGTCTGAAACTCACACTCATAGCGTCAATCCTCGACATGCGGGAACTACCGGCGCCAGTGAGGCGCGAGATCTTTCCGTCCCGAATCAAGCGCTGGCTGGCTCGCATCGCGGGCCCCATCTGGGCCTCGAACTGGAAGCTACATCGGGCGCCGACGTGAAGTTACTTGCATCGGAATGTCACCGTGGCGTCAGGCGCCTGTGCCTAAAGATACTCGGGAGCTGTTGCAGATATTGAATAACGCATAACTCCGCGCCATGTCAATTAACACTTAACTGATATCTGTGCCGGTAAATGAACACCAGTCCAAATAAGGTAAGGATTGGATCTAGACGAAAGGCACACTCAACGGTCTGGACGCCGCCACACCAGGTCCCGACGCGCCCAATGACTTGCGTTCTTCCCGGAGGAGGGCACCACACCACCCGTTCATTGAGTTTCGTGGTTGAGCTACCAGAAATCGAAGGCTCGGACCCATTGTGCACTTGTGAAACAAAACGGTAGTCTTCCGAACGATTAAACTAGATTATCATTCTTATTTTGACGGGTTGGAAAATAATAATACTTACCTTATGCGACACGACGGATATTTCGGCCGGCCGGCCCACTCTGCTCTGCTCTGCGTATTTGCTCCACGCTTTTGCTCTGCATCGCCAGCGTCGCGCTTTTGCTTCATGTCAGGTAGAGCTCCGCGTCTTCGTCGCCCTCGCCAGCCCTCGCCATCCTCGCCAGCGAAAACCAGTCTTGGAGACCACGAAATCATTATGATTGTCACAACCAATCTCGACGCGTGGCGATGGAGTTGATCAGGTCAGCAGGGTCAATTCCGAGGTCATACAGCTCGCGCGACGACTAGTATCTGTACAACCCGACGCGCTTGGCAATGTGCCTAGGTCGACGACTGTCGACGAAAATCTGGCTGCATCCGGGCATCCGGGCACCGAGGGCAGTGCTGAGAAAATATCAGGATCGCGTTATCGATGGCGAGGTCGCGGTAAGTCGTGGTATCGCGCACGTTCATCGTTGCCTTGGAATCGCCCAGATGATGTTCCAACTCGCTCGTCTCGGAGCCCGGAACATGCACGAGGCGTGGAGGACTCATCCTGACTGAGGGTTGCAAACTATCTGCACTGTGTAGAAGATAAATCGTCGTTGTTATCGGATGGTCAAATACTTATCCAAGTCGGTCTCTTTTGGTCAATGTAACCATGCTGGAAAGTGGCTGGGACGGCGGCAGTTGTTGTCCACACGGTACCGACGGGTGAGGATCCGCACTTGCGGAGCTAGGGGAGCACAAATCATGGTCCTCATCATTGTAAGAGAATATGCTTATTCACCGTGACCGCAAGAATGGATTCGAGGACTCGCTGTAGAAAGTGGTGGGTGGGTGTGCTGTTTGTTTGCGGCGAAGACTCGAAGAAGAGCGAGCGCATGATGTCTTGACAGGAGAAGCTGAGTGGATGGAAATGAACTTTCAAGAATCTGGATAGCCTCTCCGGCTACCGCACTGCAGAGACAGTTGGGAGAAAGTGGACTGGCAAACAAATGAGCTGCTGCTAAATTTGTAAGTGATGGCTCAAATATAGATCCAGGCTCTGCAGTGGATGCCTTTGATATATTGGGTGGATCATAACGATTGCTGGGGTGGATTCGCGGGAACCAAGCCTGGATGCTCGTGGCAGACTGAGACGCGTTTGTTGTTTGGCGCGCCGGCCAAACATGGACAACCTTGACACAAACAAATCTAGTGTTTTTTTTTGTTTTTTTGTTTTTTTGTGGAACGTTTGAGTCTTTTGGGGACTCTAGCTCATGGCAGTAACGATCCAGCTATCCGCTTTCCCGTTCCCTTCCGGTGCTGTATAGCGCTTGCGCGCTTCCATACACTTTCCGGCCAATAAAATTGTCTACCCTCGCCCGTTGATTTTTGAGGCCTTGGACTAAAAACCCGGCCAGAGGACAATACCACCCGAGGAAATGCGTTAGTGCACTCATGCCCGAATTGTCGCGGCATGGCGTGTGGGGCTTCGGCATTTTTGCTGATTCAGGAGGTCTGGCGCATAGCGTCGTACCCCCATCATTATCAGCTCAACCGATACCCACTAAAACCTCGGACTCCCAGATCCAGTCTTTTGGGAGTTTTACCTCATTCTTTAGTGTTTTCCTCCACGTCTTGAGCACCAAAAATTTATTGACCGCTTTTTTCCCGTATTTCTCTTCATTGGTCATTGCTCGATCTAGTCCGAGTCTGTTATTTATAGTTTTCAGCCATCTGTTATATATTTCTTGTGGCGATGCGTCATCCTTCTCTTGAATGACCCTCTCGCATCTCATGCGCCATATGAGATGTGCAGATTCCGAGACCAATATTCTGAAGAGCCGTGTTGAGCCTGCATCACCGCGTTTAATTGCTGCACAGCCCATTATTTGACCGGTGGTTGGTTTCGGGAGCATAGCCCTTGTCTTCATCTCCCAGAGTTCGCTTGCAAGCTCCCATATATATTCCTGACCGGGTGCATCACATTTTGTTAATATATGTTGCATCGACTCTGTTACTCCGCACTTGGTGCATTTTTCTTTCCATTCATGATCTTTGATATCCTTCCAGTGCCGGCCTACTTTGTATCCATCATGTATCAACATCCACAGGAAATAGCGTCCGCTCCTAGAGATATCCTTGTGCTTGGTGGATTTCCAGACATTAGCTTTCGAAGGTAACTCATCTGAAGGATCCGCAATGGCTTCTTGGGTCAGACGCATGTTCCTGACCGTTGCGTGTCTGTTCAACTTTTCTTTGTAGGCTTTCGTCTTCATCTTTTCTTGCCTTATAATTTTATATGCCAGGGACTGCGTCATTATTTTTAGCTTAGCGCCAGGTAGTGTGAAAGCTGGATTCGGTTTAGTGTCTAAACAAACCTAGTGTTCGTTACCGCGTCATTGGGGAGGCGTAGAAATTCGCATAAAATCTGCACATGTCTGCCACGCTCGGAATGCTGTGTACAAGTCCCAGGTCATCAATTACAAGCGCCGACATCTGCCGTCGGTCGCGGGCAGAAACAGCAAGTAGTAAGTACATAAATTAAACTAATTCGTCCAAAGGATAAAATAACCCTGTCACGCAGGGGCTGAATGCTGGATTCACATAATTAACATCCGCCGCAATTTTTCTGGCAATCACCGCAATACTGTCTAATACTGTCCTATCTCTTAAGCGAGGGCTTCTTTCAAGAGACGCCGGATCTTTCGGGCTCGGGCGCACTTGTATATTCGGCTTTTCCCAGTCGGGTTGCACTTGCCTTGAATGGGGACGCAACAGCCCCACGCTCTAGAAGTCCTGCGTGCGGACTCCACGGTCTAATGTGTAATCTTCTGAAAAGCAGCGAGCATCGCGTTGGCGCAGTTCATATCTAGCTCCTTGAGGTTTCCGAAGTACGCCGAAAACCCGGTGTTTTATTAGCTTCGCGTGCAGGGCCCAGGCACGAGAAAACACCCACCCACCCTCAAACCACTAGTCGCTATTTCCGCCATTTCATTCAATGCTCGCTGATTTCATGGGACGACGCCGATGTCCGTTCATGCAGCGGTTCCAGTGGTTCCCAAATTCAAAAACGCGCACACAAAATGCCGTCCACGTTGACAGGCTCAGCGGCACTCCATTCGCTTGCGGCACTCCGAGACCAAAACAGCGACCTTGTCCGCCGGAACCAGCACGGGTGCAGTCGAGCAGGACACCGAATACAGTAGTGGCAGTGGGTCCCTCATCAATCATGTCGCGGCAGACCCGCCCGCGCCACTGTCCGCTTAATGGTGATGTCCGTTCTAGTACGCCGTAGGTAGAAATAATACAATTTGAGGATGCGGATCTTTCCACAGGTGCCGTAGCCTCGAGGTGAAGCTTTAAATGATAAATGATATAAGTGCATTAGGAGGGAACGGTGAAGCCGACCGTGATATACATGGAACTTCGTAGGAAGCGTAGGGAGATATCCGCGCTCAATGTTAGTGTGTCCACCTGCGAGCGTGCGCAACCACAGTCAATATAGTTCTTTTGAAGCATAGGTGATATGGATAACCTCTGTGCGATGATGTGCTTCCATGCAGCAAAAGAAGCGAAAACGTCGTGCTGAAAATAAACGCATGAATGATAAATAATATCACGGATCGCGGATAAGGGCCTAGATGCAGGCTCTCCTGTAAATTCCACGTCGGCAGCGGTGCCTATACCGCTCAACATGGACCCCCACGCGCCGGCACAGATTACGATGCGGTTCACGAGGCGATCGGTTGGCGCGGGACATACCACTGCTAGGGATTAACCAAATAGACACGTCAAAGGCATCTGGACTATGGTAGACCGTATAGACACCGATAGACACGCGATAGACATCGATAGACCAGAGGTGTTTCCTGATGGGATGTGCCCTAGTATACACGAAAAACACCGAACTGACTTTGTGACAGACTGGGATTCTCCTTGATTGTTTATCGAATGTCACACGGCGTCCGTCACCGCCAATCGTCTGGGTCGCCGGCTCCGCTTCCAGACAGGGATATATCTCGCCAGGCAGTCATCGATGCCGCCAAAATACCGTCCAGAGCACTGGGGACTGTAAAAATTCAAAGTGTCAGGGTCTTTAAAACGCTGCAAATAGGTGTATTTGATGACACGGTCATGGATCGCCATGGGAGATAGTCTCTCCGCAGCCCCGCAGACGGCCGGGCGTACTGAGTAGGTTTCGAGCTGAAACACAGTGGTTTAGTGGGATGACAGACTCAATAACGAGGAAAAAGCGATTCACCAGAGGTTAGAAGCTTCTATGAGTGGAGATTCCCGGCCAGGAACGCAGAAGGAGCCTAGAATTGGCTTGGAATTGGCCATGATTGGCCCACCTTTTAGTCGTCACGAGCGTCAAGAGCGTCAAGAAGGAGGCTTTACGGTTGTTTACAAATAATGCCAAACACGACACGCATCAAACCCTCTCTTGCTTCCGACTTCATCCTCATTTCGTGATTCTGTGGTATCTATCATCGAGCGGCATTCCTCTCACCGTACGAGTCCAAATATGATCAAGAGAAGCATCTCGCATGCCCAGCGACTTCATCTCCGTCTGTACTGGACCTTCCTGGATTACTTTCACGCAAGCTGTATGCTTCAACATTTTTCCCACTCTCATGGAATGCACCCTAGTAAATCGGAGATCACCGGGCCTTGCGCAGATCAAGGGTTTGAACCCCAGTGAAGCCGTAGTTTAGGAAGGTTCCAGTGGGTATTACCGTTCTAGTGGGTCGCGAACCCCAATGAAGCCGTATCTTAGGAAGGTTCCAGTGAGTATTACCGTTCTAGTGGGTCGAGTCCCACACTGTTCGGCATTTTCTATTCGTGCATAAAAGCATTCCCACCTTTGTAGTAGGGTCACATGTTCCCTGTGTGGACTTGAGGGGCTAACCGATTGTTGGTTGGGCATAACAAAGGCACCTCCCAAAAAAAGAAAGAAAAAAATCCCACTCAATTACCAGATACGGGTGATGATGCCCGGTTCTTCTACTTGTTTACATTGTTTACATAGTAGGTACCCGTCTCCGCATACAAGTATACTAAGGTTAGTCATGGCATTTCAAAAATATTGAGTCTATCGCTGTCGCCTTATCGCATCAAGGTCCATTATCTTTGCTGCCACCCAATCTTGCAGTTCTTCACGACATCCTTGTCGTCTGCGCGCTGTTTGTTGTGCGAAGATCACCCCGGGCTCGGAATCTCTCGTTAATTCCCCAGGTGGGAAGAAGGCTAAATGAGGACCGCGATTGGATCGGTGGTGATGTACAATATCCAGGTCCGAGAAGATTCCTGTGAATAGCATGGCATTCTGTTGCTGCTCTGTGCACTCCAAGAGATTTCCACGCAATAGCCGTTCAAGTGCGATGACCGATTCTTCGCTCCAGTATCGCATCATGGCATCCAAATGACCACGATCCTTCTGGCCGCAATGTTCCGCGACATCCTTGGCATTGCGTGCTCACTCTCGAGTCCAACTCCCTACTCCATTTCTCCGCCCATTTGCGATAGGATATACTTGAAGCCGAAAGCAAGATTCGAATATCACATGTCCGATGATGTTTTGGTATAATGAACATTTTCTCCGGATCCAACAAAATGCCTATCACGACGTTCTGTTCAAGAAACACACAGAACGTCTTGACGATCCTTCTGTCAATCGACCACACTATCTCCCAACTTCCACACAACATTCGACCCATCACGGAATGTCTCTGTGGGGGCAGAGCGCCCATCGAGGGAAATATTGGGTGTCACACTACTGGTTCAACGCCAAGACGGGACTCTCCGCTGGGTAAATTGCGGTTTTACCGTCTTGGAACTCTATCATTTACGCCGCTGCGGAACGATGATCGCTACTCCATCCAATGACCACGACCGACGCTCGACACCCGGTCGCCGTCGGGGAAGGGAAACTGGATTCTTTGCACCGTATGAGATTAATTTCCAGACCACGACCCACAGCACCTTGAATACACGTAGGTGCGAGCGCAATCCCGTTTAATGCACCCGGAAAATATCTTCAAGCGCTGCCTCCTGGTTAGTCCTCAACTCTACGCAGTTTCTGCGGCGTTAGTGAACTACTACCTCGTTGAGAATTCCTCCACGCCACAATCTCGAGAAGTTGTTCCCGGGCCGGTGTGTCCTCCTTGGACTTTGATCGATCTCGTCAGGTGCACCCAACCCAACGGGGAATCCCGTAAAGAACATTGTCGCGGGGCTGAAATCTGAGCGAGATCCGATACGAATACGTGAGCAGGTCCGTAGGCTGTGAACACGGTCATCAAACGAGAAACTCAATCTTCGGCAAGAGAGAGACCGGTTGGTTCCTTCTGGGTTGCCTTTCCTGGACAGCGCATTTCTTGTCTGGATCTTTCCGTTTTTCTGCGGAGTAGTACCATCCTTACCCTATCGCACCCATCTCGGCTCCTTCACATCCCCGAGCTGTGTCCCGCCGCTCTCTCGCTTCATTCACACGTAACCTTCATTCGCCCTGCCTGAGGGTAAATTTGCACAGTGGACACACAAGTAACGTTAGATTTATCCTCTCTTTTTTAGACTCGTTCTAGGAATAGACGCGGCGAAATCTAATCATATGACTTCCCGCTCATCGGACGCACTGTAGTATGGTAGCCGCCAAGTACGGAAGATTCGTACACATCAATTTTGAACATCCGAACGTTATTTTTGTTCCGAACATGGAACGAAGAATATACTTTTTTACTTCTGTCTCCAGAGCGTCTCATGACCCACATATAGCAAGTGCGACGCAATCTGTCGAGTAAGAGAAATCTACTCTAACACTGTGACAACATGGGACACCCAGCTGTTGGAATTCCACGGAGGCCGCTCTCACCAGCGCCACAGTCTCTTTATCTGCCAGAAGTACGTCGTTTCAAGTGTTCCACTTCTACTAAGCTGTTTTTGCCTTTTGGGGCATGCCGCCGAAAGATAAATTCATACATGAATGAATACCTCATGTAAAGTTGCTCGACGCATTCCTAAGAAGTGTGCCTTCATCCTAGATTCCGCCGAGACCGGCCGTGCTCGCTCTATGCTCTGGGCATATAGGCCAAAAAGGCTTAGGTGGTCAACTAGCCATTCGCATACAGTACTCGTGCAAAGCTCCCCGTGGGGTACAAGCCATCCTATTTTCAAATCAAGTCTGACCACAGCCTTTTGTGTTCCGGCACATCTCAAATCCTCGACCCGCGTTTCATCTCCGGAAGTTGTGCAGTCATTGCAAAATCCCTCGACGGGTTACCATATTTGCAAATCAATTCTGACCCACAGCCTTTTGTCCCGGGAAATCCGGGAGATTACTCACCCCGCGAAGAGAGAAAGTCCTCGGCGAGCTCAGTGTGAACAGCTGATCTTGGTCATCCCTTCTGTGTCTATGGGCGCCGTGCCGCATGCTTTTCAGATCCACATAAACAATCCGACGGTATAGGACCTCCCGTCTTATCGTAGTTGGTTTTTTCTTTCTTGCTCAAGCAAACTAGTCCTGGCGACTAACTTGCGTAGTATACCCCGGTCAAAATGTGGACTATGGACAATTACCATTTAAATCATTACTGAGCGACGAGACTAACCTGACGCTGAAGTACAAATGTTCGTTACACCTCCTTCCGTTTCACAACCATATATGGCGGAATATATTCCGATATTATTGTTTCCGAACGCTGGCACCGGTTGCAAATCGGTTTATGGTGCTAGTAAGAATTTGCCAGGGTGTACCTGTATATATTTTTAAATCACCGCGGACGTTGCTTTGCAACTTAGCTCGCCGGAAATTAAACTACTGAGCTTCCGAATCAGCCACTCAACATTGCAGTATACATTGAATCTGCGGCCTTGCTTTGTTCCCCGAAAATAGCTTGCTCCATGCACACTCTTTCTCAACGCCTCGGATTTCTCGGCTGAGATTCCCCTTTTGGCAGCACAGGACATTCCCAATAATCAATCGTCTATGCCTCACTACCCTGTATCAAGCCCTTCAAGGTCGTCTAACGTCTGCAACCATGATATCTTACGCAAATGTCAGTTGGATTACTTTATCCACAAGTTATTTTTGTGAATGTATTGAAGAACTCTGCCGGTTGATTGATTGCACATTCATCACATACATATGTGAATTCGGATCTTGCGCTGTATCCAATCTTAGAATTATGGGGGATGTCTGTACCAGTTATTTCTGCGACAACCTACTAGACGGTTCCTTGTCTGGTATCTCCTTCAGCTTATACATTTCAGGTTGATCTCCGTCAGTCGTCGGAAACAAGGAATGGTGAGTCATGATCTGCTAGTTGTGGCTCATCCATCCTAATCTGAATTCAGTCTGTAGATCAGCGACGCGCGCGCTCAATTTTAGAACCCTCGGATCCGGAGAAAAAATTGACCCACACCAGGGTTGGTTCATCATGGGATTGAAGGACCTTTAATAACTATGCTTCGCTCCGGGTGTTCCGCCGATCCAAGTATTTTCAACCTTGGGTACCTCGGTCCAATCTCCGCGGACGATATTCTGCCGGCACGTGGAGTGCGCACCCGGGTCCCAGTACGCGGCCTCCTCTGACCTGCGATATTACGAGTACGTCAGCGTAACCACTCATCTAGCGCTGGGCATAAAATGACCCGTTTCATTGGTTTCGCGAGTGTACTACTTATGCTAACATCGTCTATTCAAAACTGCTATTTATTCTCATGAACTGTGTTTGGGTGATCTATGTGTGGAAGTAGTATCATCTTTTTTCTGAGTCTAGTTTCACCGTGTTCAATGAGTTAGTCTCTGCACCGGAGATTCTTCAGAAGATCGGGTTGTCTCGGTACGGAATATGTCCCAACTACGTTCCCGGTACGGTCCATCGTACAGTTGGAGTCATCGCGTACGTGCATTACTAAGAACAAAATGAATTACAGTGGTAAATTATTTGTAATATGAACTGCAAACAACAGCCAAAACTATCTAGTCCGAAGAAGATCCAAACAATATACTGGTGAGTTTGATAATTCACATGTGGAGTTTAATCCCGATACGGGCCCTGGAGAGTTCTGACTGGGCACGCAGAACATCACAGTGTACTGGAACAACTGAGTGCAAACTCCCGGTTCCATCAATGAATGTCAGACAGACAGCAGCCATGAACCGAACAGTGAGTATGACTACGCGCGAAAAACAGGTGCGATGATGCTCAAGTGTCATGTAGTTCACTCACTAAGAGATGGTTAGTTCAATATACGAGCCACGGGCGTATCTTCACCTTCAAATTCCCCGATCTCGTAAATTAATCAGTGTTCTAGACCGTCCACGTCAACCAATGACCCCAGATCCTGTGTGATTGTCTCTGCGTTACCAGAGGTGCTTCTTCTGTGCTTTTTGTACTTGGGCAATTTGCTCGTCCGCAGACATGATTCGAATCTTGGTTCAAACAGCAATCAAAAGTGGAGCTCGGGCAGGTAAGTAAGTAAATAAATTGTATTTGAGGAGTGGTCTGAAGTGGCCCTTGTTTATCACGGTAGCCTATAGAGCGATTCAATTATTTCTATCTCTGATGTCACCTCCCCACATCCTACCAAAGATTAAGTACATCGTACAACGACACCGACGAGCGAAATTAGGTGATTACACGAATTTTCTTCCCCCGACTCATAGAAGTAATACAGCGACGCCAAGGCGCGCAATTGGGTGGACAGATGAAAGCAGGACGAGTGTTATAGCAACTTGATAGCAAGAACTGAGACGCGACGATCAGTTGAGACGTTCAAGATGGATAGATGGTCGAGACGTACATTCCGAGAGTTCAGATGCGTGTGGGGTGTAAGCTCTGAGGCCCGACGATTACTCTGGGGGATGGTAGTCAGGATTGGAGTGGAAATGGAGGGGGTGGAAGGAGACGCGTACTGAAGGGGCAGTTTGAGCTGAATGAAGAAGGAAACGAATGAATATCTCAGTGCCGCATCGCGGGGCGAGCAGGACTCACGCGTGGCCTCCGCCTCGCCAGCCGCAATGGGCGCATGTCGGTCCGTTGCTGTTATGGTTAACGGGCACGGCCTCTTTGGTCGTGCTTGCTGTGTTAGCCACAGTCGCGAGTGCGTCGGCAGCAAGCTGCACAGTGAGGACAGTCGTAGAAGTAGCGTGCATAGCAGAGGATGTAGATGAAAGTAAGTTTAGAGAGTTGGGTTTGAGTCAATTGAGTGGAATGGGCGGAATGAGTTGCTCTACAAATCGCTTCGCCTTTTATACATTTCCCAGTTGGCGACACGTACCAATCTTCCCGTAATCCTGGTGCGCCACGGCCCTTTGTCCGAGGATGCAGCCGAGATCCCCTCCATATCGGGACCCGGAAGTATTTGGAATCTGGATTTGGTTTGACCAACAGATAAGTGTCGCCTCACCCAAATGGCATTGGCATTATGAATATCATTACGGAATGGCACAGAGCTGTGGCGATTACGGATCTAATAGGCCAACAGCGTCGCGGAAACTAATCACGGCGGCCGCTTTTTCCTGACAGCAATCCCGGTACTTATCAAGTAAAATTACGCATCTCCAAACCCTGAACAAATGTCGGGGTGTATCAAGGACGATGAATGTGTTTCCACGTTGCTCGGGTTGCTTCGGGAACAAAAAAAAAGAGAAAAGAAGATGAGAGTGAAACGCGGCCGATCGTGATTCAGGCACCGACGTCACTGGACCCATAAGCACCGGGTAAGATGGTTGAACCCGTCTAGTGAAGGGGGAATTTTTGAGACACCGGATATAGGCGGTTGGAGACTTGGAGTACAAAGGGAAATAATCGATGGTAGTCGGGATATCGGTTAGAGGTGAGTTGAAGGACAAAGTGGTTGAACGGGCAGAGTACACGGTGCATTGCCAAATCGGGTGCATAAAATGCAACCATGATTAGCAGTATCATGCCGTAAACGTCCAAAGGTATATGTGAACCGGCATCAGCCAGCACGCAGGGCAGTACGATTAATAGACCCCACGTTAATGGCAACCAGATATTTAGACCTACAACCTGCAACCATGACTGATCTGCAACAGTCAGTTAAGCTCGCCAGGCAAATTAAGCATGTTAATTGCGCCACTCAATTAAGCATTAGATCCCAGACTTAGACTATAGGTAAGGCACGACATTCTGGACGGCGCCACATCAGCCCAGACTTGCCTGATTATCTGCGTTCCTCGCGGAGGACGGCGCCGCACTGGACATCCGATGAGTTACGCGGTTGAACTTGAGGAAGTCCGAGGGGTTGAAATCGCGCGGGCGAACGGGAACAGACGGGGTGCGTCAAGGGGGCGTCGGCGCGTCGGCCGCCGGAACGCGGAATCGCGTATTTGTTCCGCGTTGCAAGGGTCCAGCGGAATACATTTTTTCAGAACCCTCCCCCCTACGTAAGCCAACACGTGCCATCAAATTGCCTTTTTGGAAGGTCGAAAATTTTCAGAAACTACTCCCAGGTCATCCAGACACCACAGGGAGCTGCATATACTATACCGAATATATTTAATTCCAGGTGCTTCCAGACTCTTCAGGGCAAATTTAGGTGAACTCGCTAGGGTGGCTGAGATCATCACGTGAATGATATGATGTGACATGATTCAGCTGATTTGGCGAAAAAGGGCTCATATTTTCGCGGGGTAGAGCTGAACAAGGTCTGAACTCACAAGGAGCATATTGAAAACTTTCCTTCAGCTAGTGTTGATCAAGTTTTCCAGAAAATATTTCCGATTTTTTTTTCTAGGTGTTTTTCTGTGCATTTCAACGAGTTTTGAAAACAGGTATGAAATACATTTTTCAGCACCCAGAGGGAC
Organism: Mycena epipterygia; assembly: GCA_029281465.1. Classification (NCBI taxonomy): domain Eukaryota; kingdom Fungi; phylum Basidiomycota; class Agaricomycetes; order Agaricales; family Mycenaceae; genus Mycena; species Mycena epipterygia. Next base: position 344,644 of record JARJCQ010000056.1, on the reverse strand, counting down.
CCCTCCCCCTTCTCCTAATTAGGAAGTTCCTTATCATGGTAGCCCCTTGGGAGGAGCTCCGACGAATATCATTGGAATTATCTCGACGCGTGGCTTGGATCAACGGCGGGCGTGGATGAGGCCCGCAGATGTTCCCGAGGTCAGCCTTGCAGTCCCTGCGCCTCCAGACTCCCTGCAACTCCCTGCACCCCAACGCGCTTGGCAACCATGCCGAGTCGACGACCATCCGATAATGTGGATCCACGACGAGATAATTTCATCAGGAGCGCGTTATCGATGGCGAGGTCGCGGTATTGTTCATGTTCATTGTTGGTGGTATCGCGCACAATAACGTTGCACCTCGCGCGCCGGAGCATGCATTATCGAAGGCGGTGTTCATTGAGACAACGCAACTCGTCGTTATTCGATGGTCAACTAATTATCGAAGTAAACGCGGTCTATCAATCACGGTCTGTTCTGGCCGAAGTGCTCAGGGCGTAACTATGCCTGAAGAGGCCTGAACCAGCGCACATTATGGTCCGCATGATCCAGACAGGACCGACGGTCGGGAGTAAATTTCGAAAAGTGGTTTGAGATGCGCGAGTTTGCGACTCTAGCGTGTGTAATTGAATAATATGAAGATGAGATGAAACACACACACACACACACACATAGGACATCTTCTCAGATTTTCAACATGGATTCAATGCGATGAGCCATATTTATTCATCGATTTTAGGGAAAGACCAAGAGCAGCCATCCAAAGATAAGGGTGCGCCAAACAAGCGAGATTATGGCCAAAACCTGCAGAACTGAGAAAAGCAGAAACGTGATACGAATGACGCGTCGCGAGAACGAAGCTCCGGGCTTTGGGGTGCATTTCTTTGAGCTAATTGGATCACTGCTGCGATTGCAAGGCAGGAAGAGTAAAGGAAGAATGTCTCAAAAGGCGCCGAAGGTCGTGGCGGTGGCACTGGCATGATCACGTGGTAACACGCGTCAGCCAAAGCTGCGCAAACTTCCAACAACACATCGGTTCGATTTTTTCTCTTTCAAAAGAAATCCCTCCTGGACGGTATTCATTGGGAGCTTCCGAGCTGGTTCCGCCCTTGCCGGAGCACCGCGCCAAAGTCCCAGGCCATCAATCACGAGCCCCGGGGTGTGCCGAGCGCTTGATTCGCCAGGGTCCAGAAGGATCGAGAACCCGTGTAACTGGATTTCCAGGCAGGATTAACCCACCCGTGCGATTTTCGCGCAATCCCCGCATCTCCCCGCATATTCCTGCATCCGTAGCATTCATGTAGGCGTGACATGTGTGTAGTACGACTACCTGTTGTTTCAATTTGGGACCGCACAGGCAATCCTCCTCCTCACTTGCTAGGAAACCCATCACAGCCTTACATTACACTGCATTCAGCCATACAATAGCCACGGCCACGTGTAGCTTCTGCATGCTATGGCTATATTTAGTCTTTATAAATAGCCAGGGTCATGCAGACGGACCTGTTGCACGCTGATGCCGAGCTCGCGTCTGCCATCAAGACTGCCTCCACCTAGCCTCGCCATAAGCAATTGGTATGTCCTAGTTGTCTCTAGATGGACTAGCCATACCTGACTGTCTGTTTATCCCACTGCTGAACGCAATGTTAAGCGAGGGCTTCTTTCAAAGAAACCCCGGACCTGTCGGACTCGGCGCGCTTGTATCCCGTTCGGCTTTTTCCAGCTCGGTTAGACTTGCCCTGAATGGGGACGGACGAGCTCCAAGAAGTACTTCGTGCCGACCGGGGAACAAATTTGGAATTTTCTTTGAAGAGCATTTGGTATATACTATCTAGTTCCTTGTAGCTTCCGAAATACACCGAGCGCCTGGCCTGCCATCTTCCAGAGCTGATGAAGGCGAGGAATGCATGACCGGGCACAGGCACGAGAGAATACACGTCCATATTAAATCGCGATTTCATTTGGTACACGCTGCTTGCAGGTTAAGAAGCCATTGAGCTCCGTTTCCGCAGCCTCGAACCCTCTTACATCCAAGAATAAGCACGCAGAACGCCGTGCTTGAAAGTTGACAGGCCGGGTCGCCCGCTGTCCCAGCCAGCTGCCAATGTCGCCGCGGATGCAGTTCGGGTTCTCACCGTATCCTAGCTCCACGGATGGACGGTGGCTGGTGGGACGCCCGACACGGAAATAATATAATTTGCGACAACGGATCTTTCCAGTGGTGCAGGTGCGGCAGCCTCGAGGTGAACTTTAAATGATGATAAGGATAATGAGAGAGTATCTGCAATGGACCGTCTTGCTCTCGACTCCATCTTCCACCATCTTCGTTTCGTTTTTCTCTGGCATCCATCAAGCATCCATTGCCATCTGGCATTTCCCGCTCAGTCACTGATTTCACTACGCGGAACCATCTTGCATCGCCCAGCAACCTCCTGACCCCGTCTCCACTAGAAAGTTCCTGGATCCCTTTAGCCCAAATCGTACGCTCGGGAAATGTCCTGATACGGGCGATGATATCCGGTTCTGATATGTACTTCTCAGTCACGGTATTTCTGGATTTTGGGACAATCACTCTCGTCTATCGATTGTATAACTGGATCCAAAGGATCATCTTGCACTTTTCTACGACGGCATCCTTGCCACCGTCTGCCTGCAGTTCATTGTGCGAAGATTATTCGGGAGGATAAATCCCCGGGGCGATTGTGGTCAATGCATGTCCAAGGCGTCTCCAAGGTCCTTCCGCTTGTCGATTGCGACTTCCGCGAAACATTAAAACCATCATGATCATGTCTCTGTGGGTGCAGAGCACCTTTTCGAGGGATATAATTGGACGTCCTGATTGCGCTGGTCGATGGCCAGAAATCCGCATTCACCGCCGATTAAATTGCAGTTCTACCGTTTAAAGTGCGTTTAAACTTTATCATTTACGTCGCTGTGGTACGATGATTGTTAAGACACCACCCTCGCCACCGGTTTGCCGTCGGGGAACGGAAGAAAGAATTTCCAATTGCAGAACCTTGTTCTAACGGGATTAATTATCGGACTGCAAGCACCCATCACCTTGAATGTACATATATTGCGCCCACGTTGAATGCGACGGGGATGAAATACATCGGGGGTGCTGTAACGAGTAGGTTTTATTTGATCCCACATTCCCTGAGTTACCTCTATTTCCATTCACTTTCCTTTGATCCTGACTCGACACGACTACCGTCGTCGTGACACCACACTCCTTGATTTGTCTTCCCCTTTATTTAACCTGTCAACCCCTAAGCCTTGTAGTATATAAGCCTGTGATGTCCGTAGTTAGTTGTTTAGTCAAGATACACCCTACGCCACTCACCTTGCTGGATTGACTGCCCAGCCGACCGATTTTCTCTCGTGTGCCGGAACTAGCCGCCGACGACTCGATAGCCGCCGTCTCTCCGTCACAGGTGCCGTCGGGAACATCGCGTTGATATCGCGATACCGCCTTTATTGACTACGTGATCCCTTGTCTTTAGCGCGCCGCACGGGACGATATCGAATCAGCCCATTTTTTGAAGCGCCTCTCCCTGGTGAGGCACCCAATCTGGTTTCTCCAGCGCTACTCAACTGTCTACATAATTCCCCGTGCCAAAATCTCTGCAACATGTCCTCGGGCCGACGTCCCCTCTTAGGCTGTCGGGCGCTATATCGATCTCATGTCCCCCAATCTATCTACACGCCATTAGGTTGGAGGATTCGACACAAAAAAGGGAGGAGCCTTGCAGGCTGTGAACACGGGCATCAAACGACGAGCTAAATCTGCGGTAACAGAGACTGGTGTCTTTTGCGTTGTCTTTCTGAGGACAAGGGCGCGTCGCTTAACGTGCGCGTTCGATTTTTCTATTAAATTGGCATCATTTAGCGCTATGCTGTTTCGTTAACCCAGACGTTCTACGTGATATCCTATTCAATCCATATCTTATCTCGGAATGATCCGACGGAGTTTGAATAAATGATAAGAGAAAGATGGACGGATATAGGCGGATATCAGCGGATATCACAGTGATCTCGGCCCATCATCTTCTTATCATTTATGTCAAGCACCGGATCAATCCGAGATAGATAAGATCACACTGTCTACCGAGACTCAGACAGAGCGCTATGTGCTATGGACCGGCCCACATCTCGGCGCTTTGATGCTCCCGGATTGCTTCGCGTTGCTCCCCCGGTTCATTCACACAGGAGCACGTAACCCCTCAATGTTCCTTGCCTGTGGGTAAATACCAGTGGACACACACATAAGTACGTTAAGCTTCTTTTTTTTTCGAAATCATTCTGAAGATAGATACTAAGATAGGTGCGGCGGAAGCTAATCATGTGGCGTTCGTCTCGGTCACGCGATGCACTGCATGCGTGAACCCGACAACTACGGAATATTCATACCTTAGATCAGGTCTGAACATTCGGACGTTATCGTTGTTTCATGGACATGGAGTGAACAGCGTTCTTTTTTCTTACTCCAAGGCCTGATGACCCATATGGTGCAATTCTAATGCAACCCGATGCAATTCTAACGTGGTTTTATCAGTTCCGAGCGTCAACTCGGACAGCAGGAATCTAATCAAACTCTGATAACACGCGACACCCGGCTGCTGGATTCCACGGATGGCCGCTGGCACCAGCGCCACACTCTGCCATATGCACCTCAATGGGGTGCTCGTGCCCCTGCTTTACTTCTTCGAGTAAAAACGAACCATCAAGAAGGAACCGCTGAGAACCGTTAACGCCTGAATCACAAATTACGCCCACGAGTTCATTTCCGATTCATGTCCGGCGCCATACCATATGAGACGCGTCAATGACAACCCGCAGATACCTGCCGGATCCCCGAACCCGTTCATTTCCGCAGCTGAGTTCATATCCGCTCGCATTTATGCCTCACGGATGCCTATTTCGACCTGATCGATCCTTTGACGCCGCTAACACATACCCCAGGTTAATCCCGCACTCATCGCAGGGCGGGGGTTAGGACTAGGTAGCCTATTTTGAAATCAACTGTGGCCTTTTTTGTTTCTTTTTTGAAACTAACCGCTCGCAAGAAACCGCTGAGCCGGAACGCCTGAATCACAAACTCAAATTCCCACTTCAGTTCCGACAATGCGTCAACGATCGAAGACCCAGCGATACATGCCCCGTCCGTAACACGTTTTTATGAACGCATTGAAGCCGAGTTCATATTCGGTCGCATTTATGCCTCAACGGCGCTTACTTCGACGAAGATTGACGCGCAGATCGACTGGCGCCGCCGACACTTGGCATTCATTGCGCACTCGTCGCAGAACTCACTAGCGGGATTGTGGACTACCCAGCCTATCTGGAAACTTGTTCTGACCCGAGCGAATAGCATATCCAGTCAAGGAAAGAGGAGATCCTCTACGTCTCCAGTGTGCGATAGGCTCAACCCTATTCGAACGAGAATACAGTTTCTGGTACAGAAGGCACTGTCTCACATGAGACTGTAAACAGTGAAGCACTATATATTAATGCCTAAGCCCTAATATTTGGATTTAGGCACTGATATATAGTGCTTTGGGAGATAGTGCTTTTCTGAAACTACTGCCTTCGAGGCACTAACTTTAAACGCACTTCATATCAGTGTCTACCTCTTTTTACTATCTTGTCTACATCTTATCGCGTTTTGGAAGCCGTGCTGACGGCGATCACTGAGGATACGTTCGTATGTCCAAAATCTTGTAGTTCTGGCAATGAATAAGAGTAGCATCGAAATTAATTCTTCAGTCGTGCTGTCAGCGTACTGTTGAGATATTTGGCATGTGATGCAAGGGTGTCCGCAACAGACATTCCCGGATGAACCGAGTTTATGACTAGGCAAGGTACATTCCCCGGATTCAATGAAAATCCAATCTCTCAACCCCATCTTTCGGCCACCTTTCACCCCTATTGTCGGCATCCGGATACATCATTTCTTGGTTCTAGCCAAGCGGATGTCCACTCCGCCTGTACCTCGCCCTTCCTCATTGAATTCGACCAGAGTGGTTTCGGCATTGTTTATATCCTGTTTATTCTCCTGTGTGTCTAGGAAATATAAAACTGACTATCCTAAGCTGACGCAATAAGTATTTGTAAGTAATATGAGGGCTCGGTAGGCTCGAAATTTGGCGAACCGTCTATGACGGATGTGAAGCGGATAATTCCGCAAGTGGGCCTTAACCACTGTGTAAGTGAGTATAAATAATCCTGAGCGATGTCGTGAATGAGGAAGTGAAGGGTGAGAATGATAGGTAACGGAAAAAGGAAGCTAACTGAAATCTACTCAGGCGTCAGCTTCAGGTGGTTCCAATTCTTTGAAATCTCCATAACGGTGTGGAAACAACTCGATGTAGTTGGATGTACTGGAAGAGGTCGGGCAGCAATCCCGTCAAAAGTTGCTTGGAGTAGCGGGTGATACGACTTACAGCGTCCAGGGCACGGCGAACGGCGGTGTGGGCGGGCCAGAAGTACAGGAAGTGGTCGACGGTTTCGTCGGCCTCCTCACAGCACGGGCGGGTGGGGGAAGGAAGCATGTTGAGGTGATGGAGATGCTTTGCGAGTGGGATGTGTGGTAAAACGAGCTGGAATATTAAGGCTGCGTGTTGCCGAGGGAGCGGGGCGGTGAGTTTCCGAAATTTATTAGAAGGTGCTAATGGATCAATACTATCCCCCGGGGAGCTCAGACACTTGAGCAGAAACAATGAATATCAGCGTTTCCAAGGGATTTCACAGGAATCCGAATAGTCAGATCGACTGAAATCTGTCTTTTACATAAGGTTAACCCAAACCGCCCATTTCCCGTCGAATGACACTAAAAGTTTTGTTGAGTCTTGTTGTCCGACCGAGTAGTAGGTAAACATCAAAATGTGATTCCCACAGGCACGGTTCACAGTATCACCCCCAAATTCCACATAGAGACCAATATGTGTCCTATTCAACTCCAGGACTTCCCTGGCAAAATACCCGTAGACACCATTTTTGTCGGAGGTGCATAACCTGCTAAAATACTATCACGCGCTGGGAAGCTGGCCACTTGCCAAATATAGGCATGAATACTGAATGTTGAGGGCTCGGACTCGGGGGAGGGAGTAGGACCTCTGACGCCCATGTATGCCAAATTTGGAGGCAAAATGATGAGTTGATTGAAGGGTGAGAAAATCATTTTCTTCACTCTGAGTGACCATCTCGCTCATTTCTCCACCAATTCTTTGTCAATCCATGACTTCCGGGGCTCTTTTCTCTTGCCTGGTCCCAGGCCTTCTCCTGGGTATGAAAATATCTCCAGAACTGCATCCTTTCTATGCTAAATTCGGACATATAATTGCAATACAACCTCGAGTACCCCAACACGGCGACCCACATAGCAAAGGATCCTTCCACACCATGGGTCTAGCACTTTACATGGGCAATGATTATGATTAAAATATCGTTTCAACATGTATGCCTTAATTCTATTTATTTAATATCTCTCTCAGTGTCGTCCGATACGCTAATCACCCGATTTTCGGTGCTAACAAAGTTTAAATGTCGGGCTATTGCCAATGCAACTCAGATATGGAGCAGAGGGTCCAGGTACGTTCATAACAAGTAGATGAAGCCACCTGCAGCTTATTTTGGTCAAGCGCGCCCTCTTACTGCCGCACGGCCCTCATTTGCTTAGCGAAATGGATTCCGCCGCTCCTCCTTCTCATCAGAAACACCCAGTACTACCCTTTTTATGGGTCCAGTGTAACATTTGAAGGCCTAGAATATATCATCTACATCCCTTGAACATATTATGCACCACGAAGCTATCGATTGAGCTGGAAACAATGGATATGCGTGGGTGGCCAGGTACCGTGTCAATTGCCTATCTGGGAGTTTGACCGAAATAAATTCGCTACACAGTCAAAACATAACTAAAATTGGTGTAAGTGGGCTTCACTTGTTCAGTGGATGCATGCCTCCCCTTTAAAGCCCTCGGGCACTCTGAAAGACCCTCGAAGAGCTACTAATGACCGAAAATAGCTAAGGTGGCCAGGTTCCCGGTGGTTGATAGTAGGCAATTTTGGCAGGGAAACTGATGTTTTCAGCTATGAGCTGTAGGGCACCTACAGTCCTGAAATTTTTCTGTAGATTCATAGTCTGAACATGTCTTGGTATTTTTATGTTCATCTTATGGGTATGAGTTCAGGGAAAAGAGGAAAAAATTGTAAAGTCCCCAACTTCGTAATTATTGAACAAATGGTCAGGGGACATAACGACCAGGTTTTGGCACAGATATTGTAGACCATATCTTAAGGAATGTATGAAGACAAAAATCTCGGAAATCGGTCCAGTAATGACCGAGATACCCGAGAAGCAAGTAAGTGCGAACCGGTAGGTGGGATAGTATCCTGGATCCGAGCGTAGCGGGGGCACTTCTTAAACTAACTGCTTCCGCGCCGTTCTCTGCAATAGTCGCAAGTGCGTCAAGGCCAGGCGGACCTGCCATAGGGCTGTCTCTTCAAGATCCCAGAGACCCCTCCGGAACTGCTTGTCCGTGCCGCACGCTTGGCCGCTTCGTCTGCCGCCTCGTTGCCGGCGATATCGACGTGTGCAGGAGTCCAGTCGATGCGCAGACGAAAATAAGTGTGAATTTCTCTCGCCTTTCGCAGCCTCCAATGGAATTTTTATTGATATATTCCAGATGTGGTGGCCAGGCCCGGGCTTCGCGCTCGCCGTCGTCGTTATCGCCGCCTTGAAGTTGTCAAGACCTAGTGACAAAACGTCCTGAATTACCTCGTCGAGCTCCTCCCTCAAGCACTCCACCCCCAGAGTTCTACCGACACCCTCTGCTTCGTACACTCCGTACCGCTCCGCTGACTCCAACTGCGCCCCCTTCACGCGCCGCACTACCTCATCCATCATCAACATCCCCGTCGCACCCACCATGCCATCAATGAGCGAGTCCTCCGAGAACAGCGCCACTCTCTCCAGCTCCCCCATGGCCCACTCCGTAGCCTCCTCCTTAGCCTCCTCCTTGGAGGAGGCTACGCGCACGTCCACCGGCGCCTTCCACCCCAACTTCCTCTCCACCGCCGGAATCTCACCGACCAGGTCTTGCTTGACATCCTTATATGTGTTCATCAAGAAATGGAACGGTTGGGATATTTCTTCGCATGTCGCTTGCCCACATTCTTAACCGCTGCGTGCAGGGGATGCGTCTTCGGGAGCGTGGCGTACCGCAGGGCGGCCTTCTGCAGGTGGCGATCGATGGCCAAGTGCATCGGCGGCAGGTCCGTGTGGGCGTCGAGCAAATCCCCAGGTGAGGATACTATCCCCCCGACGATCATCCTCGCCGCCGTAAGCTGGATCGACTTCAGCTTCTTCACCACCATGCGGTTGTCGCTCTTCCGGTTTATTCCTCGCTTCCGCTGATAGATCGGCGGCAATGCGAGTCTAGGACACCGCCTGCTCTCATCCAGATTTAACGTGAGTGTTTGCTATTTTGAGCCTGTCGCTCAATACTTATGCTAGCCTGTCTCTGTGGATAAGTCACCGTCGAGCTTGTGTCGACGCACAAGGACCGGGTAGGTCCATCCCCCCTCCCTTTCTTTAGGCGCCCAACTTACTCCACGGCGCCCAGGTCATCTGCCACTGCACGGACTGCCGGCAATCGAGCGGGAGCGCGTTCAGCAGGAACATCCTCGCCCCCAAGAAGGATGTAACGATCGCCGGACCCGTGAAGGAGTTCAGCATGAAGGCGCCCTCGGGGAATACCGGTACGTCGTGCAGTACATCTTTACCTCGATTGTAAACATTAAGACCTGGAACACAGTTGCGCGCTGTCTTCTGCAGCAACTGCGGCAGCAGACCATCCACAGGGGGCTCTTCTCCGACTTTGCGCAGATTCCGGTCAACATGGAGCGTGCGTTTCCTTTCCGTTCTTTCTTCTTCGTAGTGTTCTCGGCGCACTCCTTGGTTATCGGTTTGTGTTTAATTTCCGCTTGCTCACTATTGTATTATTATCCCGTCTTCGTCAAAGACCGCTGGACCGGGATTCCCGCGATTGTGGGCGCAGCGCAGTTCCAAGGGATGCTCACCGCGTGAGGTACTCGTGTCGAGAGAATGAATGTTGCGAAATCTAAAAAGGAGGAACGAAATGTAAACAGGAGCAGTGTTTTGTGCGTATGATTATGGGATGATTCGACCTTGTTCGATATGAACGGGAGGAATGTAATCGTGGATCCTGGCGTTCAGCACTGAAGTGGGCAGGTAAGGGGTTGAGCAATATTAAGAGGAGGAAGGAAATTGTTGTGCTGATTATTCCTGCCATGAACCATCTCTTCTCGGCCAAGACTGAAGAGAGTCATTGAACTCGGGTCGTAATTTATTATACGTACGCCACTAGTAGGCTCGCTATCTGCATCAGAATTCCACCCCACTTAGACTATAGTTACAACAGTGACCTTCCGCGTCCGAGAGCTGTGCATTCGTGAATTCACTCACCATTGCTATCAACTATTAACACTGCTTGTCAAGAGCTTCCGCCCGGTTGCCTATCAATGCCCCGGACTGAATATAGTTCAGCAAGTATAAATATATGCGAATTTGTGTTATTTATGTACGCGTCGATGCGTGTGCCAGGGACTCGACGCGCATAAATCCAGGAACCATGGTGCCAGGCCTAACAGTCGCTGCCGACAGCACGCCTGCCAGAGACCGATTCGTCTTCAGGACGTCAATTCAATGAATGATTTATCGTGCCTGGGATACAACCGGCTTTAACGACTCAATAGAACTTTTAATATCCGTGCCTCCGATAATCAGTGTTCCCTAGATCTTGAACCAGTCCCAGATCTTCACCGTTGATACATTCACTATTCCCTCACTTGTGTGTTTTTATAACCAATTCTCTCCCGGCAGATGTATACCAATTGAATCTTTCCTCGACATGGAATGGTAATTGGCGCTCCAACATCTCGAGGTTCGTTGAAGTTGAGTCGCAAGTAACTTAGTAGTTGACGTCACCAGGCTTCACGAATGGGGGGAACCGGATTCAGGAACAGTTTGTGAGATGGTAACCTATAACTTTATTTCATTATCTCCGTTCCTACAGTGATATGCTGATCTCCTCCCCACGCTCTCCCTTTCCCCCGGTGACGGATGGTAGTACAAAGCACAACGCAATTAAGTGACTAGACGAAAAATCTCCCCCCTCACGGACGATCATAGTACAAGGCGCAAGACGCGCGCAATTAAGTAGGTGATTAGACGGAACCCGGTTGAATGGCGTTTCTAGCAAGATCTGCGACGCATCAATCAGGACGTGTCAGATGGATGAACGGTCGGGACCGACATACATTCTGAGAGCCTAAAGGCGATTGTGCGGAAGGTCTGAGGATGATCCGATGATTACTCTACGAAATATAATCAGGATTGAAGTGAAGTAGACGGGGAGATAGGCGTACTGAAGGGGCAGTTCGAGCTGAAGTAAAAGATCATGTTAGGCCCCATCTTGAGACGCGAGAGACAACAAAGGGACGTACGCGTGCTCTCCGCCTCGCCAGCCGCAGTGGCAGCACTGGGGCCCGTTGTGGTTGACGGGGATGACCTTCACGCTTGTGCTCGTGCTCGCTAGAGTAGTGTTGGTCACAGTGGCGGGTGCGGTGCATCAGGAAAATCCAAAGTTGCCCCATAGCACCATATAGCGCACCAGAGCCCTATATAGTGGCCATAGCTGATATAGCAAACTGACCAACCTCAGAGAAACGTGGGACCCTGGACTGAACTTCATAGCCCACCATAGCTCACCATAGTCACAGTGTTTTCTATGATAGTGGTCACGGTCAGAGCACAAAAAAAAAGTTGGGATGTTTCAATTGTAATGTAAGGTCATAATGCATTGTTCTCTTGTTGCATTACTAGGATAATGGGATGCGAAGTCAAGGTTACAGAGAAGCTAATTAACATTAAGCAAGGGTAAGTATTTTGAAATGCGACCACCTTGGGGAGTTGAACTCATGACCTCGCGAGTACAGCTAAAATTTGAGAAGCGACAAAATAACCACTAGACTAAGGAGACATTGAGATATATAGAATCAAAGTCATATTAGTAGGGTCAGCACTGACCTACCACCTCCCTCTGTCTTTGCCTTCACTTTGTGGTAACTTACTACATATAATGTGAAGTAGTGGCTGGGCCATAACTTTGCGAGTAGCTAAAAATAAACCCCAAACCAAAATTGTAGAGCTTGAAATGCTCAACAAAAGTTGTCAAGGGACAGATTTTGCCTAAGGGGTTTGCCCTGCTGCAAACCATAAAATGAATTCCCAGAAGGTTCCATCTGGTAGCAAGGAAGATCTGATCCAGATAACCATTCGTGACAGCCATAAGTTTACTTGCCATTGTGTTACCTAACTTTCTGCTATTTATACTAGTGAAATCTTATAGATGACCATAGCACCATAGAGTCAATTGGTTCAGCTCTATAGACCATCATAGCTCACTATAGCATCATATAGCCAATCAGGTCAGTTATATAGCTCACCATAGCTCACCATAGCGTCATATAGCCAATCAGGTCAGTTATATAGCTCACCATAGCTCACCATAGCCCCAGAGAGCCCATGATAGCCACCTATGTGTCTCTCAGAGCATTTCAGATTTTCCTGATGTGGTGCGCTGCACGGTGGGGATGGTGGTGGAGGTAGAGTGCATTGTGGAGGAAGGGATGGTAACGCGGATGGTGGTTGGAGGGCGAAGACGGGTTGGGCTAAGTGAGTTGAGTGCGGAAATAGGGTAGAATGGGTTGGTGGTCGACACGACAAATCGCGCTGCCTTTTATTCGTTTTCCACTCGTCGGTGCGCACCTATTCTGGGGCTTCTCGTAATCCTAGTGCGCCACAGCCCACTGGCAATGAGCATGCTCCGCGGATGCGGTTTGATGATCTCGCCAGCGGAGATCCTTCCATATCGGGTGTCGGATGTATTGAAAATCTGGATTTGGAGTAACCCACTGATAAGTGTCGCCTAACCCTAATGGCATTGGTATTACGGATACCATTACGGCAGGGCACAGAGATGTGGCGATTACGGACCTGACAGCCAACAGCGTTGCGTAAACGAGCACCCGGAGCCGCTTCCCCTGGAAGTAAATTAGTGAGTAAATTGCGCATATGCGCTCACGAAACTCCCGACGTCGGGGTGTGTATGTTGGTCACAGGGATGATGATACATGTTGTGTTTCACAGGGAGAACAAAGAAAGACAGAAATTTAGCGCGCGTGTCTGATCGTGATCAACAGGCACCAATGTCACTGGACCCACAAGCGCCGGGTAAGGGTGGTTGGTTGAAGTACAAAGGAGCATTCCTTCAAGCTTGTACACATCGGGTATGGGCAGTTGGAGTACAAAGGGAAATTAATGATCGCACTGCGAAGAAAAGACATCGATTAGAGGTGGGACAAAGAGAATTGGTTGAATGCACAATACACGATGTGGTGCCAAGTCGGAGGCACGGAGATGGAGAGGTGCAAAAGGGATTCAAAACGGCTTGTTGGATACTAACTCACCCTGGCGGCGCGCGATATACACGAGGATAAATCCAACAGCACATAATTAGCAGCATCCTGCCGTAAAAAGGAAAAGCATCTGTGAACCCGCGTTGGCCAGTACCTCTGCAGGGTAGTTAAGATAAATTTGCAACCTTCTAGAGCTTCATTTCACAACCGATAGTGTCGTCATGGCCTTGGCGTCTTCCTGTACGCGTGCGCGTCCGTGCTGAACGCAGTCGGTGCGCCAATTTTTGGGGAGTGCGCCTCGTGTATTGTGAAATCGTGTACGCCTCCCGTCTGGGTCTCTCACCCAACAAAACCCGTGTAACTTCATTTAAAAGGACTGCATAGCAGCGTTAACCCATCCGTGAGCCTTTTCTGCGCTATCCCCGAACACTCCCTCGCTAGAACACCTTTCACAGCCTTACATTAGGCGAGCCGGGCTTGGGAAGCCGGAGTTCACAGACTCGGGGACGCCCCAGCTCGCTTGTATAATGAAATACATTCAGTTCGGCTTTTACAAACTGAGTTTCACTTGCCCTAAATGGGTGCGGAACAACCCCAAGCGCGAGAAGGAACCTCCGGCAATTTTCTTCAAAGGGATTTTGTTTGCTGCAGTAGTATCTTGAAGCTTCCGAGGTATGCCCAAAACACGGTCTCTCAGCTCACTACCTGCTACTTCCGCCAATTCATTCACGCACGCGCTGCCTGTAGGGTGGGAAGACGTCAATTATGTTAATACGCACGCAAAACGCTGTCCTTCATCGACAGGTTCGGCGCTACTGCGAGCAGCGGTGAGAATCCCGAGCTTATGACAGCGAGCCCCCGCCGCAACCAGGTACCACGCCGCCGGGGGTGCAGTCCACAGTGATGGAAGGTGGGTCCCTCATTAATCAGCTCGCGCGAGACCGCCGCAGCCCGTTAGATACTCCCGACTGCCGCACGCAGAAATAAAACAATTCGCGGGTGCGGACCTTTCCACTAGTGCAGGTGCGGGCGCTGTGAGGTGAATTTGAAGTGATCATCAGGGAAAACCTCCCGTGGAATTTTATGAAATTTTTCCATAAATTTTTTTGTGCCTCGTAAAAATTCACAATTTTCCGCAATTTTGGTCACTCTTTGCACAAATATATCTAAAAATGTGCAATCTTTGCTCTGAAATTGCACATTCGATGGAACCTGAGATACTTTTATGCTCATTTCGTTAATTTTTTTGGCAACCTCTCGGTCGCCTCAGCACCATATATATCCTTTAATCCAATGGCTCAGTGGTTGCTTGCCCTTCCTCGCCTCAGTTCAATTCCCAGAGGTCTCTTCTATTTGTCACTACTACATCAGGAAAACCTCCTTTCCTAATTTCCCTCCAATTTGGTACCCCTCCAGAAAATTCACCCAATTCAGGGTAATTGGGCCCAATTACTGACATTTCCTGCATTCCCAGCGAGATATTTTATCATGTGCTCAAAATAATGTGATTCTAAGAGAGACTCATCTGTGGAAGCAGCAAATACTCAACCACCTGAGCTCAGGGATCAATGACCTGATACACGACACAACGATCGACATGGACAGAAATGTTTTCAAGTCCATCCGCCCTGACGTCCGACGTCGGATCAAAACCTGCACGTGGGCGCAAAAGGATGGTTTGTTTTGATGGCACCACAACAATTTCAAACATCTTTCTTCCTTTCCCCCCACTCTCGCTGTCGTCGCTCTCGTCTGTCTCTTCGCTAGCCTCGATTCCGATGCTGTGGCATCTTTCCTAAGCATATGGAAAGTTTTTCATGGTATGTCGGACTGTCTCCCCATCGTCACGCTGTCTCATCTTGCGCATTTTCGTGTCTTGCGCAGGTACGCATACTCGGAGGCTACTCGTGTGCTCGGTATATCTGCCTCTCCCTCCTTTATTACACCTCTTTGGTACACTGCGTGCACTCCTTACTCCACTCAGAACCGTTCTCTCTCCGACCGTGTGCCGTGGTAGTATAGCCAATGCCGAATCGTCGACTTCGTGGTCGCTGACGGAGTCCACGCCGACAATCAAGGTCTGTCTCATTCTTTATTCTCGGGGCCCACTCGTTAACATTTGTATGCATAGCACATCATGCCGTTGCCATGTCCGCCGCTCCTTCTGTAGCGAACGCGCATTGATAACGATCGCCGGTGCGCTGTTCATCATGACACACAGGCGTTGAATGCATGGAGATAATATCGTAACTGACTACTCGCGTACTCTACCGGGTGTTTTGTGTCCCCGCCCGAGTTTATTCAGGTGTCAGCGGCAGATCGGCGAAGACCTTCAATGGGATTATGCACAGCTTTATCGGAAGATTTCGTACGTCCGCTTCGGTGTTACTTGAAGGATATCGTAACTGATCATATGCATAGTCAATCGTCGGTCGCTGTTGCCGCCGCTCGGGTTCGGCCAACATGTGATTTGCCTGGACATCGACAGTGATTGATAATCCTGCTCGACGCGCGCCCTCCGTCTAATTATAATTATAATTCCGTTTAATACGCTTAATGTCCATACACTATGTTTTTGTCCTTAATACAACTCTTAATACAACTCTCCCTGGTGTGCTCTATGCTTGTGTGATTGAGATACTGAGAGTAAGTGTCAAGATAATGCATACAAAATTGAGCAATTCCTTGACAAGGTTTTGCATAAAAGTCCAACAAAGTTTGCAATTTTTTTGGGCAAGAAGATATTCTTGATAAATTTCGGTCATTCAAGGAACTGAAGCAACTTTGTGACATTTTGCGCAAAAATATCACAAAATTTCTGGAGGGGGTTTCCCTGATGATGGACAGGCCTTGAGTTTATACAAATTGCAAGGGGTGCGCATCGACTTGGCTAATGATAACCTCGACGCTGCCCAGGCCTGAATCTGTCGCCATCTCGAGCTCAGAACGCAGCTTCGTTGCGAAAGTAGGGAGATATCCGCGCTCGGTGTTGGTGTGCCCGCCTGCAAATGTAGTCGATACACTTGCTCTGAAGCATAAAAAAATGAGCGTAGCCTACATAAAATGACGTGCGTCCCCGCGGCGACAGCAGCGAGTACGTCGTGCTGAAAGTAAACGCATGAATGATAGATACTTGAATACACGGGAAGGCGGGCCTACATGCTACATCTCTCCAGTGAAGTATACATCAGCATCGGTGCCCGTGCTGCTGAACATAGACCCTCCGGCGCCGGCACAGATCGCGGCGCTGTTCACGAGGCGATCAGGCCTCACGGGGGAGTACCCCACCTGAACTATTGAGTTGCCGGGGATTAAAGAGATAGAAATGTCAGTGGATGTACACTAGTATACACAGAAAGAACCGAACTGAGTTTGTGACAGACTAAGATTTTTCTTGATTCGGCCCTCGAGCACCTCCATCGAGATGGGCGGGTGGAATGTCACACGGCGCCCCTCGCCGCCAATCGCTTGGATTGCCGGCTTCGTCTCGAGAAAGGCGACCTGCTGTGGTTCCGCACCAATACACTTTGCCAGCCAGTTGTTGATGCCGCCAAAAACACTGTCCAACGCGCTGTGGGGGCTGTAGATCGAGATTCCGACGGCCGCGCAGCGTAGGAGCGTCCCTTGCAGCAGTGTCGCCATTGTCAGCGATTTCAAACCGCTGAAAATTGGTGTGTGGTATGATACGATCATAGAAGCACCATGGGAGATCGCCTCGTCGCAGACAGCGGGCGTGATACTGAGAAGCGTTAGACCGGAACACAGTGATTGAGTGAGAAGCACACAATTCGCGGCTACAGTGGCATTTTTCACTGGAGATTCTAAGATTCTATGAGGAGAGATTCCTGCCCCGGTGATTTGTGTGCTCGTAAACTAGTAGGGAAACTCGAAACGTTTATACCCAAACACAAAGTTCGCGGATATAAGCAAAAGCCTATGCAACCGACCAACAAAGCGCAAGATATAAGATGTAAGATTCCCAATAGAAACCGACGAGTGCCAGTCCCTACTTCAGAGCCTTTAAAAGGTTGAAGGGAGAGGTTTTGGGTAGGAGAAAGTGTGTAGAGTACTGTGTTGCGGAGATATTGCTTGCTTGCGCAAAACGATATATCCAAAACGGTAGATATTATAATGCTTCACAGCGACAAGGCAAAGCCAAGGCAAGGTTGAGTGTCCGGAGACAATAGGCGCAATACCCAAGAGCGTGTGGTGAGTTTACAACTCCGTGGGGTTTGTGGTGTGTGTGGATATAATCCAAAATAGCAATTCCGACGTCCAAGGCAGTGTTCTAGTAGCAATCCGATGTCCAAGGCAGTGTTCTCGTAGCAGTTCCGACGTCCAAGGCAGTGTTCTCGTATCAATCCGACGTCCAAGGCAGTGTTCTAGTATCCCATATAATTCCGATTCAAATATACATCCAATAGAGTAAGATTTCGAGATGCCACACCCTTCTATATGGTAGTGCACAACCAGAAGATCCCAGATCGCCCCGAATCGCAAGCGTAAGCCTACTAGTCGTGGGGTGATACTGTGTCCTTCTAATAGCGACGACCTACTACTTATATACAAGTCCCAGAATAAATAAGTACAAGCAGATATAAGAAAATATGAGTCAAACAGCCACGTATCCGTCGGATAGTTATCCGGTATAGTGAATCCAGTTGATGCCATTGGCTGCAAGTCTCAAGCACGCCATATTACAGTCATCCGCCAAGACAGAACCTCAGTCAGCAATCAGCTGAAAGGCCAAAAGCTCAGTCAGCACTGAGCTTATTTCCAATCCGCCCGAACTGACATCAGATACAGGATTGATTCCTATATCCTGCACTCCTCGTTCATTTCCCTCCAGCTAACATCCCTATACCGTGTAGTATAGTGTCGCAGCTCTCGAACGATACCCCTCACGGCTTATATCCATAATTGGGTTCTTGGTAGAAGTCTAGTCTGACCCTTTGGGAATCTCCGATCAGGCCGGCAACTACGGGTATAGTTGAGCCTGTCGGGTATAGTCGGGTATAGTCCGAAACAAGGTCCGACCGGTGTTCTAGGCCATCGTCTGATCTGATGTCCACATCTCTACAACCCTAAAGCGTCACAACGGTATTGCAATTCAACCCAATTCGTTACTTGGGCTTATACCCAACATAACCCAATTGAATATGAAGTTACTCATGATGTTTAGCGGACTACACAAACCCCTACACGTTTCAGGGCGAGTGCAGCCAGTCACCTCGACGTATTACCCCCTCAATGACCCGTTACTCTGTGATCTCAGCCCAACCAGCTACCTCTGAGTCTCGGTACTAGTTCTGGATATAAGATAATATACATTGCAAACACAACTGAAAGGCGCAAAATAGCGTGTTCCACTAGTGGTTATTTGCAAGGCTTATCACCGGAATGCAGAAAGAACCTAGAATGAGCCCGACCTTCAAGTTTCCGGGACAAAATAAGTGCCTGTCCCGAAAAAGTCAACGGATATCGCCCCAGGAGCCGGCCAAGACGGGTGGTACAATACGTTGCATTGCGTTGCAGACGGATTTCGTGAGGATGCTACTCGGCATGAGCGTCAAAAGGAAGGAAGCTTTGCTGTTGTTTACAAAATGATGCCAAATACGACACGCATCAAACCCTCCCTTGCTTCCGACACCATGGTGCTCGTTTCGTTCTCCGTGGTAATTATATCTATCATCAGGCGGCCTTCCTCTCAGTGTACTAGTCCCAACCTAATCAAGAGAAACATTTCGCATGCCCAGCAACTTCTTCTGATCTCCGTCTGTATTGGACCTTCTTGGACTGCTTGCCGTCGCCCAATCTTGCAATTCTTCACGACATCCTTGCCACCGTCTGCACGCTGTTTATTGTGCGAAGATCATCCCCGGCTCAAAAGCTCTCGTTAATTTCCCAAGTGGGAAGGAGGCTAAATGAGGACCGCGATCGTGGCACTCAGGGCATGGATCGGTGGTGGTGTCCAGTGTCCAGGTCCGAGAAGATGCCTGTCAAGGGCATGGCGTCCTGTTCAATAAATTCCCAGTCCGCCTTCAAGTTCCTTCCGTTGAGGCAACACAATCTCACGACTTCCACAAACCAGTCGAGCCATGTCACGGAATGTCTTCTGACGCTGGTGGACTACCTCGTTGGAGATCCGCCACTCCACAATCTCCAGACCGCGTTCCCGGGCCGATGTCATCTCCTTAGACGTTCGTGTGTCATATCGATCTATCTGCTCCTAGCCTAACGAAGACTCTCGTAAAGAAAATCGTCGCGGGACTGCAACTCTACGGAAGATCCGACACAAATACATGCACACGTCTGCTGGCTGTGAATACGGTCATCCAACGACGAGCCAAATCTCCGGTAACAGAGACCGCTTTGTTCAGGTTTCCTTTCTGAGGAATTTTCCTTTTTGAGAATGTTTCCTTTCTGAGGACAAGGTTCCGCCGATCTGGTTCTTTCCGTTTTTCAGCGCAGCGCCATACTAGCCCTAACGCCCCCATCTGGGCTCCCTGAGGCTACTGAACGGCGTCCCGCTGTGACCTCGGTTCATTCACCTAGGCTCGCGTAAACCTTCATCCGCCCCGCCTATGGGTAAATTTGCCAGTGGACACACAAATAAGTACGTTAGTCCTGTTTTTATTTGGAATTGTTCTGGCGGCGGAATCTAATCATGTGGCATCCCGTTCGTCCCGTTCATCCGACAGACTGCTTGCTGGAACGGTACTCCGACCGCCCGGTACGGAAGATTGGCACACCACATCAATTCGAACGCTATTTTTATTCGATTAACAAGGGGCGAACACCGTGCGTGTTTGTTTTGTCTTCACAGAATCTGAGCAGTGATGACCCATCCATATACCCGAAGCGCGATGCAGTCCATCGGACAGCCGACTCAGACAGGAGGAATCTAATCAAGCTCCGAGAATACGCGACAACCAGCTGTTGGGGATTCCACGGATGCCGCTCACGCCGGCTCCAGTCTCTATCTGCCAGAAACACGTCTACGTAGTGCTCTTTTCTACTTCTTCAAGGAAAAACGAACAAGTTACAGAGCACCGCTGAACCACTAACGCCTGAATCGCGTTGGGATTCCACGGATGCCGCTCGCGCCAGTGCCACAGTGTCTTTCCCCTGCCAGAAGCATGTCTACTTAGTGCTCGTACCGTGCTTCACTTGTGCGAGGAAAAACCCAGAAGGCACCACTGAATCGCTACCGCCTGAATCACAAACTAGGACTCCCCTTCATCTCCGATTCACGTCCAGCTTAGGCTGCCGCACCATACGGGATGCATCAACGACCGCAGGCCCGCAGATACAGGCCCGATCCTTGGAACTCGTTTCATTTGCACAGCTGAGTCATTTATGCTTCAGTGGTTATTTCAACGAGATTGATCATCTCTGACACCGCCACCACATACCCGTTAATTGCGCACTCAGGTAACCCGAGTATTTGCAAATCAACTTCGACCACAGCCTTGTTTGGGACATCACAGTGACTCGGATATCTGCTCCGCGCAGTTTCTGAAGCCCCTTTCAGAAATTTGTGTTCAGTAGAAATGACTTTATCCACAAGTTATTTTTGTGAATATATTGAAGAATTTGATTGATTGCACATTCATCGTAGACAGTGAATCCTGATCTTGTGTTGTATCCGATATTAGATTCTGTTCACGTTTCCATCCTCGGTTTCTCCTTCAGGTAATGCATTTCAGATTAAACGATCTCCGCCAGTAGTCGGAAACAAGAAACAGTGAGCCATGATTGAATTCCGTAGATTACCGATGCGCTTTTAGAACCTTCGGATCCGGAGAAAAAATTCAACCACACTGCGAGTTCATCACGGGGAGTGAAGGTACCGTTGGCAATTAACTATTTCTTGTTCTGACAATATTCTGGGTGTTCCGCCGATCCAAGTGTCTGTGGCATGTACATGTCGTACTTGCCCGGTCCCAATATTAATCTCTACAGGTGATGGTTGAAGCCGGCACGAGGAGTGCGCAACCGGGTCCCAACGCCCAATAATCAATCGCCTATGTATGCCTCACTGCGCTATAATAACGTCTGCATGGTATTCTCTTTTGCAACTTACGCAAATCTCGTTGAAAGGAAACATCCGGGATTGTATTGAAGAACTCTCCTCCGATTGATTGATTGCGCGGGTCCCGTTTACGAATGTATATATCAATGACAGCGAAGTGCGTGAGTCGCATTCGCAGGGGGATCTCGCTAATAAGAATTGGTGTATGGCGGCCGCGGCGGCACCGTCTACGAAGGCGGCGGACTCGGAATTGGGGGACCGTTGGCAGCACTTGAGTGAGAGAACCGAGGCTTGGATGTGCCTTGAAAGAGACTTGGAGGCGTTCCAAAAGGCTTGTACCGCTTTGGCCAGCAAGTTCAAGGCTTGGAAGAAACTTTTAAGGGCTCTGCGCGTCGCGTCCAAGGCTGATCGGCGCTTGCCGAGATCACGGGTGACTTTGACGCGTCCGACATCCTCGCTCGCTGGGTGGGTTTGTTCATCCGCATGCCAGCCAGCGGCTCAATTTCCTCCGAATCGGTCTGCGCGTCCATCTACGTCCGCTGGCGTCGGATACGCATATCCACGCTGCGTGTCCGTATGCCGTCTAGGCCGGTAGTCGGTGGACCCGCGGGGGCAATCGCCATGCGCGCGTGGCGCCCGCAGACCAGAGGCGCATCCGCTGGGTACGGAAACGCAGACCTGCAGTACGCAATGTGAATTGCATGCTCTGTCTGCGCTTCTCGCCTTCGCCCTAGTCTCTTATAAACAGACGCTACAAACGTTGGTGCTCGTACCTCGCATTACCTTCGCCCCTGCACTCTACGCGGCTGTAATGCTCATGTACCAACAGACACGTGTGGATGGAACGCGGAGATGGGATGCCCGCGTGCGTGTTTCTATCCTCGGTGTATCCGTCTTTCTCTCCCGTGCGTGCGCAGCCGGCGCCGCGTTCTCTGTCTACGCGTCCCGCCCCTTCCGGCGAGCGCCGTTGCGTTCAATTAATTGCTGGCCACAATGATGCGGCCCTGCCCGCTAACGCAGCAGTCCTGATCATCTCGCGAGCACGCTCTGCCTAGTGATCTGCGAGAGAGGCTGCGGGGATGGCACGCCTGCGCGTATTTCTCTCCCGGTGCGTGCCCTCCCATCCGTACGTGCGTGCTTGCTAAATGCGCCGCTCATACCCATTGTATAAGCAGAGGAATCCCTTATGCTGCCGTCGGTACATACCGATACAACCCTCTTGTCTCTACGAATAAAACAAATTTCCCGTTGATGACATTGGTGACCGTTTATTATTTGTTCACCAAGCATAGCCCTTCAATTAAATCCGCAATATTCTTCGTCTATGCAGGTACAGTAATATTGATACAAATCGCTCCTCCACCCACCCGCCCCTTGCACAAGAAATACAATAGGAATGCACCCCCTCGCATGTAGGCTGAGTCTGACCTGTGAAAGTATCGCGAGCTGATTCACCGGTGGTCGCCGAACACTGCGCAGGGCGCAATTGGATTGAACAAGACCCAATAGCGCTCGGGGCACACTTGCTTCCCATGATCGATTGTGCTAGTTTAGTTGGGTCATATATTAGTGGACTCGGGATTGGGTCATATATTTTTGAACACAAGGGGAATCGATATAACTGATCTCGTGCTAAATTCAGGGAAACGACTCCAGTAAATGACATTTACTACCCGATAAAACCCACCGTATGCATTCAACAGCAATGACCCAAGTAATACAAAGACGAGCCAATGGTGCGTGGTGCACGCCTGCTCCCAATAGTATATCTGGTTTGTCTGTAAATTGCATGCAGGAATTCCCGGTCGATCCGGGGTTGGGTAATTATAGGTACTTGAAGAAGATGTCTTTTTAACAACTTTTTTGGAGGGAAGGGAGTACTAGCGTGGATGCTCCAACACATTGATCACATTTCAGTCTTCGTATGCTACAAGGAAGCAAGTTCAGGAACGCCCGGACTAAGCAGGGAGTTCGCGGCCAACGTTGAGTTGTGGCGAACCAACCACGTTGAGGAGACCCCGAGTTGTTATACCATAATTTGCGGTGGCGCAGTCGATGAATTGATTTGATTTCACATACGGGGATTGAAAAATGGCGAAACTCTGGTGGCATTCAGCACAAAACGGTCTCCGGTTTTCAGGCATAGCTGACGAGTCGAACAGGCAACCTACATAGTATTTTAATCAACAAGCAAGGTGAGGTCCCACTGTCATCGAGCCGACATTCCCCACCTTGGTTCCTGATACACATACGAGTCCTAAGATGATGATTGTGAGGGACGAGGTCCAGTTTCACCTACTTCCGCAAAAAAAAAAGAACATTTACCACAAGGAATAGCTCGAGCCCGAGTCGAACGGGTGTGCCTGTGTTAAATTATTTAACGATTAAGATTAAGCAAACGTAGTGGCACCGCCATCGAACCGATATTAGCGTCAGTTGGATCTTGTAGCTGTGTGCATGTTTCATGAGGGAGCTCGAGGCGTGTTGGTGCGATCACGAACGGGCGTGGCTGAGATTTATTTTACTCACCAGTCATATAAAGCAGGTGCGGTCCCACCGCCATCGAGCCGATATTCCCCTGCATGGAAAAGGTTTGAAGCTGTGGACTTTGTGTAAATGAGGGAAGACGTACATGAACAGAACAAGGAGGGAGTGTACCTCGAGTCGGGTTGGTCTAGCAGAACCGAGGAACTAAAAATCGTTTAGAGCACCAACGCATGGTTCGATCCCGAGTCGAACAGGCTTCTCCTGCATCGACCGAGCTTCTCAGTATCCAATACAGACTGTGGAAAATTTGAGCAGGTGCGGTCCCATCGCCATCGAGCCAATATTAGCGTGCTTTGAAACCTGTATGAGTGAATGAATATTATAACGTGAAACACGCAAAGAAATTACCTATCGAAGGAAAGAGCAACAGGACTGCTCTTCCCCACGGAAGTAGACACCTAACGCTGTGCAGAAGAGAAATAAAATAACTGCGCGGTGGTGTCACAAACGGATGAACTGATTTGAGATCCGGCGGGAATTTGGCGTTGTCGTCATTGTAAGAGTGTTCCGCGAAGTCGTCCCTTGTGGCAGAGAATGCGGATGAGGAGCATAGGACACTTGAGAGTGAATTAGATGTGCAGGCACAGGTCTCTGGATGTGCGTAGAAAACAACACAGGGGGACACGCCGCCGCGGTGGTGCTAGCCGTGCTGGAGTGACTGTAACGATAGGACGTTATCATCCGACGATACCGACGGGAGAGGATCCGACCCTGCAGGGCCGGCAGGAATTTTGGAAGGCCTCGTCGTTCTAAAAGAGATATGTACGTAGTGGATGGTGAATTCGTACAGAATTAAATTAACTGAGCGGAGATGAAAACACAGTTCTGCGATTTTCGACGGGGATTCGATGCGCACCAAGGTTTATCAATGGGCGCGCAAGGGATCGGAGCAAGACGCTCGTCAAAAGCGAAGGATGAAGGGGCGAAAGAAAATTGTGGCACGCTGCCAACCTCAGTGCCAGGGCTGGTTTTCGCACGAGGATTGATATGGTGTGCAATGAGAGAATAACTCACAGGTGGAGGAGTACAGAGTATGAGTATCGTGAAGTGATCTGAGTCGGATTGTCGTCAGAAAGTGAGATTTGAGATTCGAGTCGAGGAGCAGTTGCGAGATCTGGTAGGTGACAATGAGCTGGCATCTGGAATTGACTCATGTGAGGCACTCAGGGTAACGAGATTGTCAGGGTGGAAAGTTGTCAGAGGGACTCAAGAGTCAGACATCATGTGGCAAGAGAATGGGCTGGATCACGTGACGAGGCGCGTCAGCCAAAGCGGCACAAACTTGATACAACAAAAGACGGCCTATGATTCCTTTTTCTATTACTGCTGTTCGTTGCCTCAAAAATGCGCATATCCGATATTCTCGAGATACTGCGCCTTGGCGCAAGCAATCAATCATTAGTGCCCGGGGTCTGCCGGGAGGACGTACTGTCGCGCTTGATTCGCCACTGGCCTACAAGAACCCAAGAACAACCCATGGCAACAGTTTTACGAGGACTGAATCGCAACATTAACCCATTCTGCGCAATCACCGCCTTTTCATAGCCGAATTTAAGCGAGGGGCTTGACTTCTTCGACTCGGGCCAAACTCGGGCGCGGTTATATAAAATATATCCATCTGGGTTTTGTCCTGGCACAGCCGATGTCCGGGACTGAATCAACCCATCCGTAAGCTCGAATAATGATCGTGGGCGGCTTCCCCGATCATCTCAGCATCACTTTGGTCTTCGAATCACGAAATACATTTACTTCGACTTTACCAGGCTTTACCCCAAGGACTTGCAGTTGCTCGTGTTGGTGCAGTTCACACGATGTCTGAATCTTTTTCCCGAAAACACGGTCTTCGATCTTCGAGAGCTGAGGGCTGCATCACGGCAGAAGCACGAAAAAAACACGCCCACCTCAAATAACCACCAAACTACTTCCTACTACTTCCGCCATTCAATTCACGGCACGCTGGCTGTAGGATAGGAGGACGCCGTTGATCTCCGTTCAAGCTGCAGCCCAGACCCGTTCCCACATCCAAGAATACGCAGGCAAAACGCCGTCCGTCCTTGACAGGTCCAGCGCCACTGCGGTACATGACAGCGGCCGCCCGCCGCCGCAACCAGCTGGCAACGCCATCGCGGGTGCAATTAAGGTGGCCACCGGCGCCCGCGTTCAGGTACTTAGTCTGTAAATAGACCGGTAGTGGCAGTGGGTCACTCATCAACCACGTCGCCGCAGGCCCCCCGCCAAAATAAGACAATTGCGAGGTCTCTTGTTTCCGGTGATGCAGGTGTGGCAGCATCGAGTTGAGCTTTAAATGATTATGAGGACAACAAGGGCACCATGAAATCGACCTCGATAGAGAGCGAATTACACAAACTGCAAGGGGTGTGCATCAACTTGACTAATAATAACCTCAAGGGGCCGTCTCAAATTCCGAAGCTTCGTCGCGAGTGTAGGCAGATATCCGCGTTATGTGCTGGTGTGCTCGCCTGGAACCTCCTCAGTACACTTCTTATAATGTATGAAAATGAGCGCAGCCTACACAGAATGACGTGCGTCCCCGCGGCGACAACAGCGAGCACGTCGTGCTAAAAGTAAACGTGAATGCTAGATACTTGAATACGCGGATTGGGAAGGCGGGCCGAATCAGGTCAGGTTATTTAGGAAATGAAAACTTACGGAGTGGATTGGTGAGTGAATGGGATTCACCAGAATCACTACATTCGGTCAATAGCGCACAGGTCTCGCGTCTCCCTTCATTTTGCGTGACGATCATCCAGGACCGAAGCAATATGCTACTACACCTCACCCTGGGAAGAAAAAGATATCCCTTCCCCTGATCTCACACACAAAACAATGAGGCCAAATCATTCATTCCCGTTCCCGCAATCGATGCAGGCTTGCACTCTCCGCTACGTACGTGGATATCCAGACACTGCTCTTGGTATATATACAATGACATTCCTTCACTTCGCTCCAACACTTCAGAGGGGAAATTTGATCCGACCACGACCACGACACGACCACGAAAATCCGACACGACACACGAAAAAACCAGAACCGACACGAGACGCAGCTGCACTAGCTTAGTCGCGAGCGGGTCTGGCTTAGTCGAGGGCGGCACCTCGACGTTCCATCATGGCGTCGATGAGCTCGCGGCGGAGGGCGCGCGGGGCGCGGGTGCCGACCTTCTTGTTCCCGGGGACCTTGGCTGCCTTGGCGGGCTTCGCGACCGCGGCAACGGCGGCGGCGGCAGTTCTGCCTGCGGCGGCGGTTCCGGCAGCGGCGGCTTTTGCGGCGGCGGCTTTTGCAGCAGCTGGGGGAAAGAATGAGATGAAGCCGTGCGGAGAGAGGAAGAGGGCGCTTACCAGCCTTCTTGCCGCCCTTGTGGTGCTTGGCGGTGGCGGCGGTCCCGGCGGCGGCGGTGCCTGCAGCAGCGGTATCAGCAGCGGCAGTCCCAGCGGCGACGGTACCTGCAGCGGTATTACCTGCAGCGTCGGCTCCGGCGGCTGCAGTACCTGCAGCAGCAGTGGCGGCACCCTGGGACCAACGGTGCGCGCGCCGGAGCCCGCGGTGGTCTTCACAGACTAGAAGAAAAGCGGGTAAGATCCTGTAGCTAAGACAATTCGCAAAGACACTTACCACGAGGCAGAAGTTACCCGCAGTTCCCCCAGTGCACTTGGTGCCGGCGGGCAGCGCGAACACGGCGCCCTGGGAGTCAACGGTAGACGCACCGGAGCCCGCGGTGGTCTTCACAGACTAGAAGAAAAGCGGGTAAGGTCCTGTAGCTAAGACAATTCGCAGAGACACGTACCGCGAGGCAGAAGTTACCCGCAGTT
Organism: Mycena epipterygia; assembly: GCA_029281465.1. Taxonomy (NCBI): domain Eukaryota; kingdom Fungi; phylum Basidiomycota; class Agaricomycetes; order Agaricales; family Mycenaceae; genus Mycena; species Mycena epipterygia. Next base: position 316,751 of record JARJCQ010000056.1, on the reverse strand, counting down.
CCCCCAGTGCACTTGGTGCCGGCAGGCAGCGTGAACACGACCTTGTCGGTCTCAACCGCCTTGAGTGCCTGGAACAAATATCGATCATGAGTGTCTGTACGAGGTGGATGTGGGATAGATGGACGCACGGGGTTTCCGTTCGTGGTGACGGTGCCAGCGACGAAGGAGGTTCCCTTGCCGGTTGCATCAACCGAAACCACAACGGAGGTCGAGCCATCAGCTCCCCTATAATTCTATGGGGATGCGATATGGATAATAGAAAAGGATGGGTACGCGTTGAAGTTCACGACGTTTATGGTGACCGATCCGTCAGCAGCGACAGGGATGGCGGTCGAAGTATCGAGGGTCGTCGCCGGGTCAATGCTTCCACAGGGCTTAGCCGTCGAGGGCCGCTACACGTCACTCCGTGCGGGCCTACATGCTGCATCTCTCCGGTGAAGTATGTATCGGAATCGGTGCCCGTGCTGCTGAACATAGGTCCTCGTGGGCCGGCACAGATCGCGACGCTGTTCACGAGGCGGTCGGGTCTCACGGGGGAGTACCCCACCTGAACTATTGAGTTCCCGGGGATGAAAAAAATAGAAATGTCAGCGGATGTACACTAGTATACACGGAAAGAATCGAACTGACTTTATGACGGACTGAGATTCATCTTGATTCGGCCCTCAAGGACGTCCATCGAGATGGGCGGGTCGAATGTCACAAGACGCCCATCGCCGCCAATCGCTTGGGTCTCCGGCATCGTCTCCAGACAGGCGACCTTTTTCGGGCCAGCCCCGATACATTTTGCCAGCCAGTCGTTGATGCCACCGAAAACACCGTACAGAACACTTTGGGGGCTGTAGATCGAGATTCCGCGCAGCGCAGGAGCGTCCCTTGCAGTGGTGTCGCCAGTGTCAACGATGTCCAACCACTGAGAATTGGTGTATGGTATGAGACAATCATGGAAACGCCATGGGAAATGGCCTCGTCGCAGACAGCCGGCGTGATACTGAGAAGCGTTAGACCGGAACACAGCGATTCGTGAGAAGACAGACTCAATGGAGGAGCACGCGATTCGCGGCTGCGCTGGCATTTTTCACCGGAGATTCCAAGATTGTATAAGGAGAGATTCCTGTCCAGAAACGCAAATGAACCTAGAATGAGCCCGACCTTTCCGGGACAATAAGCACCTGTCCCGAAAAAGTCAATGGATATTGTCCCAGACATACATCGTCCCAGGAGCCGGTCTAGACGGGTGATGCAATACGTTGCATTGCGTTGCAGGCGGATTTCGTGAGGATGCTACTCGGCATGAGCGTCAAGAAGGAAGGAAGCTTTGCTGTTATTTCCAAAAATGATGCCAAATACGACACGCATCAAACCCTCTCTTGCTTCCAGCTCTTGTCGTTTTCCTCAAGCACACTGCAGTCTGAAGTTTACTTCTGCATTTAAATATACTCGTTTGCTTTTAATAAGGGGAAGCGCTTGTTCCATCCCCGGTAGTTCCTCTCCCGTTTCCACTGATACTGTCTGGATTGCTTTGGCAGTTGCGCGCTCCGAAAATTTCCCACCCAATAGCAGGTTGAGCTCAACCGTATCTGGTTCTTGTGCTTCCAAGTCAACGGCCCTTCAAAAATCTTGCGGCTGGCATTGGCAATTATTCAGGACTCCTCGCAGCCGCCCAATCTTGGTATGTTCCGCGACATGCCGGTACTTTTTGATGACGCATGGCAGAAAGCTACACCGCCAAAAGCCAGATCGATACTTGGGTGTAATAGGTACATTATCTCCAGGTCCAAGAGGGAACCTGTCAACCCGTCGCATTCAATAACACCTCCAAATTCCTTCCGCTTAGTCGATGGCACTTTCTCGCGATTTTCACAAAACATTCGACCCATCACGGAATGTCTCTGCGGCTGCGGAGCGCCCATCGAGGGATATCTTAGGATGATGCGGACTCAAACCCGAGCTCGCCGCAGGTTGAGCTGTGTCATTTGCGCCGCTGTGGTAGGATAATTGCTCAGAGATGCTAGTCCATTCAATTCAATCCCACGACCGACGCTCGCCACGTCGGGTTACGGCAGAAAGAATTTCCAACTGCTGTTCTCTTTGGATTAATTTCCGGACGGCGACCACCCAGCCCCTTGAATGTACGTATGCCCCAGACCCTGCCCGAGACACTGCCCGATTTAATGCGCACGGCATGAAATACATCGGCAGCGTCGTCGGAGACATCGCGTTGAGATCGTAATACTTTCTGTTATTGACTACGGGATCCCTGTCTATAGCGCGCCCCACGGAAGGATGTCAAGTATTTTCAAGCGCTACCCCCTAGCTAAGTACGAAGGCTGGTTTCCCCAGCGCTACTGAACTATCTATGTACTTACCCGCGCCACAATCTCCACACCACGTCTCCGGGCTGATGTCCCCTCCTTAGGCACATCGATCTCATGTCCCGGAATCTGTGTAAATGTCGATAGATCGTCGCGGGTTGAAATCTGACAAATCGGTGAGTGGGCTCGCAGGCTGTGAACACGGTCATCAAACGACGCACTAAATCCCGTAACAGAGATCGGTTTATTTAGATCGCCTTTCTATGGAAGGGCGCGGAACGACGGGTTGCTTATCGTGCGCGCTCGATGTCATAGACCCTGCGCGGACCCACATCTCGGCTGTTTGATGTCCCGAGCTGCTTCCCGCTGCTGCCAGTGCCTCTGCTCATTCACACGGGACCACGTAGGCCCTCAATATTCCCTGCCTGCGGGTAAATTATCAGTGGACACACAAATACAAGTATGTACGTTAGACTTGTCCCAGGGTGAAATTGCTCTGAAGATAGGTGCGGCGGATTCTAATCATGTGGCGTCCGCTCCCCTCCGTCATCTGATGCACCGCTGGGACAGTACCATAGCCGCCGAGCACGGAATATTCGTACACCACATCAATTCTCAACATCCGAACGGTATTTTTAACACAGGGGAGACAAATGTGCGTTTTTATTGCTCCAAGTCAGTCGAACGCCCCATGACCCACATATTACAATTGCGATGCAGTTTGATGCAACTCTGACGAGGTTTTGCAGTCGCGGAGCCAACTCAGAATTAATCAAACGACTTGAGGGTTGGGGTTCCACGGATGCCGCATTCGCCACCGCCACATCTTCTATGTCTGCCAGATATGATTCACGTATATACGTACTGTCTGTGCGTTCTTGACTCCTTCGGAGCGAAATGAACCATTCAGAAGGAGCCGGTAAGCCGGTGGTAGACCTGAATCACAAACGCCGACAAAACTCGTTGAAATTCTGTACATTTCCGGGCGATTCCGGTCGCATTTATACCTCACTACATATGTTGACGAGGTTAGAGGAAATGTGCGATGGGATTACACGCTCCACTTTCACCGTTCCCCGCCTTCAACTTTAATTTACTCTAGGCAGTGTTCCTGGATAACCAATGTTCCCTGATCATGAACGGTTTCTTCCACAAGTACCATATATATATATATCCATTGAGCCTGTGCCTTTCTACTTACCCAATTTTCTTATTATTGGCAAAGTACAAGGTTTATAACTTCATTCAACTATCTCCTTTCGTACAGGACGACGCATGATTGGATGATTAGACGAACTCTCGTCGAAAAAAATAGTACAAGGTGCAAGACGCGCGCAATTAGGTGATCAGACAAAAGCAGAGTGAACGATGTATAGCAAGTCGATAGCGAAGTCTAAGCCGCGGCTATCAGGCACAGCGCAGGTGTAAGATAGATGGTCGCGACGTACTGTAGCATTCAAAGAGCCTAGATTCGGGTGCAAAGTTTGTGGACCCGACGATCATTCTAAGAGATGATGATCAGGATTAAGGTGAAAGTGGAGTGGAGGGCACGGGGCGTACTGAAGGGGCAGTTCGAGCTGAAGGGAAGAGGACATGTCAGTATCACGGTGAGAGGACGCGAGAACGAAGGACGCACGCATGGCCTCCGCCTCGCCAGCCGCAGTGGGCACATTGGGGCCCGTTGCTGTGGTTGACGGGGACGGCCTCCGTGCTCGTGCTCGCTACAGCACCGGACGCGGCTATGTCAGGGGTGCGCTGCACGGTAGGGACGATCGTGGAGGTGCTGTGCATGGTAGAGGATGAGAGGATAATGCAGGTGAGAGTGGGTGGGAGGGCGAAGACGAGTGGCGGTTGAGTGAGGAATTGGTTAGTTGCTACCACAAATCGCGTCGCCTTTTATCCATTTCTATTCCACCCCACCTATTCTAGGCCTTGCGTTCTCGTAATCCCGGTGCACCAGAGCCCCATGCTCCGGAGGTTGTGATGAGATCACTTTCCGAATTGGGGCTCGGCGGAGGTATTTGCAATTTGGATTTCGATTGACCAACACTAACAAGTGTCAAATGCGCACAGATATGTGGCGATTACGGACCTGACAGCCCGCGGAGACAAATGGCCGCGCCCCCTAGCCCCTGGAATCAAATTAACGAGTAAATTGCGCACATGCATGCATGATCGAAACCATTATCCGAAGCACTGCAGCTGATGAACGTCGGTGAGTCACAGAGACATTTATATACGTTGCGAAGAAACCGCCGTCATGGACCCACAAGCGCCGGGTAAAGTGGTTGAAATACTCGCAAAGAAAAATTCTTGTAGATGCCGATTGGAGAACAAAGAAAATTAGTGGCGGTCACACTGCGACGAGCGAAGAAAACACACCGGTTACAAGTGGTTGTTGCAATGCAAGAAGGGTCAGGTGTTGAAGGACAAAAGAAAAATGGTTGAACCGAACATGATGCATTGCGAAATCGCGTCCATGGAGATAGCGGGACGCCCAGGCGCGGCAGAAGACATAGCCCGAATTTGAGGGTTCTACTCACTCACCGAATCTTGACGGCAGTATAGTCTCCCGTGAGCTCCATTTGAACGACAAAGGAAAGCCGCCAGATACACGCTGCAAAGAATGGTTGAACGCAGGATCGTCAACGAGGGAGAGGACGTTTCACTTACCGCGGAGTACTTACGAACCTTGGCCCTCGATATGGGGCAGGATAAATCTAAGCATGCAATGAGCACTCCCATAACAAGCAAAAGCATATCTGAGGGCTTCTGCAGTTAATTTTGCAGCCTACGGTGCCGTCACTGGCCAGGCCTCGCGGTGCTCCTATTCTTGTTTCCAGGTGTTCTTTCAGAATCCCCGCGTTGTGCTTGAAGTCTGGGCATGCCCCGGGTTCTGAGGCGTGTAATGCCTGGGTGCTCTGGGTCTCGTCATTCAAGGGGTTAGCGTCGACGTGGAAATTGCTCAGGCACTAATCCTCGAGACGCCGCGAAGCGCAATCCGCAAGGGAAGCACCGGCGCCAGTTAGGCGTGAGATCTTGCCGTCCCGAATCAAATCACGAACGCTGGCTGGGTCGCATCGCGGGTCCTATCTGGGCCTCGAACTGGAAGCCGCATCGGGCGCCGACCTGAAGTTACTTGCATCGGAATGTCATTGTGACGTCAGGCGTCTGTGCCTAAAGATAGGCGGGACCTGTTGCAGATGTTAAATAACGCATAACTCCGCGCCAGGTCAATTAGCTGATATCTGTGCCGGTGAATGAACACCAGTCCAAATAAGGTAAGGTTTGGATCTAGACGAAAGGCACACTCAACGATCTGGACGCCGCCACACCGGGTCCCGACATGCCCGATGACTTGCGTTCTTCCCGGAGGAGGAGGGCGCCACACCACCCGTCCGTTTTCGTGGTTGAGTTACTAGAAATCGAAGGCTCGGACCCTTGTGCACCCGTGAAACAAAATGGCATAGTCTTCCTAGTTGAACGATTAAACTAGATTATCATTCTTATTTTGAGGGGTGGAAAATAATAATATTTACCTTAGGGGGCGCACAGGCGACGGATGGTTCGGTCGGCCGGCCACTCTGCTCTGGTCTGCGTATTTGCTCCACGCTTTTGCTCTGCATCGCCAGCGTCGCGCTTTTGCTCCACGTCAGCCGGGTAGAGCTCCGCGTCTCCGTCGCCCTCGCCAATCCTCGCCATTCTCGCCAGAGAAAAACCAGTCTTGGAGGCCACGAAATCATTGTGATTGTCACAGCCAATCTCGACGCGTGGCGATGGAGTTGATCAGTGGCCCTGGGTCAGCGGGGTCAATCCCGAGATCATACAGCTCGCGCGATGACTAGTATCTGTAGAACCCGACGCGCTTGGCAATGTGTTTAAGTCGATGACTCTCGACGAACATATGGCTGTATCCGGGCATCCGGGCACCGAGGACAGTGCTGAGAAAATATCAGGATCACGTTATCGTCGCGGTAAGTCGTGGTATCGCGCACGTTCATCGTTGCCTTGGAATCGCCCAGATGATGTTCCAGCTCGCTCGTCCCGGAGTCCGGAACATGAACGAGGCGTAGAGGACTCATCCTGACTGAGGGTTTCAAATTATCCGCACTGTGTAAAAATAAATCGTCGTTGTTATCGGATAGTCAAATACTTATCCAAGTCGGTCTCTTTTGGCCAAAGTAACCATGCTGGAAAGCGGCTTGGACGGCGGCAGTTATTGTCCGCATCATCGCGACGGTACCGACGGATGAGGATCCGAACTTGCGGGGCTAGGGGAGCATGAACCATGGTCCTCGTCGTTGTAAGAGGATATACTTATTCAAGGCAAGAATGGATTCGAGGGCTCGCTGTAGAAAGTAGTGGGTGGGTGTGCTGTTTGTTTGCGGCGAAGACTCGAAGAAGAGCGAGCGCATGATGTCTCGACAGGAGAAGCTGAGTGGGTGGAAATGAACTTTCAAGAATCTGGATAGCCTCTCCGGCTACCGCACTGCAGAGGCAGTTGGGAGAAAGTGGACTGGAAAACAAATGAGCTGCCGCTAAATTTGTAAGTGATGGATCAAATACGGATCCAGGCTCTGCAGTGGATGCCTTTGATATATTGGGTGGATCATAGCGATTTCTGGGGTGGATTCGCGGGAACCAAGCCTGGACACTCGTGGCAGACTGAGACGCGTTTGGTGTTTGGCGCGCCGGCCAAACATGGACAACCTTGACACAAACAAACCTGGTCCTGTCACCGCGTTGGGGAGGCGTAAAAATTCGCAGAAAACCTGGACATGTCCGCCACGCTCGGAATACTGGGTACAAGTCCCAGGTCATGAATTACAAGCGCCAAGGTCTGCCGGTCGCGGGAAGAAACACCTAAGTAGTAAGTACATAAATTAAACTAATTCGTCCAAAGGATGAAATAGCCCTGTGCAGGTGCTGAATGCTGCGGATTCGCATAATTAACCCATCCGCCGCAATTTTTCTGGCAATCACCGCAATACTGACCTTAAGCGAGGGCTTCTTTCAAGAGCCGCCGGATCTTTCGGACTCGGATAATGAAATTCGGCTTTTCCCAGCCGGGTTGCACTTGCCTTGAATGGGGACACAACAGCTCCACGCTCTAGAAGTACCGCGTGCGGACTCCACGGTCCGATGTGTAATCTCTTGAAAAGCAATGAGCCTCGCGTTGGCGCACTTCATATCTAGCTCCTTCAGGTTTCCGAAGTACGCCGAAAACCCGGTATTCTAGCTTCGCGTGCAGGGAGGTGCAGGGCACAAGCACAAAACACACACACACACACCTCAAATCACCAGCCGCTATTTCCGCCATTTCATTCAATGCTCGCTGACTTGATGGGAAGACGTCGATGTCCATTCGTTCCACCGGTCCCACATCCTCAAAAATACGCACGCAACATGCCGTACGTCGTTGACAGGTTCAGTGGCACTCCGAGACTAAGACAGCAACCACGTCCGTCGCAACCAGCGCGGGTGCAGTCGAGCAGGACACCGAATATGTCGCGGCAGACCCCCCCGCGCCACTGTCCGCTTAACGGTGATGTGCGTTCCAGTACGCCGTATGTAGAAATAATACAATTTGAGGATGCGGATTTTTCCACAGGTGCCGTAGCCTCGAGGTGAACTTTAAATGATAAATGATATAAGCTCATTGGGAGGGAACGGTGAAGCCGACCGTGATATACACGCAACTTCGTAGGAAGCGTAGGGAGATATTCGCGCTCAATGTTGGTGTGTCCACCTGCGAACGTGCGCAAGCGCAGTCAATATAGTTCTTTTGAAGCATAGGTGATATGGATAACCTCCGTGCGATGATGTGCTTCCATGCAGCAAAAGAAGCGAACACGTCGTGCTGAAAATAAACGCGTGAACGATAAATAATACCACGGATCGCGGAGAAGGGCCTACATGCTGTTCTCTCCTGTGAATTCCCCGTCGGCAGCGGTGCCTATACCGCTCAACATGAACCCCCACGTGCCGGTACAGATTACGATGCGACTCACGAGGCGATCGGTTCGCACGGGACATACCACTGTCAGGGATTAAACAAATAGACACGTCAAAGGATATACACGGGAAACACCGAGCTGACTTTGTGACAGACTGGGATTCTCCTTGATTGTTTGTCGAATGTCACACGGCGGCCATCACCGCCAATCGTCTGGGTCGCCAGCTTCGCTTCTAGACAGGGGATATATCCCGTCAGGCAGTCATCGATGCCGCCAAAATACCGTGCGGACTAAAAATTTAAAGTATCAGGGCCTTTAAAATGCTGCAAATGTATGTATTTGATGACACGGTCATGGATCGCGATGGGAGATGGCCTCGCCGCAGACGGCCGGGCGCACTGAGTAGATTTCGAGCTAGAACACAGTGATCTAGTGGGATGTCAGACTCAATAACGAGGAGAAAGCGATTCACCAAAGGGTAGAAGCTTCTATGAACGGAGATTCCCGGCCAGGAACGCAGAAGAAGCCTAGAATTGGCCATGATTAGCACCTTTCCAATACAATAAGCACCTATTGTGAAAATTCAGGGGGTATCGCTCCAGGAGTAAATTGTCCAAGACGGGTAGTGCATTGCATTGCAGAATTCTTTCGTGAGGATGTTAGTCGCCCTGAGCGTTAAGAGGAAGGAGGCTTTGTTTACGAAATGATGCCAAACACGACACACATCAAACCCTCTCTTGCTTCCGACACCATGATGCTCGTATCGTTTTCTGTAGTATCATCAGGCGGCATTCCTCTCACCGTCCGAGTCCCAATATGACCGAGAGAAGCATCTCGCATGCCCAGCAACTTCTTCTCATCTCAGTCTGTACTGGACCTTCCCGGATTGCTTTCACACAAGTTGTATGCTTCAACATTTTTCCCACTCTCATGGCTTAACGGTAACCAGCACCCTAGTAAATCGGAGATCACCGGGCCTTGCGCAGATCAGGGTTCGAAACCCAGTGAAGCCGTATTTTAGGAAGGTTCCAGTGGGTATTACCATTCTACTGGGTCGAGTCCCACGCTGTTCGGCATTTGCTGTTCGCGCGTAAAAGCATTCCCACCTTTGGAGTAGGGTCACATGTCCCCTGCAATACTTGTGGACTTGAGGCGCTAACCAATTCTTAATTGCCAACTTAGTTGCCAACGGTCATAAAAAAGGCACGTCCAAAAAAACAAAAAAAAAAACAAAAACAAAAACAAAAACAAAAAATTCCCACTCAATTACAGATACGAGTGATGATGCCTGGTTCTTCTACTTGTTAGTCATGGCATTTCAAAGATCTCGAGTCTATTGTTGTCACCTTATCGTATCAAGGCCCATTATTTTTGCTGCCGCCCAATCTTGCAGTTCTTCACGACATCCTTGTCGTCTGCGCGCTGTTTACTGTGCGAAGATCACCCCGGGATCGGAATCTCTCGTTAATTCCCCAGGTGGGAAGAAGACTAAATGAGGACCGCGATTGTGGCCCTCAGGGCATGGATCGGTGGTGATGTACAATGTCCAGGTCCGAGAAGATACCTGTCAATGGCATGGCGTTCTATTGCTGCTTTCTTATTCTGTGCGCTCCGAGAGATTTCCACCCAATAGCCGTTCAAGTGCGACGACCGGTTCTTCGCTCCAGTATCGCATCATGGCATCCAAATGACCACGATCCATCTGGCCGCAATGTTCCGCCACATCCTTGGCATCGCCTGCTCACTCTCGAGTCCAACTCCCTACTCTATTCCTCCGCCCATTTACGATAGGACATGCTTGAAGCCGAAAGCAAGATTTGAGTACCACATGTCCGATGATGTTTTGGTATAATGAACATTTTCTCCGGATCCAACAAAATGCCTATCACGACGTTCTGTTCAAGAGACACACAGAGCGTCTTGACGATCCTTCCGTCAGTCGACCACACTATCTCTCAACTTCCACACAACATTTAACCCATCACGGAATGTCTCTGTGGGGGCAGAGCGCCCATCGAAGGAAATATTGGGTGTCACACTACTGGTTCAACGCCAAGACGGGACTCTCCGCTGGGTAAATTGCGGTTTTATCGTCTTGAACTCTATCATTTACGCCGCTGCGGAACGATGATCGCTACTCCATCCAATTGACCACGACCGACGCTCGACACCCGGTCGCCGTCGGGGAAGGGGAAACTGGATTCTTTGCACCGTATGAGATTAATTTCCAGACCACGACCCACCTTGAATACACGTAGGTGCGAGCGCAATCCCGTTTAATGCGCCCGGAAAATATCCAAGCGCCGCCTCCTGGTTAGTCCTCAACTCTACGCAGTTTCTGCGGCGTTAGTGAACTACTACCTCGTTGAGAATTCCTCCTAGCCACAATCTCGAGAAGATGTTCCCGGGCCGGTGCGTCCTCCTTAGACTTTGATCGATCTCGTCAGGTGGACCCAACCCAACGGGGAATCCCGTAAAGAACATCGTCGCGGGGCTGAAATCTGGGCGAGATCCGATACGAATACGGAGCAGGTCCGTAGGCTGTGAACACGGTCATCAAACGAGAAACTCAATCTCCGGCAAGAGAGAGATCGGTTGGTTCCTTCTGGGTTGCCTTTCCTGGACAGCGCATTTCTTGTCTGGATCTCTCCGTTTTTCTGCGGAGTACCATCCTTACCCTATCGCACCCATCTCGGCTCCTTCACACCCCCGAGCTGTGTCCCGCTGCTCTCTCGCTTCATTCACACATAACCTTCATTCGCCCTGCCTGAGGGTAAATTTGCACAGTGGACACACAAGTAACGTTAGACTTATCCTCTCCTTTTTGACATCGTTCTAGGAATAGGTGCGGCGAAATCTAATCATGTGGGGTTTTGCTCCGACGCACATGCTCGAAGAGTACGGCAGCCGTCAAGTACGGAAGATTCGTACGTATCAATTTTGAACATTCGAACGTTATTTTTGTTCCATGAACATGGGGCGAACAAAGTGCTTTTTTACTTTGTCTCCAGAGCGTCTCATGACCCATATATAGCAAGTGCGCGGCCCGTCGAAAGACGGCCGTCATGGCCGTTGAACGGGTTCATTTTCCCTGCGCTTAGGAGGGTCCATTGAGTTATGAATTGGTGAGGGCTATGTCATATATCTTGCCCAGTACCCATTCCATGTATTTAACCCTTTCTACTGCAGAAACATCGAAATTCTAGCCAGGTTGTGCTTGTATCGGCAATTCCCGCGAGTGATGGCGGAGTTTCAATGTACTAAACATGTTCAATTTTCGTGATGATTATATTTCTCTGATATAGGGAGGATCCAGTAGACTCAAATGAATGAATGGGTTGACTGAGGATTCATGTAAGGCTTTTTGAGTGCCGAGCTCATTGGTTTTACCCACTGATCGTCGACGTTGACCTACTAGAACAACTTTGAGAACGCCACATCGCATTTTGAACCGAAGCACCGAAAATAATATTTCAATCTAGCCGTTTACCCGTCATGGCCGTCCCCTTGACCGTGCCGTCCCGTCAGACTCTTTTGAAGCACTCGACGGGCCGTTAAACCATGGCCCGTGCCCGTTGACCACCCGTCAAATCGACGGCCGTTGCCGTCACGGGCACAGGTGGCAGCCCTATTGATGCCGCGAACACATACCCCGCATTACTTGGGTACTATATGTGACTGCTTACTGTATTATTTCATTCAATTCGACAGGGGGAGTGACGCGCGACAAGTTGAACATATTCGACACTTCGACATGGGCCAAGTTGGACTGTGACAACCACAGAAAATTTGACATTGTCCCAAAACAGTGCAGGGACATTGTAGAGCTGTTTGGCGTTTTCTGCGGAAGCAGGGAAATCCAGGCAGGACTTTAATTTAAATTAATCACCTCGCGAATGGTTCTTGCAGGGATTTTATCAGATTTTATTGTGTTTAGGCTGATATCAAGCTAAAACTTGACAAAAGGCAGAAGATGTGGCCAGTTTAAGTGCAGGAAATGCAGAAGAGCTTTATTTGTGGCTTCTTACTGATAAAAGACACTTTCTTTAGAATTTCGTGACGTCGAACCTATTCGACAACCCCCTGTGACGCGTGACAACGAACCAAAGTTCGTAATCGACAACCCCCCGCGTGACGCGCGACTGTCAAATTGAATTTAATAATACAGCACCTGCCACCTGGTTAGTTAGCCACCCAGCAATATAAGGCTGAATAATGGAGGGATATTGAGAACTTGGACTTGGGGGAGGAAGTACGACCTCTGGCGCTCGTCCATACCAAATTTGGAGGCAGAGTGATGGGTTGATCAAAAGTTATGGCGCGTTTGATCGCCGATTTCAGTGTGAGAACATCATTTCCTTAAAGCGGAGCAGCCATCAACGGATGGCCACCCTTCGTTCTCCACCAATTCTTGGCCAATCCACAAATTAGTAACTTGCAGAATATAGCCCGGTCGAAATGCGGACCATGGTCAATTACCATTTAAATCATTACTGAGCGACGAGACTAACCTGGCGTTGAGGTACAAGTGTTCGTTACACCTCCTTCCGTTTCACAACCATATGTGGCGGAATATATTCCGATATTATTGTTTCCGAACGCTGACACCGGTGGCAATTCGGTTTAGGGTGCTAGTAAGAATTTGCCAGGGTGTACCTGTATATTTTTTAAATCACCGCGGACGTTGCTTTGCAACTTAGCTCGCCGGAAATTAAACTACCGAGCTTCCGAATCAGCCACTCATTGCAGTATATGTTGAATCTGCGGCCTTGCTTTGTTCCCCGAAAATAGCTTGCTCCATGCACACTCTTTCTCAACGCCTCGGATTTCTCGGCTGAGATTCCCCTTTTGGCAGCACAGGACCTTCCCAATAATCAATCGTCTATGCCTCACTACCCTGTATCAAGCCTTCAAGGTCGTCTAACGTCTGCAATCATGATATCTTACGCAGATGTCAGTTGGATTACTTTATCCACAAGTTATTTTTGTGAATGTATTGAAGAACTCTGGTCCGGTTGATTGATAGCACATTCATCACATACATATGTGAATTCGGATCTTGCGCTGTATCCAATCTTAGAATTATGGGGGATGTCTGTACCAATTATTTCTGCGACAACCTACTAGACGGTTCCTTGTCTGGTTTCTCCTTCAGCTTATACATTTCAGGTTGATCTCCGTCAGTCGTCGGAAACAAGGAATGGTGAGTCATGATCTGCTAGTTGTGGCTCATCCATCCTAATCTGAATTCAGTCTGTAGATCAGTGACGCGCGCGCTCAATTTTAGAACCCTCGGATCCGGAGAAAAAATTGAACCACACCAGGGTTGGTTCATCATGGGATTGAAGGACCTTTAATAACTATGCTTCGCTCTGGGTGTTCCGCCGATCCAAGTATTTTCAACCTTGGGTACCTCGGTCCAATCTCCGCGGACGATGTTTTGCCGGCATGTGGAGTGCGCACCCGGGTCCCAATACGCGGGCTCCTCTGACCTGCGATATTACGGGTACGTCAGCGTAACCACTCATCTAGCGCTGGGCATAAAATGACCCGTTTCATTGGTTTTGCGAGTGTACTACTTATGCAAACATCGTCTATTCAAAACTGCTATTTATTCTTATGAACTGTGCTTGGGTGATGTATGTGCGGAAGTAGTATCATCTTTTTTCTGAGTCCAGTTTCAGCGTGTTCAATGAGTTAGTCTCTGCGCCCGAGATTCTTCAGAAGATCGGGCTGTTTCGGTACGGAATATGTCCCAACTATGTTCCCGGTACGGTCCATCGTACAGCTGGAGTCATCGCGTACGTGCATCACTAAGAACAAAATGAATTACAGTGGTAAATTATTTGTAATATGAACTGCAAACAACAGCCGAAACTATCTATTCCGAAGAAGATCCAAACAATATACTGGTGGGTTTGATAATTCACATGTGGAGTTTAATCTCGATCCGGGCCCTGGAAAGTTCTGAGTGGGCACACAGAACAGGACAGTGAGTATGACTACGCGCCAAAAACAAGTGCGATGATGCTCAAGTGTCATGTAGTTCCGACATTCATTTTAATTAACTCACTAAGAGATTGTAAGGGAAACGGGGTATACGCGAGTTACTAGCAGAGGTCGTAACACGTGTAAGATGAGTGATTGGTATGGCACGAATGTAATACCCTGAGAATGAATATATTTGAGTTCGGGAACCCTCGTATAATCAGTCAACCGAGACGTGGGGAACTTGAATGATAGCTTCACCAAGTTCTAAACCGTGGATCTAATTCTGGCTTCAAGTCTAGCAACCTGAAATCAAAAACAGATGAGAAACTCTAATTGTACTGCAAGGTCTAGCAACGCTACAGCAGAATAGAGGGAATCTAATTATACTGCAAGGTCTAGCAACGTTACAGCAAAAGAGATAGTATCCAGTTGAACTGCAAGCTTAGCAGCGTTGCAGAGGAAATAGATGGGTAAAGTGAGCTAGCTGCTCGACTAAGAGATCACACAGATGTGTTGGTTCAAGGGTCAGTGTATTGGCAAGGTAAGATTGGATGTCTACAGGAGGGAAGACACTCCTGTTATATACTACTAACTACTGAATGACTCATAATCCAATGACTCACACAGACTCAAAGTGACTCCGACCCACACTGCAAAGCACTGGAAATGCGAGACAGAGTCATAAGGCAGTGTTGAACCGTGAGAAGATAAATAATAATACGGTACCGGGGCATAGCTATGCAGCCATAATTAGTATTAGGCTGCGACTCGAGAGTACATGGAGACTGTAACACATAATTGTAAGGACCATTAAAATCAATGCTATAAATAAATAAATAACTAATATCCATCACAGAGATGGTTTGTTCAATATACGAGCCACGGTCGTATCTTCACCTTCAAATTCCCCGATCTCGTAAACCAATCAGTGTTCTAAACCGTCCACGTCAACCAATGACCCCAGATCCTGTGCGATTGTTTCCGCGTCACCACAGGTGCTCTTTGGAACTGATGGAATTTTCTCGTCAGCAGACATGATTCGAATCTTTGTTCAAACAGGAATCGAAAGCGGAGCTCGAGCATCTCGGGCTTCAAGCTTCAAAGGTTGTTATGTAAAGAAATTACATTGTTTATCACGGTGATCCATTCTATTATTTCTATCTCTGGTGTTATCTCCCCACATCCCACCCAAAGACAGATTAAGTACATCCTACAGCGACACCGACGAGCGAAATTAGGCGATTAGACAAACTCTCTTCCCCCGACTCATAGAAGTAGTACAGCGACGCCAATGTGTGCAATTAGGTGGATAGATGAAAGCAGGACGAGTGTTATAGCAAGTTGATAGCGAGAACTGTGACGCGGCTATCAGTTGAGATGTTCAAGATGGATGGATGGTCGAGACGTGTGGGGTGCAAGCTTTGGGGCCCGACAATTACTCTAAGGCATGATATAGTAGTCAGGATTGAAGTGGATGTGGAGAGATTGAAAGGGACGCGTACTGAATGGGCAGTTCGAGCTGAACGGAGAAGGAAAGGAATGAATATCTCAGTGGCACATTGCGAGATACGAGCAGGACTCACGCGTGGCCTCCGCCTCTCCAGCCGCAGTGCGCGCATGTGGGTCCGTTGCTGCTGTGATTGACAGGCACGGCCTCTTTGGTCGTGCTTGCTGTGTTAGCCACAGTCGCGAGTGCGTCGGCAGCAAGCTGCACAGTGAGGACAGTCGTAGACGTGGTGTGCATGGCAGAGGATATGTATGAAAGTAGATTGGATGGTGGCTTTGAGTCAGTTGAGCGGAGTGGGCGGAATGAGTTGGTCGACAATTGAAATCGCTCCGCCTTTTATACATTTCCCAGTTGTAGACACGTACCAATCTTCTCGTAATTCTGGTGCACCACGGCCCATTGTGCGGGGATGCAGCTGAGATCTCCTCCATATCGGGACCCGGAAGTATTTGGAGTCTGGATTTGGTTTGACCAACAGATAAGTGTCGCCTCGCCCAAATGGCATTGACATTACGAATATCATTACGGAATGGCACAGAGCTGTGGCGATTACGAATCTAACAGGCCAACAGCGTCGCGGAAACTAATCATCGCAGCCGCTTTTTCTTGACACTAATCCCGGTACTTACCGAGTAAAATTGCGCATCTCCAAACCCTGAACAAATGTCGGGGTATATCAGGGACGATGAACGTGTTTCCACGTTGCTCGGGTTGCTTTGGGAACAAAAAAAAAGAGAAAAGATGACCGACGTCACTGGACCCATAAGCACCGGGTAAGGTGGTTGAACCGTTGGAGACTTGGAATACAAAGGGAAATAATTGATGGTAATCGGGATATCGGTTGGAGGTATTTGGGTTGCTGCAGGAAAATGAGGTGAGGTAGTTGAAGGACAAAGTGGTTGAACGGGCAGAGTACACGGTGCATTGCCAAATCGGGTGCATAAAAACCATGATTAGCAGTATCATGCCGTAAACGCCCCAAAGCATATGTGAACCGGCATCAGCCAGCGCGCAGGGCAGTAAAATTAATAAGCCCACGTTAATTGCACGTTCACGGGAACCAGATATTTAGACCTGCAACCCGAAACCATGATCGATCTGTAACAGTCAGTTAAGCTCGCCGAGATTAGATCCCAGACTCTATAGGCAAGGCATGCTCACATTCTGGACGGCGTCACATCAGCCCAGACTTGCCTGATTATCTATGTTCTTAACGGAGGACGGTGCCACACCAGACGTCTGATGAGTTGCGCGGTTGAATTTGACGAAATCCGAGGGGTTCAAATCGCGCGAGAACATCCGATCTGTAGAGGATGAGATCCTTCACGACCTTCACGACGCTGCACTACCTTCACGACCGGCCACATTGCTGCAGGGGTAGGAGACCACTTTCACGACTTACATACTCCTTCACGAACATTTTCATCCCTTCATGCCTTCCAACATATCCTCCATGGATTGAGCAAAACCTTCACGGTATAAGTAAGACGTTCACGGTATCATTGTATGTTCAGGACAGTCATCATCGTTGCAGGGCCTTGAAGCTCTTTCATGATTTAAGTATTCATTCACGGAAACCAACACCGTTCGGGGACTTCAGGCGCGTTCATGTCCGAGGCACACGCACGCGATGTTTGTTCCTGTGTATTATCACGTGAAGTTGCTCTTTTGTTTAGTACATCCACAGCGCCATTCAACACAGTATCCCAGAGATTGTACGAGCTACGTTCATCTTTTAGGACCAGATTTACGCCCTTCACACAGGTGTTCCACCGTGTGCTGCTTAAAGAGGACGATTTGCGCACCGGCGTCGGCGGGGTCATATGTTAGGCCAAGATGAAGCTTGCGGAGGACACCGACCACGTCAGACGAGCAACCCGGACGCCGCGCCGTCGCTCGGGTGCAGCGCGACACCGATGATGTGAGCTCCTTCCCTCAGTGTCGGCGCACGCCCTCCTACGCGAGCCTCAAACCAATCGGCCTAATACGCGCCAACGGCTTTCTTTTGCTTGCTAGCGAATGACTGGAATTGCCGACCCAAGGACGCATTCCGTACCTCCGCGGATGTCTTTGGTGTTGAGACGGTCTGTCGCACTCCTCCTCTTCACCTCTCCCAGCCTGATCCGTGTCACAAGATAGTAGGTCAATGTGGCAGGGCGATGTATGCGGGCCACCAGGAGCATACTCCGAAACGGCTCATCCTGCCGCCGTAGACGCGTCCTGCCATCGCGACAGCAAACATGTTCTAGCCCTCCACGCCACACTAGAACTGCTCAATGCCGAGAGCCTCGTCAAGGGACCGCCGCGCCCTTCCCGATACGAATCCGACTGGATAGCGGTTGAACGAGGTTGAGATGAGCACTACTTACTGTATTCTGACTCAGGAGTACGCACACACTTTAGTAGTGAATTCAAATTGTGTCGTCGTAATGGATGTAGCACACGACCAATTAGGCAATCGATCCAAGTTTAACGTAGAAAACTACCCTTTCACAGCAATCGGTGAACAGTACCACAGATCGCATTCCCGGCCACCTGCAAACCAGCTTACTATAGATGGATGTTGCAAACAGGGACGGGACGAAACTTAATGGATATGGTTGAAAAATGTTGAACTTGCAGTGGACTGACAGCGTTCACGTATGGCACGTCCGGGCCTGAAGGTACGGCGTGATTTGAATGTACTGAAGGGTCGCTCGCATCGTGAAGGATGGGACATTTCGTTCATGTCTTGAAGGTCCCGAGGATCCTTGCAAGATCAAAGTCCACCATGAAAGGGCAGTACGTGTCATGAAGGACATTTGGTGTCGTTCAGGCATATAGCAAAATGTGAACATTCAACACACTCGTGAAGAGGCCTGGAGGGGCCTGAAGGGTAGATGCACGCCGTTAACGACTGCAATTTTGGCTTAAGGCGAGAAAGTGTGACCGTGAAGGACCATGCAAGGCCGTGAAGGAGGCCATATCTACAGGTGAAGGTCGTGAAGGGCCTTATCTGCCGGATCCGGCGGATCCGGCGGATGGATCCTCTACACATCGGATGTTCATAATCGCGCGGGCAAACGCAGACGGGGTGCGTCAACGGTCAAAGGTGTGTCAGCGCCGCCGAAACGCGGAACAGCATACACATTTGTTCCGCGTCGCCAAGGTCCAGCGCAAGAGCTCCGGCGAAAATCATTGGGATCATTTCGCCACGTGGTTTGGATCAACGGCGGGTGTGCAGATGATCCCGAGATCAGCTCTGCTCCCCTCAACTCCCTGCACCCCAACCCGCTTGGCAGTCATTCCAAGTCGACGACCATCCGATAATGTGGCCAATGGGGCCGAGAAAATTTCATCAGGAGCGCGTTATCGATGGCGAAGTCGCGGTATCGCATGTTCATTGTTCATTGTTGGTGGTGTCGCGCATGATAGTGTTGAGTCGGAACATGCATTATCGAAGGCAGGGTTATTGTTCGCCGAGGATTGATTATCCATATGATACTGCGAGAACGCATTCTACCAATGCATGCCTCAGCCTGAACCAGCGGGCATTATCATCCGCATGATCCCGACGGTCGGGAGCGAATTTCGAAAAGTGCTTTGGGATGCGAGTTGGTCACTCTGGAGTGCGTAATTTAATGATATGAAGATGAGTTAGGTGAAAAAAAATCACACATGTACATAGGACATTTTCTCGAATTTTCGACGTGGATTCAACGCGATGGCCATATTTATCGATCGATTTTAGGAAAGACTGAGAGCAGAGCTACCAGAGATCAAGGGTGCGTCAAGAGAATCTGAGTGGGTAGAAGTGATATTATGAGCAGAATCTACAGAACTGAGAAAAGCGGAAACTTGATTCAAATGACGCGTCGCGAGAAGGAAGTTCCGGACTCTCTCCTTAGATCAATGCTGAGATTGCTACACCAAGGATGGGTTACACCGGGGGCAAAAGCCGACGCACCTGGATTTCAGGTGCGTCTGAAGCATCTGCTTCGCAGGTGCCATCAATTGGACAATGAGTACTTTGTCGGACTTGAGACTAAGGTAAAGTTTGACACATATTGATTGTATATGCCCTCAACACATGTGGTTCGCACTTGGTGGGATGAGCGGCAAAGGAAAAAAAACCTGAACAAAGGCAGACAATGGACAGATAATGGACAGACAAAGGGTGGGTGAGATTCTCCCACCCCAGGGAATTTCATCTGCCCTTTGTCTGTGCTTTGTCTGTCCATTGTCTGCCTTTGTCAACTTTGTTGCCCTCCCACCAGGTCCAAACCACATGTGTTCAAGTCATATAGGATTGAAATGTGTCAATCTTTACCTTAGTGTCGAGTTCATCAAAGGACTTATTGTCTCATTGATCGCACCTGCAGAGCAAATGCTTCAGACGCACCTGGAATCCAGGTGCGTCGGCTTTTGCCCCCAGTGTTAACGAAAGGCTTCGAAGGTCGGGCCATTGTGGCGGTGGCATGATCACGTGGCGAGACGCGTCGGCCAAAGCTGCACAAATCTGAGACAACACATCACGTCGATCTCAGTATAATTCAACTTTCAAAAGAAATCCCCTCTTGTTCACAATTTAGGCCCGTCGAGCTGGTGACACATATCCGCCCTTTACGGAGCACCGCGCCAAAGTCCCAGGCCATCAATCACGAACCCCGGGGTGGGCCGGGCAGACGAGCGCCTGATTCGCCCAAAGGATCGAGAACAACCCTTGTAACTGGATTTCCAGGGATAAAGTGGCAAGATTAACCCATCCGTGGGATTTATCCGGCGCAATCCCCGCGTATTGCCTCGTTAGAACATCCTTCACAGCTCTACATTAAGCGAGGGCTTCCTGCCAGAGACGCCGGACCTGTCGGACTCGGACGGAAGAGCTCCAAGGGCTAGAATTACTTCGTGCCGACCAGGGAACAAATTTGCAATTTCCTTAAAGAGCATTTGATATATTACTATCTAGCTCCTTGAAGCTTCCGAACTACGCCGAGCGCCCGGCCTGTAATCTTCCAGAGCTGATAAAGGGGAGGACTGTATGACCGGGCACAGGCAGGAGAATACAAGCCGACTTTAAATCGCCATTTCGGTTAAGAAGCCATTGAGCTCCGTTTCCGCAGCGTCGAACCCTTCCACATTCAAGAATACGCATACAGAATGCCGTGCTTGACAGTCGCGGCGCTACTGACCCCCCGCTGCCCCAACCTGCTGCCAATGCCGCCGCGGGTGCAGTTCGGGTTCTCACCGCATCCAGATCACCTGTAGATCCACCGATGGACGATGGCTGGTAGGTCCTTCATCAATCACCTCGCGGTAGGCCCTCCGCTACTCAACGGTGATACGCGCTCCCGAATGACGCACACAAAAATAATACACTTTGCGGCAACGGATCTTTCCAGTGGTGCAGCCTCGAGGTGGATTTTACATAAATGATGATAAAAGAGCAATGAGAGGGCATAATAAAGTCGATATGGAGCAAGGGCGGCCCGAGTAGCAGCAGCGAGCTTCTGGTGGTGAAAATAAACACTTGAACGACACTCAATTACGCGGGGGAGGGGGACCTACAGTTGTTACATGCTGCAGCTATCCAGGGAAGTATACGTCGGCGGCGATCCCTGTCAATGCGCATCTGAACGTAGACCCTGTGGCACCGGCACAGGCGCGCCACTGTGATTGCGCCTGTCGGAGTACTCCACCCGCCCCAGAACTATTGAGTTGCCGGGGATTAAATAAATAGAGATGTACACCAGTACACACAGAAAGTAGAACTGACGGACTGAGATTCGGCTGGAGCACCTCCGCGCGGTTCGAATGCCACACGGCGCCCGTCACTGTTAAATTTTCGGTGTCGGCTTTGTCTCGCCCTGCTACGGATCTGCAACAGGATACGTTCGTTCGTTGATATTGCTCCCCCCCAAAAAAAAAAAAATTAGCGCGCTGTATAGATCGAGATACCGGCAGCGGCACTTGAAGTTGAGCGCCGCACAGCGCAGGGCGGGCCCTGATGCGGTGCCGCCAATGTCAGTGGCTTTAAACTGCTGAAACTTGCTGTATCGTAAGACACATTCACAAACACCATGGGACACGGCTTCGGAGTCGTCGTGGCAGCCTGCAGGAACGCAGAATGTTGATACTTGAAGAACCTAGAATGAGCCACCCAACTTTTCAGGTAAAATGAGGACCTGTTGTGGAAAATCAATAGGCCAGACGTACATCGACAGGGGTGGTTCAATACGTTGCATTGCATTGCAGATTTGGTGAGGACGTCAAGAGAAAGCTTAGAGTTAGGTTTACACAATAAACAGTTCCCACTATTTGACTTCCTGGTTGTTCTCCTGTTTGCTCCCTTTTTCCAATTTTTGGCGGGGATCCCTGCCAAAATCTGACGAAAAGGAAGGAATCAAGAAAACAAGTAGGAAGCAAATAGGGACATGTTTGAAACCCCAGGGTCGCGATTTTCGGACCAGGAAGCAAGTAGGAAAGTATTTCTGGTCAAAATGTCAACCAGGAACTCAATCAGGAGGTCAAAAAGGGATGTTTTTTCGAACCAGGAGCAATAGTTGCTCCTAATTCAAGCGTCCTAGTGGTGTCCCTACTTGTGCTCCTGGTTGCACTATGAATCAAACAGGAACACAACCAGGAGCGTAACCAGGAGACCAAGTAGGGACTATCTAGGAGCTACTTTAATGATGCCAAACACGACACGCATCAAACCCTCTCTTGCTCGACTCCATCTTCGTTTCGTTTTTCTCTGACATCCATAAAGCATCAAGCATCCATTTCCATCTTGTCATTTACCGCTCAGTGCTCACTGAAACCTCCTGATCCGTCTTCACTGGAAACTTCCTGGATCCCTTTAGCCCAAATCGTACGCTCGGGAAATGTCCTGATACGGGCGATCATATCCGGTTCTGATATGTACTTCTCAGTCACGGTATTTCTAGATTTTGGGACAATCACTGTCGCCTATCGATTGTATAACTGGATCCAAAAGACCATCTTGCACTTTTCTACGACGGCATCCTTGCCACCGTCTGCCTGCAGTTCATTGTGCGAAGATCATTCGGGACGATAAATCCCCGGGGCGATTGTGGTCAATGCATGCCCAGGGCGTCTCCAAGGTCCTTCCGCTTGTCGATTGCGATTTGCGCGAAACTGGTCGATGGCCAGAAAATCCGCCTTCACAGCCGATTAAATTGCAGTTCTACCGTTTAAAGTGCGTTTAAACTTTATCATTTACGTCGCTGTGGTACGATGATTGTTAAGACACCACCCTCGCCACCGGTTTGCCGTCGGGGAACGGAAGAAAGAATTTCCAATTGCAGAACCTTGTTCTAACGGGATTAATTGTCGGACGGCAAGCACCCAGCGCCTTGAATGTAAGTATGTTGCCTCCACGTTTAATGCGACCGGGATGAAATACATCGGGGTGCCGTCGGGAACATCGCGTTGATATCCGGATACCGCCCTTATTGACTACGTGATCCCTTGTCTTTAGCGCGCCGCACGGGACGATATCGAATTAACCCATTTTTTGAAGCGCCTCTCCCTGGTGAGACACCGAGTCTGGTTTCTCCGACGCTACTCAACTGTCTACATAATTCCCCGTGCCAGAATCTCTGCAACACGTCCCCGGGCCGACGTCCCCTCTTAGGCTGTCGGGTGCTATACCGATCTCATGTCCCCCAATCTATCTACACGCCGTTAGGTCGGATGATTTGACAAAAAAAAGGGAGGAGCCCCGCAAGCTGTGGACACGGGCATCAAACGACGAGCTAAATCTGCGGCAAAAGAGACCGGTGTCTTTTACGTTGCCTTTCTGAGGACGAGGGCGCGTCGCTTAACGTGCGCGTTCGATTTCTCTATTAATTGGTTCCACTCAGAGCTATGCTGTTTTGTTAACCCAGACGTTCTATACGCGTGATATCGTATTCAATCCATATCTTATCTCGGAGTTTGAATGAATGATAAGAGAAAGATGGGCGGATAGCAGCGGATATCTGTGATCTCGGCCCGTCATCTTCTATCATTTATGTCAAACACCGGATCAATCCGAGATAGATAAGATCACACTGGAACGTCTAGGAGACAGCGCTATGGACCAGCCCACATCTCGGTGCTTTGATGCTCCCGGATTGCTTCGTGTGGCTCCCTCGGTTCATTCACATACGGGACCACGTCACCCCTCAATGTTCCTTTGCCTGTGGGTAAATTATCAGAGGACATACAAATAAGTACGTTAGACTCCTTGTTTTTTAGAATCGTTCTAAAGATGGATAGGTGCGGCAGAAGTTAATCATGTGGCGTCCCGCTCGTCTCAGTCATCCGACGCACTGCAGGCTTGAACGGTACGGTACCCCGAAAAGTACGGAAGATTCGTACCTCAGATCAGTTCTGAACATCCGAACGTTATCTTTGTTCCATGGACATGGAGGTGAACAGCGTGCTTTTTTCTTACTCCAAAGCCTGATGACCCATATGGTGCAATTCTGATGCTACCCGATGCAATTCTAACGTGATTTTGTCGTTCCAGAGCGTCAACTCGAACAGCAGGAATCTAATTAAACTCTGATAACACGCGACACCAGGCGACACCCGGCTGCTGGGATTCCACGGATGGCCGCTGGCGCCAGCATCACACTGCCATATGCACTTCAACGAGCTGTTCGTGCCCCTGCTTTACTTCTTCGAGCAAAAAAGAACCATGAAAGAACCGTTAACGCCTGAATCACAAATTACGCCCACAAGTTCATTTCCGATTCACGTCCGGCGCCGCACCATCAATGATCACCCGCAGATACCTGCCTTTCATTTCCGCAGTCCATATCCGCCCGCATTTATGCCTCACGGATGCCTACTTCGACCTGATCGATCCTTTGACGCCGCTAACACACACCCCACGTTAATTGCGCACTCATCGCAGCCCTCCCGGGCGGGGGTTAGGACTAGGTAGCCTATTTTGAAATCAAGTCTGCGGCCTTTTTATTCCTTTTTTGAAACTAACCGCTCGCAAGAAACCGCTGAGCCGGAACGCCTGAATCACAAACTCAATTAACTCACTAGCGGGATTGTGGACTACCCAGCCTATCTGGAAATTTGTTCTGACCCGGGCGAATAGCATATCCAGTCAAAGAAGGAGGAGATCCTCGGCGTCTCCAGTGTGCGATAGGCTCAACCCTATTCGAACGAGAATGCAGTTTCTGGTACAGAAGGCACTGTCTCACATGAGACTGTAAACAGTGAAGCACTATATATTAATGCCTAAGCCCTAATATTTGGATTTAGGCACTGATATATAGTGCTTTGGGAAATAGTGCTTTTCTGAAACTACTGCCTTCGAGGCACTAACTTTAAACGCACTTCATATCAGTGTCTACCTCTTTTTACTATCTTGTCTACATCTTATCGCGTTTTGGAAGCCGTGCTGACGGCGATCACTGAGGATACGTCCGTATGTCCAAAATCTTGTAGTTCTGGCAATGAATAAGAGTAGCATCGAAATTAATTCTTCAGTCGTACTGTCAGCGTACTGTTGAGATATTTGGCATGCGATGCAGGGGTGTCCGCAACAGACATTCCCGGATGAACCAAGTTTATGACTAGGTAAGGTACATTCCCCGGATTCAATGGAAGTTCAATTTCTCAACCCCATCTTTCGGCCATCTTTCACCCCCTATTGTCGGCATATGGATCTACCGCTCTCGCCCAACATCATTTCTCGGTTCTAGCCAAGCGGACATCCACTCCGCCTGTACCTCACCCTTCTTCGTTGAATTCGACAAGAATTTGGTGGTTTCAGCACTGTTTGTATCCTGTTTATACTCCTGTGTGTCTAGGACATATGGTGGAGATGAAACTAACTACTGTGCTATTACATTCAATTCGACAGGGGGGGTGACGCGTGACATGTTGAACATATTCGACACTTCGACATGGGCCACGTTGGACCGTGACAACTCCAAAAAATTCAACAACATCCCAAGGGGATGCAGGGACTTCATACAGTTGTTTGGGATAGTCTGCAAAAGCAAGGAAAGCCAGGCAGACCTTGGTTTAAATCAATTGCCCGGTGATGGTTCTCCCAGTGATTTTTGTGAGAATTTATTGAGTTTAGACTGATACGTATGTAGAATTGACAAAAGAAAAAAACCCATAGCCAGTTTGGATGTGGGGGATGCACAAGATCTTTTTTGTCACGCTCTCGCTGCTGAGTCTTTTTTAGAATTTTGCGAACCCTCGAACCTATTCAACAACCCCCCTATGACCCGTGACAGGCAACCAAAGTTTGTCATTGACAGGTACCCCTGTGACACATGACTGTCGAATTGAATGTCATAGTGCAGTATCCTAATCTGATGCAATAAGTATTTGTAAGTAACATGAGGGGTCGGCAGGATCGAAACTTTGTGAACCGTCTATGACGGATTACGAGTACTTATGTAATAAGGAATCGTCTATTTAAACAAACTTCATACGAGAATTTTGACGACCTGAATTTTTCATTTGATCACCTCAACTTAGTTACTCGTTTAGTGGCTGTGTTTGTAGTCTTTTTTATCGAGTTCAATACGATTTTTGTGATAAATTAGTGGCTGTCCTATTTTTAGGTAATCGTGCAGTCACACGTTCGAACCCTCTGTCATGCATCCTTTTATTTTAGAACCTTTTTGAAACCTTTCGTCGCCATTTATCTCGCATGGCTATCCTGCTTCATAGCTAATGTATTTTTATGTGAGCTGAACTTCATTTGACGCACCGTATGTTTTCTTTTTCATCTTGAACCAATATATACACTCACTCTGCAAAATGTTTGTCTCAGAGTATTTTCGGTACTGCAGGCCGATTTCTGCAGGATACAGAGACTTTGAGATATGACTTCCGCAGAATAGAATGTTGGGAATAGGGTCAGGAGTCCCTAAAAATATTTTTGAACTTTGATCGCATCATACTGATTTGATATACCATCAATTGTGTTTGAACAGCAAAAACCCATTTTTTGCAACTTGATCTGTGATTTTTTTCAGGACAATCTAAACCAACCAAGTCATACTCTGAGATGCGAGGAGAAATCTTGCAAGGTGAACCATGCAAAAATATACAAGCAATAAGATGCTACGGAGCCAGCAAAATGGCCAAAAACAGTCATTTTTGAGGTTTTATCGCCATTTTGGCCATTTTAGGTTATTTTGCAAGCTCTATAGTGTCCGATTGCCTGTATATCTTTGTATAGTTCTCTTTGTATAATGGGTCTACACATCCCGGAATACAACATAGTCAATTCAGATTGTTCTGAAAGAAACCACAGATCAAATTGCAAAAACTGGGTCTCTGCAGTTGAAACACAAATGAAGGCATATCAAAGCATTATGATGCAATAAAATTCTGAGAATGTTCATAGGGACTCCTGAACCTATTTCCAACATTCCATTCTGCACAAGTCATGTCTCAAAGTCTCTGTATCCTCCAGAATTTGACCTGCAGTACCGAAAATACTCTGAGACAAACATTTTGCCCAGTTAGTGTATCTATGTACCAACTCCCATGCATCTACCAGCAAGTAGAATCTGAATTACTCCATGGCCTCTCTGCCACTTGAGTGCTGTTATCTGTTAATAATGTAGAAAGTTCCTAGATAATATTGTTATTGTTGGTTATCCTTGTGCAATTGTTTGCTGTAATCAAATTTATCTCAGACTCGAGCAATGATGCATCGAAGATGTTCTCAAACTCCAACGGCACACGCGGGCAGTTCAAGTGCGGGCAGTATTGTTGGCTATGTCTTTGCCAACATTCCCTCGGGGAATCTGTAGGGCATGAGATTGATCCCTTCCATCTGCATTCTTTTTTTTTTTCTTTCCACTCTGTCAGATTTTTCTTGGTCTTTTCGACCATGTAATTATCATTGTCATTCCATCAGATGCTTGGTACTGCTTCGGTACATTGTATGTATTGATATACTCAGTAGGACTACATAAGTACGAAGTTTCCGCCGGGCCCTGCCACGGCCCCACACCCCAAGTGTGGAGCGGATAATTCCGCAATATGTGTACGTGGGCCGTAACCGCTGTGTAAGTGAGTATAAATAATCCTGAACGATGTCGTGAATGAGGAAGTGAGGGATGAGAATGATAGGTAAAGGAAAAAGGAAGCTAAATGAAATCTACTCAGGCGTCAGTTTCAGGTGGTTCCAATTCTTTGAAATCTCCATATACGGTGTGGAAACGACCCAATGTAGTTGGATGTACTGGAAGAGGTCGGGCAGCAATCCTGGCTCCGTCAAAAGTTGCTTGGAGTAGCGGGTGATATGACTGATGGTATGCAGGGTGCGGTGGACGGCAGTGCGGGTGAGCCAGAAGTACAGGAAGTGGTCGATGGTTTCATCAGGCTCCTCACAGCATGGGCAGGTGGGGGAAGGAAATGTAGAATTTGGCTCAGAAGGGAGTTTGCAAGCAAGGGGTAATTGCGAGGCAAACCAGTGAGGTAACTACCACAAGTACTCGAGCTTTTATATGTAGAGGAATATCAAATAGATAAGGAATGTGAAATACAGTTGTCAGAAGGTTAAGTAAAATATTGTGGATGCATGGCAACACACAACGAAGCACATGGATAGATAACAAACCACATGGTGCCAAGCTTGTATTTCCAACAGGAAACATGTTGAGGTGATGGAGATACTTTGCAAGTGGGATGTGTGGTGAAAAGAGGTGGAATATTAAGGCTGCATGTTGCCGAGGGAGCAGGGCGGTGAGTTTCCGAAATTAGAAGGTGCTGACGGATGAATACTATCCCCCCCAGGGAGCTCAGACACTTAAGCAGAAACAATGGATATCACAGTTTCTAGGGGGTTTCACAAGAATCCAAATTGAGAGATCGACTGCAATCCGTCTTTTACATAGGGTACATATAAAGCTTTAACCCAAACTGCCCATTTCCCCTTGAACGACACTAAAAGTGTTGTTGAGTCTTGTTGTCCGAGTAGTGGGTAAACATCAAAATTTGATTCCCACAGGCACGGTTCACAGTATCACCCCCAAATTTCACAGAGACCAATATTTGTCCTATTTAACTCCCACATGTACCGGAAGTCCAGGACTTCCATGGAAAAATACCCATAGACACTATTTTTGTCGGAGGTGCATACTGTATTATTTCATTCAATTCGACAGGGGGGGTGACACGTGACACGTTGAACATATTCGACACTTCGACACGGGCCGAGTTGGACAGTGACAGCTGCAGAAAATTCGACATTGTCCCAAAATGATGCAGGGACATTGTAGAGCTGTTTGAGGTTTTCTGCGGAAGCAGGGAAACCCAGGCAGACTTTGGTTTAAATTAATCACTTTGTGAATGGTTCTCGCAGGGATTTTGTCAGATTTTACTGTGTTTAGGCTGATATCAAGCTAAAACTTGACAAAAGACAGAAGTATGGCCAGTTTAAATGCAGGAAATGCACAAGAGAATTATTTATAGCTTCTTACACGGGGGGCAAAACCCGCGGCAGGTAAGCTGAGACTGCTGTTAGCCCGGTTGTGGAGCAGTATGAAGGCACTAGCAATGGAAGTACTAATTCAGTGTCGTTGTATGACTGTCTTTCGACCATGAGACCTTACACAGTGATGGCCAAAAAAAATGTCTTTGTTCTTTGTTCCAAACACGATCACATGTCCGAACTTTCCTAAAATGGAATCAGAACATTCATGGGAACATTCATGCGATTCGCATGCGGCGAACACTCAGATTATGAAGTACTTGTTGTCCCACTACCTTGTATTAATACAAGACTTTCCTGATATGTCAGACATGTTAATCATTCAAGAAAAGAAGGTCAACCTGTCGTCCTTCAGCCGCAAATGGTCTCCGTGTGCAGGTCAACATGACACCTCCTCCCCGTCATTGTAGTCTTTTTAAGCTGTTGTTGGGCCTCAATCTTTTCATGAGCTTGTCGGGTTGAATTTGAAACTGGGCATCCTGCTGGACCATTCTTTCCTGCAGCAGGCAGAGCAAACACAATTCACCAGCATGACGACACAGTGGTAGGTGGAAGAGGAACAAAGACCGTAACTACGATCCACCTTTTGACAGATGAATGATCCCACAGTCGACAGATGTGTGATTGCTGCAGAGAACAGTAATGTATTCTGAACTCATCTGCCAGGTAACACAGCACTGGGGCCTAAATTAAAAGTGGACTTAAGTTAGTTTAGCCTTGACAAAGTATTGTAAAACAAATAAATCGGCCTAAAACTCAATTCTATATATCGAATTTAAGACTTGACTAAATCTAATATTATATCTTTTATTATACTTAGAAAGTAGTGGCACTCTAAATGACCCACTAAATCTATTAGCCAGCCAATCAGATCCCGATTAATCAATTTAGTGGGCCGTTTAAGTGACCACGTTTTTTCCAAGTATGATGAAAGAGATAATATTAGATTTATTCAAGTCTTAAATTCGATATATAAAATTGAGTTTTAAGCCGATTTATTTGTTTTACGATACTTTGTCAAGGCTAAGCTAACTTAAATCACCTTTTAATTTAGGCCCCAGCGCTGTGTAAGTAGGTGCCCAGATCACTGCCATTCACCTGCTCTAACGGCAGTTTGATTTCACCTGCCATGGGTTTTGCCCCCTGTGTTACTGCTGAAAGACACTTTTTTTAGAATTTCGTGACATCGAACCTATTCAACAACCCCTCCTGTGATGCGTGACAACGAACCAAAGTTCGTAATCGACAACCCCCCGCGTGAACTGTCAAATTGAATTTAATAATACAGTAACCTGCTAAAGTAGGCAATTTTGGCAGGGAAAACTGACATTTTCAGCTATTATGTTCATCTTATGGGTATGAGTTTGGGGAAAAGAGGGGAAAAGAGTAAAGTTCCCAACTTTGTAATTATTGAACAAATGGTCAGGGGACATAACAGCCAGGTTCTTGGCACAGATATCGTAGACCATATCTTAAGGAATGTATGAGGACAAAAATCTCGGAAATTGGTCCAGTAATGACCGAGATACCCGAGAAGTAAGTAAGTCCAGACCGGTGGGGGGGATAGTAT
Source organism: Mycena epipterygia (assembly GCA_029281465.1). NCBI lineage: Eukaryota > Fungi > Basidiomycota > Agaricomycetes > Agaricales > Mycenaceae > Mycena > Mycena epipterygia. Next base: position 285,934 of record JARJCQ010000056.1, on the reverse strand, counting down.
CCTTGATCCATGCGTAGTGGGGGCATTTCTCAAACTAACTGCTTCCGCACCGTCCTCTGCAATAGTCACAAGTGCATCAAGGCCAGGGCGGACCTGCCATAGGGCCGTCTCTTCAAGATCCCAGAGACCCCTCTGGAACTGCCTGTCCGTGCTGCAGGCTTGGCCACTTTGTCTGCCACCTCATTGCCGGGGATATTGACGTGTCCAGGAGTCCAGTGCCTTCCACCCCAACTTCCTCTGCACCACTGGAATCTCCTCGACCAGGTCTTGCTTGACATCCTTATATGCATTCATCAAGAAATGGAGTGGTTGGGGTATTTCTTCACATGTCGCTTGCCCACGTTCTTAACTGCCGAGAGCAGGGGATGCGTTTTCAGGAGTGTGGCGTACCGCAGGGCATCCTTCTGCAGGTGGCAATCAATAGCCAAGTGCATCAGCGACAGGTCCACATGGGTGTCGAGCAAATCCCCAGGTGAGGATACCATCCCCCCGACGATCATCCTCGCCGCCGTAACCTGGATCGACTTCAGCTTCTTCACCGCCATGCGGTTTACTCCTCGCTTCCGCTGATAGATCGGCGGCAATGCGAGTCTAGGACACCGCCTGTTCTCATCCCGATTTAATGTGAGTGTTCGCTATTTTGGGCCTGTCGCTCAATACTTATGCTAGCCTGTCGCTGTGGACAAGTCACCGTCAAGCTTACGTTGAGTCTGGTGTAAGGCTGCTGCTCCAACCTTACTACATTCCTCTGCACTGTCCAACCTCTCCCTTCTAGGATTGGTTCAGCCTTTGCTGTCTGCATTGTACTGCCACTGTTCTGTGCCATTTGCACTGCACCACTGTTGTCCATGCCGTCCTCATTGTATTGCTACTGCCCCCCTTCAGCCTTGGTTTAGCACACCAGCGCCTCAGTCCTCATTGCTCCTTGCAGTCCTGCATTGTATCTTCACTGCTACCATTGACTGATAATCATTGGCTTTGATCTTATCATCTCTTGACTGATCCTCATTTGACCTTCAGATTTTCCTTATCATTGACTCGCCCATATCCTCCTCAATGATCACCTATACCACTCTTTGACATCCTGCCTTTCTATTGCTGTTGTTGAGTCCTTCCTTATCCTATCTTACATTATGATTTATATCTTATCTTACATTACGTATCTCTCCACACATTGATTGTGACTCCGTACTATATTTAGATAGTCTTCTCTTCTTGGTCTTGACCACCATGTACCTTCGCTAGTGGCTACTCTTGAATGACCACACTATTGTTCTGTCATTCTTGGTTCCTTCTAGTTCTGTCTGGCCGACCCCTCTAGTGTTGACTGCCTCCACAATACGGCAGCCTTCCATCTGAAAGCACCTGGAATTAACCTGAAATATGTTGGGTATAGTATATGCAGCTCCCTGTGGTGTCTGGATGACCTGGGAGCGGTTTCTGAAAATGTTCGACCTCCCAAAAAGGCAATTTGATGGCACGTGTTGGCTTACGTAGGGGGGAGGGTCTACCAAACCTCTGAAAAACATATTCCGACCTTAGGTGTTTTTTTTCGGGGATTGGTAGCCCCTTGGGTCTACCCGGAAGAATACCCAATGTCTGAAACTGCGGAAAGTTCCGAAACCCCTTATGGACCCTGGGTCTAGGCCCTCCCCTTTCCGGCTCCTACTTAATAAATGATAAAACCTGATCGTGCGGCTAGTTCCGCGACCGTGGGCCTAGGCCCTTCTATTTCAAATCCTGAGTTCTGATCGTGTGACTATTTCCGTGACCCTGCGCCTAGACCTTTCCCTACCGTTCCCTTTCCTTCCACCCCAGAAGCGATAATTCCTGAGTTCTGATCGTGCGGCTGCTCCCACGATCCTCCCTTCCCTTTCCGTCCTCTCTCAGCCTGCCCCCTATTTATACTTTCATTCTGAGTATGCCTTTTTCATTTAACATTTTGCCTATCGTCTAAAGCGCATGCCTTCATGCTTCCCTTTCCCCCTGCGTGCACCCTCTATGTGTTGTGTACAAGCTGGATGTTGATACATTCAACGTAATATTTTCTGTTTCGAACTAGTCTTGGTAGAGCTAATGAATGCAGCCTTTGATTTTATTCTTGGTTATGCTCTTAGGTTAGGGAGTCAAGCGACGGGTAAGAGGGAGGTGCCAGGGATTCCCAGAGGGCCTTATGAATAAACCGGAGTAGTGTTTTATGTGTATGATTATGAGATGATTCGACCTTGTTCGATATGAACGGGAAGAATGTAATCGTGGATCCTGGCGTTCAGCGCTGAAGTGGGCAGGTAAGGGTTGAGCAATATTAAGAGGAGGAAAAAAATTGTTGTGCTGATTATTCCTACTATGAACCATCTCTTCTCGGCTAAGAATGAGGAGAGTCGTTGAGCTCAGGTCGTTTCGGACTCCCGCTTCCTATTCAATACATACATATATTATATGTACGCCACTAGTAGGCTTGCTATCTGCATCAGAACTCCACCCCACTTACACTATAGTACAACAGTGACCTTGCGCATCCGGGAACTGTGCATTCGTGGATTCACTCGCAATTTCTATCAACTATTAACACTGCTTTTCAAGAGCTTCCGCCCGGTTGTCTATCAATGCCCCGGACTGAATATAGCTCACCAAGTATAAATATATGCGAATTTGAGTTATTTATTTACGCGTCGATGCGTGTGCGAGGAACTCGACGTGCATAAATCCATGGACCATGGTGCAAGGCCTAACAGTCGCTGCCGACAGCATGCCTGCCAGAGACCGATTCGTCCTCGGGGCGTCAATTCAATGAATGGTTTATCGTGCCTGGGATGCAACCGGCTTTAACGACTCAATAGAACCTTTAATATCCGAGCCTCCGATAATCAGTGTTCCTAGATCTTGAACCAGTCGCAGATCTTCATCGTCAGTATATTCGCTATCTCCTCACTTCTTGTGTCTCTTTACAACCAAATCTCTCCCGGCAGACGTATATCAATTGAATCTTTCCTCAACATGGAAATGAAATTTGGCGCTCCAACATCTCGAGGTTCGTTGAAGTTGAGTCGCAAGCAACTTAGGTGACGTCATTACCCTTCACGAATGTGTGAATTAGGACAATCTAATTCAGGAACGGTGTGTTTAACAGTAACCTATAACTTTAATAATTAATTCAATTATCTCCGTTCTTACACTGATAAGTATGTTGATCTCCTCCCTCGAGTCGCTCTCCTTTCTTCCCCACACTGACGGATGGTAGTACAAAGTACAACGCAATTAAGTGATTGGACGAAAATCTCCCCCCCACGGACGATCATAGTACAAGGCGCAAGATGCGCGCAATTAAGTAGGTGATTAGAAGCTGGTTGAATGGCGTTTCTAGCAAGATCTGCGACGCGTCAATCAGGACGTGTCAGATGGATGAACGGTCGGGACCGACATACATTCTGAAAGCCTAAAGGCGATTGTGCGGAAGGTCTGAGGATGATCCGATGATTACTCTACGAAATATAATCAGGATTGAAGTGAAGTGGATGGGAGATAGGCGTGAAGTAAAAGATCATGTTAGGCCCCATCTTGAGACGCGAGAGACAACAAAGGGACGTACGCGTGCTCTCCGCCTCGCCAGCCGCAGTGGCAGCATTGGGGCCCGTTGTGGTTGACGGGAATGGCCTCCACGCTTGTGTTCGTGCTCGCTAGAGTAGTGTTGGCCACAGCGGCGGGTGCGGTGGTGTGCTGCACGGTGGGGATGGTGGTGGAGGTGGAGTGCATCTTAGAGGATGGGATGATAACGCGGATGGTGGTTGGAGGGCGCAGACGCGTTGGGCTGAGTGAGTTGAGTGTGGAAGTAGGGTAGAATGGGTTGGTAGTCGACACGACAAATCGCGCTGCCTTTTATTCATTTTCCGCTCGTCGGTACGCACCTATTCTGGGGCTTCTCGTAATCCTAGTGCGCCACAGCCCACTGGCAATGAGCATGCTCCGGGGATGGGGTTTGATGATCTCGCCAGCGGAGATCCTTTCATATCAGGTGTCGGATGTATTGGGAATCTGGATTTGGAGTGACCCAATTGATAAGTGTCGCCTAAGCCAAATGGCATTGGCATTACGGATACCATTACGGCAGGACACAGAGATGTGGCGATTACGGACCTGACACCCAACAGCGTTGCGGAAACGAGCATCTGCAGCCGCTTCCCCTGGAAGTAAATTAGCGAGTAAATTGCGCATATGCGCTCATGCCAGTGAAACCCCCGACGTCGGCGTGTGTATGTCGGTCACGAACAAAGAAAGACAGAAGTTTAACGCGCGCGTCTGATCATGATCAAGAGGCACCAACGTCACTGGACCCACAAGCGCCGGGTAAGGGTGGTTGGTTGAAGTACAAAGCAGCATTCCTTGTAAATATCGGGTATGGGCAGTTGGAGTACAAAGGGAAATTAGTGATCGCACTGCGAAGAAAAGACGTCGGCTAGAGGTGTGACAAAGAAAATTGGTTGAATGCAGAGTACACAATGTAGTCCTAAGTCGGAGGCACGGAGATAGAGAGGTACAAAAGGGATCGAAAACGGCGTGCTGGATACTAACTCACCCTGGCGGCACGCGATATACGCGAGGATAAATCCGACAGCACATAATTGGCAGTATCCTGCCGTAAAAAGGAAAAGCATCTGTGAACCCGCGTTGGCCAGCGCCTCTGCAGGGTAGTCAAGATAAATTTGCAACCTTCTGGAGGCTACCTTCATTTCACAGCCGATAGTGTCGTCATGGCCTTGGCGTCTTTCTGTACGCGTGCGCGTCCGTGCTGAACGCAGTCGGTGCGCCAATTTTTGGGGAGTGCGCCTCGTGTATTGTGAAATCGTGTACGCCTCCCGTCTGGGTCTGTCTCGATGCGATCTTGTCTCACCCATGTGCTACGGTGGCGCTAACTTGAAAGGTACTTGCATCATACACTAAGTTGCGTTAGACATGCGCCTAAAGACACTCGGGAACCAAATATCACTCACTTTAAATCTTCAATCGTCGGCGCGCTTGGAAAAGTCCGGGGTTGCGGGTGAATCCCGCCGCAGTGAGTGCGATTTCGTCATACCTAGCCTCCGACATCGACCCAGGTTACTTTCATCGGACATTAATCGTCCGTCGGAGAGGAATATCAATGGCGGCGTTAAGTGCCTAAAGATACGCAGGGACCAGATAAATATACTGACGCAAAGATGACGAGTCTGCACCACTCAGTTAAGCACGCCGGATTAAGCATTATCTGCGCCAGGGCAATTAAGCATTGGATCTAGAGTACAGGCGCCACGCACGCACGTTCTGGACGCCGCCACACAAGACCCACACGCGCCCGATGATTTGCGCTCTTCGCGGAGAGCGGCGGCGCCACGCTATACATGCGATGACTTATTTGAACCCACTGACGTGGTTGCACGCTGAACGCTGCGCACACCCGGGATGCGACGGAACGCGGATCTGCTCCGCGCCGCCAGGGTTTCACTTTCGCTCCGCGTCACCAGGGCCCAGCGGACGTGTTCTGCATCTCCGTCGCCTGCGCGATTATCCTCAGGCCGTAAGAACCAGTGATCGTGGAGGGTTAGAGACTTATCTTCCGTCCGCTGCGGATTGATCATCCCTATTCGTTCTCCGATGATGAAATACTTATCCAAGTAACAAATTCTATTCATCGCTGTCTGTTCTGGCCGAAGTAGAAGTACCCATGCTCCAAAGCGGCTGGAACGGCGCAAGTTATCCTCCACATCATTCCGAGGGTACCGACCGGTGGGGATCCGCTCCTGATTTTGCGGCGTCGTCAAGATTGTAGGGCAGTGTACTGGATTTGAATCGCGAAATCGTCCCTTCGTAGGTTATTAGTAATCTAGTGAATGCGGATGAGATGAGATCAGAACCATTTCTGGATGAGCTGGAAGCAGGATAGCTGCCGCGGGAGGCTGATTTGGGCCAGCGATGTGAAGAGCGAGAAAAATCTCTGGACCGCTGCTGGCGCTGATTTTCGCTTCGAAGAGCTGCGAATTATGTTCTGGGAGACAGGAAGGAAGAAACACCCATAATGGAGGAGAATCAAGAGAATTAGAGTTGGTAGAAGTGAAATTGTCGCCAGAGTCTGCAGAAAAGGGGAATGAAAACGATGAGTGGCGTCGCGATGTCGGGGCCAAATTGAGTGCGAGCTGCAGTATATCTTGAGGCAGTTAGGTTGACGATGAGAGGATTTCAGATTGATTGACAGGAACTGCCACGGACGTGTTGTTGTCGCAGCACTGGCAGTGGCACTGGCAGAAATTGTGCATGATCACGTGGTAAGACGCGTCAGCCAAAGCTGCATAAACTTGACATAACAGAACGCGTCGATATTTTTTCCCGCCTGTTCAAACGGGTAACGCCTACTTCCGATATCCTCGGGACACCGGCCCAAAGCCATACGTTATCAATCACCAGCGCTCGAGGTCTGCCGGAAGGACGCAGCACCTGATTTGCCGAAAGGATCGAGAAAAACCCAAAAAGAAACCCGTGTAACTGGATTTCAAAGGACTGAATAGCAGCGTTAACCCATCCGTGAGCCTTTTCTGCGCTATCCCCGAACACTCCCTCGCTAGAACACCTTTCACAGTCTTACATTAAGCGAGCCGGACTTGGGAAGCCGGAGTTCACAGACTCGGGGATACCCCAGCTCGCTTGTATAATGAAATACATTCAGTTCGGCTTTTCCCAGTTGAGTTTCACTTGCCCTGAATGGTTGGGGAACAACCCCAAGCGCGAGAAGGAACCTCCGGCAATTTCTTCAAGGGGATTTCGTTTGGTGCAGTAGTAGTCAGTCATCTTGAAGCTTCCGAGGTATGCCGCAAACACGGTCTCTCAGCTCACTATCCGCTATTTCCGCCATTTCATTCATGCCCGCGCTGCCTGTAGGGCTGGAAGACATTCATTATCTTAATATGCACACAAAACGCCGTTTTTCATTGACAGGTTCGGCGCTACTGCGAGCAGCGGTGGGAATCCCGAGATTACGACAGCGATCCCCAGCCGCAACCAGGTATCAGCGCCGCCAGGGGTGCACCGTGCAGTCCACAGAATCGCGGCGGTGGCAGGTGGGTCCCTCATTAATCAGCGCGCGCTAGGCCGCCGCCGCCCGCTTAGTACTCCCGACTGCCGCACGCAGAAATAAAACAACTCGCGGGTGCGGATCTTTCCACTAGTGCAGGTGCGGGCGCCGTGAGGTAAATTTGAAGTGATGGACAGGGCGTGAATTTATACAAATTGTAAGGGGTGCGCATCGACTTGGCTAATGATAACCTCGACGCTGCCCAGGCTTGAATCTGGCGCTATCTCGAGTTCAGAACGCAGCTTCGTCGCGAGAGTAGGGAGATATCCGCGCTCGGTGTTGGTGTGCCCGCCTGCGAATGTAGTCGATACACTTGCTCTGAAGCATAAAAAATGAGCGTAGCCTACATAGAATGACGTGCGTCCCCGCGGCGACAGCAGCGAGCACGTCATGCTGAAAGTAAACGCGTGAATGATACTTGTTCGGCGGAGTAGGAAGGAGGGCCTACATGCTGCATCTCTCCGGTGAAGTACACGTCAACAACGGCGCCCGTGTTGCTGAACATAGACCCTCCGGTGCCGGCACAGATCGCGACGCTGTTCACGAGGCGATCCGGCCTCACGGGGGAATACCCCACCTGAACTATTGAGTTGCCGGGGATTAAAGAAATATAAATGTCAGTGGATGTACACTAGTATACACGGAAAGAACCGAACAGACTTTGTGACAGACTGAGATTTTTCTTGATTCGGCTCTCGAGCACCTCCATCGAGATGGGCGGGTCGAATGTCACACGGCGCCCGTCACCGCCAATCGCTTGGGTCGCTGGCTTCGTCTCCAGACAGGCGACCTGCTGCGGTTCCGCACCAATACATTTAGCCAGCCAGTCGTTGATGCCTCCAAAAACACTGTCCAACGCGCTGTGGGGGCTATAGATCGAGATTCCGGCAGCCGCGCAGCGCAGGAGCGTCCCTTGCAACGGTGTCGCCAGTGTCAGCGATTTCAAGCCACTGAAAATTGGTGCGTGGTATGATACGATCATGGAAACACCATGGGAGATCGCCTCTTCGCAGACAGCGGGCGTGATACTGAGAAGCGTTAGACCGGAACAGAACACAGCGGTTTGGTGAGAAGACAGACTCAATAGTGAGGAGCACGCGATTAGCGGCTGCCGTGGCTTTTTTGATCGGAGATTCTAAGATTCTATGAGGAGAGATTCCTTCCCCGAAACGCAGAAAAAACCTAGAATGAGCCCGACCTTTCCGGGACAATAAGCGCCTGTCCCAAGAAAGTCAATGGATATCGCTCTAGACATACATTATCCCAGGAGCCGGCCAAGACAGGTGGTGCAATACGTTGCATTGCATTGCAGACAGCTTTCGTGAGGATGCTAGTCGCCATGAGGGATGGCAAGCAGAAAGCGCTGTATGGTTGTGTTTACAGAATGATGCCAAACACGACACGCATCAAACCCTTTCTTGCTTCCGACTTCATCCTCGTTTCGTGATTCTGTGGTATCGATCATCAGGCGGCACTCCTCTCAGCGTTCTAGTCCCAATCGGATCAAGAGAAGCATCTCGCATGCCCAGCATCTTCTTCTCATCTCCGTCTGTGCTGGACCTTCTTGGATTGCTTTCATGCAAGTTGTACACTGCAAAACTTTTCCCACTCAATGACCGGATACGGGCAATGATGTCCGATTTTTTTGCGTGTCAGTGACGGTATTTCCAGTCCTTGAGACTATCGCTGTTGCCTTATCGCATCAAGGCCCATTATCTTTGCCGCCGCCCAATTTTGCAGTTCTTCACGACATCCTTGCCACCGTCTGCGCGCTGTTTATCGTGCGAAGATCACCCCGGGCTCGAAAACTCTCGTTAATTACCCAGGTGGGAAGAAGGCTAAATGAGGACCGCGATCGTGGCACTCAGGGCATGGATCAGTGGTGGTGTACAGTGTCCAGGTCCGAGAAGATGCATGTCAATGGCATTGCGTTCTGTTCAATAGATACCCAGTGCGCCTTCAAGTTCCTTCCGTTGAGGCAACGGCATAATCTCGCGACCTGTCGAGCCATGTCACGGAGTGTCTTCGAGAGCGCAGACTCGGAGCGCCTATCGATCTTGGATGTCCCACTAGTTGATACACTGACTCATCGCCAAAAACCTGGACTCAGTGCTTGTTAGATTGCAGGTTTAAGGTCTAAACTGCGTTTTACCTCTATCAGTTACGCCGCTGTGGTAGGATGATGGCTCAGAGATGCCACTCCATCAATTGAAACCCACTGCGACCGCCCTCGCCACCTGTTTGCCTTCGGGGAACTAATTGCCAATTGCTGAACCTTGTTCTCTTTGTTTCTCATAGGAGTAAATTTCCAGGGCGGTGACCCCACAGCATCTTGAATGTACGTATGCTCGAGCACCCCCCGTTTAATGCGCCCGGCATGACATGCCCCGAGAGCCTCGTAGCGAACATGGCGTTGATATCGCAATACTCGCCGTCACTGGCGACAACCTCCCTGTCCTAAGCGCGCCGCACGCAACGACGTCAAGACAATTTCCAAGCTCCGCCCTTGTTTAGCTACTAAGTCTAGTTTCTCCGGCGCTGGTGGACTACCTCGTTGGAGATCCCCCACGCCACAATCTCCAGAACGTGTTCCCGGGCCGATGTTACCTCCTTCGTGGCACATCGATCTATCTGCTGTCGACCTAACGGAGACTCTCGTAAACAAAAGCGTCGCGGGACTGCAATCTTGCGGAAGATCCGACATAAATACGTGAACAGGCCCGCTGGCTGTGAATACGGTCATCAAACGACGAGCTAAATCTCCGATAACAGAGACACCGGTTTCTTTTAGCTTTCCTTTCTGAGGAATTTTCCTTTCTGAGAATGTTTCCTTTCCGAGGACAAGGTCCCGCCGATCTGGTTCTTTCAATTTTTCAGCGCAGTGCCATGCTAGCCCCGACGCCCCCATCTTGGCTTCCTGAGGCTCCCGAGCTGCTTCCCGCTGCTGCCTCGGTTCATTCACCTGGGACTAAACCTTTATTCGCCCCGCATGTGGGTAAATTCGTCCAGTGATACACAACTAAGTACGTTAGCCCTATCTTTTCTCTTTTAGGAATTGTTCTGGCGGAGCAATCTAATCATGTGGCGTCCCGTTCGTCCCGTTCATCCGACACACTGCTTGCTGGAACAGTACTCCGCCCGCCTGGTACGGAAGATTGGTACACCACATCAATTAACATCCGAGCGTTATTTTTATTCCATGAATAGTACGGGGTGAGGAACGTGGATATTTGTTTAGTCCTCAGAGGAGGATCAGTGATGACCCACCCATATACCGTAAGCGCGATGCAGTCCGTCGGACAGCCAACTCAGACAGGAGGAATCAACCTCCGAGAGCACGCGACACCCGGCTAACGGGATTCCACGGATGTCGCTCGCGCCAGTGCCACAGTCTCCTTATCTGTCAGAAGCACGTCTACGTAGTGCTCTTTTCTACTTCTCCAAAGAAAAACAAACAAGTTACAGGGCACCGCTGAACCACTAACGCCTGAATTGCGTTGGGATTTCACGGATGCCGCTCGTGCCAGTGCCACAGTGTCTTTCCCCTGCCAGAAGCATGTCTATGTAGTGCTCGTGCCGGTGCTTCACTTGTGCGAGGAAAACCCAGAAGGCACCACTGAATCGCTAACGCCTGAATCACAAACTAGGACTCCCCTTCATCTCCGATTCACGTCCAGCTCAGGCTGCCGCACCATATGGGATGCGTCAACGACCGCAGGCCCGCAGATACAGGCCCGATCCTTGGAACTCGTTTGCCTCGGTGATTATTTCGACGAGATTGATCATCTCTGACGCCGCTACCACATACCCCGCGTTACTTGCGCACTCGTCGCAGAACTCCCTGACGATGTCAATGGTTGGCACTAGGTAACCTGAGTATTTTCAAATCAAGCCTGACCACAGCCTTGTTTGGGACATCTCAGTGACTAGAATATCTGCTCCGCGCAGTTTCGAAGCCCCTTTCAAAAATTTGCGTTGCGAACGGTTTGACGCCCAGTTCATATCCGCCCTCATTGAAGGCTCACCGCTCTTCATTTCGTCGAGATTGGAAGTCGTTTCACGCCGCCAACACACCCGGTACTAGTCGCAGCACTACCCGATGGAGTTTGGGGCTCCCAGCCTAATTTTCAAAATCAAACCCCACCAAAGCCATTTTAAGTTCCGGGACATCAGGGCGACTAGGACAACAACTCCGCGAACAGTTGAAGTCCTCGGGGTTCCCATTACGAACAGCGGAGCTTGGTTACCCCTTCTGTGTTCATGAGCGCCGTGCGGCGTGTTTTCTAGGAGCAAGGAGATAAGACCGGTCTTGGTTTTATTTTTTCACTAGTCCCGAGCCCTTCCTCACCGTAATTATTCAAGTTGTTATTTTGGCGGACGAACCTCATCTTGAGAACTCTGGCTCACAGCATAGGTTAATGATTTACTAATCATTATTTTAATCGCCTGCCCATGGTTCACATTTTACAGTTCTCGCGTTCTGCCGTTCCACATCTATATGGGACGGGATTTATTCCAAGTTCATTATCTGCGAAACAGATAAAACAATTTCCCTACTAGTGGTTTGACGAATCTGGCGGGCTGTACCTGCATATTTTTTGCAGATCCCCGCGGACGTTACTCTGCAGCTTGCCTCTCCGGCAATCATTGCAACCACGGAGCTTCACATTCGGCAACTCAACATTGTACTAGCTGTTGAATCCGCGGCTTTACTTTCCATCCCCACTCCCCCGAAAATAGCTTAGCCCATGCATACTAGTACTCTTTTATTCCGAGTTCATTGTCTGCGACACAGGTAAAATAATTTCCCTACTCGTGGTTTGACGAGTCTGGCGGGCTGTACCTTTATATTTTTTGCAGATCCCCGCGGACGTTACTTTGCAGGTTGCCTCGCCGGCAATCATTGCAACCACGGAGCTTCACATTCGGCAACTCAACATTGCACTAGCTGTTGAACCCGCGGCTTTACTTTCGATCCCGCTCCCCGAAAATAGCTTGGTCCATGCACACTATTTTCATGATCAACGTTTCAGGTTTCTCGGCTGAGGTTCCCCCTTTTGAGCAGTGCTATTCTGGGCCGGGGGCCCAAGAGGTGTCATTCCCTATTATAAATCGCCTATGCCTTACTACACTACAATAAGCTCTGCATTGTCTTCTAACGTCTGCAACCATGATATCTTACGCAAATGTCAGTTGACTTTATTTTTATGAATATATTGAAGAACTTGATTGATTGCGCATTCATTGGAAATACATAGACGAGCGAAGTCCGATCTTGTGTTGGTATCCAATATTGAAATTCTGTGACATCCCTCGGCCACCATTTCCGCGATGGCCTACTAGACGGTCTTTGTGCATTTGTACCGTTAGCAGTTTACTTCTTGTTCTGGGTGTTCCGCTGATCCAAGCTCTGACCTGGGTATGTCGGTCCCAATATTGATCTCCACAGGCGCAATGGTTTGGCGGCATGAGGAGTGTGCAACCGGGTCTCAATGCCCAATAATCAATCGCCTATGTATGCCTTACTGTACTGTAATAACGTCTGCATGATATTCTAACGTGTGCAACCATGCTACCTTACACAAATCTCGTAGAAATAACTTATTTTTGGGAATGTATTGAAGAACTCTCCTCCGATTGATTGATTGCACGGATCCCAATACGCGGGCTCCTCTGACCTGCGATGTTACGGGTACGTTACCGTAACCCTCATTTCAGGAGGTTCCTCAAACAAAAGAAGTAGGTGTCATATATCATATGATACTACCTACCTACCTACCTACCAGCATATCCATTCAGAGCTGCTGTCTACCCGTCTACCTGTATTCTTATAGACTAATGCTTCCGGGTGAGGCATATGCGGAAGTCCCGGAATCTCCTCGGGCCTCAGCAGAGTTGCATCATGCCCGAAGAGCCAACGCCTGCGTTCCGAGAATCCCCAGAACATCGGGTTGTTCGAGTTGTCGTGCCGCATCAGCTTGTACCTGCTCACGAGAAGATTAATGCAGTCAGCGATCAACCAAAGATATGATCCCACCTGCGCTCCTGCTCCGGTCCATCGTATACATGCAGCCACTCCTGCAGCACGCGTGTGTTGCGCGCGACATACGCAGCACGGGGCTTGCGCTGGGCCTCGTACGCAGCGAGCGCAGTGGGGATATCGTCGTATTCGCGCAAAGCAGCTGCAATCGTTGCGGCATCCTCGGTCGCCTGCGCTATGTACGGCATCATCGGATGGCACGCGTCGCCAAGTAGCGCGACGCGCCTCGCGGGGTGCACCCAACGATCGAGCTGTGCGAAGTCCGCGAGCTTCCACTTGAGGTACGTGCCCGTCAGCGCGCACAGCTTGCGCACTTCCAGACACCAGTCGGCGAACCGCGCGACGAGATGCGCGTTGTCCGCCTCGCTGCACCACTCGTCGAGTCCAATGGGCTCGCCGCGGTCTGTGCCGTGGGTGACATCGATTATCATGTTGTACAGCAAGCCACCACGCAGGGGATAGCCATCCAGTGTACCGTCCACGCGTTCTTCACGAGATGGCATATTTCTAGGTCGGCGAGCAGGGGCGCTGCGGAGACGAGGATTCGGTACGCGACATCTCCCGTGTCAACAGGGTCAACAGCACACCCGTTCACAGCGCTGCGCATGGCGGATTTGATGCCGTCTGCACAGATGACGAGATCTGCGGCCACGCGTTCTCCAGCTAAGGTCTTGACCGCGGGGACGTCGAAGTCGTAGCTAGTAACAGTCGTGTCCATGCGCAAGGTGATGTCCACGTGAGCGCGGACGGCGGCCACGAGCGCGTCCATGAGATCCGCACGATGAATGAAATAGTATGGTGCCCCACAGCGCGTGCGCACGTCGTCAAAGGCGCAGTCAAGCAGCCGCGCGCCGTGCCAGTCTACGAATCGGTTCCCGAGCGAAATCTCCTTCTTGACAAAGTTCAAGTCCACGCCCCAAGACAGACTGAGGCGCGACGAGTTGGGGGAACGCGGATACCGGCGCCGACCTGGAGCGCCGCCAGTCGGTACACTCGGGGATTGTGGGTGCCTCACTTCGAGAAACTGTTTTACAGACTCTAGAACAGTTGCGGTGTGGCCATCTGCGGCCAAGGCAAGTGCGGTTTGCAGCCCGATGATTTCTGCGCCGACGATGGGGACATTCAGTTCTTTCATGGCGCGGCGTGAGATGCGTTTTGTTTGGATCAGCGAGCGGGAATCCGTCGGCAGGCCGCTAGAGAACAAGAAGCACGATTAGCACTGGGCGTGTCGTGTTATAGGGCACACTTGAACTGTGTGAGGGTGTGTGAGGCGGGGCGTCGGATCTTGATCCATTGTATCGCTGCCAAGTCCGGAAGATTTTCTGTCATGGGAGTGTGTGAGACAGTGGGGAGTTGCGTCTGTCGGGAGCTCGAGTACGCTCCGAAGCAATCGAGTTCATCACAAGAAATTCCCCTTTCCTCGTTATAATTCACAAGACATCGCGCCTGCATGCCAACTAGTCGTGTGATAAGTATGCAAATAGGAGGATACAGATATTGTTACACAGCTCACGTGAAAGCTGTCGGCTCCATCCTATCATCGACTCGCTCTCCAGGAGCGTCAACTCTACCCAGAAGCCTTCCGTCACATCCACAAAATCTTCGCTGAGATCGCCGCGCACCCCAACACCCCCCTTGCATCCAGCCGCCCGAACGCACGCTTCGCGCTGTCGACAGCGCCGCGTCGAAACCCGGGAAGATGGACGCTAGGTGAAGCTCGAAATTGCACAACACGGGGAACTACGCGGGGCTGAGGGCATTTGCTAGGGGCTCCCAAGCGAACGGCACGACGGGGAGGAGGGGGTTGGCAGCTTGACTACGAGGTCGGTTAGAGGGCTCGGGGGCCCATGTGATTCGACGAGCGCGGCGAGCCAGGGGACCATCGTACCCGAGTTCCCGACGTCGAGCATGAATGTCAGGATGAGGACGCGGAGCCGCGTCGAATTCGTCAGAAGGAGGTTGTTCGCGAGATAGGCTGAGGCTAGAATGAGTAGAAGAATTGGCATGAGGGGCTGCAGGTTAATTGGACGGCGGACGACGCATGATTGTTGCCCCAGGGCAGTGTCAATAAGAGCGGATCTCCTTCGGCCAGACATTGCATCAGGACGTCGAGCGTCGGCGAGGGCAGATGCAAACTGCATCGATGCAATTTCAGGCGGGTGTAGGACACCTGGGCGCCCCCGTTTGGTGGCGGAAGCACAATATTGGTGAGCACCACATTAGTCAATCGGGAGGAGACGACGAGCGAGGAGAACTCGTCCATGTCAGTGAAATTTCCGAGATCACAGAGCGTCAGATCGACGAGAGGTGACTGCCGACAGAGTGCACAAATGGCCATCCGTAGCTTGTGCGGCAGATTGCACCACTGGAAAGCCCGCATGTGTACCTCAAAGGCGAAGGAGGTCAGCGTATCGAAAAGGAGTAGCACAGCAATTAGGCTAGGGTCCTCGGAGACCCATCTGACAGGAGCTGGGGCGACCCTTGACGATGTGGACACTGCGGACATATGGACGGAGATGCGGAGAGTCGAGAAGGACGTGATATAGTCGGCGACAGAAATCCGAATGGTTTGATTCTGTCGGGGCCAAGGAGATGTGCGAGAAAATACGGGCTTGGGAAGACGCAAGGAACGTGCGACATACAAGTGCGGAGGAGCGAAGGGTGAGATTGTCCCCTTCGTTTTCCTCAATCACCTTATCGAGAAGTTCATGCGGCAATCGAGATACGAGGGAGGTAGGTTTCATGCCACACAACGAGTTGGCTACCCCAATCAGCTGTTTCTAGGGGAAATGCGAAGATACTGGCTGAAAAAAAAAGATGAAAAAAGAAATCACAAGAACCTAGTGAAACGCCGGTGGCAGAGATCCTGTTGCAGGTCGGCTTGGAGTCGTTCTATAAAGTCGCATAGAGATTTCACAGCTCACAGCAGAGACGAATCTGACTTCGGCTGGAGTGGCGGAGGAGTCAGGCAGAGTCAGGACGAGAAGGTCCGGTATTTGGTGTTGTGTACATGCCACGTAAACAACACCAAGCGCAGTGACCTCTTCATCGTTCACGTAGCTCCACCATCCCGAGCTCATGATGCCCAGTGGCAGCTCCCCATTGCGACCACCTCGCCCACCACTGCAAGCCCGGCGCATTCGCGCCATTGCCATCTCCTTTCCCATCCTCATCGTCACTGGCTGTGCGTCCAATTCCCAATGTCTTTCTCACATGCATTCTGCCGTTCGATTGAACCACCAAACAGATGCCCTCATTGACCGGTTTGTGAACCAGAAAAGTGCGCTTCCGCTCCCAAGCCGAAACCCAAATGAGGTAGGCTTAAACGTCTGTCCACTCAGTTGCGCTCACCGCTGGGTCGCAGGGATCGAAGACTAGTAGTTCATCCGAATTTGAAAGTTCATAGCGATGAGCATCACACCCATGCTTGTTTTGGAGCGTAGTCACTCCCGGCGAGGGTGAATCATTCTCTAACGACTCATCTGTTGTTATTTTTTTGAGGCCTTACGGGAAGTCACCCAGTCTATTTATTAATCGACAGTATCGTATCGCATCGTACATAGGTATAAGCCACATATTTACACCGCAGGCATTGACAGGAATCACAGATCACTTAAAACGCGCGCCTCACAACGCCCCAGAACATCTTCCCCTGGATTCGCGCGATCTCGAGCTCGAGCGCGCTCGGCTGGCGCGAGCCGTCCGAGGCGGCGAACGTGCCCGCTCCCCAGGGCGAGCCGCCGTGCACCTCCTCCAGGTTGGTAAGCTGCTTAAACGCGTGTGCGTATCCGAGTGGGACGAAGAGCACACCGTGGTGCGCGAGCGTGCTGAGCGCGCGTTAGAAATGGGTATGTAAAGTCCAGGATGCTAAGAAGAGAGGGCAACACACCTAATCGTGTTGAGGATGGTGACCTCCTGCCCTCCGCCGGGGCCAGCAGTCGACGTGAACGCGCCGGCGTATTTGCCCGCGAGCGCGCCCGACGCCCAGAGCCCGGAGGTGGAGTCCCAGAAAGCCTTCCACTGCGCGGGGTAATTCCCGAAGCGCGTCGGGACGCCCATGAGGAACGCGTCGTATTTCGCGAGCTCGTCCGGTGTGATGATGGGGAATGCGGGCTTGGCGGGCGCGTACATTTTCGTGAGGACTTCCTGCGGGAGGGTCTCCGCGACCCTGTGAATCGCGTCAGCATTTATGTCTCCGTGGAAGCAAGCGTGCGCACTGGTATAGCGCTGCAGACCCGCCCGCCTCCTCGATGCCGGCCTTTACGGACTCGGCCACTGCAAGCAAGAAAAAGCCGAGATGAGGTTTAAATGTTTGTGATTGAGGCACAGATGAGACGCACTTTTCGTTATGTGGCCGTACATGGAATAGATGATGATGGCGACCTTGGGGCCCTTCCCTGGTGCGACTTCGGAGAGCGTCGTCGCGGGGCTCCCCTTCGGCGGCGTCCTGCTTGGAGCGGCCTTGGCCGTTTTGCTCTCGTCCGCGTCGAAATTAGACTTTTGTTTCTTGGTGGGGAAGCACATCGCGAGTTTGGGGAGATGGTTTACGACCAGTAATTTGCGGGGCTATATACATTTTACGTGAGATTGCGAGGACTAACGGAGGTGGGCGTATTAGGGCTTAGAGATGCGCGTAAGACCGCTGACGCAGTTGACTCAGCGGACACTGGGAATGGAAGGCCCGATTCGATACGTGCTCCGTACGTGCTGGGTTGTATACCAGCCTCGAGGATAAATAACTGGGAGGGCGTCGCAAAGGAGGGTGAAGTTGTGGTTGGCATCAAAGGTTGAAAAAAGACACATGCGCAAAGCGAGAGGCACAGCCGCGCGCCGGCAGCTGGCGTTTGGTCGCGTGACGTATGCTGTAAATCCGCTTGCGTCAGCTTATTCAACCTGACTGTGTCCTACGATGACAAACAAGTCTTTTGCTGACGGTGCCCGAGACCGGTTACTCTTTATCGCGTTCGGCCGCGGTCGTGCGGGCCGTCCCGATGCGACTTTGTGGACAGCCCTGCTCGTGTCAAGTTTGAACTTGGTAGCATGTCTGTCGATTTTTTTTCTGACGATCAAGCGGCGTGTAGATAGATTGCGGACAACGAAATCGACATATGAAGGAATGTGATGGTTCATACAAGTATGGAGTTTTGAGCGACGATGATCTCGAACTATAATCCGAGGACTAAACGTTGGCGGATATGAATAGGTAAGAGGAGCTTATAACGCCTCACCGTATTCATCGCAGTCGGCTTTGAGTTGAAGATACTATGATTGAATGTGTGAGTGATACAAGAGTGAGCACAAATTATAATACTTACGTGCCGGGTGTAAGTTGAAGCAAAAAACATCTAGGGCAAACTGATATTGACGTCAGTAAGTATTCGAACTAAAGTCAGAGAGAACGGACGTTGTAATTTAAAGATAATACCGGCGTGCGGCGAGGATCAAGGACTGAAGTGGGAAGAAACCTGGTAGGTCAAGTGAGTATTAACAATGAACGAGCAAATCCCATTCGCGCGAGCAGAACTCGGTTATGAGTCAAGCACGGAAATCCAGCCCGAAAATTCGGGACAGATTGAAATGGAAATAGGACTACCGGCGAAGCCCAAGTACGGAAAGAAATCCAGCCCAAAAATTACAAGGAGGGAGGATTTGGGATGAATGAAATAGATCAGCGAAACCTAACACGGAGAATGTATCACGAAAAAAGAAAGAAAAAAGAGAAAATTCGGTCCAATAGGACCCAGCCAAAATGCCGGCTCGGAGGATCAGTGAAAAGAGACAATTTAGCCAGAGATGGGGATGAAGATGGGCCGAGGCACGGTCCGCAAGAGGGAGAGTGGACGAATTGGGTGCGAGCGAGATTGAGAGGGAAATAAAAGCTTGACCATAAAAAAAATCAAGACCTCGCACAAAAATGATCCCGTGAAAAAGAAGGAGAAGGCAGAATGGGTGTTCGATTAAGATCCAAATCCAAGTCGTCATAATTCGGCCAAAAGGCTGAGTGTGAAAATGGACTCAAAAATAAGGCAAACAGGGAATTCGGTACAAGAGCGAGATGGAGGTCAAGATGGAACTCGACCACAAGGCTGACTCCAAAGATCAGTCCTGGAAAATTCACAAGGAAATCGTAATCCTCACGCGGCTTACACACAGCCTACTTCTCCCCAATCATCACCTTCAACTTCTCCCACACCTCCGCGCGGTTCGCCGCGTCACTCGTCTAGCGACTGTCTGGTGTTTGGCGACTGTCATCACGATGGCGTTGGGGGTGAGGCCTCCGCGGGTGGTAAGGAGGTAGGTGAGCGCGAAGTGCGAGGCGCATTGGATCGCCAGTCCGGTATCGTAGCTGAGGAAAACCAATCAGAATTCAAAGGACGGAAGTATCGGATTTTTTTTCTGCACCCGTCCGCGTTGGGGTGAATAGATCCAGTTGGGACCCCGTTTGACACGTCACCTGGGAGGCTGTTGAATATTTATCATGTCACAACTTCAAGGCCAGAACGGCGCACAAGATAATCGATTCGACCATCCCCGGCAATCGTTTGAATCGATTCGGCGACTGCTCGCATACCCTTACTGTCACTGCGCTAAGTGGTCAGCTTACCTCGTTCTGAGATTCAAACCTTGTAATCTGGGACTTACGACAAATCCCCTTTCACAAATTTGTCCTCAATTTTGCTTTCTTGTGGTGCGGGCTTCTTCATGTCGCCGAGCACCCCATTCCCCCGCGTCTCATTGCGACCTAAGATGATGACGCGGCTGCATCCGAGTTTTGCAAGGCGTCCCGCAACGCCGGTGCGATTCCAGTCGTCCCACCCGGGACGATGCCGGCGGTCTTGTTTTGCCCGATGAGACTGAGGTTCGCGAGAGCTTCGGCGGCGTTGGGGGGCATGATGGGTGCAAGCGTAGAGTGCTATAACCCACTGACCCGGCAATAGACAGAAACTCCAGCGGCCAGCAAACAGCCAGTACATAGGACGCCAGGGTTATCCGTTATTTCGACATCATTTTGGGCTCGACCTCGGACCACTTGCCGTCACTTTCCTCTCCGGGTTTTGTCGTCTCTTGGATTTCGAAACGGTCCTTCGCAATCAGCTTGCTCCATACAAGTTCGAAATTGCACTCGGGTCCAAGAAGAATCGGAGTTCAGCGCAGTGCAGAGAATAAAACCCCGAATTTAGAGCAGCAACGACTCGGACGAGAAAACCATAGCTAGAAAGTTAGTGGTTATGGGAGCCAACAGAGAAGAAAAGACTGCACAGCGCGGAACGCTTGATATTCATTTTTGCGGGGTGCAACTTGAGTTCAACCTACATCCGATTTAGTCTCTCCTAGACAGACGCTTCAACTCGAAGCTCGTACCTCGCTTGTTGAACATCCGATTTGAATCTCGATGAGAGCTGACTAGCATAACACACCTCTGCTCGAGCCCGCGCTTCGCTTGCTTCAGCGGCGTGTCGGAACCTGCAAAAGTAACATCGGTAGGAGCTCAAATATTTCCGCAACGGAAAACTGTACGGAGCTGAGCGCATTCGCCAGTAGGCCAGGGGCGCGATCGCCGATGAGGATGACGGGAAGAAAAGGGACTGGCACGTGCTCACGAAGAACATTGCAAACACGCTACAACACCTTGCCCCTTTTTACGGTACCGTCACTCAAACCGTTTCGCCACAACCACAGATGCCCAAAGCTCAGCTGGTGAGTATGCCATTCTGGCCCATCCACCTCTCGCCCAACACCTATATCCTCCCTTGTAGGATCCTTCCTCGCAGTCACACCCGCACCTGCCACTGCACCCTCTCAGCGAATTCGGGGACCGCCCGGTCGGTCCAATGCCGGTACGCTTTTCATTTGTGTCTATCACTTACCACCCACCCTCTCGCTCAGCCCCACATGTACCACCCCAAGGCGCACCCCCGTTCACGCAGGGTACTTCCTGAGGTATGTGTGCCCTTCTGGACGTCACTGGCGGCAATCAACTCTGTCCTGCAGGGCTATCCTCCCGGCGTCCACCCTTCGAGGCTCAATGAGCTCTTCATTGAATCAGGGATGGCACCTATAACCATCTCGGATCTCGACCTCGTCCTCCGCGCCATCGGTCAAGACGAGGCCGACATCCCGGCCCTGAATGCGCACCTCCATAGCATGATGGATATCACCATCCGTGCGAACGGGGACCGCATGCCTTGGATAGGGGTAAGTTTTTAAAAAAGCAGCTTCGCATCAAGGGCTGACTGAATTCTAATTTACAAAGGCCAAACCAGAAGACCTCGAAGACACGGACGACCTTTCCCTCTTCCACATCCCCGACTCCAGCATCGCCATCCGCATTTTTCCGGGGGACACTGATCCCCGCCATGGGATGTGCTACCTGGACTTCTACGACACCGTTGCGAACGAGCCTGTCAACTCCCCCGAAGGCTTCCAAATTCACCCTGTCGGCCCCCCCATCATGCTTATGCTTGGCTCTGAGGGTCCCCTCATGTCTGTCGAGGAGGCGTGTGGTATCAGCCGAACCGACATAAAACCCGGGCAGGAAAGATTTGGAATCCAGGAAGGCGCCCTCTGCCGTCTCGATCGGCCTGGGCTTGCCCCGTTTCACTTCGAGATTCCCACAAGACCCGGTGCGGTTCAGTTCGCCCAAGCTGTTCCATTCGCTGCGATTATGAATGAAATTCAGTAGCCTCGGGCTGTAATTGCAAAACTTGTGCCGCTTGCGGTTGTATGATCTTCAACTCGAAATCACGAATGAACACTACTTACAGAGGATGGGACAACACCACATTTGAAGACGGAGTGAAATCTAACGTCCGAGGCAAGACTTTCTCCTCCCGCCCCCTTGATCATCATGGAGTTTAAATAATGCACATGAATCTTGACCTTTTTAATTTAATTTGAAAACTTCCGACCAACGTTGGTAAAAAAAACGAAGCTCTAAGAAGGTAAGAATCGACCGGGCTGTGATAACGGTCCGCGATGACAGGAGATTCCCGAGTACTGGCGTCCCATCTGAAGTCAGAGCAAGCTAATAACGTGGACATCGAGCGAGGAACGAGCTAGAATCAATAAAGCGTCTGTCAAGAGAGACTAACATCGAAGATGTGATCCGCCTTCTCCGACCACCCAAAGGCCGCATAAGTTGGAATATTAAGACAGAATGTTGAATCAATCGTAGCTTTTATCCGACCAATTATTTTCGTGCTGCTGTTCCTCTGTGATTATTTACTTCGAGAGGGTGGTAAGGTCCAGTGGCGGTAGTAGAGACTCGCTGTACTCGGATCCTTGCTACAGACAGCTGTCTAATGCCATACATTTGAGGGGTAGATGGCAAGCGTAGACATGTAGACATATAGACACTGATGTATAGTTGTAGAACCACCCTAAACCGATCTAGCCTCAACTTATGCCAGTGGACTACCATCGCAGATCTGTTCCAGCCGTGTCTCGAAATCTTGAGAATATCTCGTGCCTTCATTTAGTCGGAGATTAGTATCAGGCTCAAATTGAATCGCCAACATGAGATCGAGTGAGTTGCGTTTGCGGGGCGTAGGCGGACGTCGCAAAGGCTAAGTCCGTCAGTATCAACGGAGCGGATCCGATTCCAGGCACATCCTTCCTTCAAGTGCTGACTACCCTGTCAGCTGTATATCGGGCCTTCAGCATTCACCGCCCGCAGTAAAATAGGCATTTTGGCTTCGCACGGCCCTATCACGCGCGTTACATGTATATAAAAGGGGTGCAGTTCCGCATAACCCAGCGTTTTCTCGACGTCTCCGGCTTCAACGTCGTCTTCTATTCCTACATGGCCCGACTTATCTCCATCATCCTCGCCGCGCTCGTTTCGGGCGTCGTTGCTCTCGAGAGCTGCGGCATTGCAAACTACGACCCGTCTCAGGTATGTTCTCGTCGCCATTTACCCCCGGACGCGAAAACCGATTTTGCATAGTATACCTGCTTTAACAACACTTTACTTTGTCCGATCGTCAACGGCGTTGCATATCAGGCCTGTGGCGAGGACTGCTACTCCACAAGCGACCCGACGTCTCAGGTATGTTCTCGTCAACCATTTACCCCCGGACGCGAAAACTGACTTTGGATAGTATACCTGCTTCAACAACAGTTTGCTTTGTCCGATCGTCAACAACATTGCATATCAGGCCTGTGGCGAGGACTGCTACTCCCCAAGCGAGTATACGTATGGATTTCATTCTGGAAATCAATACTACGCTGACGGACTACAGCTGCTTCAACGGAAACTTTCTTTGTGCCTTCACGAGCGAAGGCATAGAAACCCAGAGGTGCGGTGACACTTGCTATTCGCCTTTAGCGTATAGGTAAGGGCGCAGCAGTCATATCTTTTCCAAAACTGAAGAGCAAACGACCAGCTGCAACCCGGACAATTCGCTTTCCCCCGTTCCTTGCCACTGAGACGTAGCATATTTATTCCAAAAATTTCACTTCGAATGTACCTGTTAGAGTTACTACGGCGTCAGATTTGGATTTGGATTTGATCATGGATTTGGATTTGATCATGGATTTGGATTTGATGGCGTGACATAATGTAGTGATAATAGCGTTACCATACTTTTTTCTTGTTTCCGAGCTCTCTACAACGCGTCCCTTGGTCCAGAATGCTGAGTAAGGAGTCGGCGGACTGGACTAGCCGCACATATTTCAAAATAAAATTCTGGCCTCGACAGAATGCCGACAATCTTTCGAAAGTGCCTATCAATTGATTATGAGCTATTACCAGCAAAATAAAATAACTCTTACTCTGATATGGTGCTGTGTGAGTGCTGGAAACACTCTTCCACATGATCTATGGCAATCCCAGTCACACAGGTGTACAGAAAGATTGTGTGGAATTTCGGCTCCAGTCGGAATGTTCCAAGCGAGGGGGGGATTAAAATAGATTGGGTTACAAACCAGTGAGGCTTGTACTGCAGGTGAGCTACCTTTATATATGTGTAGCTAAATCAAATAGATAAGGAATATCAAATACGACAGTCTATATGAGTCAGACTATGAAATATAATAATGTGAAGGCATGGCAACAGATAACGAACCACATGTTCGCCATATGCAAACCGCATGGTCAAGCTTGTATTTCCAACAGATTGCCACTGATTCATCAAGACTGATGTGAGATCATTGAGATTCCATATGGCCCATCACGTGGAGCTGGAGAACCAGGGCAAGAAATACATGACGATGCATCCCAAGAGCAATGTAAATGTGGTCTGGATGCCCCGGGAGGAGCTTGTTAAGCCAAGCACGGCCAGAGAGTGCTGAGGTGTGTTGTTCTGTTTTGCAGTATTGGGGATGGACATAGAAACACAATATACTGAAGGAGGGCCACGATAAGCAATACAAGTCATCTGGCAGTCTCCTGGGGGCTGAGATTCGGTGGAGGCATGCAGAAAGATAGATGGAAGCACGATAATCACCCCTATCAGTGTTATTGTCACATTATGTCACACCGTTAAATCCAAATCCAAATCTGACGCCGTAGTAACTCTTATGGATTTTGCTCTCGGTTCTTGTTGTATTCAAAAGGCCCTCCGGGCACCCCTGTCACCTCCACCTGTACCTGTACCTGTATTGTACATCAAACCTGTACCCCAACCACTGTACTGTATCAGCAACATCGCATTTATCTCAGCCTTAACTGTACAGGTGCGGTCCTGCAGGGGCGGTGAAGCCATGATGGGAAGGAGTAGGAAGGAAGGAATGAGGAATTGTGACGCCATTGCGATCATTGGCAATGGAAAATTTAAATTTGAGACGCATGGATATTAATTAGGCCTGTAGACACATGGATATCATACCAAAGATATATGGTGTTTCATGAATTTGAGGGATGGCACGAGCCAGCGCGCTACCCTGATAGTTAATGAGAGACGAATTCCGACTGTTAGTGAGAAACAAATATACACCGGGAAGAAGTTCAAGGTAGGTTTATTCCTGGTACATTACATGTACAAGGGCGCTGGGTCCCAGAGTGAAATGGGGAGTGGTGTCGGGATGCGCTGATAATCACATGATGTCATAAACTGAAGGGGAGCGAGGCAGGTTTGAGTTAAAGGTTTTGGGTGATGGGTTGCGGGATATGCCGAAAGGGCGTCACATGATGTCATAAACTGAAGGGGGGCGAGGCAGATTTGAGTTGAGGGTTTTTGGGTGATGGGTCTCGGGATATGCCGACAGGGTGGGAAAAGTCACATGGTGTCATGATCTGAAGGGGACCGAGGCAGGTTTGAGTTACAGAAAGTAGACCTGGAACCTAAGACGGTACCAGGAATAGTTTTTTCGTATTCGGGGTTTTCAATGTGCTTATTCAGGACTTGAATCTGGCAATGATAGCAATGTCATGACCTTCGGTGCACAGATACTGTTTTTTGACCCTCCGATACAGCCGTTTCGAAAATAGTATACGGGTTTTGATGCTGTGGTGCTCCTTCATTTGTGCTTACCGCTGTTTGCAGCCACATCGTCGGCTAAGCTCGGTTAAGCTCGGCTAAGCCCCAGCTCCACCTCTGCAAATTCGTGTTGTGCCTGCCTCGTTGGCTGCTGGCCTGCTTTCACTGGTGATTTTGAATAACCAAGGGGAAAGAGACTCAAGGAAGTGCAAGCCAAAGTTTTGAGAGCCCATTGGTTGTTTTCGAGGAGTGGCCAGAGTTGGGCCAGAGATGCTGTCACAAATAAATGTCAGCAAAAACGAGTGAGCACCACACCATCAAAACCCGTATACTATTTTCGAAACGGCTGTAGAATTCCTGGATCCGGAGGTATCCAGGTCTAATTTGCGTAATTGTTTGTCCGGCTCGATCGCTCCCAATATTCCCACGATTTACTTGTTCTTAATTGTACAGAATTGTACCCGATTGTACTTAATTGTATCTGATGTGTTGCTCGGCAATTCCCGTCTCCAGCAGGAAGGATAAAAACAACGGCATGGAGCTGCAGAGTAAAAATCAAATAAATTCGGAGTCTTATGGAGGAGTGTGCGAGTGAGGCGCGAAGCGCCGAATGAGCGCGCAATGATTGCATGGAGCTGCAGAATAAAACCAAATAAATTCGGAGTCTTTCTGAGGAGTGCGTGAGTGAGGTGCGAAGTGCCGAATGAGCGCACGACGACACTGTGTCAACATTTGGTCTGCATTTCGCGAAGTTATGGTGAATGAAAAAACCCAAATAAATTGGGAGTGCATTTTTTTTTGTAAAGACTCAAATGCTACTTGACTGCAAAGGCAGGTATTGAGACATACAAAATGGACTGAGTGCAATGTGGCTGGAGGATCCAGGTCTTCCCGAAGGGCATTGCTATCAGTCACTGGATCAAGTTGAATGCCCACTAACTTTAGATAGTGGGTCCTGTAGTGCACTAACGGTATAGAGTGTCCGCCAGGTTTTTACAATCCCACGGACAAGCATCACCAAACAATGGGTATTTTGCGCGTGAGTTCAAGTTCAGATTCTGCCGTTTTTTTTTCTTCTTTTTCTTTTTTGTCCGAGCTTCTGATTTCACTCCTCTTTACGGCAATGGTTTGTATTCAAACCTTGCACACTGTGCTTTTTTTCAATTATCTCGCCGGCTCGTTGTTCACTCTATTTATGTGGATCATGGGACTCAGATATGTCCTACACATCTAGTCTCCCAGCGGTAGAGTAGATCAATTCTTTGAACCTTTGTGCCTCAGGATATCCTTGATCTGAAGGTATCTTGGGCTCACAAAAGTTTGCGCCGTACCTTTGATGCCTGTCTCTGGGAGACTACACATCAGGATTCTCATTCGAGCCAGATCGCCTTGAAATTTCAAATTTGCAATGTTGTTAAGTGATTTTACTCCCGTCCCTCCTTTCTAATGTCCTACATCATGACAATCTCGTCCCACTTGCCCAGTGTGTTGTCTGTTGGCCGCAATTACTGCTGTATACAAGTTGTGTAACTGACCCTTTTTGTATCCCTCTGAGTTTTGAATTCTTGGTTAACATATATTATCCTTCTGGGACATGAGAAGTATAGTAATCTCGAATGAGGGAAACATATATAAGCAGCTACAATTGAGCTACAAAGATAATCCGAAGTGCCTATCAGTCGGGCTCCCCGGGCCCAATGTGAGCTGGTCGACGTGTCGACCGAGCGAGAATTGGGCCGTCGACCGGCGACAACGTACATACACAGCCATGGATCCTGCGAGTGAATCAACTCTGAAGGAACAGAGGTGGAGGTATGCTCATCAACTTATTTACTCTGAGTCCAATGTTCAAATTTAGCAAAGCAAGACTTGGCAAGTTCATAGTCGAAGAAACTTTCATACGAAAAGTCGGCATATTATATTGGTTCTATGGTGGTATTTTGAGCAAGTGGTTAGTGAGCTCCGCCGCAAAGCGCGCTACAATTGTTATTTTCGTCCCAACTTCGGCGGTATCGGAGGCTTAGGCGAATTTCGGATCATTTTCCATGTGCACTTGATTATCTTTGTTTACGCATTGGAACCCTGCTCTTACCACTGCTCGATTTGCGCCTACAATCTTTCGACGATGTCTGACACTGTCGAACCTTCCACCCTCTATGTACCTAGGAACAAAGTCATGCCATCCGAAATCCTTGCTCCCATTTTTGAAGAAGTCGGGTGGCACGCGGACTTGCAGGCCCTCTATGCTACGCGTACCACTCTGCGATCCGCAGCCTTGACATGCAGATCCTTCTGTTCACCAGCCCTCGATGTCCTCTGGAGAAGCATAGACAATCTGCTGCCTCTCTTAGAGCTGCTGCCCTCTTTCAAAGTCGTCGAAGGCAATCATGTGAGAGATATCTGAATCATTTAGCATTGCACTAATATCCGCCATTTAGACGATATCGGGAATGATAAAAGCATCGGACTGGGCTCGATTTGATTGCTACGCACAGCGAGTTCACCGAGTGGCCTATCGCGGAGGGTCAATCCCAGTGATCCATCCCTCTGTTTACCTATCCCTCGCCATCCTCCATCCTCACCCGCTCTTGCCCAATCTGCTGTCCGTGGAGTACCACGGCCCGCATTCCTCTGGGGCAACCCCTTTCCCGGAAGCGCTTCTTCTAGTGTCACCGACAGTGCGACATGTTAAAATTTCCTCCTCGGGGTTAGAGGTCTTTCATACCACCAATTTCCTCTCAACCTTGGCCGGGAAATCCACTCAATTATCATCCCTCCTGTTCTATAATCAACCCCACGCGGTGTTGGACAACATTCTGTCGTCCTTCACATATCTGCGAGAGTTACATGTCATGGATATGTTGGGACAGCTCAAAGCCAAAACTCTCCGCTCAATGGCGCAGTTGGAGCACCTGAATTCGCTATCCATAGATTTAATCTCTCTCAATCCTTTTAGTACCTTCGCAATTGGTCACCTCCCTCTACATGGTCAGGGCCATCGCCGCTTTCCCGCTTTGGAATTGCTCCGCATCCAATGTTCCACGCTGGCAATGCTCATAGTCTTTTTAGACATGACGACTCCTGGAACGTTGAAGACGCTCATCATCGACGGACGCATGTCCCTCCACCCTTTCGATGGGGCCAGATTCTGCCAGAAGATTTCCTGCGGTGGTTCACTCCATCGCCTCGAAATCTCGAATGTCGTTGGCAGCATCGCGACGTCCCTCAATCCTCTCGACCTTCGTCACCTCAGAATATTCGACCTCCGAAACTCCCCCTCGCTGTCATTAGCCGGTGTCGACGTCACTGCTCTCGCGACAGCATGGCCGGCGCTTACTTGCCTTGCCATCCCCTCCGGGGATCTCGACCTTCCTTCCCTCAACGTGTTGGCAGCCAACTGCCCGGATCTGGCCTACCTCCAGATCACGCTCTCAACCCTAAACGTTCCCCCATTCACCATGACTCCCGTGCGCAGGCATGTCCTCCGCGACTTGCATCTGTCCAATTCTCTTTGTTCGGCGGGGAGCGTCCACCTCCTCGCGCGCCACTTCGACCGTCTCTTTCCTCGGCTACAATCCATTTGTGCTGGTGGGCCGGATCAGCACCGGTGGAAGGAGGTAGAAAGCATGGTGTTTGCGTTCCAGGACGTTCGGTTGCATGCTCTCGCCCAGACTTAGACCACTCGGAAGTGGCGAGGCTCTTTGATCGATCTTTGTACACGTATGTTATCTATGGCTGAATGCTAGCTTCACAATCTATGAACCTAATAAATTCGACCTAAAGGAACATTAAGCCGACAGGATCGCCTTGAGGCAACTACCGCGGGGCCGGTTTAATATCAACATTACAGCCTGTCGGACGCCTGTTTGACATCTGCGTTAAAACAGTATAATGATCTGCGCAGCATGAGTCTTCCACCCTCAACTCTACCATCGCTGATGGAAAATATTAGATGCGACCGGGGTTCAAGTTCACTATATATGACTTCACCTAAGTAGCTGCCTGAATTTCCGAGTTGTACAACAACTCGGAAGAAAAATATCCCGGCCTATTTCTGGACTCGGAGATTCGGTAACGAGCTGTCCGTCTAGTATATTTAACCCATTCTGCAATCACCCTACTGATTTTGTCATCGAAATGCAGCAAACAGGTTAGAGGGAGATTCGACCCGATTCGTGCTATGCGGTTGGCCCACAAGGCTAGGTTTTTCTGTCTCCTCGCGGCAAGGACTCACAAACGCAATCGGTGTAACTCTACAGCAATCGTTCCGATAGCAGATTTCATTTCCCCTGTCAAGCAGGGCATCTGTCAGGGCCATCAAGATAGGCGCGCGCTAGTTACCCACATAAAACTCGAACGTTGTCTCCCCAAGGTCCAACCCAATGGCGAACCCCGTACCGCTTATAGTGCTCGGCACGTCGCCTGATTCGTACTTCATCGGCTATGGGCGGCGCCATTTCGTCGAAAACATGCCAGAGTCGTTCACGAACCACGCGAATACGAAATTGGTTGTTGCGATGACGCTTTGGATTAGGTGGGATATCATTCGACTCACCGCACTCTTGTTCTGATATTCCGAGGTAGTATGAACAAGACACTGGACACATGGGTGGACTTCAACGTCGCCACTAACGAATGTGAGTAGTTATGTGCACTTCTCTATTACCACGCTCATTCAACCGCAACTCCCCCAGTCCACTTCAATGCAGACATCGGGCGGGACATCATCGACCACCTTTCTGGCGCAAACGGGAAAGTGGCCGCCGAGTTCATCACGTTCTCTGACGCCGACCCCGCGCATTTCTGTCTGAAGGGAAAGCAGCATGCGTGGTGGACAGCGAACTTTAAGGACTCCTTGATCCAAGGCATCGTGGCGCAGCAGAAGTCCGTCCCGGGGTTCGACGCGAGCGTGAAGGGCATATTGTTCGGCAAAGGCCAGACATTCATCACGATGCTCAGCGGCGGCTTCATCGCGAACTTGGATACCGACGCGAGCGCGCCGGACCATGCGCTGAATAAGGTGTGCCACTCGATCATTCCCTCAGTGTTTTAGAAATTTATAGTAATGTCGCACAGGTGCTGGTCGAATTCCGGGAAGGCTGGTGCATCGAACGCGGCTCAACCTTGTGCTTCTACGACAGCACGTACTTCTTCCTCAAGTTCAAGCAACCTGGGGGGAGCACGATCCAGATGCGCTGGAACCTCCCGCCGAACATGGCCACCAAGCTCGCAGAATTGCAACAAATCGCTCAGACGCCCGAGGAGCAGCAGTGTGAGTCCCGCCCGGCGTTCAAGGTCCGTGTACTCACTGGATCGGCAGTGCTTCTGCAGGAGGATCAGGCATGGGTCAACCTCGCTCAGGCGCGAATCGTACGTCGTGTCTTGTAGAATTCACTGCACGATCGTTACTGAATTGAACGGCGTCCAGAACGGTGAAATGCAGGGGTATAGCGCCATGGCGAGCGTTATCAATCGCGGTGCATTAAATATCGCCGCAGCTGCATCCGGTGGGCGGGTCGTGGAGCGGCGGTGGTAGAGCGCTTTCAGGTGCCTGTTTACTTGCTCAGTATCCACTATCATGGACGTTGGGTCTTGAACTTCATTTAATCGGCCAGTTCCTATCCTTCACAGCAATTGATTGCTCTCGTGTTCAACTATTCCGATTTCGGCATGCGCGAAGTAGACGAATCGATCAGAGACCGTGCCAATGATGTAGAAATTGCACTCGGGTTAGATCAACCAGCCTCTACATGGTCGAGATACTTAAACCCTGCACCATATTCCGTCAATCCGTTGCAGTGCGCGCGCGCGTGGAAACCGTGTGGGAGAAGGAGGAGGATCAGACTCCTCGCCCTTGATCCATAAGTATAAAACTACCCACCAAGATTGTTAAAATCCGCCGGCGCATGAATTTCCGCGGTTCTAAACACGTGTTTCGCGCCACGAAAACCGGAGAAACGAAAGCACCCCGGCAAGAATCCAAGAGAGGGATCGGGGAAAAAAAACGCTTGAGTCTTTCAGTAAAGCAGTGTCTGCTCATATATGACTGCAACCCCACCCCCCATACATTTCAATCTATTCATTGTAACCTCGTTTCCAACTCATTCTTTAGAAATTTCAGCTCATAACGAATGCGTTGCACATGTTTGGCTCAGCACCGGGACGCGACTGCTCACGTGACGAGCTTCTTTTATTTTTCCGCCCAAGATTCCTTGCATCAACTGGAACTCTTGAATTCCTGTGGGCTTCTCCTATACAGGACACCGATCTGCGCGAGGGTGACAGCAAACACGCTACAGCCAAATGGTTCAATTGGGAAACACCTTGGAAACACCGCATTTTTGCAGGCTCCTTTGTGCGCCCACCGACCAGTGCACCATGGACGTCAAGAAACGAGGTGTATCCAAGCCAAAAATTTCCGGCCCAGCTCGATGCAATCGACCGAGATGTGCCAGTCTGCATACGGCAAAAGTGCTTGCCACATTTTTTGTATTCCGTAGGCAGACTGGTTACGAGCCTAGCATTCAATTAGGGCAACGGAATCCGATCCGGCGCCGGATGCCCTGAAGTCGCTGCATACACTCCGCATCCGTAGCCACAACACCTCTTTCCTAGGTATCCTCGCAAGCATGAGGTCAGAGCCAATCTATACTCTCTAATCATCTTCACTAATAATCAGAGGACAGACTCGAATCTCTCCGAGTCCGCATCGTTATTTTACCGTTCTATCTCGATAATCAGTTCACTATCACGAAGTTCTTGAAGGCGCATGGCCGTAAACTCCTTCATCTCACCGTGGGGTCCATTGATGACGGCTGCAACTTCCTCGATCTGTGCCCCTTCCTCGTGCCACCGTGGATATCGAATTCCCCGAGGTGCGATCGCCGATATCCTGTTTTGAACATCGTAATCGTATTTGAGTCTGAGCATTGCCTTGCCTAGGAATGCGATATGTCCCAACTTACTCACCAAACTCCTCGCCAAACCCTAACCAAGATTACCGCTGATGAATTACCCGAGTGCGTTATCGTTAGTCTTACACTGCTTTCAGTACATAAACATCCTGATTTCGCATAGCGACGCTGAGAAACTTGGCCTCGATATCTTCGGTATGTTTCCAGCTTTGCGCGCAATCAAACTCCGCGACTTTCGATGGCCTACCACCGAGTAAGGACTCCGCCTGCCTTCCCGATATCAAGGCGCTTACTAAAGTTCCGAACAAAAAATTCAGACGCGAAAGAAAAAAGAGCGAACGTGTGCCGATCGCTGAGTCGTTGCTGGAGAAGGTATCAAACTCATGGATTCGACAGAGAAGCACTGGATCCCGCGGGTCAAGTGCACGAGAGCGAGGGTGCGGAGACGGTGATCTGCAATACGTAGGCTTTCTTTTGCTTCGCTCCGCGTCGACTTGCTGTTCCTTGTCTTCTCTTAAAAAATTCGACTTGTTAACATTCATAGGTAAATTGTCTGTCCACCCATCAGCAACTCTCGCCCGCAGACACCTCGCATCGGAATAAAGCTAGACAGCTCGAGAGTCGCCCGGAAGATAGCGCCCCCGCCAACTGGTTCCCCAAAACAGACGCTAAAAGATTCAATGGGTTCGTTTGTGACTTCTGCTGGGCCTGGTCACCGGCGCTCACTTGGGCCGCGGTGGGTTTGGAGCTGATTGGCACACTTTCCGGGCGACGCGTAGAGAGGCGATGGCAGGGATGACAGGGACGGAAACCCAACAGCCGACCGTGCGGCCAGCGGTACCAAAGTAAGATCAGCCAGAAGCCTCATAAGTAGCGGCGAGGATGAGGCGGATTTTGTTGAAGGAAGTTGAACGTTTTGATTTAGCATAACCTTTAGTTCTTTGCTGATTGACCGTCATCAAGGATGGTTGAGCTTTGGGTTCCCGGAGCCCGCCCAACACGCTCCGGCTCGCACGGCGACTCCCACCTGCCCGCGAACTACGTACATTCGGATATCCGTTACGGCATCCTTGGGCGGCCTTTCTGCCCGTTCTGAACCAATCTGTGCGCCTAATTCTTGGTTGCTTCTGGTTCTCGGTGATCTGAACCCGCACGAGTTTCCGTCATCAGCTCCACCGGTGCGTCTGGAACTGCCTCGGCGAAGGCTGTACTGCCGTGGTCGGAAGCATTCATGTAAGCCATCCATTCTTCCCTTCGGACACCTCGACTCGCGAGCAAATGCGGAAGTGTGCAAGGCCAGTGCTGCACACTCAGCTGTGCGCGAGTTGCCGCGAAGCTTTTGCTTCAAGAGAAACAGATCGGTCCCAAGCGACGCCCTCTCACAGTTAGCCATGGAACTAAGCATCTGCAGATAGCGTCATGCGCCCGCCGAAGTTGATGGATGACGTGGTCGATGCTGCATTCCTTTAATTTCCTTGCTCCCTGGTGGCTTCACAAAGGCCGAAATGCTCACAGCACGGGCAAACCAGGCCGCCTGATCACGCTTGGTGAGAAAGTAGCGGAGTATATAAGAGAAGTTGGGTGGTGCATGGAAGGAGCAACCTGGTCAACACACCTCTCATCGCCCGCATTCCTCCACAAAACCCCATCATTACCGCCATGTTTGCTCGAGCTGCCTCCTTCCTCACTGTCCTCGTCGCCTCGGCTACCGCCCTGTATGCTGTCATCCACACATTCATCGAATCACTCCTGACAGCTGCTCCAGCACTACAGTGTCCGTCTTCAACAACTGTGCACAGCAGGTCGACCCCGCCTTCACCCCGCAAGTTCTCCTCGGCGGCGTCCTGACCGGCGGCTTCCCGCTTGCCGCACATTCCACGCAGATTGTTACCTTCCCGGCGAACTACTCTGGACGCGCGTGGGGCCGTACAGGGTGCAACGCGCAGGGTGTATGCGCGACGGGCCAGTGCTTCACCGGTGGCGAGAACTGCACCAGTCCCGCGCCAGCTGGCCCAACGCTGGCGCAGTTCACGATTAACGGATTTGCGGCACTTGACTTTTTCAACCCGACGAGCGGCGAAGGGTTCAACCTCCCGGTCACTATCATTCCTGGTGCGGGCTGTGAGTTCATCTTTACATTGGTCATTTGGATGCGTCATATTGACCTTGCCTGTCATGTAGGCTCGACTGCGCCGGTCGGTTGCACGGCCGCGAACAACGTCGGCCCTGGTTGTGGTGATACCACGACCTGCCCTACTGGCGTTGGATACACCATTCAGTTCTGCTGAGTGTATTGTTCGCTGGGACATGAGCGTCATGGCTATGGTCTCCTCCAATTAACACATACCGATTAACCCACATACACGGACTTGTAATCATGGACTTCCGACATGTTGTACTGCAGTTCGACTTCGTTCTTGTACTCGCTTACTGTGCATATCAGGCGCTGTTTGGTTTCACTATCGAAAACGTGATTGCACATGGTCAGGGGTACTATAATATCATCATCTCGATCCGGTCGGAGAAAGCATAGTTTGAACTTCATGTGACACGAATTTCCGTCTTTAACCGCAACCTGCCTCGTGTAGCCGTCCTCGAACAGCTTTTCACGGAGCAATCTCTGCGTTTGGTGTCCGATTACCTCGGGTTCAGCATGCTATCCATAAATCTCTCAGCGCGGCGAAAACGCTTCCGAACATGCTGCTGATCTGAATCTCAGCCTCTCAGCCAGGAGCTCGGCGACCTTTTACGTTTGTAAACGTTTATACATGATAAGTACAATCCTATCCTTTCTGAAATTCTGCACTCAACGGCACACATTACGTACCCAGGTAAACGGTTCAATTTGCGTTGAAGAGGATTGTAACTCGCGTTATCACCAGGATCCTGGTTGGTTTTTTAATGGAAACCAGTGGCAAAATAATGCAAAAGGACATGGCATTGACACCATCTAAGATTAAGGAGGAAAGACACTTCGAAAAATAAATATACGCACTTGTTCTGTTATACACTGAGAATTACCGTGTATAAACAATTTTAAACAGTTTTAAACGGTTTTACAATGGTTTGTAACCGTTTC
This sequence comes from Mycena epipterygia, assembly GCA_029281465.1. NCBI lineage: Eukaryota > Fungi > Basidiomycota > Agaricomycetes > Agaricales > Mycenaceae > Mycena > Mycena epipterygia. The sequence goes on along the minus strand of JARJCQ010000056.1, from coordinate 250,383 downwards.
CGTGTGCCCGGATCCGCACACGGAAAACAAAAGGTTGGAGCCTTAGGCCTTAGAGCTCGCGCCAACGATTCTGATGCGCGTTGCTAGCGACCCTCACTCCCGATGACGTCCTTCGGTCTAGCGCCCCGGAGAAGGACCAGTGATTTTTGGTTTGAGAGGTCGGTTCCCGATTTTAGCCCCTCAAAAATATTTGTCCGGACTTTTGCCTCCCGGGTGGTCTCGGATTTCGACCGGATTATAGCAATCACCTAGGTCTAACTTTTCTTTTGTCCGGACTACAACTCGGACCTCAATTTTTCTCAAAAAGCGCTCTAGGAGGTTGAAAAAAGGCTGAAAAAGAACTATGACTTCAATCATCGATTTACTCGTCCTCGGGCAGCACTGCCTCGAGTCTAATTTAATTCCAGAAACAGAGGATTATATTGTGGATCGGATTGACATCCGTGGATAGTCTTGTTATTACGGCGGGATCTGATCGTGGTGCGATTCGCGAGATGAGCTTCATCTTGGACGCGTTATTTCATATAATTTTTGCATAGGATAGGTTGTCGAATGTGTGTAAGAGGTTCTATCTCTTCCGAATGCACGAAATATGTCCTTGAACCTGCTGCACAGAGACGTCGAGCTTTTCTCGTGATATTTTCGTCGCCTCTTCTAAAAAGCAACGAGGGATGACTAAACATCAAAGCAAAAATTCTGGAGGACTCTAGGCGCCTATAAATGTGTGTTTAGAGCACCTCAGATTATTTGAAGCTCTATAAGGGAAAATACAATGGTATTGAACCAGACTTTACGGAATGGCTTGGCCGAATGGCTTGCGCCGCTTAGCGGAGTTTAAATTGGGTGGGGCGGGCGTGGATGGCGTGGCTTGTGATATGGCTTGGCTTGTCCTCGGCTACACTACACATTCTCCCTGTAGGGATTTTGTCCATTAATGACTATTGGTGAGCTGCCATCGTTTCTTTGTTTCCTTGCTATATTCGGAACATTCCGACCATCCTCGCCGCCGTGACTGATCGCGTCCGCCGCTGTTGACCTTCATAATTCAAATTCGCACATCCCACGGTGTTTCTAGCATCTGTAACCCCCGTATACCATGCTAAATATGGTACTTGATCTTATCTCTGGAGTCTAGGCCTCGACTGAGAATTTTGAACTCGCGTAGTACCGGCTCCGCTGCACGTACAATGCGAGAATGTAAACACCCGACGCTCACTCCGTTGGACTTCAAGCTTGTTCAGCGGTGGTGATCTCTTGAGACTCACGCAGCGCCACGCCCAAGCAATGCCCTGTGCACGCCCACGCCAAACTAGTCCATGATCCATGCCCACCCCGCACCAATCGACCCCCCCGCCACATCACTCATGTGTCTGAACGCAATATCAAGTCCTTTCATGTGCAGCGATATTGTCAGAAAAAGAGTGTCTCTTCCCGACATTCTCATCCTTGGGTATGCCAGCGGCCGTTGTCAAATTTTCTGTATCTGGCTCAATTATTGAGTTTCTACTTCCATTGGTCCTTAATCTATAGCGTTACAACAAATTGAAATGAATGGCGGTGCATTTGATGAATTCGTTGCTGTATCTTGCCGTACGCCGGATGTAAGCCATTCTTCACGGTGGCAGTGCCACACTTGCGCTGAAATTAATTTCAACCGTTGTTCTGGGTTTTTTTGCCACACAAAAACATATACATTGAATTTTTCCACCTTGTAGTTGAATCACGATGAATCCATAAACCGCTTCTGCCATTTGGCCGGCTTGTATCACGTGCACAAGCCATTCTGCTCAATGCCCCCGCCAACACCGAATCTCATCTACGAGCCCAAATATTAATGCCGCGGATCGCAAACCGCCTCACATAGTGTCACAGAATAAACTTCTACCATAAATTTTTGTGCCAGCCATTTGGCGGGGCGGAAACAAACCATGCTGGCCCTCACCATGAGCCAAACATTGTGCTCGATGATGGATTATGAGCCGAACTTCTGCTTACACACATGGCAAGTGGGAGGTTTTCACATAAGAAGGTGAATTCCATGTAATACTACATGGAATTTACCATGGAAAAGTGTTGTTTAGTCGGTAGGCATACAATGTGACCGATATTCGAACCAGTTTACTTAATCATGGTGGCCGGTGCTTGGACAACCTCAGGATATATTATTAATGAGCACTTACAATTGTTAGAGAATCTCTCGAAACATTTATTCTGTCTCTGCTGTGAAGAGAATGGAAATTCGGGCTGACTTGGGAGAAAGGGGACTGCACATAGCTTCAAGTTTGTCCATTCTCTTACCTCTTTCGACGTATTCATGAGCTGAGATACCATACGGAATGGTAGGGTGTCACAAGCCAACATTATTTCGATGTGTATGATCTTTATGCTGGTCGTTGTTGCGCCGTACAGTGTATATTCACTGTTGTGCCCCATGATGCCAGAATTAAATTGCACCCGCCTCGGGGAATACCTCGGGGAATGCTACTGTGAGTGTCAGATATGTTGGTTGCGGCGGAATCGGCGTGCTATGTGGACAAGCCACTGATTTTTTTTGGCTCGGGTGAAGTTGGCGGAATGGCTTGCCAAGCCATCAAAGTGGCTTGCAAGCCGATCGGCCGGGCGTGGGCGGGTGATCCCACCCAAATCCACGCCCCCGCCCGAAACAAGCCATTCCGCGCGGGCGCAAGCCACTTTTGCAAGCCAAAAATGTCACTCTCGGTATTGAACAGTGAGATTTAAATTCTGCAATTAGAGTGCACTACGATCGGACCCCCGTGGTAGGTACGAGGGTCGTATGTTGAAGCATCTATCTGTCTAGGAGAGACTACGCCAAACTTGCGAAGGTGGTACAGCCATCGCAGTGGCCACGGCAGCAGGAGGGTCCGTGAGAAGACGCCGATTGATGACATCGGGCTGGGTGTCAATATACGCCAGACGCTGGATATCCAGGTCAGATAGGCCGACCATGTGCGCTCAGGTCGCGGCCCCACGACGGAAGCCGTAGCCGGAGTTACCTGCAGAAGCGATGCCCAGCGAGGTCAGACACGCTTTCAGGCAGTCGATAAAAATCTTCCGCGTGAAAGGACGGTGCCCGCCGCCATTCTGCTTGCGGCGGCCAACGAAGAGGCGGTCATCCGGGAGACCTGGTTTAGCGAGTCGCGCAACGAGGAGATGATAGGTGCAGGTAGAAAGATTGGTGCGGGCGATGGTAATCCGAACCTGTGGCGGAAGGGATCAATTTTGGATCCAGGGAGGTCGACCGTGAGGTAATCCTCGCTCTAAATAATAACGTCTCAGCGTTTAAGATGAAATGCGGGGTCGAACTCATCGTAAGTAACTTCGGAGGCTTCAGCAATAGCCCCTTTTAGCAGACGCTTCTGCGTCAAATCGAATTCTTTCTTTCATGGAGAGACAAGAGAGACGACCTTAACTATTGGAAAATGGTAGGCTGAGCCGCTTGGGAAATAGCTAAAAATAATTGGGATCGATTCTCAACGCCCACTGATAACAACTAGTACATAGGATCGGGTTCTCTCAGCGTGAAGAAACTAGCGTCGTCCATTTCCGCCATGCACCCGAGTTTTTTGAGGTTAGTTGCAGTCCTCTTCTCACCCGACCTACTCTGCATGGACTTAACCTTGGCAAACTGTTCCAGCGCCCCCTCGTAGGCGGCACGCGCCCCCGAAAGGTCCTTATTTCCTGCGCAGGTGTAGCCGAGAAGCTCTAAACTGTTAGCGATCCCAAGGGGAGAACCCAATACTTGAGACAGGGAAAGTCGTCGTTCGATTGGACCGAATGATTCAGCGTATGATCCCAAAGCCGTAAAACAAACGCCTAAAAGCCGCAAAATGAAAGAGAGGAGAAGGATATCTCCCGATTTTTCGGCTTCCTTCAATGCCTCCTGGACAAGTGGGAGCGCTGCTGAATATTCCTTGTCATAGGCATGCATTCTTGCCATAAGAAAAAGGCATTCGGAAGCACTTGCTGAACAGCCCAGATCCTCGAATGTTGCTTTCGTGGTATCAAGTAGCCGGAAAGCCTCATCTCGATTGCTTGACCATCCCTGAAGTCCCAATGAACCACGGGCTACATGGTACCTATCTTCCGCATTGTGCGAGAGATCAGCCTTTGCCTCCGAGGCGAGTCGATACAGTTGGTAGTTGGACCTGCCCCGCATATCATAGTTCCAAGTGTCCACCAGCTCCATCGAACACTCGCCTACACGGATGCGGTCTGCACCACCAGGCAAGTTTTTGAAGCAAAGACGGGCGGTTTCAAAATGCTCGGTAGCCTCCGCATAGCGATCGAACAAAAAGAATATTTTTCCCAGGCAGCGGTGTGCTTCGCCAACATGACCAGCAGCAGCATTGAGAGCAGCAGAATCAAGAGCGGCGACACGGGGTTCGCTGTAAGCGATGATCGCAACACGTAGGGAATGTGAGGCGAGCGCGATACTCGGTTTAGTTCTAATTTGATAGAGGATGAAGGCGATGAGCGCGTCGAGAGCCTTTGGGGGATGGTGGGCATCAATCTGGGTCAGGAAACCATGGATGTTGCTCTCTTCGCTCGCCAACGCTGCCATATTTGCTTTGAATTGGGCGTCGTCGGGAATAGATTTGTGGGCGATGACGAACTCGTAGCAGGCTTCACACACCTGAGCATGCACCTGGGCGGATATGCGATTTTGGTGAGACATGTATGATTGGATGGTCGGGGGGACAAAGATGCGGGAGGCCGTGAAGGGCCCGTCTCCTTGTTGAATGAGTGCGGCGGTGCGCAGCGTATCGACCGCGGCGGCATGGGAGGCCACAGAAGGAGCCCAGCGCCTAAGGTTGTTGCCTGTTGTCCCAGCAGGGAGAAGCGAGAGGATGGCGAGCAGCGACATCGCCTCGAGACTGGATTCCATGACTCCTCGACGCATCGACAAGCCTATCGTATGATCCATACTTTGTGACGCCCCCCCGGAGATCATTTTTGTGCCTACTTTCTCCCATTCCCCGAGTAAATCCTCTGGTGAGATCCACAGCCGCCCGCCAGCAGCGGCCATGAGCGTAATGGCCAGCGGTATGTAGCCGATGGATGCTAGGAGCTCATTCAGCTCTGGCCCGTCTGCGGCGAGCTCATGTCCACGGGCCGCATCCCGATATTTGGCTTTGAAGGCGTCGCGGGCCGCAGATGGATCCAAGGCTTCGAGTGGTCGATGCTGCCATTCAATTTCTTCGGGAATTGCGCCCGAGGTCATAGTAATCATCAGCGCGATATGCGGTAGCGCTGCCAATCGCACAAGGATGTCGCCGACCTCGTCCTGATCACGGGCAGTTGAAAGCCACGGGGTTTCGAAGTTATCGAGCAGCAAGAGCCGGCGCTGCTTGGAGGCATCAAGCTCGGCGATAAGCGGGTCGAGGCTGTCGTACGACTCGGCCGTGATGCGGAGTTGTGTGTAGAGGAGATGGCGGAGCTGATCAACCGAGGTGGCCTCCACGCAAGGGATCCAGAATATATGGCTCTTAGGAAATGCTGTGGTAATGGTTGCTGTCTGAACAACGGCAAGAGCGACGCTGGTTTTTCCCATCCCCCCCACACCCGTGATACAGACCCGGGAGGTGCGTTCGGCAGCGAGGAGAGAGGCGATGTTCTGGATGAGAAGCTCACGGCCACAAAATATCCGGTGGGGCGGAGGGATATCTTTGAATCTGGGAGCGAGCGGAGCATTGTGCGGTTGGCTAATCTTAGTGACAATGTTTTCGATCCTATTGAGCTGGCTGGTCATTCTAGATCTGAAGTCGTTCAGGAGGCTCTCGGTGCGAAGCTCATGCGATACCTGTAGAGAGATTGGTAAAATACCACAAGCACGAAGGGCCGCGAACATACATGGAACCGTTCCAGAGCAGCATTCAATCGCCCGAGACATTTATCGGCTCTGTCCTTGTTACTATTAGGGAAGAAGAAAAGCTTGATTTTTTTCTGATCTTTGATTTTGTTCAGATCCGCGATGATCTGGTTGAAAAGACTGATGCCGGGATCAGTGGGTCACAAATCCAGAACCAGATGTTCCAGGCGACCTTCGAATGAAGATCATTTATTCTGCTCTGGAGTTCTGCGTCGGGATTACTATCGGGATTGCTGTCCCTGATGATTACGAGGGTGAGTTTGCACGCTCTCTCCTGAAGGACCTCCACTTTTTCTCCGATAGCAGTTGCTTCCTATATATCCACCGTGAGACCGCAAGTCCACTCCAAATGACACATGCACGTACCTCGCACGCTTTGAGGACGGTGATCGCCAGTTTCAAAAGCCCGGACAAGAACGGCACCGGGATAAGACTCGACAGACTCTCCACCGTCTCGACCACTGTCTTCCCGGCTTCCAACGCGTACGCGCCATAACTCGGCGTGATATCCTCGTCTGAAGGATGCTAAACAGGGCTGTAAGCGACGGCAGGATCACATTCATAGTAGAACATACGGTACTGCCTTGAACCGCCGGGAAGCCCTTTGTTTCAGCGACTACCATTGTTCTTCAGGATGGTCCGAGCAGAAGCTGTTGAACTCGACGAGAACCACGCGCAGTCGATTGAATTACGCTTGAGCGTTATCGAGACTCGAGAGCTGGGAGGCGGGGACGGGGGCTTGGACGTGGCAGAGTACTACGTGCGTGGCAATCGCATCCGACGATTCCGATCAACGTAAATACTGTCGTGATCTGTGCCATAGCTGGGCCGTGGCGGTGCCCGGTAGAAACTTCGTACTTATGTACTCTTTGAATGATCATTTAGCGTCCATGAGAACCATCTTGTGTGCAATTCCACCTGATGTAGGGGACCTCCATGGTGACATGCAATCACCAAACTTCCTGTGGCAATTTCCTGCAAGATAGGTTGTGATTTTAATTCCAACGTTGAGCCTATGACCTACAAGACTCCCTAATTGATAGACTCAAAAAGTTTACCCTAGAAGCATTTTTCACCCACCCGCCCAATCAATTGCCTTACTACCCGGCCTATTACTTGGACAGGTCTCTCAATACTTAGCAAGCACGGTGTTGTTCATATATATATATGGAAGTCAGGATGCACTGCATTTCAACCGGCCCTAACCTGAGGCTGCGCAGCTGCGCTTAGCCTTGCTTAGCCGACGGCTAGGTCGCTAAACAGACCATCAACAGCCGGCTAAGCAGACCCGGCCGTCGGCTAAGCAAAGCTAAGCGCAGCTCCGCAGCTCTGGTTAGGGCCGGTTGAAACGCAGTGATGTGTAATGGCTATCTAAGGGGACTACAATGGTAAATGAACCATTGAATTGTAATTAAACCTGACTAGAATTACAGGATCACGCCTGATGATTGATTCACAGTGTATAGTTAGAAGTATGTAACTATACCACAGGGAACAATGGACCCTTGGGACTAGAATAAAGGCAGGGTATATTCCATATACCATAGTATGGCAAGTAGATTAATAACAGGACTTGATCACGGCTCCCATGATTGGGTGTTCGCTGGCTTGTGGATCCCAGGAGCACAAGAAGGGGACCTGAGGAGGACGTACCAAATCAAGACAAAGGCCTATTGTATATTGGGGGGTCACAAAAGAAGTAATTATCACAAACAATAGGACAAAGATCATGATATATTGGGCTTTTGAAAAACCACAGGTACCCATATTTCCAGGCCAAATAAGACATCCTCAGCCGTGTTTGGTATCAACAAGTTACTTCCGCCTCAGATGCATGTTTGGGAAAGTTATAACTCTGGTACAGTAATTCTTTGTCTGGAGATACTCCTGTTAGACCAGACCACATCTTGCAGGAGTTATCAGTGGTATTAGGTATATATGAGGCAGTGGAACTGAAAGGTGAACCATCCTCAACCTGGCTGCGGTGATGAAAACTCTGGTGATTTTGCTTCGGCAGATATCTGGCGTGATGGTGTCTGCTATATCTGGAAAAGGGTATGGCACATGGTCCTTGGGAGCAACATGGATATTTTGGGGTGCCTTAATAAGCTGTGGAATACCAGCTGAAGCTTGAAAGGTTTATTATTTGTTGTTACTTTGTGATTGCGAGCAACGTGATTGGTAATGTGACACATTTAGTGAACACCCGAGCTTTTTCAACCTGCCAATAAAAGGTTTGTTGATGTATCGCCTGTTAAACAATGGATTTGATTAAAGGTGCCGGCATACAACAGACATTCGACGGATAACGATATGATGACAACACTGTATTCCGGGTCCACAGATGTCGACCTTATTAGAAAATGACTAAGAAAACATAAAGTAGAAATTCAGCCATTTCAGCAATTTGTGGACAAAAAACGTCGAAAATAAAAGGATGCACAGAGGAGGGGTGACTGCATGATTACCTAAAAATAAGACAGCTACTATTTACTCACAGAAATCGTAATGAAAGTGTTAAAAAAGACTTCAACACAGCCACTAGTGAGCCTTGTAACGCAATCATCAGACAAGTAAAAAAAAACGATCTCAAAATCCTCATTCTAGTTTATAAAATGGACGATCACTTCTTACATAAGTACTCGTAACACAAAAGGTAAGGGTCAGGACAGTTCAAAGGTAACTGCCTCGGGGGCAGTTGCACAACAGGTGCCGTGGCAGTTAACTTTGAACTTCCCTATTCCCAACCACAATTTGAATGACCCTGATATTGCTGCCCTCCCCACCCGGGACACTTACAGTAGTGCCTGTAGGCGCTGGACTGCATCTATACAGTTGTTATATCACTTTAGCTGCTCGTTGTCGGTGGATGCCAACAATAATTTTTTTTAAAATAAAATAAAAAACTACATCCACTTTGTTGGTCAAGAATCCAGCTCATTTTTGGTGCCTAGGCCTCATTTTGCCTTGCGCTGTGATGTATAAGTAGGGTTCTCAATCCATACCACATCAGCAAAAGAGAAATTGCTTGGGGTGTATGGCACTGGCTGGGGGCATATGATTAGTCTGAGCAGTATGGCAACCATGTCGGCCAGACCATGCCAGAATTGCGACGGTGCCTGTTATCATTTTGCTTGTCAGATTTGGAAGTTGGTCCCTCCATATACTGTATAGATCTGTATGGTTAAGGCTCTAACCGTTTAGTTTTCGTTTGCGGACCCAGGCAAATCAAACGGAAATGGTAATCAAACAGTTTACAAACAGCATTTTTGTGGGCAGGTTGCTCAGGCCTGTCTGGAGGATCAAAACGGATAATCTGAGTATTGTTAGGCCAAGGACAAGAACCTGGTCGTTACATGTTAACCAGAGCACGTTCCATGATTGTTATGCTGGCGGGATGGCGGTGGGACGTAGGGATGAAGTGTTTGCCGAGATAGCTGACTGCTATCAAACACAAAGATCCCCACGCATCAGTCAGCTCTTCTTCGCTCCGGGAATATGATAGCTATTGTAGGGTCTTGAACTGTTTTATTGGTTACTCCATGTCATGATTCGGTTCAGTTGGCCGGATTAACCCGCGGTAAACCCGGTCGCATGACACTCCATTAACTATTGCAAACCCGATCGAGATGCGCAATTGTGGTAGTTCCGACGTGTGTCACAACTACCCCTCTATGTTCTTGGCATGTCACTACGCCCCTGCGGTCTTTGATTTCCCCTCAGTGTCGCATTTATCACATAGATACGCTCCCGACTATCAAATAGTATATAAGTAGAGTAGAATCTCCCTGTACAGTAGATTCTATCTCGTCTATTCTCTGGCCTTACCTTGGCCTGTTACTCTGGACTTGTACTTTCTTGAAGGCTCCTTCACTTCAGCTATCTCGTTGACTCGGGCTCTCCCTCGCTCCGCTCATCATAACCCTTGTCTCCTATTCTCAACCCCTATTCTGAACTCCTACTCTGACTCCTGTCTTCAGTCTCAGTACAGGTTCAGTCCACAACATCCTCGGTGGTGGTTATCCGGTTGCACCCAGGCCTCTAGCAGACCCCTGCAGAGTACCATTGTTGGGTCCGACTCTGCGGGCTTAATGCACGCTAGTCCTGGACGGTTCGGGTTCTTGTTACGAGACAACCACCACCCTTCACCACCCATCTCCCCTACGTCTCTTGATCTATGGAGCGTAGAGTTCGAAGGAACATCCGGAGATCCATCATTCACTCGCTTGGCAATAATCTGCTCCTGTTCAACTCGCTATGCCCCTTTGGTAAACCCGGGTTAATCCTGTTGGGCCACTCAGAACTCTCACGGTTATTTGCCATGCCCCTATCCGGACTAGTTGAGCCACGTTACATGTGCTTGGTTCAACTACTGTACATACCTATAGGGGAGCAACCGTCACGGTCACAGTGGGTCCGTTGTGTTGCCTTTTTTTCTTCCAGTCACTGTCATGATGAGCTCGGTAGCTTCAAAAAAATTGTGACATACCCAAACAAATCCTGAAATGTTCTTCAGAGCTGAGAAACTGTGCTGGATACATAGAAACCCTCTAATCTGCAGTGCACAATAGCAGCAGATATCTGTTCTGACCCCCCATGAAGGCCAATAATCATAAGAAAAAAAATTAGTTGTTGCCTATTTGAGCAAGGGTCATGATCACAGTGGTGCCCATTGCCTGAAAAAGAGGCAACAGACATGTCACGGTCCTTGGGGTGTTGCTCCCCTACAGGTATGTACAGTACCGCTGAATGGATCTTCGGCCACTGGCCACTCGCTGTGGCAGTTCCTCTCAACACCTGGGCTAGAGCTTGCTGTGATGGTCACAATCAGGCTGACCTAAGCGCCATCACTGACAGAAGTGTGCAACACAAAAAAGTGATGTTGGCTGGAGTTGTGAAGGATAAGAGAGCACAGTTGAATATTATGACAGCTCACACAGCAGATGATAGCTGAGATGGGCTGGGGAGACTCTGTGGTGATGGGAAACTGTACCATAAATCTGTGAAGGACAAAATGGTATTGCAGAATTTGGAAGATTCACCCCTTTTTCCTGAAGGCCGAAATCGTGTGGATAGTTGTTACTGCATGCCAAGAGCGTAAGTCCCGAGATTTGATCTAGGTCAAAACACCCTCCATCCTCCACCAAGTGTTTACAGCCCACATACATTATATAGAGGTCACTTAAACATCTAATGCTATGTATTTACATCTCAGGAATAAGTTCGTGGCCGCAGAATTTTGAATTTCCCCCACGCTCTCCCAGAGGGCATCATTTTGGCCCCAAGAATAAATACTTTTTTGTACTCAGTGATCCTAGATGAAAAGTAGCTAATAAAAGCTCATTTTATCTCAATAAACTTCATTTTTATCCTATATAAAATAGACTTCGATGTGGATGTATGGCCGGCAAATTCGACTGAGTATTAGAGGCCGAAGTCGGAGTTTGAATTTGCCGTTCGGCACCTGATATTGCACAATCGGCATGACTCGTGCTCGGAACTTTCCGCAACGCATGTGTCGAGCTGTTTTTCCCGTGGCTATGGTGAATAGTCTTAACTCTACAAACGGTGTGACCAAGGATTAGAACTGGCTTGTGGAAAGCCACTATTATATCACAAAGAAAGTATGAACAGTGCAAAATAAATAAATGTTCGTGTGGGTGCGCGGGGCTTAAATTTAGTTCAACTCCCATAGCAGAACATTAATGGACAAACAGGATAATATTCAGCCATGTCATGAGCACGAGAAGATACGGGTGCCCTCACCAATGTAGAGCATCCGTGGAAATATCAATGGCGGAGACAGATAATTATCATAATTGTGGGTGTCGTTTTCGCTTTTCGGAATCACAATCTCAGGTCCCGCGCTATTGATATTCATGATTTGTTCATATTGAAGACCAGTCTGACGCGTCGCGACGTATACCATGTGACCCGCACAATGATCCTATTGGCACCACGGCTGGCACGGCACCCATGGAAATTCAGTTCGGTCCAGTTCAGTCCTCTCCAATTCAACAAAATAAACCAAAGTAGTTCTTTGCCCCAGTATCCCTCCCCCCGGCTTATTAGGAAGACATGGAAGAATTCGAAATCCGAGCTTGAAGGTAACTTGAACTATTGATATCGACTGCATCCGACCACACAGCTTCCGCGGTGTTTTGTATCTTCCTGGTCAGAAGTTGAGGCTTCCCTAGTCCGAGTCTTTAGTCTTCGAAGGTGTGCCAAGCATTCATCCTATTCACTAATTTTGGGGGGTTAATACTGTGATCCGCCTCTAATAATTGTGGAGCTGCCAATTCAATGACATGTCGACTGATCTACACTACTTATTATCAATTTTTGTTGCGGTGTGCGTGTCTTCGCTTGATCATTAGTTATGTATATACAATGAAGTAACAGCGAAGGGTGTGACAGCCTATCTAATTGGAGGGGACGAAAATGCAGTCCGGGCTAAGGAAGGAACAGTGCTGCAGCCGGAGGCTTCACTGCCAAAATGTTTTCGTCCACGTCCCTGGCGCTCTCAGCCACAAAATGAATGGGTGTTGTCGAAACAGCAGACGCAGGCGGCTCGATCGCCTTCCCAAGCGCCATCCGCACCTGAATCAGCGTATTGGCAATCCCGGCCAGAGGAGTGAGCGCGATGGTGAACACAAATTGGCCCTCATAGTTTATCTCATGCATCACTATGTAGACCAATGCCCATGCCCTGTGTGGCGTAAATTTCAGAAGAGGGTGGACATAAATTGGATAGGGACGAACGTGTAAAATGCTGCACTCTCAATTAACATGAAGAGGAAGTCCTGGTCCCTGTGAGGATCGGATGATTGGGAATATCTAATTGAGACGCACCCGCAAATTTGTCCCTTGTGCACGAATACAGCCCGAATACCGAGTGATGTTCCATACTTTCCAAAAGATGGCCCCTTGGATTTATCTCAGTCTGGATCTCAATAGAAATAGTTGGATTGATCAAACACCTGTGCAGTAGATGTTGGTTCTGTAAAAAATGATGCTTAGATGAACGAGGTGGAAGGGGTGCGATGTACATACACAAGGGAGAAAACCAAAGTGGGTGTTATGCTGACTATCTGAGCAATGTTCTTCAAACTCCGGGCGGTCCTCACTGCAAGCAGCCCGCAAACTGCAGCACAGGTTAAAATTATCATCTTTGAAATAACTCACAACGGCCCACCTGCAAGACCTACAAGCGTCAGTATCGGCAGTGTAACTATCAGTTTGCTGCGCCTGGAGACGATCCAGAGACGAAATATCTGTGTCTGGTGTCAAGGAAAAGGGTGATTATGCATGCTCGGTGCTCACGACCATAGCATCACTAATCAGCACGGAAATAACGAAAAAGGCATTCAGAGCGACTTCGGCTGGTTCTTGTGAATTCCTGCCTTGATCAGTGAGGAATGCGGGAGCTGCAGTGCCATCTTCGAAGAAAATAAAGGCTTGGAAGACCCAGATGGTGATCACCACACAATTCTAAACCGTGCAATTTAGTTAATGCATACCCCACAACTCAAAATCCACGTACCCCCGTGACAGCGAGGAAGAGCGCACATCCCAAGACGAACATCGCAGATCGATATAGCGGGCTGGCGTCTCTGGATTTCGAACGTCTGACGAGAAGATACGTTGATATCAAGAACAGGTTGAAATAGATGCCATAGAAGAAGATTGCAACCGCCATGCCCACTAGACACATTGATGAGAACGACATGGTGAGAGGGGGAAGGGGGATTCAGCATGATACCGAAAGTTTGCGTCTTTTTATATGCTGGACATACACCAAGTGCGAAAATAACAACCAACGTAATACCAGTATTGATCGGCTTTTGCCTTAATGGGGATGTGCTGGTATATTCTTTGACACGAGGAACTGAACAGTGAAACATTTACCCTGGTCCGTTGGCTTCCGTTGGAGGCATCAGAATACCTGCATAAAAGGAACAGAACAAGGGATAATCCTAATCAGCAACCCCCGTACTCTGGGTACGGGGGGTTGCTAAATAGAATATTATAATCAGCAATCCCCACGTAATAAGCTCGGCTAGGATAATTCGTGCTCCGCCATGCCGTGGCCCGTGTCGCGTTCCACTCGGAAGAGTAGAGTAATATCTTACGCGTCATCTTGTTTGAGTAGCTATGGACAGCATTTGACGGGACAGCCTCAAGATTTTCATCAATCTGTGGCACTGCCAGTGGCATCCGACTGCCTTTAGAACACCTTCAATTTGAAGTTAACATTCCAAGCACCTTGGTTGTGGGTGTAATACACTATGTGATAAACTCCCCTCCACTCTGCACCTGCACTATGTTTTACCGGAGCTTGATAAGCTGAAGCACTGCATTCACAGCCTCTCGACTCGAACATTGCCTCTAGTGCACTATTTTGCAAATTTTGAGACTCCGGAATCGGCTGAATAGGAGAGATCATGAGGATTGTTGAATAGCGGCAACCCCCCGTACCGAAAGTACGGGGGTTGCTGATTAGAATTATCCCAGGGCCAGAACAAGCAAGTGTAATTGTCCATTTGATTTGGACTCCGAGGATCCTCATTCTATCGTCCTTCTATGGCGTGAAGCCAAATTGAGGGACGGATGCTTAGAGTTATCCATCATGCCCACCTAATTTACCGGAGAATAATGAATTAGCCAAGTTGACCCGCCTTGACGACGAAGAAAGGCCTCCGAGACAGATGATATGTTCCTGAAAACTCGAGTCCAGCCACCTACATACAGCCACGATCCACCTGAATGCCCGCCGTGCCAATCACCGATGCAGACCGACTCTGTCGGATATGATCACTATCGTGGATGACATGTTCAATGCTGTTGGCAGTGTTGATGCTCGCTAATGCGTCGCGTCGGCACGTGACAAGGAACTAGTTTCCTCTCCTTCGAGCAGTGGGTCTGCCTCCATCCATTCCTCTACACAGAATGTGAATCAAAGCAACCACAGTCGGGTCAAAACTCACCTATGGCCTCCTTATTGACTTCACACCAAGCGTCGAATTCTTCCCGAGCTGGACGCAACGCAGCTTCGTGGGCCAAAAAATAGTCTTCGACCGCATTCGGATCCTACACAGAGAGTAAAATTTAGTTGTGTTAGAGCATCTGGGTATTTAGATGTATTGCGCACACTTGAAAACCACCCTGGGGGATAAACGAAAAGGACTGCGTCCCGAATCACCTGAAGCCGAATGAGGTGAGATATGTGTACCGCCGTTGGTTTACTAACCTTTCTTTTGTAGTATTCAGTTGCGATTGGATAGGACTCCTCATAAGAGGTGTTGCTGAGAACGTCCGAGCTGACGGTCGAGCTGCCAGAGAAGTCCGAGACGCTTCGCTCCATGTTACCAGAGGACGTCGAGGGATCGGAGTAATCGGTGGAGCTGCTGGATGGGCAAGTCAGAGGGAGGTGGACAAACACACCTCAACACTGGATGTACCACTATTACAGCTATCTCGAAAATGAGATTGATCATTTTTTTTTTGAATTCCCAAAAAGGAAGGTGCCGGTAAAAGCACTACTGTACCCTCACCATCGTACTCAGGAATGCTATTTTGGAGCTTTATGAGGTGAAATGTTGCTTGCAGGGTCCGGGAGGAAGAAAACGGATGTGCCGATGAAGTCACGTGTACACATCATCGCCCATCGGCCCAGTTTAATTGGCGTAGCTTCTATATCATCTCTAAAAGACCTCCGAGCACTGCTGCTGTACGATAGACCCAAAAGAATGGTGCATTTGCCCTAGGTGAGATAACCTTCCTTTTTGGGAATTTGAAAAAAAAAGTGATCGGTCTCATTAATTTCGAGAACAGCTGTAACGATGATCTTTGCCTAAGAAAATTGCCAGAGCAGAGCCTCGGCTTTTTTCTCTGAGCGTGTATCTAACAAAATAAGTCCGCTCTAGGCAAATTGCCAGAGCAGACCTCTGGCTTTTTCTCATGGCCATCCTCGCATGCCCGGTAAACAACGAGTTCGAACTATATAAGGCACGATTCAGTGGGCACAAGGCCTGATCGGGGAATATATTGTGATTAATTGATGGTGTCTTTTCAGCGGAAGGAATCCAGGCTTGCTCATCTTGTGAATGTAATTTTGAACATGAACTGGAAGTCAAAAGTTTCTTTAACATAAATTAATGCCTCCCACATAGACAATCGTCGCTTCATTTGCCAGAGCCTATAAAGGCTGTCCGGCGATCCAACGATTCACCATCTCCAGCGACTCTTTCGGCTTATCGTATAGCACCTGCAATATTGATGGTGAGGGGGACAGAAATACGCGACGAATAAGTCCAACGCACCATATGACCTGCAGCATGGACGGTGGCGAACGTCAGCCCCTTGGCATCTCGCGTCTTCCCCGCCGGCTTGCCGTCGACGGTCCACTCCCGCAAAGACTGCGCCCTGAACTCCGCCTGGCCATTCCATTCCAGGGCCAGCGTCCAGGCCTCGTTCCCGACCCAGTTGCACCCCAAGTCGTACGTGCCGGCATAGATGAGCACCGGCACGTCGCGCTCGAGGAGCGCGGCAACGTACTCCGTGGCGCCTTTCATCATGTCAAGTGTCCCGCTAAAGTCGAACCCGACAGGATCCGAGCATGAGTTATACGTGGACACTTCCACGCCGAGCAGGTCTTGCACGTCCTTCTGGTTGAGGTATTTTATGGTCTCGCTGTAACCCGTCAGCGACCATCGCGCAGAGTAAACCTTAAAGGGATGAGGCGTACTCGATCTCGTCGTAGCATAAGCCCGAGTCACTGTCCCCGCATTTCTTGGAGAGGTCGTACTGGTTCAGGCCTGTCGATGGAATACCTAATGAGCACAAGTAAATGTCAAGACACAGAAACGCAACACGAACCCGTAGCCAAGTATGGTACCATAATTGAAAGAGCGCAGAACTCGAGGGCCGCTTGGCAATTGATAAGGTCGAACACATCCTGGCATGATTCTTTGACCCATTTTGTGCATCGTGGGAGCTATGAGCGACGAGTCAGCCCCATATCATTCTGTTAGCGAAGCACGTACTCGCGCTTTCATTTGAACACATGTTCTGCATCAGTGTAAGCAAAGACGGGTGGGAAATGCCACAAGTATACTGACTGGATATCTTGAACGGGCGGGAGAGATGCTGGGGAACACTGCATTTCATACCTGGGAGAATTACTGCATGGAATTTCTGGGTTATATTCTGAAGCTCACCAGGACGGAATCATAGTGGGTACATCTGTCATTCCGTTTCCTAGAACGAGGTGTAAAAGACAACCAATCATCACTTGATGAAGGCATACCAATCATGACGGATGTGAGGTTGATCGGTGGCAGGCCCGCTTTCACGAGGCGCGGATTTTGTTCGTACACCGCAGCAGCAAAGACGGTAAGATATCGACCCTGGACATAGACGTAAATTCAGTCGCCTAATATATTTCCTCACGGAAACCTGAGAACGCACGGCGTACGATTCACCCGCCATGTGGAACCCGCGTCCTTGAAACTTGGTGAAGTGCGCGAAGAAAATGGCTACAAAGGCAGCGATATCCTTCGCGGCTTCCTCCGTAGTACTCTGGAAAATTCAGAGTTCGATCTAACTTCTTCGACGTAGAATACGCACCACATTCTCGCCATATTCAGCATACGAGAACCCAACACCGATGGGCTGGTCAATGAAGAATATGTTGGCGTTCGAGTTCCACGATTCGGGATGGAAAATTGTCCTGTTGTCCGCGTTGACCACTCGGCAAGGGCCTGGCCAGAGTGATTGTCAAAATAAGAAAGCATCAAGCTGAGCAAGTCGCACCTAGCTCCATGAATAATCCGATCGCAGACGAGCATCCTGGTCCTGCGATGGTGCGTGAGTGAGTTGTGTGTAATTGCAAAAGATAGGCGCAAACCTCCGTTAGTCCAGAATATCACATCGTCCTTATCTGGGTCACTCCTGCTCTCGAAAAAGTAGAAGAACAAGTGGCGGGCCTGGATGTCGATGTGGCCGGTGTAGGCGCTGTATTTCTACTCAGCCGTCCCATCGCATCACTGACCGGATGCCCCTTGTGTCGTGCAGTGGTCTGTGCGTTTGGAGGCGCCGAACAAGCGCCTAAGCCGCCTTATCTCCTGCGCTGATCTGCCGTCAATTCCACAGCTTGCTTCCTACCACAATGTACCTTCCCAACGATGGTGAGCGGGTGCAGAACTCCTGGTAGAATTGGTTGTTGACGATGCCCCCAGAGTTCAATCGTCTGACACCCGCAAGCTCGCATGCGTCGTCAGCAACTATGATGCCTTCTAACAGTGTGGCGTCGTCCAAGAAATATGTTTTTGTATGCCGGTGCCCGGCTACAGAAATGGGGAGCTTGCCTAATCTCAGTTTTCGGTTTTGGCATTGTTCAATCTTCATTGAATACATACTCACTAAGCTCTATACCATATGTATCTAAATTAAAACCAATCTGGCCCTCCTCTCTGTATCCTCTTCTAACATTCTCATCGACTCTGTGACATCTGGCCTTTTCAATCAGCTCCATGTGAACGAAGTCCAGAAAGCAATCCCAGCCAGAGTCTTCACTCGTGAAATGGCAATAAAAGATTCATGGCAATGGCATACGAGATGGCCCAGCAACTGCATTTTCATTGTGAAATGCATTCTGCTCTGTAAGCCTTTTATTCTGGCGTACTGCCTTTTCCCGGACCTGCTTGGCACAGTACAGCCTTGAATCGCGAACCATAATGGTCTTGCAATGTCTCATATCAATTTTGTATATTAAACTTCAGGCCAGAAAAACACACCTTGGTGTTCTCAATTTTTTTCTTTCGGGTTTATATCCACAGGGCTGCAACCTAAACAAAAGACCCAGAGAGACCAGAAAACCTAAACATAAAAATCCCAGAGAAAAACCGGAGAGCCCAGAGTCCAGATACAATCAATAATAGAGTCCAACAGGTTATCCTCGGATCAGTCTCAGAATCGATCAGAGAATTCGAACTCCGCGGGTGGTGCACGTGTGTCAGCAGAAGGTAGTTGATGGTTAAATCAATGATAAAATAACTCTATTAAAGTACAACCACTGAAATACATCCCCCGCTCCTTCTACTGAACGGTGCATCCACGCCGACTGACACTGATGTTCCCACGGGGGAACCATCAATTGCCTTACTGGGATACCATCAAGGCGTGACCATGACCTGCACAGCCATCTACTTTCTGGGATGTCTCAGAGAATTGGGGGAGCTTGCGACCCCAATTACAGTGAACCAGAACGCGGACGCTCCCTTTCGCGGTCCAGTTCAACCTCTTTTTCATCCTAAGCCTACCATCAGATATATCGCTGAAATTCATCCTACCGCAGGATGTGTGGAGTCAGCCAGGTCCTAGGATGTTTTTCCGTCGAATTCAGGGGAATTTTCAGCCCTTGTTTCACGCGATTTTGGCACCGTAAAATGAATACAAGACATTACACGAAGGAACAGATGCAGGTTACTATGATACAGAAATATTAATAAGAGGCGGGGAGGCACCAAACGCGACTAGATATGTACACACGTCAGGACGATGATGGGATCGCGCGAGTAAGACACACCTTGGATATCTGCGCCAGCCTCGCTCTCGTCCTCGGACCCGCTGCGCCCTCCCCTCCTTTTTTTCCTGGCTTAAACTTGCTAGGCTTCTTGAAGAACCACCAAAGCAGACCACCGTCGATGATCAGGGACGTCATTGATGGATGTCGTGTTAACGATATTGGAATGCTTGATGAACATATGACCAAGAAAGGCGGCTTGAGGACACAGAGGACAGTCCCAAATCTGTAGCGGAGAGCGGAGCCAGAATGTATGTGCACTTTATGCTTCATCCAGGGATCCAGGGGAAGTTAGCCAAGTCAAGAAGTCTTGAGGAGCAGGTCTGAGAATTTGTTCCAGCCAGTAGATCACACAGAGAGGAGGGACAGCGGTTTGTGCAGAGGGGAAGGTTAGGGAAGGGGAGAAGGTTAGGGAAGGGGAGGGAAAGGAAGAAAGAAGCTGTGTTGGCGGCCTTGAATGAGAGAGTAGCTCGGATTCAATTCAAACAAGTCTCTGTCAATGCTGCTAAGCTATTAACAAATGAACACATTCGAGCAACCCAGATCGACTCAGAAATTGATCTTATGTTTGAGTGCCCCGGTGTACTTTTATCACTGGGCTCACAAAGATTTTTCACCAAGGTTATCCGGATGCTAAAGCCGCGACCTAATCGGAAATCCACATTTATCAATTTGGATCGCATCCGATACTCAGTGGAGGATGTTTCTAAATATACACCATCTGATGATATGATCTGGAGATCTATCCGGTCGATGACACTACAACGCCTTTCACGAGAATTTATGTGGAAGTGCGTACACAATATGTTTAGAGTGGGAGATTTCTGGTCCCACATTGATACACAAGAGATGAAGGGATATTGCCGTGGCTGCAATGTTCCGGAAATGCTTGAGCACATTGCTTTAGAGTGTGATATGCACGGCCAAAAGTTGATATGGAATGTAACTCAACAACTTTGGTTAAAGAAATATATGTCTTGGCCTGTTCTGAACTGGGGCCTGATATTGGGATGCAATCTTCTATAATTTAAATCAAGAAAAGGTGTCATTCAACCTGAAAAGGGGAGACTTTTTGCTATTCTAGTAAGTGTTGCATGGCATCTGATATGGAATCTCCATGTGAGCCGAGTAATAAGAAATCCTAACAGCATCATAAATACGGCTGGAATCCATAACCTTTGGTTAAAAAATATCAATGCAGCCTTACGACGTGACCGCATCTTAACAGACAAAATTAGATTTGGGTCACTTGCGTTAAAAAAACAACTGGTGTTAAACACATGGAGTGGCCTACTCATGGATGAAGACGCACTGCCGGACGACTGGACCTGCACAGAGGGGGTTTTAGTGGGTATGCGGCCCATAAACAATAGACATGGGATAGGATAATATTTCGGGCCGGAGTCCCACACTGGTTAAATAATGTGCGTAACGGCATTTCCTCCTGGACAATTTTCACCGGCAGCAACTGGCTAAAACCCAGTAACACAAGCGGATGAGCTTGGAATGCTTCTGCAGGCTGAGTTTCATTATCCCAAACACTCCAAGAAAAAAAAAAAAAAAAAGTAAAGGAAGAAAGAAAGCGACGACGTGATCAACCAAATCCATCAATCACGCCATGCGCAGTGATGTGCGCGTGATCGATCGGAGTTTGAATTGACTTAGACAAGATTTCTCCGGGCAAAACGTACGGACGCATGCTTCTCAGCTCATAAGTATGCAACAAAATATAGCGATTCTTCTGACACAATATTGACAATAAGTAATACATCAATGTTTCCAGCAGTTTTTTTCATGTGAAATAAGTTGAACTGGACAGCGGAACACAGAATAGGTTGAATTGCACTGGCTGACATGTCAGGCTAATTTCACCCGGTAATAGGTTGAAAACAGCAGGTGGTTATTCAACCTAAAAATATAGGTTGAAGTAAATCAACCTAAATTCCTCCGAACATAGGTTGAAACGCTTTAATCAACCTTACCTTTGTTGAATTCCATCCTAATACAGCTTCATAGTGATCACAAGGCGATGAGCCCGTGGATCCTTCCTTGCCTGATCAAGTCGCAATCCCCAATGAGCGCCGAGGATTGGGACAACACACCAGCAACGACTAATACAGGTGAGGCGCAGCACCACTGGACGAACCTGAATACAGGTGTAAAACTGTCAGTGGTTGAGGCAATAGAGAGGTGCATACTTGCTCTTTATCACCATGCTATAATCCTATTTATTTATTTCGTACATTCAGTGGCCGTAAGCTCGACGAGCGGGTTGTTCGTGAAATCGAGACGTCCATTCAAACCGGCATTCTCGTTAATTCCCAGAACGAGTCATCCCACCGCGTGGCCCGCAACACGACACGGCAGTCCACAACGATGCGCAAGGCTCATGAATGTCATGAGCAAGCTGATGAACGGTATCGCCTCCAGTCTGAAATCGAAGCCCTACAGGACTCACAGAAATGAGGATCAGTGCAGCCCAAGGTGCTGAAAGCCTAGAAGTCGGCGGTCGGCAAAGGCTCCACGACCAAGTCCAATGCGCTTCGCACCGTCTTTGTTTCCGCTAACTCCAGCGGTCGCGTCAAGACCAAAATTATCGGTATTGTCTTATTCCTTATAGGTTCAAAATTACGATGATACTAAGTCGTTTACAGGGACTGATCCAGCTCCGCCGCATGCGACCGATACAGGGATGTTTACGGAGTCTCTGGTGCAGCCCATGGCTTCGACGTCCGCTGCGCCACATGCGACCAATACAGGGATGTTTATGGAGTTTTCCATGCAGCCTATAGCTTTGACGTCCGCCGCGGTACCCTCAATGATGGACTATAGTCCCACACCACCCTTTGATTACCCATATGGTGCCGCCGATGTCTTTCCATTTTCCTATGCCGCACCCACGTTCAATGACACCACCGCGAATTTAACTGACTTTGGTTTTGATTTTTTATTCCTTGAACAATTTAACGCGCCTACGCCTCAATTCGATCACCTTCCTCTCACCACGCCTACCTTTGATTCTGAATTCGGTACGCTTTATAATTTTCTTCGTCGAGACTATATTGAATCTCGAATACAGCTGCACTATTCGTGCCTGATGCGCCTGCTTCGCCACTGGCTGCTTCATCTGAACCATGGCCTTGTCTCCCTCCTCTTCCACCATCTTCATCACCGCCCAAACTCCCGACCATTGCATCTCCTGAAATTCCGATCCATAAAGTCTCAAAAAAGCGCACTCGCGACGAAGTTGACCCATTAAATGTTCTTAATACCTCCCGAATGCGTAAGAAGCCCAAGAGGCCAGATGCCTAGGTACGTCCATTTCTGATGGCTCTAGTTCGAACACCATTCTTACTCAATACATTCCCAGCTTCAACTATTTTTCTTCCTGGTCTTAGACTTGACTTCATGTATCTCGTTACAATATTATTTTTGCTTCGTAATTTCTTGTGGCTCTTTGCATTCTCCTCACGAAAAAATTAACGGGTGTTGCTGACTCATATCAAGGTGTGCTGCACTGCCCAAAAAGTGTGTGCGAGATGCCACACAGCGTGTGCCGCACTCGAGGGAAATGTGCCGCAGATGATCGCGGTGTGCCGCATCTGAACACGGTGTGCCGCACGTCAGTGTGCTGTGTTCATTGGATCTGAACAATCCCGAATGTTCAACGGTTTTATAATGGCGTTCTGGGGGATCCACCAATTGCGCCAGACTCACACTCACAACCGCTAAGCGGCCTCTGATTACTTCGTTTATCTACGAGTTGCGCCACTGTCAGATATTCACGTGCTTTCCCTTCTTCGCGTCCCCGACCGTTCCATCCGGTGCTGTAGTCATCTAAACGACGTTACCAATCGTGGGATATCATCCGTCGAATCCATGCAAGATCAAACAATGTTCGTGGCCCACAAAAAAAAATGATTATTCTACGCGACTTGGAGGTTTGTGTGGGTAGTTAGTTAAAGGTAAGTACCAACAGGATCCCGTTATAATTATTGCGCAATGTTGGCGCAATGCGGGAGTAAGGTTGGAACAGTGGATGGTAAGACAGGAACCCACACCTTCCTGCTTTTCGTTTTTTTTTTGGATTGAGTCTGGACGCCGGAGTCGATGCTATCCAAAACCAAGGGGGCACCGGCATTCAAAAAAATGCACTAGGGTCGATTTTTTTTTCAGAGCTCCGCGGTCGACCTACCTACTACGTAATCATTCCCACGGTCCATATATGGCAATTATTCATGTGATTTTCAGCCGCCCTCTGCTCAGACCGCCCAAAGACCGCCCGCACCTTGTGCAAGAGTGATAAATATCATATATGGCAATCAGGGGTGGTTCGTTTGTCAAGACACTGACACGACTGTGACACGCTTCTTGTTTTGCATCTCCCTGCATCTCCACCGATCTCCACGCCTTTTCCTCGCGATAACGTGTACACCAAATATGGGCAGGGCTTCGAGGGTAAGTGTTGCACTCTCTGTTCTCTGCATCAAGCTAATAATGACATCAGTTCAGCAGCAATTCCCAATCCATCACTGAAAACATGCCCGACACCAATTTTTCCATCGGAACGGACCGTCTCGAATTTTTTTTTGGCCTGATTCGTACAGTGGCGAGCGAAACCGCGCAAGAGTCCGTTGACAAACGATCGTCTCACGAAGTCAGGCATCTCCGGCTCTCAATTTTGTTTATCTCACTCAATTTATGATCCAGAAGCAGCAACCGGTTACCGAGTCAGGTGAAGGTGGTATGGAATTTAGAATGGAGTCAGTGGAGGAGTAACAGAGACAGATTATTTCTAAAATGTTGGTGCCCCCTTGTGCTTTACCGGCGCCTGTCCTTGACGGCGTGAAGAAAAATTGGCCGACAAGGACCCAGAAGCTCTTGCCAAACAGGACACCACTGATAGCCATTTTCGGCCGCGATCACCTAAAACCGTTGAGTCGCCTCCAAGATGTTTCTGAGGCATAAAATGGCGATAAAATAGGCCAGGACCATCTAAAAAGTTGCCGGGAAATCAACGAATTACAGCCTTTTGCATAAGTCCGTGAAACACGATTTTTTTGCGCGCTGTCACGTGCAGCTTTTGATCGTGATGCCGACCAATGCCGGAGCAGTCGGAGTGGAATTGGGTCGAATACTGGACGCACATTGGATTGGGGATGCCCGAAGGAGCTCTAAACTAGCATTTGACATTGTAAACATGCAGATTGCGCACAAAAAATGAAGTCCGAACGCCTCGGCAGCACTCGGCATAGTGCACGTGACACCGCACAAAAAAATCCATGTTTCACGGAACCCTGTAACAATTTAAAAACTTTTTTTTCGAGGCTGCCGGACCGACCTACCTACCTACCCTTGGTCGCCGGTTTGAATGCCGGTGCCCCCTTGTCCAAAACACGTTTGGACGACATGCATGGCAGCGTGGGAAAAGAGAGAAAGAGAGAAAGACATGAAAAAAAATCGGACCAATTCATGGCGATCCCGTACATAAGAGCCTGTTCGGTAACAAATCTGGGCAGAATCTCCGGGTTTATTTTATCGTTAGGTGCTCTTTAATGGCAATAAAATCAAGGCAAAACTCCTTTAGTGGATGATATAGTGCTAAAACACCCCAGTTTTACCTGGTAAGACAGTGTTTTGGCTATTCCAAAGTCCGAGAATTTGTGCCAATTACTATATAAGGAAATAAAATCTGGCGAGAATCTGCCGCCGAACAGGCCCTAAATACATTTCCTGCTTTGGATAAATTTAAAATCACGCCCAGAATGCGGATCCGCCCAAATCATGCCGTGTTGTGTACGCGTTGTTTGGCTTTCACGGCATTTTGATTGTGGTTAGCGACACTGTCGCATCTCGTTAGAACATTGCAACTCATGCAAACTTAACCGACGACTCACTGAGTCTGACAGTGTCGCAGTTACATAACACATCCCCCGACACTGGATGGTTACGAGCAAGAGCATTCGCGAGCTTGTAATAATAATGTATGTTGAATGTTCAAGTGAATGTTGAGTCAACGCTAGCCCGTATCCCTCCCTTCAGAGTGATCCCGTTTCGACCTCGATTGTTGAATCCTGGCTCAACCTCTCTTGGAATTGCAATTATACTCTCGCTACCGTACTACAAGTGGGATCAAATCCAAATCAAGTCTCTTCGCCGCGGGATAAAATTTTATTTGAAGTATACAGTGGAGGGAATTTGCTCGACATTGCATTCGACAATTTAGGCCAAGGATAACAGGACTCTAAGCGAATGTTTGTCCAAGTTGAATCAGAAGAGGACGCGACGTGTTTCCGCGTGATGACCGCTACGTCACTGACACGTGCCCCAGCAACCTCTTTCGCAGAAATCAGCAAAACTGCACAAGCACACTCACACGGCAATTAGCCACATTTCCGGCCACCATAAGTTAGCTCGGACCGGGTAAGAATCCAATTAGATATCCTACAGACTGAAATCAGACCGGAAACCCCACGTCTCTGATCCTCCGAGATTTTTCCCATTGGCTGGAAAATGCCGAGCCAATGGGAAAAATCTCGGAAGAGGGGATTTGTGGGCTTTCCGTTCTGGTTTCAGCCTACCAGATATCTAATCTGATACTTAGGTGGTTCGAGCTAACTTCCGGTGGCTGGAAATTTGGGTATTTGCCGTGTGACTATCAGCCCCGTGAATCCTGATTCGTGCCCCCGTTTGTTGAAGTTTCCGCTTTCGGTTGCTGCTGTACCGTACGCCGCCTGTAGGAAAGACCGTTTATCATCGTCGTCCGTCCTAATGGGGCGGATGGCAGACGAGCTGACAGCTGCTATCAGTGAAGCTCATTTCCCGCCCACATGCGTCTGTCGTGCGTCCAGATTCGATTCTCGAGTTTCTAGCCAACCTCATTGCGGTATAGATATCCGCGTCAAATGCCCTTCCTGCTAGTCTCCCTGAGGCAGACGTCAAAGAGTACGGCGCAACTTTCGCAAGCTCAATATACCTATCTGACGTCTCTGACGCGTGACCCTTGTCGATAGGGTCAATTCAGACTCCGATCGAATTTGCCACTTGTTCAGTTTCCGCCTCAAACGTAAGCTCCAAATCGGGTAACTATTTTCGGCAGCCCGGCAAGGTCTTCTATTGCCGAAAGTTGGCCGATGTGTCACCACGATTACGTCTCCACTACCGCCAAGTCGAGCTGAAGATGGTTGTCCGGTTTACACGCAACAGAGAATAAAAGACTAGGCAATATATCAAGTCAATTGCACTAATTTCAAAATATATGTACGGGGCCCCCCGTTCTAGACAGAAAATGTAACATATTATAACAAGACTACAAATCCGAATGCGAAAAAAACATGTCTGAGGCCCAGGGCTGTTATAATGCCTGTCGGTGTGAGATGCAGAGTATGGATGTTATGCAGAGGGGTACTAAGGTGGAGGATATGCTGGAGCAGATTGAAGGCCCGGGGGTAATGGTAGTACAGGCACTGATTGGGGAGGCGGGGCTTGCGCGGGGGCGTTGCTGGGATGGGATCTCTGGGACTAGAAGCGCCTTTGGCTGAGATTGATGGAGACAGTGAGGGAGATGATAGAATGTGGGCGAGGGGGGCCATGATACGGGCGTGTGGCTTCCCGATCTCGTTGCTCCTTGGACACGTAGGCTGTGAGCGTAGGGGGTCGAGCGTACAAGGCGATATCTTCGAACAACGTGAGGGAGCCTCCCGTTAGTGGAGGGAGTAACTGCTTTGGTTGTTGCGGATGATAGCGGCAGCCACCACGGCCATCGCAATGCTGCTTGCACATCTGGCGATCACAGAGCTTCGAAATCTTCATCTTGTTGCAAGGCATGTGAAGGCAAGTTGTGGGGGAAGGCGTAGACAAGGCTGCATTCGGGGTGGCTTGGAGGGCGGCCAGTGCAGTCAAGTGAGCGGCGATTGCTGGCGGCGGCCTTTGACCGAGGGGGAAAAAGTGCCAGAATTTGGCGGGATGAACTTGATTGTGACACTGAATGGGATTTAGAGAGGATGTACAGAGAAAGAAAGACCATATCAAGGACGCACGGCTATGAAATACTGGTCTGCATGCTCTCCAGTCGCCGCCTTGTTGAGCTTGAGCTTGCGGGAACAGTAGTCGCATCGGAAGACAGCGTCGGTAATGTTGCGGGCCATTGGTGTTATATGCGGGCGTGGCGAGATGGTGGGGGGAGGGAGGGAGCGCGGTGTTTGTTTGTTAGGGGAGGTGTCAGGTCAACGGCGACAAGCACTGCGGAGCTTGAAGTCTTGCCGGGCTGCCGAAAATAGTTACTATATCGGGTGCTTACGTTTGAGGCGGAAACTCCAAAGTGGAATTTGCCTCTAAGCGGGGTTTAAAATCCCCAAACCACATTTCTGGGTACATCGCCTTCTCGTTCTCAATGGTTTCCTCACCAATTGGAAAGCCATCTTACAAGGCCATATATATATCTCCCTGGTAGCCCTGTGCGAGATATCTAAGAGTAAATCCCCGAAATGGCCTCTCAACGAGCGACGGACGCTTTGGCACATCATCCGACTCCTTCAGCCTTATCCATTCTCTGTATGCAACCTTTCGTGGAACATCTTGGCTTTGAAGCATCAGAAGGTCCCTTCTCGCTAAGATCCTGCCCAGAGGGACGTTTTAAATTACAATCTAGCTCGACAAGATGGTTGCACGTCGCCGGCACTCTCACACGAAAGAATTGGTGGATGTTGCCTTTTATGAGCAGTCTCGGTGCTCCCTCGATGATCTTAACTTGTTTAAAACCCACTTTGAGTGCTTGGATGTTTCTCTCTGCCTCCCCGTGCGCATGGACCTCAAGGAATGTGCCCTACAGTGGTGGTGGTAGTGCCGGGATCAACGGCACCTCGGTCGGAGCGGAAAGCGTAAGGGATGTTTTTGGTTCCACGGAAGGACCACCTGTGAGTACTATTGGGCTTTTTCAGCTATAAACCATCCAACAAACGGTGCTACTCCACCTCTGTAGCTGCTGCGAAACGAGTCATCCCGAATTGGGGATATCTTCGCAAAATCCTCTGGATCTTTCCGTCTGAGCTCAGACAGGGTCCCACGGAGGCTGCTCGAGCAAGCTCCGCTGTTTCTGCTGCATACTCTCGATGTGATTTCGACCATACACCTCAATTATTCGCTTTTTTTCTGCCATACAAGCTATAAATATCGATTTCTGGCTGTTGACTGCAAATTCTATCTATTATTTGGGGATAGACCCATTTTAATTCCTGCCTGAGTCCCTAGAACGGGTCTTAACCCCTCTGGAATGCTCGAAATTGTAACTGGAACTCGAAAATTGACTAGATCGGTCAAATTGGTACTGCGGGGAGTTAGGAGATGGTTAAAACCTCGCAAGTCTCCTGGTTCATATATATAATGTCTGGTTCGTCTTCCAAGATGATAAACACGCCCGAGACGCGCAGGATAGATGAACGACGCGGTCGATATTTGGTTTTGCATGGTCGACACGTGACATCAGCGGACTTTGAAACCGGCCCATCGACAAGCCCCCCCATCAGAAAGCAGACGTTAGATCTGATCAAGGATATCCTGAGGCACGAAGGTTCAAGGAATTGAGCTACTCCGCCTCTGGGAGACTACTTCCTGCGGCCGCACGCGTGCGCCCGACTCGGGGAAAGAAGAGCTGCGCGACTACACACGACGAATCTGGGCGATAACAGAAACACTGGGATCCGGCGTGAGGTGCGCGTACCACGACGCGGGTCCTTTTCTGTCGACGGTCGCGAGACGGCGTTGACGGTGCGGGAGGCGAGGAGGGCGAAGGGGGGCGGGAGACGAGAAGGACGGGACGCGATGGTGGTGGAGGACGAGCTCCGTACTGCCGAGGGTAGGATGCGGAAGACGACGACGAAGACGAAGACGGAGACGGAGACGAAGATGGAGGGAGGAGGAAGCGAAGCGAGGGGCAGTGGGAGGGCGAGGAACGCGGACATGGGCGGGGATGCTGCGGAGGGGAGGATGGGAGGTGGACAGCCAAGACGAGATCATCATCATGGACGTCCCCCGCTTACCATCTAAATCTTCATCTCGCGCTCGTGGCTGACGCGTACAGCGCCTCCCTCCTCCTCGTCCACCAATTGCACCATCGTCTTCCCCCAAGCACTCTTCCGGTTGGCCTTCGACGATCTACGTCGCTCCGTATATCTCGATTCCGACTTGTGCAATCCCGCCCCTAGTCCTCCTCGGGGCTCGGTCCTTACCCGCTGAATCGGGGCTTGGTCTACCAGTCTCGGCCTACCCGCTACGCACTGGGATGTTCGGGGCTTTGGCAGGAAACGAGAGCGAGAGGGTCGTGGTGGTGGAGGTGAGAGGAGGGGACGCGAGCTACAGTGTCGGAGACGTCGCCCGGCAGCAGCGGTGGGATTTGTCGATAGTTGGAGACATGGGCGCAAGGTCGTGAGGGCGCACAGACCATGCGTGAGGCACATCCTCTACGTGCTGCCGTCCCGCGCTCGGTGCCGACTCGTGCAGGATCCCTCCTCCTTCGGCCGATCTTCGTGATACGCGCGATTCCTCCCGCCTTTCTTCAGTGTCGCCTCCACCACCTCGTCCCCGTTCTCCGCCACCGCCACCGCCAGTGTGTCCTCAGTTCTCTTCTACACCCCATACCCGCACGCGTCCCCTCTCCCTTGGACTCGGAGCCGATGCGAATCCGAATCCGAATCCAGACCCAAATCGCGCTATCCAATATTTCGCCAAAGTGCTCGCGGGTGGGAGTGGATGCTGTCGCTGTCCACTACCTGGAAGAGGGCCGTTCGCGATTCCTGGCGACTGCCTGGCACGAGCACTATGCATATGCGGCCCGCCTTCCGCGTATCCTCGATACCACCACCATCCATTATCCGCGATACCACCAGCTGCGCGCTGCCGCGTTCTTCCGCCCTTCTTCCCTTGAAGCAAGCACGCAAATCTGAATCCGAAGCAACTTCTGCACCCCCACCTATCCCTGCACTCGCGGAGTAGGATTAGGATGCGATCGTCGGCGCCGGAGCGAGGGGAGAGCGAGGAGTGACCGCACGGTACAATTCGTTTTCTTTTTGGGCAACCCGTTAAATCCTTTTTAAATCCTCCCTAGCAGTGAGAGCTGAGATTGTCGCGTCGAAAACATGAAATTGTCGCACCGAGAAGCCGAAATCGTCGCACCGAGAAAGAGCTGCGGAGCTGCCAACTACGGCCCATTTGCCCCGGTTTGATCTCCGTCGCGAACCATTGCCGGGATCCCTGTTAATTGGCGCGTCTAGCTGTCCCAACGGGACCAATCCATCCTTACCCGCGTGAAAATAAATGTGGGCGGGGGATTTGCTTTGATGTACCTGCGATGGTCTTTGCTCTCGCTCAATCCTCCAACTGTGTCTGTCTGTTTGTATAGTTTCTTTGTATCCAGGGTTGTCGTCGTTCTTGACTCGGTCCTAAATTGTAGTTTTTTCCGTTTAGTAATGCTCCGATGCTCACATCTTGTTTCTGAGTCCCCAATTGCGAGAAATACAACCAACCACGCCTGGCAATCAAGTTGGCATGAAGTGTGGATCAGGATTGAATTTTCGTCTCAACTTCGGCGATATCGGAGGCGAAGGAGAATTTCGGATCATTCTAAAGTACACGTGCCCTCAACGCGCATTAGCTTTCTCTCCTTGACCTCGATTTGTGCCTACAGCTTTTGGCTTTGAGGATGTCGACGATTGGCCCCTCTCAGTTATGCGTCGCCGAGAAAGCTCTCGCGCCACCCGAAATCTTTGCTCTCATTTTTGAAGAAGTCGGGTGGCAGGCCACTCAGCCTGAGGCCGACTTGCAGACAGTGTGTGCCATCCGTGCAGCTCTGAGATCTGCAGCCTTGACGTGTAGATCCTTCTGCTCGCCGGCCCTCGATGCTCTTTGGCGAACCATCGACAATCTCTTGCCTCTCTTCAAGCTCTTGCCTTCTTTCAAAGTCGTCGAAGGGAATTTTGTGAGAAATAACCGTCTTTCTGAAGCGTTTAGCATGGTATTAATATCCCCATTCAGACGGTATCGGGAATGATAAATGCGTCTGATTGGGCTATATTTGACTGCTACGCACAGCGGATTCACCGAGTGGCTTATCGCGGTGGATTGATCCCAGTCATCCATCCTTCTGTTTACCTATCCCTCGCCACCCTCCATCCCCACCCCCTCTTGCCCAATCTGTTATCCGTGGAGTACAACGGCCCGCATTCCTCTGCGGCAACCCCTTTCCCGGAAGCGCTTCTTCTAGTGTCGCCGACAGTGCGACATGTCAAAATATCTTCCCCGGGATTAGAGGTCTTTCACACCACCAATTTCCTCTCGATATTGGCTGGGAAATCCACCCAATTATCATCCCTCTTCCTTTACAACCAACCTCACACGGTGCTAGACAACGTTCTTCCATCCTTAACATATCTGCGAGAGTTACATGTCATGGATATGTCGGGACAGCTCAAAGCCGAAACTCTCCGCTCAATGATGCAGTTGGAGCACCTGAATTCGCTATCCATAGATTTAATCCCTCTCGATGCTTTTGCCTTGTTTGCAATTGGTCGGCGCACCCCGCAGGATCAGCGCCATCGCCGCGTTCCCGCTTTGGAATTGCTCCGCATCCGATGTTCCACGCTGGAAATGCTCATATACTTTTTAAACAAGACGACTCCCGGAATGTTGAAGACGCTCATCATCGACGGATCCATGTCCCTCCACCCTTTCGACGGGGCCAGATTCTGCCAGAAGATTTCCTGCGGTGGCTCACTCCATCGCCTCGAAATCTCGAATGTCGTTGGCAGCATCGCTACGTCCCTCAATCCTCTCGACCTTCGTCACCTCAGAGTATTTGACCTCCGAAATTCCCCCTCGCTGTCATTAGCCGGTGTTGACATCATTGCTCTCGCGGCAGCATGGCCAACGATCACTTCCCTGGCCATCCCCTCCGCGAATCTCGACCTTCCTTCACTCAACATCTTGGCAGCCAGCTGCTCAGATCTTGTCTACCTTCAGATCACGCTCTCGGCCCTAAACGTTCCCTCATTTACCACGACTCCCGTGCGCAGGCATGCCCTCCGCAATTTACATCTCTCCAATTCCCTTTGTCCGGCGGGAAGTGTCCACCTCCTCGCGCGCCACTTCGACCGTCTCTTTCCCCGGTTACAATCTATTTGTGCTGGTGGCCCGGATCAGCACCGGTGGAATGAGGTAAAAGCATGGTGTTTGCGTTCCAGGACGTTAGGTTGCATGCTCTCGCCCAGACTTAGACCACTCGGAAGTGGCGAGGCTCTTTGATCGATCTTTGTACATGTATGTTGTAATGTTCTTCATCATCTATGAATTTAACAAATTTGACCTAAAGGAACATTGAGCCGACAGGGTCGCCTTGCAGCAACTACAGCGGGGCCGGGTTCAACATGACCATTACGTCAACGTTACAGCCTGTCGAACGCCTGCTTGACATCTGCGTTAAAATATTATAATGATCTGCGCAACGTGAGTCTTCCACCTTCAACCGAAACTTTACCATCGCTGATGGAAAATATTAGATGCGACCGGGGGTCAAGCTCACTATATATGACTTCACCTAAGTAGCTGCTTGAATTTCCGAGTTGTTGTACAACTCGGAAGAAAAATATCCCAGGCTATTTCTGGACTCGGAGATTCGGTAACGAGCTGTCCGTCTAGTATATTTAACCCATTCTGCAATCACTCTACTGATTTCGACATCGAAATGCAGCAAGCAGGTTAGAGGGAGACTCGACTCAATTCGTGTTATGCGGTTGGCCTACAAGGCTAGGTTTTCCTGCCTCCTCGCGGCAAGGACTCACAAACGCAATCGGTGTAACTCTACAGCAATCGTTCCGATAGCAGATTTCATTTCCCCTGTCAAGCAGAGCATCTGTCCGGGCATCAAGATAGGCGCGCGCTAGTTACCCACATAAAACTCGAACGTTGTCTCCTCAAGGTCCAACCCAAAGGCGAACCCCGTACCGCTCATAGGAGTCCGAATAAAGTAACTTGTGACCCTAACTTTTAACTTTACTTGCCCCTTCGGCTTCGCGGGGCCGAACTTTACTTAACTTTTCCCACGCGTGGCAAAAGTAACTTATTCTTACCTAATCCCTTGTGTACTTAGACGGTTCGGAACCAAGTGCCCCTTCTCCCTCAATTAATTTTTAGCGACTCTTCTATGACCCGGCCACTTAGATATCACACTTTGGGTGTTCAAAGAGGTCGGTCTCCACTCCAGAAGATGAACATGCTAGACTCCATGCAGAGATTGTGCAGAGAATACTAGTAAGTAGTGCTCGCCATATTGAAGAAGTCTGGAAAGGGAAGAGGGATCTCACACAGTTACTTGGTTTCAGTCCGATGATATGCCCCCATATGGTCGCAGTACCCGGATTGGAAGTTACTGTCACACGATATGACGCAATTGGATTCTGCGTCCCCGGTGTCGAAATCCATTAGCATCACAAAGAGCAGCCAGACAGGAGCTTATATTAATAGACACAGGGTAGTGTACTTAACTCGCCATCAAAGCAGCCTCAAATTGATTGCACCTAAGAGTACAGTGCGACTGATAACGTTCTGTCGCGTCAACGGGAATTACACTCGCATATGAGCTTACTTACTTGGCTTTGTGTTACTTAAGTTAGCTTCAAGTTAGTTTCAAGTTAGCTGTAAGTTAACTTACAGTGAACTTGCCCGCCAAATTAGATCAAAACAAGTAACTTATGCCATCAGATGGCATCAGTTACCGCCAAGTTAGTGCCTCACGTACAAGTTAATTGCCAGTTAGGACGCAAAATATGGAATTGGCCCCGAAGAAGACTACAATTACATTCCAAATGGACCGTTAAATGTGTCTTCTGCGTAGGGGAGACTTTGACCTGTCAATGGCCTCTCCTAGTACTTCGCCGCAACTTGGGGATATCAACCGTACCCACCTGAACCGTGTCTGGACCTTCATCGTCCTCAAAATCCTTTGGGAGTTTCCGTTTTTCCTTCCCAGACTTGGGAACAGGCTTCAAGTCTTCTTCAGCTCCCAACGCCGGCAATGATTCAACATGTGGCATCTGTGATGTGTCCGGCGGAACATCAGATAAAGGGCTGTACAGAAGACCTGTCGTGGATATATTGGGGGGAATGTCGATTGGCCGAAGAGCGATTCCAGCGGAATCTGTGGAAATCCAGGCATAATCACCACCCTCGGAATTATAACCACCCGCTAGAACGAAACTCGGGGGGATGCGGCTATTCGCGGTCTTCAGGATACGGATGCCTATCTTGCACCACTTCGGAGGGATATTTTCGGTCTTCGAGTTGGAATTGCTCTCTGCTGTCTGCAGTACGATCTCCGGGACCGTCATATGTCTAATAATCTCGCCTCGTTTTGCCTGGTAAAAGGGATCCGCTGAGGATATTTCTTTCACTTCGTCTTTGTTGAATCTGCAGGTCAGAAAGTAGATCTGAAAGTCATCAGAAGGTGGTCGACGCAGATATATGCGGAGAACAACGAGCTGAAATAGGAGGGGTGCGAGCGTTGTTGCGCGATGGCGAAGTCTATCTGAGACTAAAACAGGCTGATTGTCGACGGAATCAACTTCGGAGGAAAGGAATTGCATCACATATTCGGTATGTGGTTCGATCAACGATGCGTCCCCGGGGAGAATCTGAGCGCTATGAAATTTCCGCACAAAGTGGTCGGTATGTTTGGCTACAGTCAATTCTCCAGGAGTCGCCATCCACTGGTCATAGTCGGGAACAATAGGATGGAAGGTGGACCCGATGATGATATCAAGGATGGAGCGGCGGGAGTGCAGCAGTGCATCCGAAATTTCTGGATTGTCGTAGAGATGCAGTGTGCGGGCGTCTTCTGCCAATCGAGTTGGCCATTTGATCATGCCCACATTGTCCTAGAAATCGTTAGAAAACAGGATTCAGATAGTGAAAAAAAACTTGTCACTCCTACCGGTTCATAAGTTGAGTCAGAGTCGGCGGCCGCGTTCTTTGCGCACTCCTCTGGTGTAGTAACAAACTCTTTGTCGTGTGGGCGATCCGTCCTTTCGTAGATATTGCCTTCGTACCACACGACTCGGACACCTCCGGTACTTGTCACGCTAGCGATCTCCCCGGGATAGAATCCACTCTGGGGGTTTGTCTTGAACATGACATGGGTGCCTATTCTGTATGGACAAAAGTTGAAAATTAAGGGAGAAGAGAAGGCAAAAAAGCGCGTTCACAATGAATCATTCCAGAGCGCAGTCGGCTTTACAGCCCTTTGCAGAACTTAGGGCGCGAACGAAAAAATTTCCATTTTGGTACATTTTTGATTGTTTTTGCTAGGACAGCTGCCCTGCGCTCAGTTCTGGGCCGTTTGCCTCGGGACCTAGCCTGATCGATTCGCCTTCAAAATGCGCAGTGAACGGTATCCTCGGATTTTCCAACCGACCTCCATGGCACATTTCCGGTATGAGAACTCAGTTTTCAACAGCTAAATTTGGTTTTTTCCCAGCAGGACACTTGTTCCGGCTGCAGTTTTGGGCCGTTGATCGCATGTATAGGCTCGATCGATTCGCCCGTAAGGTGCGCAGAGCACTGGGTCCTCAGATTCTCAACCTGACTCCCAGAACATTTTCCTGGGGATGGAAATGAGCTGTAAGCAACCACTTTTGATTGTCAGTCAGCAGGACAGTTGCTGCGGCCTCAGATCTTGGCCGTTTTTCTCTGTCATAAGATGAATCTCTTTGGACTACAGATGCACAGTGAACTGTTGTCCCAGATTTTCAGGCTGACCCCCAAAACACCTTCCTGATACACGAGTTCAAATTTAAACAGATTATTGCCCAGAACAGCTGTAAAGTATTTTATGGTGCCTCGAGTGACTTGGTGTCTTGGAATGTTTGACTTTTATCTGTTTGGTAGCATACTGCACATTTATATTGGCATGATATACAATTTTACAGGTTCACAGTACATTTCTGTCCGTAGAAGATGTAAAAATAACAATTTTTTCATGTTGTAATCAAGGAATTCTGAGGACACCGTTCACTGCGTGCGTGGAATCCCAATCGAATCATGCTATTTTCGAGCCAAATGATCTAAATATGAGGCCGTAGCAGCTGTTCTGCTGACCGTCAATCAAAAGTGATGGCCTATCGAGGAGTTCTTTCGCCAGGCAGTATTGGGTGGTAAATTGCAAATCGGACGCAGTCATGCCCTCCAGATTTTTGAGGCGAAGAGATTGAGCTTATCCCCGAGGAAAAAGGCCCAGAATTGAGGGCAGGGCAGCTGTCCTGCTGGAAAATAATGAAATATGTTGGGATAAAGCTCATTTCCATGCTCAGGAAGTGGTCCTCAGGATTTTATAAAGATTCTGAGGAGACTTTTCACTGCGTATTTCGAAGGCGGATCGATCGGGCTAGGTCCCGAGGAAAACGGTAGGAAATTGAGCACAGGGCAGCTGTCCTGGCAAAAATGATCAAAAATGTACCAAAATGGAAATTTTTTCGTTCGCGCCCTAAGTTCTGCAAAGAGCTGTAAATCAAGTGCATCACAGTTATTGCACAACCACGCATGCCAGTTCGGTTCAGCATATGGAGAGGCTTCCGACACACACTTGACATGATACCAGAATCCACATTCGTCGCATTTTACCGCCGGAATCTCGCCTACATGATCGCATATTTGACGGCATCCACCGCACCACTCAGAAGGATGAAGGAGAGGAGTATTGATGGCTGCAGTTAGCGAACCATTCAACGGAAGCGGGACAGTTTCTTTGGGTGGAGCAACCAGGGGGTTGAGGGGTGCAGAAAAATGAGGAGCAATATCTTTTGACGTCTCTGGCGGCGGTGTGTTGACAATTGTGGACCCCGGTGATTGAGGTGGGAGAACTGAGTCAATATCGACGGCCAAGTTGTATGTATATACCAGGTCAGCGAGTGTCTTCTCTGTCTGTTATCATATAAGTATATTATGAGTGCACGACTAGAAACTGAATCGCACCTCTGAAGCTTCTGAAGTACGATTGTATGTCCAGAGAACGGCGTGCGGATCTGGAATGCAAATTAAATCTGCTGGGCCTCGCGCAACAAGTGAGCCGTTGTGAAGAAGGTCGTCATATGAGAACATGGTCTCATCAATGATGATCTTGGAAGTCCAGTGTTTTCGCGGTGCATTGAAAGATATTGTTCCAACAAGCTCGTAGGTGATGTAGGTACCTGTACCATCGTTGATATTGAACGAACGAGCAATTGGAATACAGGGTTGGGTACCACAGTTCGGATTAATTTGAAGGATCTTAGGCCACAGAGTTTCAACCGTTTTGATCAGAAGTGGTTGAGAATCGGGTGGGCAATCTAGATCGTCACAGAATGGTGCTGGGAGGGTGTGGACCAGCGTAGTTCCGCCTTCTTCATTCCCACCAGAGATACGAGGGGTAAAGTGGATGAAGTAGTCAGCAAGCGATGCTGCGGGAGCACATGCGTCACGTGTGATGCGCAGATCAAACAGGTTTATTGCCAGCAAGGTGTGGACGTCCACCGTGACCCGATTGAAGTGACCGGAAGCACAGGCTCCAGAAATGAGATGACTGAGACCAAAATTGAGGTGAACATCCAAAGTGGTATCCTACTCCTGTTAAGAAAGATCATCAGTATATATTGTGACAGGGTATCAAATAACCGAAATAAATGACCCGTATAGCATGGTGCAACCAAGTCGTTGCACATCCATAGTCGCTCTTGTTGGCATACAGTTTCCATTTTTTGAAAATGGCATGGCGTACATTAGACTGACCGAGTCCAAGCTCACGAAGGCCGTGAATAATACCGGAATTGCTCTGAGCCCACTTGAGTCGACGATCAAAGTGATAGAAGAATGATGCTAGAGCTGAATTTGAGGGAAGTGAAGCCAAAAAAATGCGCTGCTCGGTACTAGACCACCGTGCATATACTCGGAACCAGAGTTCCATCCCATTGTCAAAAAAACAGGAGTTTGGTGAATCCCAGGGGTACGACTGTAAGAACTGATGTGAATATGTTGTCGGCAGTATTGGGGGATCAGAAGGCAATGCAGAAGGGGAAGTACTCGTCGTAGGTGGATCAATCCCCAGAGCTGCAATGGTGTCTGGTGCACGACCATCGTTCTCTTCCCATTCGGGGCGTTGTGGGCGGCGCCGATTGGTGATTTCACTGGCATCGAAGTGGCCGGCTGATAGAGAGATGAGACAATGAATATATTGAACTTTAAGCAGACAAACCTTTAATCGCACTGTGTTTCTTTTCCATCTCGCGGACATGCATGTATATCTTCTCAATGCCAGGTAGCAGCTCCTGGTCCTTGCCGACAGCATGATGAAGAAGGGAATGCGAGTGTTCGATCGGATTCGAAGTCGAGGGAACCTGGGCAGCTATTTCACGATCTACAGCGCTTTTCGCAGGAAAAATCATTGAAGCAATTGGGCGACGTTCCCACCAAGAAATCCAGTTTTTTGTCCTAGGAAATGTGGTTTTGAGCATAAGGATGACCGCGTCGAACCTGTCGGATGTTGTAATCGGAGACAAAAGCTCTCGCAAAGCATCTGCAAAAATGGGAGCAGAGGCCGGGGGAACCAAGGAATGAGTTTTCATGATGCGCTCTCCAGAACGCCAGAAATGGAGACCACATCCGACTTCAGCAGTCTCTGCTTCAACTACAAGTTGACGACGCTCGGCAACCTGGGCTGCAGTCGACAACAATGAAAAGCCAGGTGTTATGCTGATAATTGCATCTGCATATTCCTCCGCGTGAGCCCCACGCTGAGCTGCAGAGAAATCCATGACCTGATGAAAACAGAGTAAGCATGGGCGACAAAACGAGGAGAAAACGGTGATCGTTACACAAAGTAGCAGCTTGCGAGTAAAGCGAGCACCTGCATGTTTTATTACAGCCTTGAAGATATGAGCGAAGTGCGGGCGATGGTGAATAATGTCTTGGGAGTTAATCCAAGTATAAAGGATCGGCACCCATTCGTTCGATGTCATGCTGAAGGCACAACTTGCCAAGAGCGGGCCTTGTCGAAAGAATGAATGATCCCCATCTACGACAATTCCATGGCGTGCAGCGTTAGGGCCTTCAGCTAGATCCAGAATCCAGGATTCCACGGATTCTCGAATGATCTCGTCCATGAAGGGGGTTTGCAAAGTTATGTAGACTGGACCACTGAGGCTTGAATCGACAATGAAAGCCGTTGGCAGGCGCTTCCGGAGGTCCGCGAATGAGCTCATGAGAGCAAGACCGCCTTTCAACGAGCCTGTCGCGATCCCGAGTCGGACTTGACTTTGACCCACTTGATAACGCGCTGCTCGAGGATTCGCCAGAGTCGCTGAGATATCAGGGAGGGGGATGGAACCAGGGCCTGTGTCTCCAGTCCGTAGTTCATGCGCACTTGCTTCGTGCTTTCTCAGAACCTGTACATCGACTTTGTCCTCTTCATGTTTCGATATCAGCCCTCCCGGCGGGCGGTCGTGTGTGGAATGGTCCCCAGAATGTTCCCATATTAGAATTGACGTCCCGTTGCGATTGATTGTGTAATGAAATGAACGTGCCTCGCATTGGTCGTGGATTAATGGTGCTTCAATGGAGCAAGTACGGGACGTGCAGCCTTGCTCGATTTGCGCCTTCCGTGTGGAAGGCTGGGTCTTGGGGCGAGTTAAACGGTTGCATGAAGGGCACTTGAAGACACCGAGGCTCGCACTTCGGCTGCGTAGCCTTCATGCTGGACAGTGCCATTAGATCGCCACGCCCATTTGTTATGCTTCCATTTTCGTTCTCCTTCCCCCTTGATGCATTCGCGCCGAACTGATCCAGTAGGCCAATCGAGTGTATCCGACTGCGAGTGATCTGAAATATTTAGATCAGAATTCACAGAAATTTTCGATGTCGAGGAAGAAAATGCTTACCTACGGACACCGTTGGCACGTCGAGACGCTCTGGTTTTGGTACGACGTCCGGAGCGGCAGGAGGAAGCAGGGGGAGAGATCCAGA
This sequence comes from Mycena epipterygia, assembly GCA_029281465.1. Taxonomy (NCBI): domain Eukaryota; kingdom Fungi; phylum Basidiomycota; class Agaricomycetes; order Agaricales; family Mycenaceae; genus Mycena; species Mycena epipterygia. The sequence continues at coordinate 209,875 of JARJCQ010000056.1, read as the reverse complement.
GTGACCAGGTGGATGATAATTTGGCGCGGTGAAATCGGCGGCATTTGGGGGATAAAATTGCACCTGTGGATTAGGAAGATGCGGTCGCCATTGGTTCGGGGGTGCAACAGGAAACGAAGGGTATCCCATGGGATAGTATGTATTATTCATTGCCCAGGAATTTGCCACTAGGATATGTTAATAGCTGGATTCGCTGTGACATAAATGTTACACACTACCGGCAGGGGCACCATAATACATTGGATGGTTAGGCTGGCTTTGGAATTGAATAGGCTGGGGCGGAAACTGGAATTGAGGGAGGGGGTTTAACTGCTGCTGAGGGTAGAATTGTGGCTGAATATCGAGCCCTCCTCGGAGCGTGTCAGGTGGTGCATCTCCGAGTCGATGATGAAAATCTGGGGTGTCGGTGGTGCGAGGGTATTTCCGAGGACGTCGTTGAGGGGGAGGGTCATCAGTGCGGCTTGGAGGGAAGATTCGGCGCCAAAGGTTGCTCAGCATGGTCGAGAAGTGTGTGGATGTCGTCGCAGTGGAAGAAAAAATCAAATACTGATTGGCGCGGTCACGTGTACTTCGGCTACCACTCGCGCAGCGCTCGCAACGGACCCATTGATCATATGGAATCATTAACTTATTTTAACATCCCGGTACTTATTCAAACTTAATTGTACTTTACTTGTACTTTCACTTTACTTTACTTGCAAAACTAACTTGCCCTGCCATAAGTTAAGTAAAGTTAGTTTTTGCAGGCTAAGTTAGTTTCAACAAGTTACTTAGTGAAGCATCCGCTCATAGCGCTCGGCCCGTCACCCGATTCGTACTTCATCGGCTATGGGCGGCGCCATTTCGTCGAAAACATGTCAGAGTCATTCACGAATCACGCGAATACGAAACTGATTGTTGCGATGACGCTTTGGATTAGGTGGGATATCATTCGACTCACCGCACTCTTATTCTGATTTTCCGAGGTGGGTAGTAGCCATCTTCGTCACTTCGTTACTTCACTTATTTTCACGAAACCTCGTAACTTTGATAGCATTTAGGAAAAGTTTGCTACTTCCCGTGATTTTTTGCGAAAGCTCGTCAGGTGAGTAAATTCTAATGAAAGTTCGTGAGCTCACAGTCACTCACCATTCATCTGATGTTGAACTTCAGGTGGCACGTCCGCCCTTTCCCTTCTACCACCACCACGGCCATCGCGCCTGCGCAAGGAATTTGCGAGATTGCCTGCAATGCGACATCGAAGACAGCTTTCATCAGTGGTGGATGTATGCCATTCCTTTCTATACTGCATACACAAAACTTGTACCATGACAAGAGCAGAAACAATGTTTCCCCCACCCGGAATTATGCAGGAATAGGGCGGGCGGTTTTTATTCAGCATGGTAAGGTCAGTTCTCCACGGCTTGCGTGATGCACGGGCCTAGGCAAACACGTACTCACTTACCTCGCATATTTTCGCACCTATCTGTATTTCAGTGCGCAATTGCATATAATCCCTTGAAAACATAAATTTTTATCCGACCCCCCACCGGTAGTTCATGGAGGAGGTTCAGCATACATCAAGTGACGAAATTTCAATGGCTAGCGAGAAGTGATGAGCTTTGGCTGAAATTTCGCTGAACTCACGAACATTCATTAAATGCCATCAAACTGACGAACTTACACCGATTCAACCGAAGTAACGAAGTGACGAGTTTGGCACGGACTTGCCACGAATACGCTCTCAACAGCGTCACTCTCTGGCTGCTCAACCAGCATGATTTCGCTCTCAACAGTGAATTGCCTACGCTGCTGCTCAACCAACATTGACCGCCTTTTCTTACCATTGTTGTCCTTACCGTCGTACTACATCCTTACTTCAATACTTCATCGTGTGTCTTTACTTGAAAGAATTTATGATTTATTGGTGCATGAACTGAGCGTGAAGTAGGAGCAAGTGGAGGACTTGTAGTTGCTGTGAAAGGGGAAAAAATTGAGCAAGAGGCAAAAAAATGCGGTTCAATGGCATAGGCACTTGTTGGGTTCAAACCAACAACCTGTCGGTTTCCAGGCAAAATCTGATTTTCAAGGTAATCCAACTGAGCCATAAGTGCTTTAAAGTTACATAAATTAAGACAGATAGACTCTTGCACGCGTATGGACTTAGGACGCAATTTTAAAAAAAGTTCTAAGTCCATATTTGGAGGCAAATTTTTTAATTACTGTGTCTGGTATACAAATATATTTGTAGAACTATGCTTACATCCTATATTAAACAGAATGAACGTGTTTGGCTTAGTAAAATGTCCCAAGACCATGTTTTGGTAAGGTCCAGGGTGAAAAAAGGTGGTCTAGCGGGAATCGGCGGGTTTAAGGGGACAGGGAGGGTAACAAACGAGAGGGAGAGAGTGCCCCATGAGGCCCGGCCCATACCTAGGGACGGGAGCAGGAGTGGAGGCACAGGGTAGAAGGGGAACTGGGAGTGTGTTAGAACAGGTGGTGCAGGTGAACCAGCAGGTGTATGGGGATGGGGAGGACATCAAAGCGAGGGGGGGAGAATGCTGCATCGTGGCCTACCCATGCCCAAATGGTGGGGCAGGAGCAGAGGCACAGGGGACTGGGAACCAGGAGTGTGTGGAATGGGTGGTGCAGGGGAATCAGCGAATGTACGTGGACGGAGATGGCACCAAACGAGAGGGGGGAGAGTGCCCATGATTCCCTGCCCATGCCTAGACACTGAGGCAGGAGTGGAGGCATGGGGTGCTGGGAAGCCGGGGCACGCTGGAACGGGTGGTGCGGGGGGACCAGTGGGTGTACGGGGATGAAGAGGGCGCCAAACGAGAGGGTGTTATGGATATTTGTATATCTGTGAATACTCTCATATTCCTACTCACATTCCTTATTCATCTCATCTACAAGTGCAGACATACTTCTCCATGATTATTGTCTTGATTGGAATTATCCTTTAATGAGCCAGTAGACTCATTATAACATACTTTTTAAGTGTTCCTTACGTGTCAACCCTTATGGTTGTCACATGGCCGATTTATATAGATTTTACCTACTTTTTAATGGTGTTTTGAATATTATTTGAGCCTCAGAGAATATTCTAGAATATCTATGGAACTCTGTAGAATATTCTAGAACATCCACAGAACTCTGTAGAATATTCCTTACCTGAAGAACATTCTGAGCTCAGACAGAACATTCTAGCATTTCTCAGGAATGTTCCAATGCTATGGAGAATGTTCTAGAAGTTTACTGTTCTTTAGTATATAACTACAAGTTTTATACCATGTACCGCACCACATCTTTACTTCAATCCATCATGTAGCACTTCTGCACACAACTTCGAAGACACTAGCTTCTATAGCCTATAGCCAATTCAAACTAAGACCTAGCCTTGCTGCCTATAGGAACTTAGTGCCTTGTATACTCTTGTTAAGCCGCTGCCCACTGAGTTACAAGGTCACCCGTGTAGTGTGATTCTGTTTGACTGATTTAAGTTTGAGTTCACTCGCATTGAGAATTTATGAATCTTGCTATCTGCTCTACTCAGATACGCTCTTACGACTTACGACTAACTTGCTAAACTAAAAAAACATCACTCACGACTTCAGTATCTACTACTGACTTACGCTCGTAAAACGCTAAACCCTAACAGAGGGGGGAGGTGTTGCATCGTGCCCTGCCCATGCCCAGAGGCTGGGGCAGAAGCAGCGGTGCAGGGAGCGGATCCGGTGCGGGGGGAGGAGGAAAGGAGTGTGATTCTAACATGTGCAAACAATGTCCCATTTGGGCCAGCAGCATGCACGGACCAGCAGGAAAGTGCGAGGTGCACCCAAAATTGGATTATCGCTCAGCTGAAGCTTCACTGCCTTTGGCTCATAAGGGTGTTTGATGCATCACCGTACTTCATACATTACCTATCTTTTGATCTATTAAACTACCGTATACGCCTGGATTATAGCCATACATGAATATGGAGGAAGTGTATGTTATAATGTTTCAACTGATACTGCTCTGACGGCATTGGCAGTTAAGAGAGTGCATAGGATTGGTGAGTCAAACAGTCTGTTTTGCTGCATGGACTTATGTGCATCAGGTGTACCAAAACAAGGTTATCTCGTTCGCATGCTGACACCATCACACATTGTTGACTCCTGTACCTCACGACGTAGAGTGTTCTGGACCTATAGTTGGGTGGTGTGTGATGATGGAAATGGTGTATCATCGGTCTAAGTCGCCCTGGGGCAATGTATTCCAATTTATTTAGAATTTAACCATGTATTCTGCTGGGATATCTTCGATAGTTGTGTTGCGCATGGGATTATACAAAAATAGACTGGCAGGTATGCCCTGACTGGCACCTGACCAGAGTGTTTGGCAAAATCTTTCACTAAGTTGCCACTGGATGAGATTATCTAGGATGTAAACATACTACATAAAAACTCATAAGTACAAAGTTCCTGCTGGGCACTGCTGCAGCCCCACACCAAGGGGCTTCGAAGATAAGCAATTTCCTTATATGGTTGGAGGGGGGTCCCTCTGAGCGGCGAAAAGAAAAACTGCTATGGATTTTGACGACTCCGTTCTTTTGTCGCGAAACACTCGAAAAACTACTCAGAAAAAAATTGTATTTTTCTTGAATATTTTTGCCAAATTTTTGCATATTGCGGACCTTCTGAGTCTGAGTCGGAATATTCCCTTCCCAACGTCTGCAACAATGATATTGATATGGAGATTGAAGCTTCCAACATGATTCTACCCGCTCAATCTGTTGCAGTGGCCATTTCAGCTATGGAGGTCAATACACTGGAATATTTCGGACCTCCAGAGGCTCAATCCATACTTTGCACAGTTGCTGAAAATGATATTGAAAGGGAGATTGAATCTCATCCCGCTCCAGGCTGACTTTCCCCGCTCAACCTGCCGCAACGGCTCCTACTTTACCTAAGTTGATTATAGCTGGCGCAGTTATGGATACGGCTGTCTCTTTGATCCCAGTGCTGACTCCAGCTGTCGCTGCCACTATTATTACCCTAACACTTCTGACTTTGGCTTTCATCCCACCTGTTCAAACTGATACTGGCTGACCAAAATGCCACAAACGCAAGGAACGTGATGGCGACAACCTGAACTGCTGCCTGTGCGGATCCGTTGTTTCCCTCGACAAACAACAGGATCAATCAAGTACTATTTGATGCACAAAGGCCGGATGTAAAACAGTTTGGGTATGCATATAAGTTATTTTATGATTTATTGTGCTGAATTATACAACAGTATCACTTGGAACATGTGGAGGTAAACGGTGGACGCAAGTCCTGGTCGTGTCCGTCTTTTGCGAGTAGTAGACGCCGTTGCACGTAGTACTTTACCTCCTGCTTACCCAAAATGGAAATTTGATGGCACGTGTCTGATTACGTAAGAGGGTCCCGCCGACCTCTGAAAAGATTAAAGAATAATGGAAGGTATGTTGTGATACAAAGGCCCTCTGGGCATCCCCCTGGTACCTTGTCCTGGACCTGTTGGCAGATGCTAGACATTTCTCCAGATAAGATGTCAGATAAACAAGACACGGCTCAACTAGTGGTGGCAAGGTTCGGTTCGGAAATTGGTCCGAACCTGAACCGAACCTGAACCGGATGCGTGTTTGGCGTTCAGGTTCAGCAAATGCTTGAACCTGAACCAAAGGTTCGGTTCAGCGTTCAAACGCCGAACCTGAAATTGGTGAGGTGAGTGCTTTCTACATGAGTTTCTGCATTTTTCGCGCTCGATTTATTTCAGATTGCATAGCCTGGACACTTAACCACCACAGAACATACCTGATCCTTCCCTTCGAGGCAAATTCAGAGCAGTTTCGATGTTATGTGATGATAATTTGTTGTCACGTAATCTTCTAGTAAACTTGCGCGAGGATATTTTATCATGAGGAGGCGTCTCGACACTGGCCAAGGCATGTGAGATACCTTTCCCAACCACCAGAGCACTGAAAATCTTGGTGCGTGATATTTTAAATGAGATTTCAGCTGCACGAGATGGCCGAAGTGCCTCAGGTTCGAACGCGTTCGAACGCCGAACTGAACCTGAACACGCGTTCAGGTTCAAGGTTCGGGAGTTGCCCGAACCGAACACCGCATTCAGGTTCGGCATTCAGGGAGAAAGGCCCTGAACCTGAACCGAACCGAACCTTGCCAGCACTAGGCTCAACGTTTGCTCGGTCGACGCGTGCGCGTCGACCAGCTCACATTGAGCCTGATAGTTCTGTACAATACTGAAATCCAACAGATTATGATGGTGGTCTGTCGACTGTTTCTTTTTCTCCAACAAATACCAGCTCACATTGAGGCTGGTGGTACTATGCAATAGGTATATCTACCATGGGTTTTCAACTCACAGCTTGCACAAAGGTGAGAATGAGATTGTGGTTACCGGGCATGGTTTGATTGGGCCGTAGATAAAAACCTTCAACCGAAGTATTTTAATCAAGATGTAAGGCAGTAGGGAGAGACAGATTGGGGGTTCAAGAGGATTTAGTGCCAGACACACGCCCCGAACAATTGAATTAACAACAGACAGCCATGCAGTGAATTTCCTATTAATTTACATTGATTTATGCTGAAGGATATTAATATTTTGCGAGATATTTATCGTTCGGATATCGGACCATGAAAGTACATTATCGATTTGAGACCTGGTTCCTAAGTCGGTACCAGGAATATGCACATTTTCGAAGCCCCTTGCCCCACACCCCAAGTCTTTCTGCTCAGCGTCTTGTCAGCGTCCATAGTGTGTGAGTGCAGGAAGCACAAAGCTCTGAGACCAAAGACTCTGTAGGTCCCCAACGAGCGAGTCCTTCCTCTACGCATGGGCGACCTTGGCACGGTCAAGACCGCTGGAGCCGAATGGAGGGGGCAGGATTTAAGCTGGGAACCCGACGTGATGACGTTTGTTTCAGGAAATCACGTGAGTACTCGCGTCCCCTTCGCTGCGCCAAACATATGCAATCCTCGACTGGGCGATCATGTGTAATAACCACATAGTCTGCACATCCGCAGAGGACTAGATGGGGCCATTTAGTATTGGCGACATTAGTGTTTCCTGCGTTGAGACGCCCTAATTTCAATCGGCAGAGTATGTGATGAACCTGTATTAATAAACCCGTTGCTACCAGCATTGAATGGAAACAAACTCCGCACTTGAGATAGTATTGATTCATGCTAGCAGCGCTGTGGGAGGAAATCAGGTGAATCTATGCCGCGAGGCTCCAATAGCTTCAATCCGTCGGATTCCATTGATCTCGTCGCGATTGAGGCGAATGCCGATCATCGCAATTGCGTTTATTTCCCAACGTTTCCTAGGAAAGTTTGAGGAAAGTGCATATTGTTTGACACAGAACGTGGAAACTCCCAGATAGCATACTCCTAGGAAGGAAGGAAGGAAGATGTATTACTGTGGTGGTCCCAATAAGGAACGAGCAGGTGCTGTGCCTATGTACATACATCGCGTCAAACGTATGCTACAGCCATCAACGGCCCAGTCACTGTGAAGATCTATTTACTTCTCAATGAAAGCAAATAGATGTCTCACGAAAAAGCTTAGAAGACAGGTGAACGAGGAACATCCTATGTAGGTCAAGTTGCGGTCTTTTTACCAGTGTTTCCGCGTGGTGGACAACATGCATAGGAATTGGTTATTGTCCTGTGTGTATACAATATTTACTGCTGGCGGATTATCGGGGCGCTCCGAAAATAATGCCGCCACAGTGACGCTTACAGTTCATGTTGAAGTAGATATGAATGCCAGGTAGTAGGACATCACGAACATCATCGTGTGCTACGGTGTTCGATGTGTGTATCCGTACTTTTGGTCTTTTGGTAGCTGAAGTGAGCCCGGCAAGATATAGATCCATGGAGGATCAGGGAAGCAGGCTTCGGCCCGATCTGAGAGGGGTATCCGAGACAGGGCTCGACGTTGCCCGAAACAGCCCGAAGCCACCCAGCTCGAATCAGAATCCTGTCCAAGTCTTCGAGCCTCGCGTGGCATGATTAGAGTCTGAGCAATAACTGCTGCTGAGTTCACCGCATGAACGACACACATCAAGCATTGCTCGTGGTGAAGGCAGTCCTCTCTGTCCGTTCTTCCACACTGAGTTCACCGCATCGACGACACACAGTAGTGACGGCAGTCCCCTCATGGTCACGGATCTTTACGGCATGCGGCGCATGTATGTGCACTGCCAGGCATAAATAGGACTGGGGCTGGCACAACCAACCAAATAGGGGCCAACGACGACAAAGAGTGGATTGTGAGCGGCCTTAATACACAGCGGGCATGGTCATGTCGCCAAAATGAGATCCAGAGCAAGTTGTGGAAATATTGAGACCATAGCCGGTTGATACCAGAATTCCAGATATTGGTGATGGTGGTGTCAAAGGTCAAAAAGAAATTAAAGATGCCTTGATTGAAAGATTGACATCCCGCCCGTCAAAGATACCCATTCTTAGCTCGTTACTTTGCGGGCCGGGTAGTGGGTATATGAAGACCTCACACAACCGACATGTTCGTTTTAACCCTCCCCCCCCTCCCCCTATCCCATACACACAAGTAACATGGCAGATGTGCAGGCACATACCGCAAGGCTAATCGCACTCTTTGTGAGTTGCGTTCTATACGGTATATAGCCCGTGATCTCTGAGTATCTTGGAATGCTAATTGGGTGTTCCCCAGGAATCCTGTTGACGACGCTCGTCCCCTGTATTCGCTCTTTACTCTTCTCTGCAAGCCAAAGATTCCGGTTCAAATCGCGCCACGACATTAAATTTCCGATTCTCGTTGCAACAATTCTCTTGTTCCTCACGTCAACGTTCAGCGTCGTACTCGCCATGCAAGATATTATCGACGCCTTCATCGACTATGACGGACCCGGGGGTGCACTCGAGTTTTACCTTGAAGTAAACAACGGGTGGATGCATTGGATATTGGCGGTTGAAGATGCGGTTCAGGTTATTATTGGGGACGGACTCCTCGTAAGTACAGATGATTGCCAACCCTATATTCCATCCCATATTTTTCTACAGCTCTATCGATGTTACGTCCTATATGATCCGCGCTGGCGTGCCATTGTTGTGCCCTCTATGACTTGGATGGCATTGGCTGGTGCGTCCTTGTTTCGAAGCCTAGTTCCCGCTGGCGCTGATCGTATGGCAGGAATCTCCATTACGAGTGCATGCCGGGAGGCCTCCCTCCCGGCCGGAAAAATTCTGAACGACCCGAGCGTGCTTCCTTTTCTCTCTGTGACTTTGCTTTTGACTTTCGCAACAAGCGTCATAACTACCTGTGAGTGCGCATGCCTTGTCCTCCTCTCACCCATGAATTGCCGAATATTGATCGACGCGACCGTAGATCTCATTATCAGACTCCTTTGGAAGGTCGAGTGGCGAGGGGACCTACGGGGTATGATACAGCCTCACTTCCTCTCCCGCGTCGCAAAAATATTCTTCGAAACTGGGTTGATTTACACGCTGTCCGTCATTGCGTCGCTCGGTGTTTATCTGACCGGCAGTCACCTCAAATACGTGGCAGCTCTCGCGGTACGTCACTTCTCCATAATCAGGTCCTATTTCAACTCAACGATTTCTCAGATGACCCACATCATCGTGAGTGGAATTCCGAATGATACTAATGAATCATAATTTCTCACCAAAAGACATAGCCGATAACATGCAACCTTCTGTTGATTCGGGTCGAGGGTATCGACCGCTCCCAGCTATCGAAGGAGAACAGCACTTCTGCGCCGGTCCTGAGACCACCGAAATTCAACCCGAAGGCGGAGGATGAGGTTTAGATCCTATAAGTACAGATTGTATTTGTACGGATTCCCAGCATCACGGCTGAACTGGATGATGTGTCGGAGATTAATACGACCATGCGGTTCTGATATCTACATAAACCGGGACAGCGGGCACACCACAATTAACTTGGTGTTGATTGTTCGACATTGGCAGAAGTTCGATGTATCCCCCCATCGATTCGAACCACATCACTTACTACTGGCCTTACTCCATGGAACTATTATGATTTCATTGAACAAAAAAGGATCACCTAGGGATTCTGCTGTTCGAAGACAACCATCTCGGACCTACTATGGAAACCCGGAGCATTACGCTTTGAAATGAGTGGTTTCCGGTCGTGATCTTCAAGATTCATGGCGACTTCAGAATATAGACGCGGAATGCCACGCTGAGATCTTGGGGAGTTACGGTGCCCGAGGTGTGATGGGCTTCCATTTCATTATCCTCGTTCTCCCAGGGTTTTCTTTTTCTTTTCGGTTTCCGGTCGCGTAATGGAGCGCGTTGCACATGTTTGGCATAGCAAAGAGAACCCGAGTGTTCACGTGATGGTTTGATCTTTCTTTCTACTCGCTGATCGCTCAATGAGTCCGACAGTCGACTCTCTGGTAGGATGCTAAGTGCTATCCATCTCAATTCCAGGCTCTCAGAGAGTCTCTGATACTATCTCCAGCGAAGCGGATACTGCGTTGTTGGTGCCATTTCTCTGGCGGTTCACCTCTCTCGGCAGAGGACACTGCCCCCGGGTCACATTCCTGATACTGGGACGATTTCCTGTGCCACCGCCTACCGGACATACACCGGTTATTGCCAACCCGTGGCAGCTTCGTTGCACTAGTTTGACCTAAGCTTCCATCCACGATGAGGTGATTGGTAGCCATCTCATACAGCCGCTTACCGGGAAGTGCAACATTATATAGAAGAGCAACACTAGTGTTTCTATTACCCAGAGCCTGAATATGGTCTCGAAACTTGGTAGGGCTACACTAGGGCATCATATGATGTTGCCAGAGAAATAGTTGTGCAAAACAACCTGGTCGGACCAGCAAAATAACAATTTGTTTGTGGCCACAATCAACCGACTTGGATGGCCATTGATATGGCCTTAGTTCTTTGTGCTATGAGCCGTCCAAAATTTGGTCAGTGTGGGTGTACTAGGGTTTTTTGGGTCCCTCATTAGGGATATGCAAGTCCCAGACCCAAAATCCCTCATGCCGGGACTACAATCGATGGCGATCTAGTGTTCAAGTTACGCTTTCACGTGTTTAGGTATATTTGGACTCCCTTAAAGTTTTGGACTCATTCTCAATACCCATCGGGTCTATCTGCCTGGAGTAAATTGTAGCATAGAGAGTACACTAAGATGATCTGGTTGACAACTTATAACACAGAATTTGGACCTATTTTGGTTGTGATATTCATCAAACAGTGAGGCCGTTGCGCTTCTCGGTAAGCGGTTGTATCAAAGATTGAATTCGAAGGGTTCGGATGGCGCTAATCCAGCATGCACTCTTTTCTACTTTCCGGGATTTAGCATGCTCGGAGAACTTTCCTGGAACTGATTCATGCTCGGTTCTGTCTGACCCATGTCGGCACATATTCCTCGTATTCATCGTCTCTGAATTCGCCAACTTTCATCTGCTACAAAATTAGCCTCACCCTCTGTCGGCTGCCTCTCCTGTGATGACATGATACCCCTTCTTTTTGTTCTGATATGGCCTAACTAATGCACTCTTGAACGTGCCGCCCTTTCCCCAAAAAACAAGTGGTTTACGCGAAACCGCTTTTGCCATGTCTATCCACACAAGTGAGAGGGTTCTTCCTCGGCAGTTCCACATTGCTGTTGGGGAGATATGGCGGGACAATCGGACATTCTGGCGTGGGTCCTTAAAATACAACTTGTGGTTCTAATCTTTTCCGACCAGCGCTACATGGTCGCCTTCGCGGCATCCCAATACAGCGACTCGGATGAAGATGATCAAGATAGTGGTGCCCCGACCACTGTTATGCGCGCTGCGGACCTATCCCCAGTACGTCGTCGAATTTTTGATGTTGCCGCACGGCACATGCGACTCCTGGTCATCGCCGAGGGAGCGTATGCAGATGCCATCCAGCTCGATCAGCTGGCCGTTGCGGCGTGGTTTGCAGCATTGAAGTATCTGCAACACCACTTTGGGTACAAAGGCTCAACTCCGCCCACCCACAACGAGATTAATTTGGTATGTTTCTTCTATTTTCATGATCTGAGTCTGAGTCGTCCCCAGCTCAAGAAGCGGAGCCATCAAGTAAAAGGTGACTTCAAGACAGTCTCTTGTGATGTCATCCTCGGCAAGAAGGGGTATGATTTCCAAACGGATGGTTCCCCGGCTGCTGTCGCACACAATCGCAAACTCGTTACAGACCTGCTCGCCAACAACTTCTACCTCTACCGTGTAAGTGACGCATCTATAAATTTCTTACACGTCGCTTACAGCCATTAGGATTCAATGCATCGCGAGATTCCGGGCACGCTCTTCGAGCACCCATCACTCCAAGAAGTTATCAACGGTGTATTTTACAATGACGGCACCAACTCAGAGGCCGTCCTCTCCCCAGAGTATTTTCAAAATGGTGTCACTCTTAAGGCTCTCGCTTATGTCGCGAACACAGTGGGTGCATCATCAGTACTAATATATATTCTAACGATGTTTCAGCTGGAATGTGCCATCATGGAGTATCAGACTGGCATACGTATCAAGAGCCGAATGACAGCCAAGATATGGCAGCCCAAGTTCGAGAAGCACCTGAAGACCCTCCAGGACTGGAGTGTTTACACGACGAACTCCGGGTCGGAGCTGACCAAGAAACTTCAGCTTCGGATGGTCCAGAAAGCATGGTACGCACCAATTTATTAAGTATGGCCTCATCATTCATGCTGCATCTCCAGTGACCATGCCAAGGTCAACATCACTCCCGAGGGCATCGAGGTCTCCGGCCTCTCGGCCGCCGACTTCGAAGCAAACGAGCCATAATTTGCTCAACGGAGCATTCTGGGCCACTGCCCGTCCTGTCTTTACTCGCCACTCTCTCAAAATGCACCAACGGTAGCCGCTCCATCGCCGTACTACCATCACTCTCCTTTTCTCGTCGTGTCTTTTTTTATTGATTGCACAGTTCCACCACGGTCATTACGTAGTCCCATATACCCATTACATAGTTTCTGCCACTGTCCTTACTGCTCCGTGCCGTTTTTACGCGTCCAAATACAACCCAAATACATTTTTTTGACATTTTATTGTGCTATTTAAAAATAAATAAGGAGACGAGATGATACTATTGATAGGCCGCGTAGGTCGGGTAGATCGCGTAGAATGCTATTTAGCCGAACTATGCGAGTCTATGCGACTCTATGTAGATACGTCTGTTCTATCCTCTCCTGCATAGAGGCCATTCTTGTATCAGCCTATGCGGCCTACCCGGCCTACATAGGCCTACATAGATGCTCTGGGTTTTCCAGATGTACGCGATCAAGCGAAGTGTGACCGTTGTCACGCTCACGTCGTGTTCAGCAACTCTTCCCCGATTCTCGCCCTGCTTGTCTTATCCTCTGATAAGCACAAGCCACTCGTACCTCACGTCGTGCTTATCTTGGAACATGCTGGACATGCGGAGGTGTATCCTTTGTGTATCCTGCCATTTCTTCCCCTTAGACAGCCATTCACCTCTGTCGAGGGCAGCCATAGTGGAGTGGAGGATCATTGTCTTGAAAATTGCGTGAAAACACCAGAAAAAAATCTTGCCTGTTGATGGTACTAATTGCAAACTAATTGGCACAAATTTGAGCTGAACATTGTCTCGTCTTGCCCAAGATCATGCTCGCCGTCTCCATCACAGCCGGCTGCGCCTCGCCAACAATCTGAGCCTGACAAATGAACATTGTGGCAATCAGGTCCCCATCAAATGTCCGGATTGTGAATGAGACCTTGGCGTAGGTCCCACCCGTTGTCCAGACTCTGACTCAGACCTCTCACGCCCACCGGCTCATTTGTCCGGACTCTGGCGGTGACATTCAGAGGCAAATTTTCAAGTTTTGTCTGGACTAGGGATCCGACCTGTCAAACCAATATCACGGTCCTTCTAAGGGGGATGCCAACGAAATCAGACTCCATATAGAAGTTTTATTGAATATCATAAAACCTGTGGGGTCTGACTACAGGAGACTACATGGAAGTAAAAATAAGTCGATCACCTACGGTGGCTTTTCTTGACTTGTGCATCGGACATCCTATTTTTGGAAACCGGTGGCCATAAATAAGCAGGTAAAGTGCTACATACCTTGGGCCATCGTTCGGGCCTGAATTCAACTCCGCAGTAAGTCTCGATATAGGAGCAATGGTGCAGAGGACTCCCTTTGGGTCGTCCTGTTTGAGACTGTCGCTGCTCCTTTAGACTCTCACTGCGGGCAATTCCCATAACGGTCAAAATTGAACCGCCACTGTGACGGTTGCCCACCGGTTGTCCACCGGTAGCTATTTCTCGGCAGGACGGCAGAAGCTCGGCTAGCATGCTGCCGGATGACATCTCCCGAAATAACCTCAAAAGTTCACACACTGATAAATGGTATGCTTGCATAGTCTGTGATGGTTTTCGAGTACAGAATGTATGCAGAATTCATGCCGCAAAGCAATATGACCTTGGTTTTCTTGTTATTCAATTACCTAAACTCTCATCATCCGTAGTATAACAGCTGCTAGAAGCAGAAGGAAAATACACAGCAAATGAGAAGACAAGTGCTGATGGGCATATCATGGGTATTATCCGAAGCGTCCTTGTAATCTATAAGAAGAGATGGAGCATGAATGTGCCCCCTCCTTCTCCCATGCCTATCTGTGTATGCACCTCATATGGCTGTGGCAAAAAAACTCTTGTTATCAGTGGACGCAGCCAGCCTGGACGAGATGTCAGCCAAAGTACCCGTACAGAACATGAGTTTGCCGATCGCAAGGCCAAACTTGGTATCTCTGGCTCATCTCGTATTCCGACTGGAAACCCGAGCCATGATGAAAAAGATGAGCAGTCAACCCCGGCAATGCCAGATTTCACAAAAGGTGAGTGATTTATCTGATTCCGAATGCTCTTAACGAAAACTTTTGAGCAGTGTTGGCTCCACTGGTCAATCTATGCTGCCTGCTGGTCTCCTGGCTTAATCTTCGGTTAGGAGTTAGCCGCAGCAATTCAAACATAATTTTACAGGCATTGCAATTTATTGTGGGCACCACTGTGCAATTAATATTCGAGGAACTTCACTCAGCAGGATACAATTTCCCAACTCCGGTGTTCAGTCTTCCTAAAGACATTAGAACAGTCTATGGGATGGGTCTTGAACCCGAAATTATTCGCACAGCTTGCTGTCCAAAATGCTACAAGCCATACAAAGATGAAATGCCAGCTGTATGTCAATGGCGAAGATCACGCAGAGCCCACATATGTGGCAGAAGCTTATAGAAACTTCGAAATACCCGAAAGGGTGCAAAGCAGGTTCCTGAATGCCAGTATTCCACACAATCATTTGAATCATGGCTCCGCTTTTTTCTTTCCCGGCCTCAGATTGAGGCTGCCTTAGAGGAATCCTTCCAAAAGACAAGCACCTGGTTGGATGAGGAGCCGGATGGCCCAATGCATGATATTCAAGACAGTCCTGCATGGCGCAGTCTTCAGGATTATCTATTGACCAAATACCATCTGGTATTTTCGGTTTTCATTGATTGGTTTAATCCATATGGCAACAAAATTGCAGGTGATATTTTGCTCTCCAATATTTTGTATTGTGTCTCACAAGCTTCAATATGTAGGCAAAGTTGTATCTGTTGGCGCAATTGTGCTTTACTGTCTGAATCTTCCCATCCAGATTCGCTTCCTGCTGGAGAATGTTTTTATTTTGGGGCTTATACCGCCCGCAGGCTCACCAGATGTTTGGACAATTTCCCACATCCTTCCTTTCCTAACCGAGAGTTTCAATAAGTTTGCGGAACCTGGACAAGTACTGGAAACCCATGATAATCCCCAGGGTGTATCTGTTCTTGCACGACTTCTTGCTCTCATTGCGGACTTAGGGGCTGTTCGCAAAGTGGCAGGTTATGTGTCCCACAGTGCAGATTGTTTCTGCTCATTCTGTCACATACGGAAAGACCAGATTGACAACCTCAAATGGAACCAATGGAGCTACCGTGATGGTCCTACCGTTTGTGCCCAGGCTCTTGCCTGGAAGGCATTGCCTACACTACAAGAGCAAAAGACAGCATCTAAGAAAAATGGTGTGCGATGGACACCTGTACATGATGTGTACAAGTGGGATCCGGTCCGTCATGTTGTACTGGGCTATATGCATAACTGGCTTGAGGGTGTACTTCAGCATCATCTACGTATTCTATGGGGTATTGGCCGCACGAAGAAAGCTGTCAAGGATCTGAAAGAGGCTGAGGAGGATGAGGAGTTTTCTGAATCTGATGCCTCAGAAACATCACAAGAACTTGATGACATAAAGCAGACAGGAAATCCCCCACAACAAGGGGAGGATGAAGATGATTGGATGGATGTTGATGAAGATGCCTCAGAACGGGAAGCATCAGCCACCCCCACTGCTTCAACCTACACAGGGATGCTCTTCGATGATGATAGTGATGATGACGAGGATGCCGAATTTCAACCCACTGATCTCACCAGTGTGTTCAACTTCAATGCAGATGAGTTGGAAATGATTCGGAGCTGTATACGGGATGTTGATCTTCCTACCTGGGTTGGACGTCCTCCATCAAACCTTGGTGAGGCTAAACATGGGAAAGTGAAAGCCCAGGAACTTCTTATTCTGTTCACAGTCATTTTCCCACTGATAATGCCAGAAATTTGGTGGAGAGAAGGCGAGACTGGAGACAGGTTGCTCAACAATTTCCATGATGTTGTTGCCTGCACAAACATCCTTGCATCCTATTCAACATCAAACTCGGAGGCAGAGCGGTATATGGATCATTATGTGCAATATCGAACCTCCAAAGCCCAACTATTTCCTGAATTCAATTCAGTTCCGAATCATCATTTGGCAATGCATAATGGAGATCAATTGAAATTCTGGGGACCTCTTGCACTTCTTAGCGAATTTCCAGGAGAACGAATGAATGGGGGATTGGGCAAGATCAAGACTAACCGACATCTTGGTAAGATTCAATAATTCTTGTATAACAGATTTTCATAAGCCTTGTACCAGGTGAATTGATTTGACAATGTTACGACAAATGTGCCGACGTTCACTGCTTGAGGGTGTTTTGAATGACAATATTCAGCGTGCTGGTCTATCTCCTGCCCCCATGTCCAAATTGGCCCTCATATTACAGCCAAAAGATCCCTTCCGTTGGAAAGCTCTAACCAACATTTTAGATGGTCTTGAGGTTGCAAAGATTTTGGCACGTGGAATAGAGCTCACACGTAATGAGTATGCATCACTTCTGAAATACTTGTGCACCGCTGGAGAGCCATGGGAGTCTGCATACAAAATGCCGCATGCCGAAGGTGCTCTGATCATGCCCAGGCATGCCTTGGAGCCTTCACAATTCAAGCTTGATGGGCATATGTACAGCTGTTACAAATCCCACCATGGCAACAGTGGTATCCAGTTCAAAATGCCGAAATCAGACAAGCTGGCCACAGGATTCATTCAGAAAATATGGCAAATGCCACTCCTTGGATATTTGAAAACCTTCCTACTGGTGGAGGTACACAAACCTGTTCGCAATAAAGTCCCATTCAACACTTTGAAATATTTGGCAACTGCAGTTGTCGATGCTAGCCCCTCATTCAATTTTGTTGTGATCGAACCTGAACACATTTTGACACACCTTACGGTTTATAAGCGTCCAATGGGAATGTATGGAATCATGAAGGATATTCTTGTTGTCTGCTGGTCGCTGAATAGGGGTCGCCGTGGTTGACAATGTATTGAACATTATTTATAGCATGAATTTAGCCTACGACTGAATCTCAGGGGTTACATACAAATATATTGCTGATTTAAAGCTAGAATAGAATGTACAGGGACGGAGGGGGGGGGGGGAAACGCGCCTAGCTGTGAACGCGATCACGTGATCGAACACGCGCTAGAGGTGCTGATAAAAATAGATTTTACGCTCGTCTTTGTCCTCTTGACTTCCACCTCACTTGAAATCTTCACCCATACCACCCAATTTAACGAAACCATGTCATCCTCTACTCCTAATGGCCCGAGTTCCCGCACTTCTCGTGGAAAAAGAACCCGTGACGATGTCTCTCCTGCGCCGCCACCGACAAAGAACAAACGGGCAAAGGGAATGGCACCTGCCTCCAGCAAGAAGAAACAACGGGGAGACAAATTCCACTTGAAAAGAGGTGATGTGGAGGATGCAGATAAATCCCTCCAGGTGCGGCAGCTTTCATTGTCTTCTTTTTTTGACATTAATGATATTGTCGTTGTCATTTTAGAGTACCATGGTTCAGCATATAAGGCTCCTTTGGGGCTTGTATAGCTCCAACTCCCTTCCATCCCCACCCGCTGAGACAGCCATGGATCACTTCGAGCAGAATTTTGGCACCGCAGAGGAGATCGACGAATTCATCTCCACCCTCAAATATAAACACAAAGATGCCAAGAAGCGGATTCGCCTCTTCCGAAACGACCCACAAACCATCCACAGCCGCAGCCTCATAACCCGGAACATTGTTGCCATGAGCGACGAAGATCTCGACACCATTTACTCCGCTGTCATCGTGTCGGGAATCATCAATTGGAATCCTGATGTTCTCGGGAGTCCCGATTCCATGTACAACATCGCACATGAACGCGTCGCCATCAGAACCTTCCAGGTGGTGTGCGCTGCGCACGGATACAGTCGTCTTGGCCCAAATCTGACGAATTTAATGGATCGTGTCCTGCTTACGGGCTTCTACCGTAACTTCGTCTTCTCCTACATCTTGAAGCTGGTGAAGGCAGAGATGAAAGAGCCGGGCAGGCTAGATGTCATGATCGCAAATAAAAATACTTATTCGCGTCGCACCCGGGTACGTGATATTTATCTACTGATTCATTCAATTTATTAACTGTGATACAGTTGGCGGATGGCAGGACCGTTTACATCCTTGAGAGTGGATACCCGAAGGCGGTTGGCGAGCTGACCGCCCAAGCGGAATGAAACTCCGACGATGAAGTCGCCTATCAGCCTGGCACCAAGCAAGTTATCGCATACCTTCGTAAGAAGAAGAACGCACGCAGTACGAAGGTGGAGACGTGGATACACGGCACGGTGGACCTTGGGCGGATTAAGCGCATTCAAGCACTTGGTTTGGCCGCCCAGGTGAAGGAGGAGCGCATCCGCACGGCGGACCCGAACGATATCACCGGTTCCGAGATTTCGCAGCGCCTTCCGGTACCAGGAGTTCCTCTCGACTGGTTTGATCCCGAATATTTCAATGCAATGCCGGCCGCTATGCGCCACACGTACGCGAAGAAGGGAGCCATCGCCCTGCCACTCGAGGAGCACTTGATGAAGAAGGACTGGAAGAATATGGACGAGGCCACATTCATGAAGAAGTACGGGAACGATGTCCTCGCACTGTACGATCTGCCGACTGCAGAGGAAATGGCGCAGGTGAATAAAAACCTCCAATCCGACGATGAAGATGATGCTTTGGACGACGACGAGGAGGGTTCTGAGGATGACATGGAACAGGATGAGTAATTGAGGAGGGATTTCGTACGATACCATTTGTCATATGCAGTCCTTTCCAATTTGCGCACCATGTATTTCAAGAATGTATGCATTATGTTCCATGCTACATTTGAGGTAAACTACAGGCTGCAGCTCGCAGACGAAGCGTGCTTGGCAGGGCGCTCGCGCGAACGGCAGCGCGTCCGACACATTGCTCTCGTGGTACGTGGTGTACAGGTGCCCGAACGCTGTACCCACGGACGCGAGCAGCAGGGCGTGCGCGCGAATGGCAGCGCATTCGGGCATGCACTGCTCTCGTGGTACGTACTACGTGGTGTCCGAACGCCATGCCCACGGACGCGAGCTCCGACGAGTGTGTCGCAGTGGTGTCGTCATGCGCAAGCGTTGGTGACGCGCGGCCGTGGCTGGGGTGGAGTAGCTGGATGGGGGACGCGGTAGGGCACGCGCGCGAACAGCAGCGCGTCCGGGCATGCGCTGCTCTCGTGGTAGGCGGTGTATAGGTGCCCGAAAGCCATGCCCGCAGATGCGAGCTCTGACGCAGCGCGTCCGGCCACGTACTAAGCTCGTAGTACACGATGTACAGGTGCCTGAACGCTGTGTCCGCGGCCGCGAGCTCCGACTGGTGCGTTGGTGGTGCCGTCATGCGCGAGCCGGCGCGTGGCCATGGCTGGGGTGGAGTAGCTGGACAGGGGATGCGGCAGGGCGCGCGCACGAATGGCAGCGCGTCCAGGCACATGCTGCTCTCGTGGTACACGGTGTACGGGTGCCCGAATGCCGTACCCGCAGGCGCGAGATGGGTGCGTCGCGGTGGTGCCGTCATACGCGAGCATCGGCGACGTGCGGCCGTGGCTGGACGCGGAGCTGGAGTGGGAGGTCTCGGAGACAGACACGAGGCGCCGCCGCAGCACGTGTCGTGGCGCAAACACTTGCGGATGACATTGCTCTTCAACGAGATGGGCCGCACGGAGCCGCGTAGCTTGTAGTACAGACCGCATCTGGGATTAAGAAAGCCAGTATGGGGCGAGGGAGGAGGGGAAGGGGGGAGGAAGGGACGTACACGTTGCAGACGGTCTTGCCGTGCCCTGTCGCCCCTGTCCTTGCTGCCCCCGCTGTCCTTGCCCTTGCCCATGCGATCCGCACGCCTGCCCCTGCGATCCGTGCACATGCCCTTGCTGCCCTTGTGCGCGCCCCTGGGACGCCGCATGCTGGGACGACATCAAGATCCCTGCACTCAGCGAATCGAGGACGCCGCTGACGATGGATGCAGTCGCGCTCCCGGGGTTGTACGTGCTGCGCACCGCAAGCCCGATGGCGATCCCGACGGCGACGGGCATGCTGAGCCCGTACACGATCGCTGCGACGATGGGCACAGAGTTGTACCGCAGGTCGAGCTTGATGAATGTGAGCCACAAGCCCAGCCTGAGTTACTGGGGGTGCTTGGTGAGCGTCTAACGCACAGGCACGGGAGGGGAGGACAAACGGTGGAAGAGGATGACGAAGAGGATGATCTTGAAGCCCTTTTCTACAGCGAGCGTCAGGCCTATCAGGACACTGCAAGGATCAGGCGCGCGTGCGGGCGGAAGAGTGTGGGTGCGGGCTCACCTGTGCAGAATCACCCCAAATTCCAGGATCACGATCCCGACGATCCGCGCGCTGGCCGAGTTGTCCAGGTGGGTCAGCTCACCGTGGTGGTGCTGGTGATCGTGTTGCTGCTCCTCGATGTCGCTCTGCTCTTTCGGAGGAGTCTGGGCACCTTCCGATGATCTGTAGGCAAGTTTATTGAGATCTGCGCCCACGGAAGGAAGGAAGACTTACGAGACCCAAGTATTTTGCAAAGCTGCAGGCACATCATGATCAGACGGGAGCATAAAAGCCTCTTGAGAGTCACGCACTTGAAAACAGTTCTTGGGACATGCAACCACCTGGAGCGGCTTGCCAGAATAGCAAACAAGGTCCCTGTTGTTGCGTAGACGAGGACGATAAACACCGAGGCGACACGGAGGCCCAGGTATGTGTCAGGTCTTTTGATGGCGCCACAATCGAAGTCGGAAGACATTGGAGGTAGCCTGGGTAGGGGCGCGAAAGTGGGTAACGGAGTCCTATGGCAGGAGGGAGAAGTGCGTATGTAGTCGGTATGTTTTTGAGGTGATGACTGCGCGGGGACCATGCCCCTTGAGTCTTGACGCTCCACCTCCCCAGCTGATTCGGCACTGGGAGTCGTTGGGAAGCGACACGACACGTGGGACTTTGACGGATCAGCAGTTGCCGTCTCTCAAGCCGCCCATGCCGCAATGCCAACCGGTGGGTAACCGGTGTGCAACCGTCACAGTGGCGGTTGCATTTTGACCGTTATGGTAATTGCCCGCAGTGTCTGTTCCGGAATTATGGACCCTTTCAATCACTCTTCGGTGACACTGTGCGTGATCCAGCCGTGTCTCGTCAGGGGGCGCAACAGAGGGTGGCGCATCACACATGGAGGAGCACGCTGGCAGTTGGGAAGCACTGGTGGCGTGAACCCGGCCCTCAAGAGCGCGATTCAGCTCGGTCCCGAGTCTGTGATAAAGTTACGACTGTGGAAATGGTGAATGCTGCCCACACCATGTATGGAGGGCGTCTATGAAAATTGTAAAACGGGACGCAGCTCACACCTCACCAAAAATAATCCCCTGAACGCCGAGTGCCGTATTGCACTCGAACGTCAACAAAGATGATTTCCACCGGGTCGGTATGTCCACATAACCGTAGCACTATTCCAAATCGACTAAGGCGTGAGCAGCGACACAGCAGCCATGTTGGCAGCATTGTTTTAGGGCCGATGATGGACCGCCATGGTTGGCTGATGAATTTCGAAAACAAAATTGACTGATGATAGCCAGAGAGTATTCAACTATTCCAGCGAGATGCATTCGGTCGAATTAAACGTTAACTCCGACAGAATGTGGCGCCGACCTGTCAAGTTGACCCTTTTCTGGCGCCACATGCTAGTCTCTGGAATTGAAATGCCCTGTCTGAAATTTATGCATTTCTCTCTCTCAAGACGAGTTGTGAAAACTCGGCGAGGTATTCGCTATCAATGGCTCTTGGAAATCCAAGGTAACTGGCATTACTACTTTTTTTTTTTTTTTTTTTTTTTTTTCATTTCACACAATGCCTATACGTGTTTAACCCCTCCTTCTGATTGTGATTTGCAACTCATCCGATGCCCATACTGAAGTCCCAGAATCCTTTCGCTCTCATAAATATATTTTTGAGAGTGGGCATGAGCAGTGATGGAATCGAGTGGACGAGCCAGAATCCACATTGATACCGAGTCAGACCGGTTCCGTCCAGCTTGTCGAGTTCGGAGAGTAACGCAAGCGAGCCTCGGCATCGCATCTAGGTATATAAGTACGCATGCAATGCCATGACTCGGAGTCTGACAGCTAATTTTACCCTCCCTTGTACCACAACAATCATTTCTTGTATCATAGTCCATGACAGATCCTGACCTGGAGTAAAGAAATCTACTCTTTAAATAGGATTGATCTAATGATTACGCTGGTGCTGGGACAGGGAGAATCTTCTGAAGTGAGAAGATGCTAATCTGCCCGGTTCATGGAAATCAATGTGGTGGGAGTGAATAGGATGTTGGCATGAGTGTTCACTGTCTTAGTCCTGCTTATTATACTCGCCTAGGGGTAAATAGAACATTACCCCATGCTACCGCAATTAAGGACATAGCAGTCAGCCCGCTAACCAGAGAATCATCGAAGCAGATTGATATCAATGGAGATAGCACCACCTCGAAGATGCATACAAAGCATTGACCCATGTCTCGAGTTCTTTCCAACCCTTCCCACCAAGATGCCACACCAGCCCAGTGCCGCAGACATCTTCCTCAATGGCATCATTGCCATTTTGAGTCCCATAGTACCACTCCTGGACAAACTCAGTGGTACTTTTGGCGCCTCATTCATTCAAGCTATCTCGAGCACAACAGTCTCTTTGATGACTGCAGTGCAGGTAATAACTTGTAAATATGAGGTCTACAAGTTCTGATATGGCTTTTCAGAATGTGAAGAGGAACAAAGAGGAATGCATCCAACTGATTGAAAATATCCATGGCATTCTCTATGCTATAATTGATTTGCATATCAAATCTGAAACTGCCGGGAGTTTGCCGCCAGTGATATTGGATTATATTGGGAAATTTACAGAGTATTCTTTTTTCGATCTTAAGGTTCTACCAGCACTCACTAGTAGCAGAACACTTCACAAGATACACACATTTGTTGAAGGACAACAGGATGGAAACAAGATCAAATATTTCTTCCGGCAGAATGAGTTGAACACACTGCGCAAGGATTGTCAAATGGGGTTGGACAAGGCTCTGAAGATGTTCGATGTGAGTTTTTATAGATCATTCATTCATGCAAACAGAATGAACACCCATCTAGGTTGACATCGGTCTCATTGTTGCCAACAATGTGGCCGAAATGCAGAAAAAGACACACCTCATGCACCAGGAACTACTAGAATTGGCCGAAAACCTTTCTGATGGGACGACTTCTGACAGGGAATCATTTGTGGGTTGCCTCTCAACATGTATCTTGAGTGAACAGCTCCTTATCTGAGAATCAGATCTATGGGAGCACCACCAGCTTAAACTACAGGTTGAAGCATAGCCCTATATTATTATATCCCTGTTGATTACTATTTTCACAGTTCAGGCTCCTTTACCATGTTACCTGCACAGCCAAAGATATTCCATGGACGTCAATCAGAACTCGAAAATATTGTGACAAATATCACGCAGCAATCAGCCTATATCGCTATTCTAGGTCCTGGTGGGATAGGGAAGACAAGTCTGGCACAAGCTGCCCTCCATCACCCTGAGGTTGCAGTAAAATATGAACAAAGGTTCTTTGTTGGTGCTGATTCTGCCACCACAAGCATTGAGCTTGCAGCCCTCACTGGGTTACATTTGGGACTTAAGCCAGGGAAGAATCTCACCAAAGCAGTTGTCCAGTTCCTCTCTAGAAGCCCACCCTGCCTTTTGGTCCTGGATAATCTGGAAACTTCCTGGGAACCACTCAAATCACGTAGTGGAGTTGAGGAGTTTCTGTCTCTGCTTACAGATGTCCCACATCTTGCATTGATAGTGAGACCATGTCTATATTGAAGATTCACACATTAACATCCTAACAGATCACAATGCGGGGTGCAGAGAGACCGGCCAAGGTCCGCTGGACTCGGCCATTCTTGGAACCCTTGAAGCCTTTGTCACATGCTGCTGCCCAACAGACCTTCTGTGAAATTGCAGATGATTTTCATGATAGAAAGGACATTGACCAGCTCCTCTGCTTGACTGGTAACATGCCCCTCGCTGTCAATCTCATTGCACATCTGGTCGATTATGAAGGCTGTCCCAATGTCTTGGCTCGCTGGGAGATGGAGAAAACAGCACTTCTTTCAACCGGCTACAGCAAACAGTCAAACCTGGACACATCCATTAGCATGTCACTTGAAAGTCCCCGTATGACCCCTGGTGCTAAGGATCTACTAAGCCTTCTCTCAATCCTTCCAGATGGGCTCTCAGATATTGAACTTGTTGAATCTGATCTTCCCATCCAAGATATTCTGGGGTGTAGGGCTACATTGCTCCGAACCTCGCTGGCATACTCTGATGATAAAAAGCGCTTGAAATCTTTAGTGCTTATTCGAGAACATATCCATACTTCCTCCCCACCATCACCACCGCTCTTTCACCCTCTCTGCAAATATTTCCAGTTGGTGCTGGAGTTATACAAGAAATACAAAGGAGCTGCACAAAACAATGCCAGAGTCAATCAACTCACCTCAAATTTAGGCAACCTTCACCGGTTACTGCAGCTAGAATTGTATCCAGAAAATCCAGATCTGGCACATGTGGTTGATTATATACTTGCTCTCAACTATTTTAGTCGAATCATGGACCATGGTGGTTTTACATTGATGGATTCTATCCCTGCTGTTTTCCCCCAGCCCTGTGACCATCAAATGGAGGCAAAATATATTGTTGAGCTGTTTAGTGCTGTGGGATTCCATGCAATTGACAACCCAGAACTCCTGATTCAGCAAGGAATTGCTCATTTCCACCACCTTAATGATCCCGCACTCAAGTGTGAGTTTCCAAATTTATTTTCCTCGCTGTATTTCTGACAGGCCACTATCCCCATAGGCAACTTCTATATTGTAGTTGGACATTACTACCAGCAATGTGCCAATAACATCTCTGCAGCAATACAATTCTATGAAAAGGCACTCTCATTAGCAAGGTTTTGTAGAACCTCAAAGCAGCAACATGGTGCACACTTTGCAGCACTGCAGCAGTTAGCTCAGATCAAATCTTACATTGGTGATTATGCAGCAGCACAAACACATGCCCATGAAGCACTGGAAATTTCCCGGCTGTCTGGGGATCTACATCAAGAAGCAATGGCCCTGCTTGACGAGGGTGTATGTCTCAAAGCACTGGGGAATCTGAAAGAAACTGTTGTATTGAGTCAAAAAGCAAGAGAGCTTCTCCAATGCTGTGGCATGCAGGGTGGACAAACAGACAATTGTGCCATGGCCCAGCTGGCAGAAGCTCATTTTATGAAATCTGAGTATCGAGAGGCCCATGAGATCTACCTTGAACTTTTGCAGAAGTTTTCTTCTGAGCAATCTCCTTATGAAATAGCCTGTACCCTGACCAATATCACACAGGTCAATGTTATGATTAGTACAGATGCCCTTGAAGTGCAACAGAACCTGGAAGATGCAAAGAAGAAATTCAGTGACTTGGGAATGATGGGTGCTGTAAATCGATGTGAATTAGTTATGGCAGACCTTTGTCTCAGGGAGGGGAATTCAATGGTTGCTAATGAGTCACTACAGCAGTGTTTGAAGTCAGCTTGGGGAAAAGATTCCTCAGCTGTGTCATACTGTCTGGAGCGACTTGCTGATGTGGACTGCTGGAGCCCTACCAGAACCCACTGGTCATGTGGATGGCCAGTGATATACTTGGCACAAGCACAGAAAACACAGGAGAAACTAGCAATTCACAAGGCACTCTGCTTCATAGGAGATATTTTGCTTTCCGAGGGAGATGAATACACCGCACACAATCTTTTTGTTGTTGCACTGGAGGGATTCACCTACATGGATGTTCACCGCAGCAGAGCCAATTGCATGCTTCGTCTTGGGGACATTGCACAGCATAGAGGACAATTGGTGAAGGCAGTGGAACTTTGGAAAATGGCTCACCCACTGTTTGAACGGTCATCGCAAGCTAAGGACATGGCCCAGATTGAGATCCGACTTGCCTCAGTTGACCAGACTGTCTTTAACACACACCAGAAAATCCTTGCACTTCTGGACAAGCTAGAGGCACCAACCACATCATTAGGCAAGCTCTCCATACACAATACGGGCTCAAAGAGTGAGAAAGTAATCGCTGCTGAATGTTGACTGGCAGGATACAGTTCATGCCCCTAGAAATATGCGGCTTGCTGGACAATAATTTGGTTGTGATATCCTATTTATTTGGAAAAAGTTGTGAGAATGTTCTGAACTGTTTTGTTCCGTATTGTAGTTTGTTGAGTAAACTTCTTATTGTTTCCCCTCCTCTCATCTCCTGTAGCACCTACCTTGTAGGTGTGCTGTTATTGATTTGATTGAATATCAATAACCCTTTATTTATTTTCCTTGATGGTTCACCGTGTGGATTAATATTGTCCTTTCAATATTCACAGGGTTATCAAACATTTTTTTCCTCAGATGAGTAAATCTTGATGATGTAAAACCCCCTGGGCCAGGCGGCCATGGGTTTTGCCTTACTCATACTTCAAGCTCTCCACATTCTTCCCCCATTCAGTCCCTTGTCTTGCACCATGACAACTTGCACCACTGGCAGCAAGGAAATTTGCTTTCATGACACAGGAAATGAACTGAATAGGGACGTCAGTGCCGTGACAACGGACAAGCATCAGCAAAATGTTTCGCAAGTGGCGTGTCTGGTGCGTCTGGCGGGGTATGGCGGTATGAGAGCGGCTGTGCTCCAGACACGCCATACCGCTACACCTGCCAGTTTTTCAAACCCATTCAAAATTCAAAGACAGACCTTTATCAATCCCCTCTTACAAAACAATGCATTCCTTTCAGTCAATTACCTCTGAATCTTCGGTTCCGACTTGAAATACTCCCTAAGATGTGTTCTGATCCAAATCTCGTGGTGAAATGTAATGGCAGGAGCGTGGATCCAAGAAAGTGCTTAGATCAAGCTTAGATTGTCGAAGCAAGGCATTTGGAATTGAATAACCCATGAGATGGCAGGAGTTTGACCAAAGTGGTTGTGGCAAAGTGCCAAATGCTGTAAGTCCTTCTATCACCGCCATCAATCACACACGTGGCGGCTGGTTGATTGATGCCACTGTTGGACCGGCAAACCGAAGTAGCTGCCGGAGCCGACGGCTATTGGGTGGAACTTACTTCCACCGAGTTGGACTCGTACTGACTTGTTTATGACTCCCGTAGGAATACTGACTCGCTCCTGTATGACTTGATATGACTCACCTCAGTAGTATAAAAGAAACTGTATTCTGTAGCATTAATTAATAGGAAGTTCTTACTTCTCCCTTTTCTCAATATATTTCTTCTATAGGTTATGGGCCCCGCCCGAATCTAATTCTCCATATACATCTACTACATTGTGACTTCAAACCTCTGATCATACCATATCTCTGTCTAATGCAAAACTTGGTGACTACTTCCTGCGCATTCCCAAATGCGAGGCTGATGGCACTAATTGGAGTGTCTATAAGCACCGCTTTACTTACGCTGCAGACGCTTCTGGACTTGGGGATCACCTTAATGATACCTACCTTCCACCAGTCCCACCGACGCCACCTTCGAGTACTCCGCCGAGTCAAGCTGAGCTTGATAGAAAGGATACTTACGAAAAAGCTCTGAAGGCCTTCAAGTCGGGTGAGGCTGTTGTGAAGCAGGCTATTGCCTCAACGATTCCAGATGCGATGTTCTTGCGGTTCATGAAAGCTAAAAGCGCTGCACTTCTATGGAAAAATGTATCAGATGAGTTCGAAAAGAAGTCTAAGATGGTTACTGTGGATTTGCGGCGCAGACTCCAGGATGAGCGCTGTGCAGAGAATGGAGACGTGAGGACTCACCTCGCGAAGCTACAGACGCTTCGTGTGGACCTCATTGGCATGAGTGCTGATCCGGGGGATGATAACTTCACTGCTATTGTCCTCGGCTCGCTTCCACCTTCCTACGACCCGTATCTGTCTGCAATTACTGCAAATTCGACGTTGCTCGGCAAGACACTCGCTCCCGACGACCTTATCCGCGGCCTCAATGAGGAGGCCGATCGCCGTTCGCTCAAGCAGAAGTCCAAGAAGGACAACCACGACGTTGCTTTCTCCGTGGGAAATAGCAAAGGTGGCCGCAAGGGCGGCCAGAAGTTCAATGTGGAGTGTTATAACTGCCACAAGAAAGGACACGTCAAAGCGGATTGCTGGGCGAAATGTGGAGGAAAAGAGGGGGAGGGGCCACGGGGGAAAGGGAAGAGTAAAGGTAAAGGAAAAGCCAAAGAGACTGCGAACACTGCCAAGGAAGATGACGGCGTGTGGATGGCGCAGGTAGAAATGAACCTGGAGCTGTTCAAGCAGGAGCAAGAGTTACTCCCCGACAACGGTAACGCTTCGCAGATTTTTGCGGGGTGTTGGCTATCAGACTACGACGATGAAGACTTCTTCGAGTGCGAAGAAGATGGCAACATCAGTGATGCGGTGTCACTCCTCGAGTTTAAATACTCAGAGACCGCATCGGGAGCCACGGGCTCGGATTCCTCAGACGAAATGGACGACATCGAATACACGCCATCGGAACTGCATGGAATTGAATATTTCTTGCGGCTTCTGCAAGAATTAGACTCAGAGGATGACAGCGATTATGAGTCTGGTATGCCGGACTTGCAGAGCATGTCAAACAGCGACAGCGAAGGCGATTCAATGCCGAATCTGCAAAGCGTGTCGGAATCAGAGGTGGAAGACTCTGATATGGAGGAAGGTGATATTGACTTACCTCCTGATTATCTCTCCGAGTATTTTTCTGACGACAGGAGCACTCCTCGCACTACAGTCAATCCACGGTCCTTGCATTTCCCGCGGTCCTTGCACGAGATTTTATTTCTGAGCCAAGAGTCTATATTTTTGCTGGTTTATTTCACATCCCTCTCTCCCTATGATATGAGCTTGTTTGCCACATTTTTTTCGAGATTTGAGGTTGCTTCGGAATTAGGGAATATGCGGTGCAATGGCGAGAACTGCATTGCCGACAACCGGGCCTCGAGGATTGGACTGATTTTGACCGGGAAAATTGACCAGAATGGGATTTAGCATAGTAGGAAAATAGTACAAAAAAGTTGAGTCCAACAACTGCTCGGGTCGTGCGGGCAGCGGAATTGCGACAAGAAAGCTGCGTGTCCACTAGTCTCTCGTAGACAGACGCTTTAACATACGACGCTCGTTCCTCGCGTGTTAAAGTCTGTTGATTACCACGGGGTCCGATCGCAGTGCACTCGTATTATGTAATTGCGGAGTTTGAATCTCACTGTTCAGATGCTCGACACCATTGTATTTTCCTTATAGAGCTTCAAATAATCTGAGGTCCTCTAAACACACATTCATAGGCCCTTAGACTCCTCCAGAATTTTTTCTATGATTTTTAGGCATCTCTCGTTGCCTTTGAGAAGGAGCGACGAAAATATCACATGAAAATCTCGACGACTCTGTGCAGCAGATTCAAGGACATATTCTGACTTTCTGAAGAGACAGAACCTCTTACACACATTAGACAACTTAGCTTATGCAAAAATCGTATGAAATAACGCGTCCTGGATGAAGCTCATCTCGCGACTTAAAATTCAAACTCCGCAATTACATAATAACGGCGCACTACGATCAGACCCCCGCCGTAATAACAAGACTACGTGTCCACGTGATGTTGATGCCCGCACAAACAATGACGACCTTGTTCTCTTTCGTGGTCCTACACCAGCTCGGTTTCGCGACGAGAGTGCCGAGACGAGCAAGGCCGAGGGTAGGGAAGTCAATGGGACAGGATGCAGGGATGTAGAGATGTTGTCTGGGGATGATTCATCAGAAAGTTCTCAGAGCCGGAGTTTGAGTCGGAGGAGGAGATGTGAAGGAAATTGGGCAGTAGATAAAGCAACACATGCATAGGTAGATGAATCGAGGCCTAAAATGTTGAAAACCATCGAAGTTTCCGTGTACCGAGGTCGTACGCGGCTCGTTTGCGCAGAAATGCAAGGACCGATTAAGACCGAAAATCCGGCCTGCGCCGATTCGGTTAAAAAGAGCGAAACTCGATGAATTCTTTCAAACTTTTTTTGTAGGTTCGTAGTCTACACGTCTCTCCACACCATATAGGTACTTTACTTCATCCTAAAAGCTCAATTTTATGGCGAGAAAGGCGGATTTCTAAAAGCTCATGCAAAGTCCGTGGATTGACTGTAATATCCTTCAGTTTCTATCCAAACTCCACTTTCTTTCGTTGAATGGCTTGAATTGTGCAAGATAAGGGTACACCAAGGCAAAATCTGACTCGCTTGAATCCGTCGGTCGTATTTCCGTTTTGGGAATGATCGGCAAAAGTTTGCAACTTTTTACATCTTATTCGATGGCTTCCACACAACCTCAGAACAATTCTGAAGAGGCAGAAGTTCTCAATTTTGATATTACTTTCAATAGAGGCCATAAAATTCACAGTCCAGAACACTCAGATTCCCGCACTGGGTCGAATTGGTTTAACACGAGTGACGCGCGATTGCGTCTATGAGGCACAATGTTTGGGTAATAAAATCTGGAATCATAGCCATATCATTCTTAGGCATATAAGATATGATTTGGCTGCTTAGATTTGAGAAAGAAAGAAGAGGTGACATCGCAAAACATATTCAAAGGTCCTCACTATTTTGATTAGTTTGTCCCAAGCCTCTCTCCGAGATTGTCCGGCTCGCCGGACCGGAGACAGGCTTGCTCCGAACCTAGCATAAAACGGCGCTAAGGAACGGAATCTTAAGGATTATCAAAATTGGTCCTGGTGAAGTCTTGCCACAGAGGCCGGCTCAAGCTCAAACCAAGGGTGGTTAATTGGTTGGTTGTATTAATCTTGGCAGTGTCGACTTGAACCAGAGCTAGAGTCACCTAAGGGAGCACCTACATTATTATGTTTGGACCTCTTAGGTAGGTTATTGAGGTGTATTAACCCACCTAAGAGGTCCGATTAGTGTAGTAGGAGTCCGCCAGGAATCAATCTTCTATTAGTCATTGCCCCATTGGGGCTGCCGGCGGCAGTCCGCGTGAGCCTCCTTCCTCCATACCGTCAAATGGTGAACTCCAAAAAACGCTCCGTGCGGGCTGACCAGAAAGCCACTACTCATGGGATGGGTGTCCACTTCTTAAGCCCACTCAAAGCTCGCGACCCGCGCAAGAACAGACTCGTTCAGGGCCTTGGACGCGACCAGGAAGTCGTCAACGCTCAAGCGCGTCTCGACGCGCTCCTCAGGCCCCTGCTCCCTAGTGTCCCTGAAGGTATTCCTAGCAGTATTGCTGGACCATCTCGCAACGACGACGTGGAAATGGCCGACTGGAACGACCAGGAGCCTACGACCTCCTCTCCGAGCAGGCCTCCTCCCATTCCCATCCCTGGGTCCATCTCCAGTCGCCGGGTAGCCAAGATCCAGGCTAGTGCTTCCTGGGATCTCCTACTACCCATCTTGGAAGCGCCACTCGCCCAGTATCGCCAGGACACTCACTTACAGCCGCCTACTACCATCCCCCAACTCCTCCAGCATACCTGCACTGCTGCCTGTGGTTGGCAAATAGTTGCCAATATACAGTGCCTTTACATTCTCCGTGCGTAACACGATATTTGTAGTGTTTCCTCTTCTTACATCCCATACAGACCCCGAGCAGGTGAAGGTTGTCACCTGTAGCTGCATGCCAGTCGCGACTATCCTCGTGCGACACAGTGTCTTCCCTACCTCTCCCTCCCAGCCTCGGACGGGGATATCCATAGATCTGCTAGAGATCTATCGGGCCCTCTTCGAGCGCTCGTGCGATGCCATCACCACCCTTGCCGCCGCTCTCCACACCATCTACGACAGGCGGGGCTTCAGAGTCACCTCTACCAAGGTAAGCAAAGATTGGCAATACATCGGGAACGATCCTGATGTACTCCTCAGAACCCAGAGCAACTTGCCAAAGATCCGTTCCGAGTAGGCCTTTCTCAGGCTGTACAATGGTACAGCAACCTCAGCACGCATCTGCAGCGCAAGGTAGACGCTGCCCTCCTCGCTGCTGAGGAGACCCTGTTCCCTCGTCATCCCATTCTTGCCCCAATGGCAGTAAATGAACGGACGGAGGCCTCCGACGCGACCTCCGACGCGACCAGCACACCGGCTTCGCCCACTCCAGCCCCATCTCGTATGCCAGCCACCCCCCTCATGCCCCCCACATTCGACGCATCAAGAGACAATCCGGAACTTGCCCCTGGACGCACGTCGGTGGCCTCCTCCTACATGACCGACATGACCAGCACACCCGCTTCGCCTATATCAGCCCCACCTCGTACCCCATCCACTCCCCCCGCTCCCCCTACATCCTAAGCACCGCTGGAGAATCCGCCACTTACTCCTGGACGTGCGGACCGCATTCTGCGCGAGCGGTGCCCAGCCTGCTTTGGATTAGACGCATGGGGGCGGCCTCTCAGAGAGTAAGTCTCTACATTTTACATTCCCCATCCATGCTCATTGTCCTTACCAGAGGTGGCGACGTCCAACTTGGAGCTGATGGCTGTTTCAGCTATCGGCACCTTCGATCAGCCGGCGACGGACCTATATCATACGACCCATCTTATTTTGTTCCCAAGGCCGAGGTGGAAAATATCCGTGCTCGTATCCTTCAGGCGAGGAAGAAACGCCCGGCGCCTTGCACGCCTTTGATACCGCAGGAGGCCATCGACGCCTGCGAGTCCTCTTGGGATGCCGCGAACGAGAAGAAGCAGAAAGCTGATCCCAAACGGCATGATTCCAGCGGCGTGTTCATCATCACCTGTCGACACTCGCAGGTCCTTTTCCTTTGCGACATCACCACTCCAGGCGAGCAGCAGCAATATGTTGTTTCGTTGATGGAGAAGGTCGTCAGCCACCTTCCACCGGAGGCCACTGTGGTTCAGGCTTATGATGTCGGATGCGTGACTGACCATAGTCTGAATCTGGTAAGTCTTTTCTTTCTCCTTGTCAGAGCCTTCGGCTCATCCACTTTTACTAGTTTCCAATTCTTAGCGAAGGTCTGCGTGAGCGCGTCTCATTCGTGATCAACGCAATGCATGCCTTTGGGCACCAGTGGGTATGCCAGCTCGTCTACAGTCCCCGCCTTCGACGCGGCCTCGGCCTGACTGATGCAGAAGGCGTCGAGCGCTTTTGGTCCCGCATTAGGAAATTGATTGGGATTACACGCTCGCAATGGGTGAGTGAAACCATGAGCGAGGGCATCCCCGTCTTACAACTTATTTACAGAATTCCCGACGCATCTGGATGATCGACAAACAGGCTGCATTTGTCAATGATGAAGGCCGCATCAATCTGGGTACCTGGATCGAGCGGCAGCAAGTCAAAAACCTTGCCACAAAACGCAAGGCCACCTTCAAGATTCTGAAGGACTGCGGGGTCCCTGAGGCGGATCTTCGGCGCAACTGGGAGGATAAAAAGGTCGCTCAAACCTCCCTCCGCTCGCGCCATTTCGCGACCCAAAGGTAGGCTCCTTCCTTTTCTTGATATCAAGCTCCAGCGCTAACGCCTTTCCTCAGATCCCTCTCTTACCTTCCCACTTCAGTGCAGACTCGAGCATCTCCGGTTTCTCCAGGTCAGTTGGGTGTCTGCGACAAAAATTGTCCCTGAGCCGGCCGCCCGCGACACTTCAGCTCCTTCTGTCACACGCCAACACAATATTCCTTCCGACATACCCAGGAGACCTACAGCAACAGGATCCGATCTGGTCGTCCTACCGGCCACCCCCCCAGTCGCAGAACCACTGTATGGAGTGCAATTACAGGCCAACGTCCGCACCAACACCTCCGCCTCTGTCCCCCACCTGGTACATGAGCGCCGCTGAAACGCTGGATTTGGGAGCAGGAGCGGAAATAGTGATGGCAAGATGGAGATCTGAAGGGCAGTTGAACAACTAAACCCCTAAAACCAACCAACCACTACCACAACACTCTCTATTGGGCTACTCTCAATATCCTAGCGCGCAAGTTCGGGGATTCCAACCAAGTATAGGCTGTGGCAATCTGAACTAAGCTGCACAAGTTGTGGGACAAACAAAGCTTGCTGATCAAGCTAAATTGTTTAATGGCCTTCTAAGCACTCAATGTAGTGTGAAGAGACGATTGAAACAATGTTATATTCAAGGTGTGTATGTGTATGTAGTCAAACGATTTTACTGTAGCCCAATCCAATGGTATTCCAAGCAGATTCCAACACTTGCAGGACTGGCACACTAATAATGTGTGTGTACCAGGCAGGAAAGCGAAGGGTCCACTACAGACTGTTTCCTAAGCCAAAAGCGATGTATTAGCACTCGTATCCACGCGTCACTCGTCCAAATATAGCCACGCGCGAGGTAACAATTGCAATATAATTCTTTAGCTAATGCGGACAACCAATGTATTGAAGTGAAGACCAAAGCCACTAGTCAACAAGGACTTGTGTCGGAGGTCTCACACTCAGATCAAGGGCTCCTTAAGCACTAATAGCCGGTGGCCAATTGCGATTCAAGGAAACAATGATCCAAAACCAACAAAATCAATTGACTCCTCTATGAGCCCAACAACCAGACAAAGAAACTACCCAAAAAGCGACCAGC
This sequence comes from Mycena epipterygia, assembly GCA_029281465.1. Taxonomy (NCBI): domain Eukaryota; kingdom Fungi; phylum Basidiomycota; class Agaricomycetes; order Agaricales; family Mycenaceae; genus Mycena; species Mycena epipterygia. The sequence continues at coordinate 174,346 of JARJCQ010000056.1, read as the reverse complement.
AAATAGCTGACCACTGGAGGGGCAGGATCCAGTAAATAAATACGAAACTAGCTACCCTATTTATACTGTGAGCTTATCTACAGGTCCCTAATATGGTTACATGAAGTTAAATAGCCAAACGACGAAATAATAGATAAATGTACAGAGACTTGGTCCAAAGTAGCAGTAATGCAGCACCAAAATTGTGTTCCATGTGCTTTTTACACAATATGCAGTCAACAATGTCCTAGAGCTTAGGTCCCCTACGAATGATTAATGCCTAAAGTTTAGGGGGCCCTAAACTCCGGTGGATTCTCAGCTGAGTCCTACACTCTAGGGGTATAATAATATTCTGCGGAATATTATGTGGTGAGATGCATAGGATGGAGCCCATCGAGCTCAAGGACAGTGATCGGTAGTATATTGTTGGATGAAATGGTTACGGATCAGCTGAGCATAATATTATTAGGTGAGGACACTTCGGATGGGCTGAATGATCTATAATATTACAGCTGCCACTGGACTCAATACAGCTCATAGCCACATTATGCAGCCTACATGCGAGGATTCAGCTGATCACTATTCTGACAGACAATAATATTGTGCGCTGAACTCGCCTCAATGCAGCTGCTTGACCACGACAATATTCTCTGCCCTACATGTCTGCATTCAGCTGATTGAGGGAATAATATCTGGGAGCCTACACGCTAGGATTCAGCTGATCACTATTCTGACAACCAACAATATTATGGCCTGACCTTGCCTCGATGCTGCTGCTCAAGTACAGAAATATTGTCTGACCAATGTGCCTGGATTTAGCTGATTGAGGGAATAATATTGTTGAGCCTACATGCCAGGACTCAGCTGCTCACTGTTCTGATGGACAATAATATTATGGCCTGACCTCACCCTGATGCAGCTGGTCAAGCAGAATAATATTTTGTGCCCTACATGCCTGGATTCAGCCGATGAAGGGAGTAATATTGTGGAGCTTACATGCTAGCATTCAGCTGATCACTATTCTGATGAACAATAATATTATGCTCTGAACTAGCCTCGATACAGCTGGTCAAGCACAATAATATTCTGTGCCTGACATGCCTGGATTCAGCCAATAAAGGGAGTAATATTGTGGAGCCTACATGCTAACATTCAGCTGATTGCTATTCTGACAAACAACAATATTATGGCCTGAATTTGCCTCGATGCAGCTGCTCGAGTACAACAATATTGTTTGACCAATGTGCCTGAATTCAGCGGATTGAGGGAATAATATTGTTGAGCCTACATGCCAGGACTCAGCTGCTCGCTATTCTGATGGAGAATAATATTATGGCCTTACCTCACCTCGATGCAGCTGATCGAGCACAACAATATTCTCTGCCCTATGTGCTTGCATTCAGCCGATCAGGTGAGTAATATTGTGAAGCCTACATGCTAGCATTCAGCTGATCACTATTCTGATGAACAATGATATTATGCCCTGAACTAGCCTTGATACAGCTGGTCGAGCACAATAATATTCTCTGCCCTACATTCCTGCATTCAGCCAATTAAGGGAGTAATATTGTGGAGCCTACATGCTAGCATTCAGCTGATCACTATTCTGACAAACAATAATATTATGCCCTGAACTAGCCTCAATGCAGCTGGTCGAGCACAATGATATAACAATAATATTATGCCCTGAACTCACCTTGATGAAGCTGCTTGAGCACAACAATATTGTCTAGCCTGCATGCATAGATTCAGCTGATCATATGACTTATGTTCTCGAGCTTACATGCCAAGACTCAGCTGCTCGCTATGCTGATGGACAACAATATTATGGCCTGACTATGTCTCAATGCAGCTGCTTGAGCACAACAATATTTTCTGGCCTATGTGCCTGCATTCAGCTGACCGACAGAATAATATTGTGGAGCTTGCACACCAGGATTCACCTGATCAGTATTATGATGTGAAAAAAAGACCACATTTTCGGACTCAGATAAAAGGAGGAGAGAAAACAAAAGGCAAATATGGTTCTCCAGATATATGTTGGGTCACATTTTTTGCCTTCGACGTAAAACTAGATGACATCAAAAAAAAAGATAACAAACTGCCTGTCCCTCGGGTCGAACTCAGTACCTGGTGCTGATGCTCTATTGAGGAGCAGCGTGGTTGTTACCTTTGAGCCAGAGCACTGTTGTAATCATATTGTTTTCTGCCCCCACTACACTACTGTGCTTGATCTTACACCGAATCACCCTGTTGCAGTCTGGTGATGCCAAACACTTGCAAAAACTAGCAAAGACTAGCAACATAAACCTTAAAAACCATCATTGCCATCAATCCACACGACATCTCCTTCTTCTCTTCTCCCATGTTCTATTTTCAGGTCTTAGTGAGTGCGTTGTTATTCTGTTTCCTTTCCCCCCCTCTATTCTATATGCCTTCCCCTCTGCTGCTGTCTTTGCACACCGCCTTAATGGCAGTCCCTGGATGGGGCCTGATCACCCCCTTCCATACTGTTCATATCCTGCACTGTGACTTGACCCCAGCAGAGTGTGGTTCTCTCTGAATTCAAGAGCAGTCTAGGCTGGGTACCCTTTTACCCTTTACACTTTTTTCATTGTTTGGGCTTTCATGTGGGATTCTGGTCTACTCATGAGTGTCCATGCCACCTGCGAGGTTTTCCTCATATGGGTTGGAGGTGCATGAGTATGACTTTGACCTTGGAGGTGGTCGTCTGTGGACATCCCTATCCGTGCCTGTTTGGTGGCATGCTAAATTCAGCAAAACCTTTCACTCGACCCGGATGTCATAGCGTGTCCGTCGAAATGCCTGTTGGGTGGCATGCTAAATTCAGCAAAACCCTTCACTCGACCCGGATGTCATAGCGTGTCCGTCGAAATGCCTGTTGGGTGGCATGCTAAATTCAGCAAAACCCTTCACTTCCCATCATCCCTTGCCTGTATTCCTTGGTGTCGGTGGATTTACATGGTAAGCTTGCTGTCTATTATCAATCTGACACTGATGAAACATTTCTTTAACAGATGTTTTTCCTTTTTTATTATTATTGTCTTATCTATCCACTACATATTTATCTTGTATTTGACTCATATTCTCTTCAATGTTTTGGGCCTGGAGTCTGCAGCTCCAGGCCCAAAACATTGAGCAGATTACGATAGTGTTGATTCTGAATTTCCCTTACATTACATTATTGTTTATATCTCTAACTTGTATGTATTAATTATCAAGTATTGCTGGTCACGGGTCATTTTTTCGGTACCTTTATGTGGCTAACCCTAACCTAAGTGTGCACTATATGCCACAATGCATTAAATTGAGACTATTGCGCCTTCAAGATATCTTTATTTAAACATTCTTTGTTAGGTAGAATATTATGAGCAAATGACTTGGACTCTGTAACCTGAAGCCAACTTGAACAAGATTGAGAGAGCGAGTGTTACCGTCATCGTGTTACAACATGTGACACTTGGCCTAATTTGGGATGCTGAATTTAATTCAAGCAATAAGATGTGCTACTCATGTGCTGAGGTCTTCAGAATGTCCTGGCATCCATCCTTCACTGGTTGGGAGCCTGAAAATGACCTTGCAGCAGTAAACTGTCTCCAATTAATCAATATTTCGATGTTGGACAGTCCAACCAACCTTTGGGTGACCACAGCTCAGTGTGTTATGCTAGAATGTTCCCCTTAACATATGTGCATCAGGTAATGTGTATATTGTTCTGGAAAAAGTTATATACTTCCCGCATGTTCACACCTCCCAATCTAAATGCAGACATTATATTCATTCTCAACTCGGCAGGCTCGTACTACTTGTGCCTTTTTGCTAACAGCATTTCTTTCATAGCTGAAAAATAGTACTCCGCTGTTAGTACAACATATGTGAAATCTGCGAAAATTCAAGAGATTAAGTTGTTCAACATGGTCGTACCAATTCATGAAATTTCTGAGCATACAAACTCTTTCCCAACAACACCAACTTCATGGTTTGTCTCAAATCTTTTTCTCAACACTCCATTTATATGCATGCAACTAAACTGGCAAGTCACATCTGCTATTTGATGGTTCAAACCTTTGCAAAACACTGAACATCCTTCTCGTCGGTGTCTTTTCACCTTTATACCCTCATTGTGCTTGGCTGCTGGCCTTCCCTTTAGAATCTTTGATCCTGTAGAATACATATAACAGCTCCCTATTATATAGAAATGTTCTGGAAATCCAGTCAAGGACATACATCCTGGAGCAGATCTTTTTGAATGTTGAACATCCGGACCACTCTGAAACTAATCAAATCAGCCTTCTTTCATGCATCTGTAATTAATTATGTGGTAGATATCATCTGGTATGGTAGCCTTAAAATGAGAACATCTCTGCTAGCCTCAGTTTTTGGATACAATTGGACATGAATTGAGCTATACAGTAGTTAACCCCGAAGCGAAACACAATGTGGAAGCAAAACACTGCACTGTTCCCTACCTTTGACTGCATGGATGAACTCACAGACTGGCAAAAATAATTAGCAAGAACGCTCATATTGTGCCGATGCAGCACAGTTTTGTTTGAGATGTTATTCCACCCATTTTCCGAGATCATACCGCGGTGCCAGAAAAATGTCGGGGAGTGTCAGGAAGACGTTATAGGGGCTCATTAAAATTATTATGATGGTTAGAACCCTTCAGGTTGTGAGCCCAAGGGAAGTGGTGCTATTTTGTCTGTTTTCAAGTATTTCGCTACTATGTAGTTTGACCAAATTTGGCCTGCATGACGAAACCTCCTCGTTCTCGATGAGGACACCACCTAATGATATGATCCTTTGGACCAGCGTGTAGCCCGGAAGGCGTAGCAGACACCCATCCCAAGACCGAGGCCGATTGGTCTTGTGATGGGCTCGGAATCCGCGGTGCAGTCAGATTGTTTCGCTTGACGGTTAACTCCTGTACCCATAATAGGAAAAATCTGACTGATTTTCATTCTGTTGCTACTTGGACTATTTACTGAGCACAACAAACATTCGCTAAACTATATAACTTGCCTCACACCACCTTGAACAACAGGATTCAACCCAATATGCTGTCATAGCTGCGGAACTGCGGATTGCTTTTTGCTAGCCAGCTCCAAAGTAGTGTGTGATGTGGTGTTGCTCAAATTCATAGTGTCAGAGCTAAGTTACCACAAGTGCAACTAAGGGTCCTGGTTTTTCCAGAACCGATTACCCCGCCCTATAGCAGAACACTTGCAATTGTCCAAAATAGGCAATGTAGGCCTGTTTCGAGCTTTGTCGTCGATACTACACAATACTATAGCCAATTGATATTAGTATGCCATTTGAATACAGTTCATAGTTCCACACAAGCCAGAACAGTGGGTGTTCTGATTGATTTATTACGGTTTGATATGTTTCCACACACAGACTATGATAAATGTGTTCAATTATGGTTGGCCATGTTGTATTACATCCTATTACATGCCTGGAAGTCATAATCATTCAAGCACATATGAAATGAGGTCAGGAAAGTGAGTGAAAGGCGGAATTACCATATTTGGATGTAGGCGTAGTGGTATTGATGGAAAACAAACATAGACAAATAGACTGTGGTCATAATTGTGTTCATTTTTTCTAGACTGCCACTGCAGTGGAGACTCCAGCCAACAGAAATGTTTGATCAGGAGTGCCTCAGATGATGATGTATGTCAAGAGAGGCTGAAATGACCTCAAAAAGGTGAGATCAAGTCAAACGCTGAGGATAAGCACAAATAAATATAGTCTGCTCTCGCTTCAGCTCATTTTTCAGGCCTCAAGCTCAAATATTACCTGATACACACTGCATAAATCCATGAGAATATTATATGGTAGGCACTACATATATCTACCCTCAGTATTGCCTGTATCCTGCCTGTTGGTCGCTGTCTTTGGCAGAATAATGCTACAAATGTGGATAATCTGGTGAACGTTCCATGCAGTAAGATAAACCACATCAAGGGAAAAGAAATTACTGAGTCTTTGGTGCAGGTGGATTGACCATGTTTTTTTAACATTTACATATCAACGGACCCACATGTGTTCAATGTACGCTGCTGGTATTTTTTTGGTGTATTATTGCCCTGTTCTGCGTCTCCGTCAGTTCAATGCAGGGATATAGGGCAGAGAATATTATTGTGCTCCAGCAGCTGAATCGAGGTGTGTGCACAACATAATATTATGCCCAATGTAGATATCAATCAGCTGACACCTGCAGTGTAGGCTTCAAAATATTATGATTTTGTTCAGCCAAATCCATACCTGTAATCCACACAATATTATTTTAACTGACCAGCAGAATCAAGATGTGTGTGCAGCATAATATTATTCCCTGGCCTGATATGGATCAGCCGAGTCCTGGTGTGCAGACTCCCAAATATTATTCACTTGATCAGCTGAATGCAGGCACATAGAGTGCAGAGTATTGTGGCTGAGCAGCTACATTGAAGTGTGTTCAGGGCATAATATTATTGTCCATCTTAATAACAATGACCTGAATACTGGTTAGCAGGCTCTCAAATGTTATTCTCTTGATCAGCTGGATCGGCGCCAATGCAGCTGCAGGAGTACAATAGTATTATATGGCCTACCCACCTGGATTGAGCTAATCGAGTGAATAATATTGTGAGGCCTATACATCAGGAATCTGCTGAGTGATACCAGGATAGATAATAATATTATGCACCCAACATGCCTCAATGCAGCTGCTTGAGTAAATAATATCTGTGGGCTGCAGACCTGGATTCAGCATATAATATCATTATTGATCATAATGACAATCAGCTGAGTCCTGATGTGTAGCCTCTGCATTATTATCCCCTTAATTGGCTGAATGCAGGAATGTAGGGCAGAGAATATTATTGTGCTCGACCAGCTGTATCAAGGCTAGTTCAGGGCATAATATCATTGTTCATCAGAATAGTGATCAGCTGAATGCTAGCATGTAGGCTTCACAATATTACTCACCTGATCGGCTGAATGCAAGCACATAGGGCAGAGAATATTGTTGTGCTCGATCAGCTGCATCGAGGTGAGGTAAGGCCATAATATTATTCTCCATCAGAATAGCGAGCAGCTGAGTCCTGGCATGTAGGCTCAACAATATTATTCCCTCAATCCGCTGAATTCAGGCACATTGGTCAAACAATATTGTTGTACTCGAGCAGCTGCATCGAGGCAAATTCAGGCCATAATATTGTTGTTTGTCAGAATAGCAATCAGCTGAATGTTAGCATGTAGGCTCCACAATATTACTCCCTTTATTGGCTGAATCCAGGCATGTCAGGCACAGAATATTATTGTGCTTGACCAGCTGTATCGAGGCTAGTTCAGAGCATAATATTATTGTTCATCAGAATAGTGATCAGCTGAATGCTAGCATGTAAGCTCCACAATATTACTCCCTTCATCGGCTGAATCCAGGCATGTAGGGCACAAAATATTATTCTGCTTGACCAGCTGCATCAGGGTGAGGTCAGGCCATAATATTATTGTCCATCAGAACAGTGAGCAGCTGAGTCCTGGCATGTAGGCTCAACAATATTATTCCCTCAATCAGCTAAATCCAGGCACATTGGTCAGACAATATTTCTGTACTTGAGCAGCAGCATCGAGGCAAGGTCAGGCCATAATATTGTTGGTTGTCAGAATAGTGATCAGCTGAATCCTAGCGTGTAGGCTCCCAGATATTATTCCCTCAATCAGCTGAATGCAGACATGTAGGGCAGAGAATATTGTCGTGGTCAAGCAGCTGCATTGAGGCGAGTTCAGCGCACAATATTATTGTCTGTCAGAATAGTGATCAGCTGAATCCTCGCATGTAGGCTGCATAATGTGGCTATGAGCTGTATTGAGTCCAGTGGCAGCTGTAATATTATAGATCATTCAGCCCATCCGAAGTGTCCTCACCTAATAATATTATGCTCAGCTGATCCGTAACCATTTCATCCAACAATATACTACCTATCACTGTCCTTGAGCTCAATGGGCTCCATCCTATGCATCTCACCACATAATATTCCGCAGAATATTATTATACCCCTAGAGTGTAGGACTCAGCTGAGAATCCGCCAGAGTTTAGGGCCCCCTAAGCTTTAGGCATTAATCATTCGTAGGGGGCCTACACTCTAGGACATTGTTGACTGCAGCCACTGCTTTTTAATGTGTTACATGTGCTCTCTGCACAATGTCCCATGCGCTCCTGCGCAGCATTCCATGCGCTCCCTGCATAGCCTCGACTATCAAGAATCTATTTTTAGAATCTTGGATTATCTCGAGCCCGACACAGAATGTTCTAGAGCCAGTGCTTCGTTCCGAATATCTCCGATATTTAGAGCCTTCTAGAAGCATTCGGAGATGGTGGCTATGCCCCCAATGACAGAACATGTCAACAATGAAGCAATGTGCCCACAATAAACACAATGACTCTGCCAATGCAATTCAACTTGCAACTGGTGTTCCCTCGGATTGCCCATAGTCTTAGATGGATAATATTTAATACCCTTGTTTGGAATACATGCAGATGAACCCCAATTCGGTCATAGAATGGTTGAGTAAATCATTAGCTAAAGAATTAGTGCTTTCTCGAAATCTGATCCATAGTGGTATCGTCATCAAAGTAAAGCTCCGCAACTGCAGCACATGTGTGGCTTCCTAGCTAGCTGCTCGGGTCTCGCACCAGCTCTCATTTGGTGATGATATAGATATAGCAGTTTCTTTAGCTAAAGGTATACAGCACTAGTAAAATTGGACAATTTCACGGCTGGCCATTTAGCCTGCTTATCAGCGCCTCACCGTGACAGTCGAGATCGAAGCCGAGGAGGATCCATTCGAGGCTGAGGAGGATCTATCGGAAGGGCACGGTGTTGTTTCCTCATCTGGTGTCAACGGAACAGAGGCCTCCGACGACCTCAATCCCAGCGAAGCTCTGCAAGTACAGGACGTGCTTGGCGATGGCGATGGTGACGATGAGGACGACAGCGAGGAGTCTACGGCCGTCGACGGAGACGAGCTCCATTTTGAAATTGAATGGGAATGTCCAGTATGCTCAGCATATATATTGGTGTTTCTTTCCCTGATTTATCCCTTCCTTACAGCCAAATCTCACGGTCGATACCAGCCTCCTGTCCTGGTTGCACCAACTCAACAGGTCACAACCTTTTGACGACACCAGAGGCACCCGCACTGTTGTTTTCAGGGGACCTGAAAACCCCGCCGTTAATATGGAGCCCGCTGATCTCCTCCGCGTTGAGAGCCGCACTGGTCGCCTAAACGGCCATGGTCTCAACGCCCTCGCAACAGCGCTTTCGGTCCACTTCAGCAATCCCCAATGTCTCTACACTGAGTATGCCAGCAGGTGTGCCGTCTTAAGCACCTACGACCTTCCTCGGGCTCGTTATCGCGATTCCGACCGGGAACTATGGAGGCATACAAAGCCTACGAGGTTTTGGGAAAAGTCGCTGGGGTTAATTCCAATCCATCGGCCCGATGATGAACATTGGGTCTTGGCCGTCGCCTCCGTTTCTAATCAGCAGATTTATTTTTTTGACAGCTTGGGGGTGAAGGGCAGGGGCTGGCGGCAGGATATCAAAGTACGTTGCTAAGAACCGCTTCCAAGGGCTAAACTAACATTATTGCAGGATGTCATGGTATTAATCACACGAATGGTGGTTTTGGCAAACCGCCATCAGCATCCACTCTGCATCACCAAGGAGGAGGACGCTTGGATTGCCCGTCCCCTCTTCAACGTTGTAAGTTTTATGTCTATCCGGACGGAGTCTCATCTCCTGACGCGATGTTGCAGGGAGAAGTGCACCAATCGAACGGTCATGATTGTGGAGTGTGGGTTTTGTGTATGATAGGCGCTATTCTCCGTGGGTTTAGTACCACTGGCGTTTCAGAGGCAGAGATGGGACATGCGCGTCAAATATTTACGGACTATATACTTGCTCTGCCTCGTAAAATTTAATTTTGCATCAATCATTCGCTCTGCCTTATGAATTTGAATCTTGAATAAACCATTTGGAACATGTACAATAGAGTGGCTACATGATATGATCCTATAGTGAGGTTCGCATGCTGACGGAGGCCTACTTCCGGAGCCATACAGCTTCCGGTATTGTTGTAGCGGTCGGCAAGACACGTCACGTTGCCCGTCGGTGTATCATACGTTGATGATCAGCTGCCAAGGTGAGGGCATAAAAGCCCGACGTATGCCAACATCCACTTGCCACCTTCCTGGCCCTTTCCAAGCGATGGGGTTTCACCAACGGGCATTCCCCCTTGAAATCTCATACAAGACAAGAAAGAATAGCATTTCAATCGCGAAGGTACGGTTGTTACAGCGCCAGACAGATGTCCAAGAGATGATCAGCTAATTGAGGAATTTGAGATAGTATAAGTGGTAGATCGTACGTGCCTGCCACTGTCGGTCGTGCTCCTGCATCGTGAACTCCCTGGGCTGGTGATAGCCATGGTAGATGTCGAGTGCTTTCACTCTCTCCCACCCCAGCAGCAGCTCCTTCACCTCCTCCCGGAGAGCTCCCATGGACGACTCCCACCCTTCTATGTCGAACTCCGCGTGGCGCTGGATATCGCGCTCGTTCTGCTCACGCATCCGGACGCCGTGGAGTGCCACGCTGAGGGCGTGGGTGAAACGGTGATAACCCACTGAGTGGGGGTCGTCGTAGTCGCCGTCGTCAGCGAAAGGCGGCTCCTTCTTCCAAGTTTCGAGGTCGGTTTCGTCGAGCGCAGTGGTGCTGGTAAGGGCCTGGGTGAAGAGTGTTTCGCCCTCGGGTAGAGCAACCTTCTGCAGGTCGAATATGGCAGTCGGTAGACGCGGCAGACGCGGGATATGTGGGTGGAGGGCTCTGCCATCCTTGCGCGAGGTGTGGAACAGGTACGCTGCTTGATTTGCGGCAGATTGAACAACTTTGGCGCTAAATAGGGGCGTTCAGTTAAAGCTTCAAAACAAGGGCAATGAAAGGGGGAAGGCGCACTGGTGAGTCTCCCTGTATTTGACCATGGCCTGGCGGCCTGCTGAAGCCTTAGCAGCAGCTGTGAGGTGCTTGGCGCAACGACCCATGAAGGAGGTGGTAGTTAAAGGTAGAGTTGCGATGACTTCTTGTGAGTCTTTTGGCCCATTTCGCGCACCGTCTATTGACCTCTAAATTAAAATCCAATTTAAATCAGAATGACCCCGGGCAGCCCCCAGAAGGTATTTGCCTACCTTAGACGACATCCGCCGGTGGGTATTGCGTTCAGAAGAAAAAAATTGTGTTCAGGTTATCGTTATTCGCCCGGCGATTGGCTGATGGTTTGAGGTAAAGTGTCCCGGAAGGCCCCGAAGGTTACGTGTAGAAGAGGGCAGAGGCGACAGTGCGCGCGTCGGAGGTTACGTGGGCGGCGCCGAGTTGGCCACAGGTGGCCAAATCGTAGGCGCTGGCAGCTTAGGTAAGCCTACCAAATATTTGTGCGCCTCCATTTTCTTTTCCTTACTCTTCCACATCGTTTTTTCCCCTCACCAGCGCCTCCACATCCTGTGTCTGGTAAGCCCCCTCCGTCTTGTATTGAAATATGGCTAATTTGTACCAGTTTTCACTCTCTTTTTGCACTGACAGAGCCTCCTGCGCATGTGCTGCGCAATCGCCTGAAGTCGCGGTACGACGCGACACCGACTGTCGGACTCATTCCCTGGTAAGCATCCCACTTGTTCCTCATTAACTATCCACTGAATCTGATATAGATTTGAAAATTCTATAAAAAATGGCCATGCAAACCTCTACAAAATGCACTGCCACGCCCCCGCCCCCCGCGAACGCGGACCCCACCACCCCGCTCACCCCGCTCACCCCGGATCCCCCCCCCCCCCCCCGTTGCTCTTCACCCCTGAGTCTCACAGCGCCGCCGGGCATGCGCAGCAGATCCCCGGCTCGCAGGGCTCGGACTTTTCGCTGGGATCCAACGACTACACCAATTTAGACTCGACCTTCTTCTCCGAGTCCGGCCATGCGTTGAATGCTGAGCTGGATATGCTGCCCATTGGTGGCCAGGACCTCCAAACGACCGCGCTCAGCGCCATTTGGGACCCCATAAAGAGCTACAAAGAGTCCTTGGACGACGACAACTTCACCGCCGCCGCCGCCGCCGAGGCCGCCCTCGATCCCCAAGCACATGAAGAGGACGAATACGAGAATGAGGGCGAGGACGACTTTACCACCGCCGCCATCGCCGAGGCCGCCCTCAATCCCCAAGCAGATGAAGAAGAGGATGAGGACGAGGGTGTCGGCAGGGGCGAGAGGGAGGACGGCCATTATGAGGAGGATATGGTCATCAGTGAATCTGACCATGGAGCCGCTGAAGGAGACAACGATGACGACGACGTCGACCAATTGGAGTCGTCGAAGCCCACGACGCCTGCTCACCCCTCCGCCCCTCCAAATCCCATCAAAATGCCCTTGCGGGACCGTTTCACCGCCGAGGAGCAGCAGATCGGCGGTGGGCGCGGCCCCGCTCGCGAGGCGACACCGCCGCCCAATCCGCCCGTCTCGCGTTTGCGCTCGCATCTCATCTGCACGGAGAAGGCGAGCCCTCAGTCGGCAGACGCCGTGGCCCGAAGAAGCCAGCTCGAGGAGTCTTCAGCCCCCACCGCCTCAGCCTCTACGCCTATCTCGGCCCCGCCCATCGCCACCTTGCCCGCGATCGCCACCTTGCCCCCGCCCACGATCCCGAGTCACAGCAGGCCAAAGCCGAAGCCACAGGCTCCCCCGCCCCCGCCCATTGATGCGCCACCGCCGTCACCCATCGTTGCGCCCCTGCCACAGCAAAGAGCCTTCCCTCCCCCACCCCCGCCCATCGCTGCCATCGCAACTCTCCCTGCCCAGGCTCAGAAGGCGCCACCGATCCAGCGCAAGCAGGCGGCGCAGACACAGGGCAAGACCACTATGGGACCACCCCCGCCTCCGCCTCCGTCTGCCAATGCAGCGCAGCCCCCGCCCCAGCAAAGAGCCTCCCTTCCCCCATCCCCGCCCATCGCCACTCTCCCTGCCCAGGCTCAGAAGGCGCCACCGATGCAGCGCAAGAAGGCGGCGCAGACACAGGGCAAGACCACTATGGGACCACCCCCACCTCCGCCCCCGTCAGCCAATGCAGTGCAGCCCCCGCCACCAGCCCCAAACCAAAGGCAGAAATCGAGGGCGCCAGAAGCACCGTCAACCCCAAACCCGTTCCAGACGGGGCCCGCCTTAAAACCCACGCGGCGCCCTGCCAATGTACCTCCCTCCGCCAGCACCAGCGCAGCGTCGGGGCCGCTCCCGCCCGGCGCTTTCAGAGGCGCCTCCTTCGAGCATTTCACTGTGCAGGGGGAGTTCCAATCATTGGTCCTACCTGCTCCCCCACCCGGGTGGTCCGCTGAGCACACCAAAACTCTCAGCGAGGTCGATCAGGACCACTTCGTCGACGACGGATACAATGTCACCAACGGCGATGACAATGTGGGCGACGATGACGCGGACGGGGACACCGACCAAGAGAACGCACCTGAGGCTGGCAACAATACGGGCGGAAAGGGAGGGAGACCGACCGCCGCCGTGCAGGAGCGGCTCGAGCACTGCTTCAATGCGCTGAACACTGAGCTCGCCGCCGCCTCCGCCGATACCGACCTCGATCGCGACCGCGTCTTGAAGCGCTACCTCAATAGGGCAGAAAGCGGGTCGCACGGGACAAACGTGTGGAATGAGTACGAGGCGTATGCCAACAGCGAGTCATACATTGACCGCGATTACCTGCGCGTGTACCCCGACTTCGAGCCCGAGTTCGACGATGACGGCGAACGCATCTACCCTTCGTGGTCGCGGATTGAAATGTCGCAGGCCTTCAAGATGTTCAAGGACGAGCACCCCAAGACGTGGCGCGAGATCCTGAAGGCCTATACAGGGCTGAGCATCGCGGAGAAACAGCAAACCCTGGCGACTCGCCAACGACACTTTCGCCGCGTGGTCAAGAACCTCCAAGATGATGTGTGTCGCTGAATCTTACCCATTTATAGCTTACTAACATTCTTATTTCCCAGCTCAACGATCTAGAGGGCGCATACCGATACCAGAGCTTTCTGGTCGTCGTCGGCTCGCACGTCAACGAAGATGCTGAGCTCGGGGCGCTCATCGCGTCACCGGGGGGCCTTCAATGGGTGAGTCTGTTGTACCAGCACTGCTGCAAGTCGACTTAGTTGCATTCCAGTTCGCCAAGACACTGAATCTCACCAACAACGAGCTGATTGGGATCGCCAAAGTACTGGCTTAGTAAGTAACACTTTCTTCATTAACACTTTAGCTGAATCGCTATCAGCACAAACGAGGTCGACCGCCTCAACATCTCTGAAGGCAAAGCGAAGATCGTAGACGGCCGCCTTTCACTACCGAGGCAGGAGGCCTCCGCCGCCTCCGGCCCGTCGACAACAGCAACAACAGCAACAACCAGGGTGAAGATCGAACATCGGGCCGTCAGAACGAAGGCCGACTATGTTGATATGACCGCGGCGGAAAGGGACGAAGCCAAGAAGTCCGCCCGTCGAGAGCGCAACGCCGTTAACGAGAAGAGGAGAAAAGTACTCCTCGAACGCATGTCTGACGCGAGCAAGGAGGACATCGGCCAGGACCTGTACCGCGACTTGCCCCCGAAGAACGGCTTTGGCTGGCTGAGCGTGCCTACAATCCTCGCCAACCACGACCTCTACATGGAGGGGTTACCGTCGGCGAACCGCCTGTTCGGTCAGTTCAGCAGCTTCAAGGGCTTGGGCGGACTATGGCTGCCAGAGATAGGCCATCTCGAGGAAGCACTGGACGCGCGGGCGGTCGAGGGACAGGGGCTGCGCATCGTAAGGCGCCCATATGTAAGCGGTGCATCTTTCTTTGTTCTTTCTGTTCAGGTTTTAATTTCATTTGCAGGTGACATTGTCGTCTACACGCACGATTATGCCGAGCCAACCCCTGCCGGCCTTCCTTCCAGCCATGCCGTCGTCAAACACTGGAAAACGTCCGGTGGACGTCCCTTGCCCTGCATGGAAGCCAGCGGCCGGATGTACAAGGCCGTATACGACAACCGCTGTAAGAAGTGGACGCGAGCTGTCGACATAGGGAAGGGTAACAGGAAGCCGATGCGCACGAAGGACGACGAAGGCGATGACGGCGACGACGACGAGGACGACGAGGACGACGATGACGACGACGATGCCGAGGACCAGCCCCCGAAGGTGAAGGTGAAGGCGAAACCCCGCGCAGAGGCGGCGTGCGCGAAGGGTAAGGGAAAGGCGAAGGCGACGGAGGAGGTCGACGAGGACGGCCCCGAGGAGGAGGAGCCAACTGTGCCACCACCAACTCGCAAGCTGCCAGCACGTGCGGCGCGCATGCACCCGCAGACCTTCCAGCAAGAGGGTGGCGGTCCTCTCTCCGTGGCCCCGAAGGCCTCGCGATCGCACCCTCGCCGCCCCCATGTCCCATCCCCCGAAAGCAGCGATGCCGACAGTTACGTCGACTCGTCACCCTCCCCACCCATGGGTGCCAGGCCCCGCCAAGTGAAGTTCGCAGAACACGACGACATGCCCCTCTCGCAAATCGTGCCTCCCTCCCGCAAGACGAAGGCGTCGCGCTCGTGCTCCGACGACGAGGAGCCGCCTTCGCCACCGCAAAAGTGCCAGAGATTCGACCCCGCGCCTGTCCCGGAGGCGGAGGTGCTTAACCGCAACCGCGCCTGCCGCTGTTAACACCAAGAAACGCAGTGCGCCCGCTCCCCCCGTGCCCACGCCCGTCCTCAAGAGATGCAAGGCGGACGCACACGCCGCACCCACATCCGCACCTGCTCCCGCCGCGCCCGTGCTCAAGAGACACAAGGCAGACGCACCCGCCGCACCTGCACCCGCGCCCGTCCACAAGGTGCCGCCCCCTTCGCCCGGCCTGAAGATGGCGTTCGTTTCGGTCCCAGAGGTGGACACCTCGGCATGGTCCCTGAAGGCGTCATCTTCAGCGTCAGCACGCAACCACGGCGGGGCGTCAGCTTCAGCGTCGACACGCGACCATGGGTCGACACGCACCCGCAATGGCGGGGCGTCGTCTTCTGCGTCGGGGTCCGGGTCAACACGCACACGCAACGGCGGGGCGTCGGGGTCTGGGTCGGGTCGGGCGACACGTAGCGGCGGCACTGCTGAGGCCTTGTCGTTGTCGGCACGCGTCGATGCCCGCGGCCCCGCTCCCATTGCTGGGCCCTCTACGTCTGCCGCTGCTGCTCCCGCCACCGTCGATCCGCTGGGCATGCTTTCGAACTTGACACGGGATCAGCTCGCGGAGGTGCTGCGGGGTGTACTTGCCAAATCCGGGATCTCGATGTAAGTGTCGTACATTATTGTTCTCGCCGCTGGCCTCCGTCTTGTATCTTTCATTGACTGTTTTCTTGTTCCACCTTGGACTACGAACTACGGACTCCTGCCTCTTGTATAGACCTCATATCTTGTGTAGAATAGATCTGATCTGTATATCTTGTGTTGCTATCTGTATATCTTGCTCGCTATCTTGTTGTAAATATGTATTTCTACTGTACTGTAGCTTAGCTCTTCTTGTCTTCTTGACTACCTACTTGTATTGAATACAATCTTGTGTTGTACACATGTGGAGATCTGAAACTAAGTGGATTGTGAGGACCACAAACGGAGGCGCCGACGCGCGAGACGGAGGCGCAAGTATGGGACCGTCCCGGGACGGCGCGGGTTCATGACTAATAGAAGACTGATTCCTGGCGGACTCCTACACTAATCGGACCTCTTAGGTGGGTTAATACACCTCAAATAACCTACCTAAGAGGTCCAAACGTAATAATGTAGGTGCTCTCTTAGGTGGCTAGAGTGGTTTACGGGATCGCAGGGGTCTACATACTACACCCTCTTGGCTTCTCGTCTCGTAACCCAGACACCCATCCGTCTATTTTCGGTACATGCCTTAGAGCCGCCGCTATTCCGATACAGGACGCGGATGCAGATGCCAGACACCACTTGGACACCTCCGTCCCATTGACACCGACTTCCCCGTCTCCTCCCGCACCACTCCGTCCGCCCGACTCGGAGAAAGAACGGCTGCGCGACTACACACGACGAATCTGGGGAACGCTGTACCGCATTGATATTGTTGCGTTGAAATGGGAGCCGCCGTCGAGACACTGAATGTCTACGAGCAAGGGCGTTCGCGAGCTTGTATGTTGAATGTTCATGTTGAGCTGTCCACTGGTTGAAACCCGTGTCTTTCGAATCAGAGAGATCCCGTTTCGACCTCGATGGACATGGTCATTGAATCCTGGCTCAACCGCTCTTGGAATTGGAATTACTCTCGCTATTTACAAGTAGGATCAACTCCAAATCAAGTCTCTTCGCCGCGGGATAAAATGTAATTGAAATATACAGTGGAGAGAATTTCGTTCGACATTGCGTTCGACAATTTAGTCCAAGGGTAAGAGGACTCTAAGCGAATGTTTGTCCAAGTTGAATCAGAAGAGGACGCGACGCGTTTCCGCGTGATGACCGATATGTCACTGCACACGTGTACAGTAGGCGGGATGGTCGAGGTTGGATTTCGACATTTTTGACATCACGTTTCACGTTTCCGTTGATCCGGAAACGTGATGCTGATGAATTCAACCTCCGAGTTGCGAGTTTGAATGTGGTACTCATCACTGTAGTGTGAGTGTAGTGCTTGTTTAAATTAGTATACCTTGAAAGCTTTGACACGGTCACCTGCGCGATGTTCAATTTGAATGCTCTGACTTGAAAAGGAAATTGCACCAAGTCGGCAAGATTACTCCCAAATAACGGCCGCTGAACTTATTTTGCCGATCATTCTTACTCATAGTTAGAGGTGGATTTTACAAGGCCTCTCAAATATTTTCATGATTATTTGCAGGACCCCCCCCCCCCCCCCCCTTTTGCGCAATATACAATCTCGGTGCTCTGACCCAAAAAGGAAATTGATGATACAGGAATGTCTTGCGAACTCGATGTGTAAGTATATGGCACGCTGTCTGAGCATGCAATGCATATCTTGAATATATGTCATACATGTTTGGTACCTCTAATTACATTCATTTAACAGCCCAAAGACACTGCAAGCAACTATATTCATGGTTAACCAGCAGCCATGATCCTGGTGCTCGGGTTGGATTTTGACATTTTGGTGGTTCACATCACAACTTCTTCCACTTGTTGAACTTCCGGGCGAGGATGTTGCCCACAGTTCAACCAGGACCAGGTTATGTGTTAGTATGGTGGGTGTAAGGAATAGGAAACCAGTTTCTTATGACCGGGATTTCACACTAATTACATGGGCATGTAACTAATCTTGAGTAAAGTGAGGAAGCATTTGACAAAAGATGGTCCACCCCTCAGTCAGAACAAACTTTGGTGCACCAATTGTGTAATATGCCTCCCATGCCTTCACCTCGAACTCATCTGAAACCCATCTATAGCATTCCTTACGGTTCTTTGGAATGTTCTCCCGGAGGGCGTCTACAAGATCCTGTGGTGCTGGAACCCCAAAGTAAGTGAGACCAAACTTGTCTGGAAAGTCGTAGATGTAGTTCGGAGAAAATCCTGATGGCAGCTGCTTGTTGCGTTGGGTCCGAATCTTGTGATTGTTCCAATACTCAACAAAGTCGTCCAGGCTGACTTGAACAATCTTGGGCCACAACCAATTGAAAAGATCACTGAAAATTCGAGGAGAACTAAAGACAAGAAAGAATTCGCGGAACTCGACCTACATGTGAAATGGTTGGGCTGAATTAAAATAATTGAGGCTTTTCCCCATGAGCAGAATTTGCTTGATGTCAAGGCCAACATAGTTGGTGAACAAATTCCATGAAGACTCAATTGGAATGTTATCCGTGCTCTTGAGTGCCACAAAGCCTGGTGCAACCTCAAGCGGAATTTCAGGCATGCATTGGTGGCTATAGGCTGGAGAGTAAGTTCAAAGCATTATGATCTACAGAGTGCACGCACCGCGGAGCAATATGGGCTGCATACAATTCTCCAGTTTCTGAGCCACCATCGACGGTCGCTTGGACGAAGACTTGGTGAAGAAAGTAAGTACAACACCATTTAAAAGATGGATAAGACTTACCACCATGTTTCTCAACAAGGTCTAAATAATAATGACCAATGGTTGAAGTACACCGGGCATTTGGAACAACCAGAAACTTGACCATTTTGCTGCTTGAATGACAATGCGAGCCATATATATCAATGCCCACAGGGCCCATGCGCAGAGCTTTGAAATTTAGTTTTTCGTGACCGTCAAAATGGAGCTCATAATAAATCCCAGTATCAGTCAGATGCCCCCGTTGTTTATCCTTAACCGTATTTCGGCCCCGCCAGGGTCAATATCTGACATGATACGGCGAACGGTATCGCTGTTTGTGTTGTAAGTAAGTATAAGCACAGCAATTAGGTTGACCGACCGGGGAATCTTTGTTCCATCCTGAAGAGATATCTTGTTCTGAACCGTTCTGGGGCCATTACGAGAAGAGACATTACTTATTGTGACTGCTGCAACCAAAGTTGAAGCAATGTGTTCAGGAGGTGGTTTTTTAACAGTTGGAACATTAAATTGATGGTTGAGTTTCTTCAACGTAGATAATCTAAATGAATGCAGTCAAAAAATGTTAATCACAGCACAATTTGAATACGCACCCAATCTTGTATTCAAAATCTTTGAGCAAATATTCAAGACGCTGGTTGAGAGACAGCTCTTGCGCGAATACTCATGCAAAGCGGGACCCAGAACCGCATCAGGAGGACCTAATAATTTATTGCCATTACTTCATCAAAAAAAAGGGACGGTGCTGAAACTCACGAGTACCATTATAGTGTCCGTTCGCACCAATCTCGTTGACCATCTGGCTTGGTTATTGAACACTTGTCTGGAACTCTGAGTTCGAAATTGGTTGACTCCTGGTATTTATACAATTTATGTCTTGGATGCTACCCAATTCGAACACAGCCGGACGATGAACTGATTTCACTCCCGAATTGTTTCACCGACGAGGCAATCAGAAGACCTTGTGCTATGTGGAGTCATTACTCAACCTGTGTGCCCAATGAACCAGGTTCAGTGCAAGCTGTTCAAACTTCGTGCCTGCATCATGTCTGGACTCATGCTTCATGAGCTCCATTGGTGTGAATGCTGTACTCTGGAAAGGGTTTCAACTCTTTCAGTGCAAGCTGTTCAACTTCCGTGCCTGCATCATGAGCTCCATTAGTGCAGATGATGTGCTCTGGAAAGGATTTCAACTCTTTCAGTGCAAGCTGTTCGACTTTCGTGCCTGCATCACGAATTGATCATTAATAGATCGTCGGCTATTGTAGCGACTCTTCCCTGCATGTTCGCAAATTCAATTCATGCTTCATGAGCTCCATTGGGGCAGATTATGTGCTCTGAAAAAGGTTTCAACTCTTTCAGTGCAAGCTGTTCAACTCTCGTGCCTGCATCACGAATTGATCATTAATAGATTGTCGGCTATTGTAGCGACTCTTCCCTGCATGTTTCGCAAATTCAATTTGAAAAATTGCTGTGTGTTTTTCAGACACTGGGGAAGCTATATAATCACTGCTCTCTAGCCTGAATAAGTCATCCCACCAGTTCGTCTCATGGCAGACCCACCAGAGCTTGAACCAGTTGATCCAACACTCTGCATTGATGTTGACGCTCCCGGGGAGTCATGTGGGGGTCTCTTCGAGCACAAAAACTCTTCTGGACTCTGTGCCATGTGTTATATGACCAAAAACAATGCCCCACGGGCAGAGGAAATGAAGGTATATGTTTCCTGACTTTGTACCTCAATGCTTCCCTAATCATTGTTTTTTTTAGACCTGGCCCCAGTGCGATGGCTGTAGCGCACAGTTCAAGCTGTTGAAAGGGCCTCGATATGGCATATGCCTGAAGAAGGGTGAGTATTTATACACCTCTCGTTCATCCTGATTCTGATTTCTTGATCAATCATTTCAGATCAGTTAGCTTCTGCACCAGTGGAACCTCGCCTGCCTCTCGCTGTGCAAGATCTCAATTTTCCTCCTGCAGCCGACCCCACAACCAAGACATTGCAGGATTTGCAGACTCAGGCTAGGCGAGATGCAATGGCAGCCAGAACTCTCCATAAAAGTGGATCCAAGGCTCTCACTGGTTCTGGCTCTCTTCAGGCCGCTGTAGCGAAGGGGACTGCACGGCAGATCACCCTATATCTTGTCCCCATGACTTCAAGTGGTTCTCGCACAGACGCAACTCGGATTCTGGCTAATGCTACTCGCTCATTCCCCGAGGATATGACAAGGACAGGTCAGTTTACTTGTTGCCTCAACTCATTCAACCACCTTCTCATCCGAAATCTCCAGATGCCTTGACTCATCTCCTTCGTCACTGGAACCTCGATTGGGAGAAATATTGCTCACAAAGTCTAGCCCCGTCAGTATCTGTGTTGAAGTCTAAGAATCTGTTGACTGATTCACTGTCTTTTTTCAGAGAGCATGTTTCACTGCGTCTGTTGGGTAATGTTGGAATTGAGCCCCACAGCACGCATGGAACTTTAGGACACTTCCTTGATACCCATGAACGTGTTCATGGAAACCATCCAAAGAAGATCATACAAGGCCCTACAACCCTTCGATTGCCAGCTCCCGCGATTTACCTTGAGGGCTTCATCTCGGTCACAGATGTATGTCTGTTTCACTCTATTCCATTCTGAAAGTTGATTAATTTGGCATAGTTTGAGACTTCGACGGGGACGCAAGCACCCTATTTCGTCCATACAGAAAAGGAGAACCGGAAGCGCAAGACTAGCCAGACAAATACGCAGGAACTCGCCTCTTCCAAACGGTCTCGCAGTGAGTAATTATGCCAATACAATTCGCATTTCTGAACGTTTCATCAGCTCAGCTTTCTGCGCCGGCTCCTTTGCGCTCAGAGTTTTCAGATGTCCCTGGTTTCTCAAAGGTCGCCTTTTTATTTGCGAGGTATCCATTTTGAATGATGGAGCGGTGAACATTGAGTTCCCAGATCTCAATGACCTCGAAAAGCTCACCACTTTGACTTGTCTTCTCCAAGATGCACCGTTTGATCAAGGCAAGACAAAAAAGGTTCATAAGGTAAACTACATCTCAATATTTTATTTGCTGTCCTTCTAACGCTCTCCTGCTTAAAGGTTATCCTTGATGGGCTCCCGTGGGTCACCAAGCGGTTCTTCAACATTGGTGCTGGAGAAGGAGTTGTTGAGATTCAAGAAAACTATCACCAGGTTGTGAAGGAGGTTACTCATCTGAGCAAGGCTGGTTATTTCCTCAAACGATTCATCATGGAGGCGAACAAGCAGGCTGTTGACATTACACAAGGTATGGGGTTCATTTCCAGTATCAACCAACATTCACATTTATTGTCCAACAGGAATTGAGGTCACCGAGTTTAAACTCGGCATTGAGGTTGTCCAGGACACCTGTGGGCCCTCGAAAGCTTCTGGATTTTCTTTGGACCAGTATCAGCTTGCATCTAGTGCACAGATCGAATCCAAATCTAATCATGGGATCATTGTCTGGCTCTTTGAACCAAGATGCTCCAGCACGGTGTCACACTGGAGTGGAACAAATGAGTACCCTCCCTGGCATCGGAACAAACTAGGCAGCACACATTTACTCATTATGCATACCTCCTCAGCCTTGAGTCAACTGTTTTGGCTGATCTTCAAAGTATGTTGAGAGTTGGCTTCTTCCTTATGCAATATACTCACTTATTTATCCAAGCTGCAACTACTATTGATGAGGATGGCAATGGCATCCAGGTCTTGTTTGACGTGATGTTCCACACACTTGATGCGTTTGTTATTTTTCACTCTTCAACCCTTTGAAATGGACTCAAAAACATATGTGCAGCTCTAGCGGTGTTGGCAACCATGGAATGACCGGCATCGATACATTCCTCGAACAGCATGAATGTGTGGATCGTTGCAAGCAGCTCCATCTCCAACGTGGTGGATTTTCTACCGAATCTGCTGTTGAAGATTCTGACGAGGATGACGGTTAACTTGCGTAAAAAATACTTACATATCAATCTCTGTCAGCCACAAAAATAATCTTGCTTCAACCGAGTGCCAGGATCATGGCTGCAGGTGAATTATGAATATAATTGCTTGCAGTGTCTTTGGGCTGTTAAATGAATGTAATTAGAGGTACTAAACATGTATGACATATATTCAAAATATGCATTGCATGCTCAGACAGCGTGCCATATACTTACACATCGAGTTCATCACCAAAAGCGGGAACATGTGCTATTGTCTGCTGAGATGCCATCAAGGAGATCGATGATTGGAATCATTTTTGCCGGATTGCCAAGCACTCACCAAGGTATGTAATGTTGCACCAAGATGGCAGACCTTGGCCAATGTTGAACCATCTTGATGCTGATTTACAAGGGCCTGTGTCAGCCTTGTTTCGCCTTCAAGCTTCAACAAGTGTGTTGTCGAGGTACCGCGTTTGATTGAAGGTGGTTATATTTGGTTGAAGCGTGACACATTACTATATGGGGAGGACGCGTCCCCCCCCGGGGGGGAACGAAGTCGGGGGATCTAAAATTATTATCTATCTATTACAGCTCGTCATAACCGAAGTCCGCTGCGGCGCAATCATCAATACCATCCTCGCCGTCCTCAGGCCCGAGATCCTCGTCCTCTTCCTGCACCGCGTCTGGTTCATCATCATCCAGCCACGGATCACCCTCATCGTCGGATTTTGCATATGGGTCCTCGTCGTCCTCGATAGGTGGCTCCTCCTCCTCTTCAGGCTCCTCGTCATCGTCTTCACCATCCGAGTCAGCAGGTGGGAGTCCTCGGTCTTGCGGCGGCTCTGTGACAAGCGGTTCCGCGATAAGTTCGTCCGGCTCCGAGTCCTCGTCCGACAGAGGATCCACATCCTCTGGGAGTTCGTCTGGGACAGGGACTTTGTAGTGGCCTACCCCGCCTCCAAGGTACCGCATAAACATGTCACGGTCAACAAAACTGCAGCGCGAGTGAGAAACCTGGCATTAATATGAGCAGGGAAGGACGTACAAATTAACATAGTGGTATTTCCAGTCATCAAATTCGTCCTTGTGTCTCGCGAGGGAGGTGTATTCGAAGCGCGGGGTGGGCCCATGAGCGAACGACGGGATCAGGTGAGAAGCCCGAATGACTTCATCGGGATCGAGGAAACCGTACGCCGTGGGGTCTGAATCCGGGACAAACTCCACACGATGCAGCCGTTTTCGTGCAAAACCACCCTTAAAACGGTGGTCGAGTCGGAAATTGCGCACCCAGAGGAAACTGATGGGGACGGGGACGGTCGAAGCACCTGGAACACTGTGAATGACATCAACATGAAAAACCCCAATAATACGAGCGTAGGTGAAAGCATGTTGGTCTTCAGGGCCATCCTCCGGTGCAAGCCTCATTACATCGGCGTGAGTGCGTGGATTCATAGAGTCCTGACCACGTCGAACATCGTAAGAAGTGTAATTGACCCGCAAAACCTTGTGGCGGTAGAGTCGATCATTTACGATCAAGAGCTTCGAGCGTTGGGCAGGAGTGTATTCGTTACCATTCCCGGACCAAGTAGGATGCAGAAGACGTCCGAGTAGATGCTCTCGTAGTTTCGGCATGAAATCCTGGAGTCGGAATTAGTGAACGCCGTGATAATATAATACAATACACATACCACCACTGCGGGATCTCCAACATTGGCGCTCAGCCACGTCGGAAGATTGCAGTGAAAATTGCGAGAGAGAGAGATGTGAAAGTGTGCTTCGGGTGGGGTGTATGGCAAGGATTCGGACTCGGCAAAGTCCAGGACAGCTGAAATTTTCTTCGGTGGGGCAGGCACCTTGCGCTTGCGCTTGCCGGTTGTTGGTGGCTCCGAGTTGGCAGGTGCGGACGGCGCAGAATCTTCGTGTTCAAGTGTGGTGATGGGCGGGACGTGCTCGGCCTCTTTCTTGGCCCGCGATATTTTCAACAATGCAGTTTCACGGCGTCCAAGTTGAGTCATTTGCCCGACGGCGTCATTCTTGTTGGTACGGGCATAGTAACGTTTAACGCGTCGATGTTCGAGCTCACCCTAAAATTTAAATCAGTACAGTCCATTGACGAAGGCAAAGGTACGCCACCGGCTGTGTTGAGTAGGAGTCAACAGTTCCAAAGAATAATATGGTTCGGACGTAATCTCCGAGCGAGTGACCTTTATAAGTTTCCATGTTGAAAGTCTTGAGTTTAGGAGCTGGAGGGCGACTGGGTGCGGTCCCTGCAGACATGCCCGCCGTGGAAGCGGGGGGAACCTTCTTGGCAGAGGCTTTCTTGGCGTTGCGGCGCCCTCTAGCTGCCTCCTCCCGCGGTAACTCCTTCGTTACAAAGCACGCACATGTCACCTTCGTGAAGTATCGCAGCTGACTGCCGAGGAGCGTCGTTATTTTCTGCAGTTGGCCGACCGTAAAGTCCGTGTGGAGGCGCAGCTTAGCGAGAGCATGCCAGTATGCAAGAGTGAAAAGAAGATCCAAGACGACCTTGTTATGCGGCTCGTCTAGCAGGTCTTCAAATACGGGCAGGGCGCACTGGATAAGGCAAGTCAGTAAAGTACAAAGCGGCAGAATGCGAGCAAAATCAATGCAGAACTCACTTGCAACAAGTCTTCAAAATTGCGAGCGGCCAACTTCTTCATGGAAGACACGTTATTGACAAAGCGACGAATGGTGGCTTTTCCAAATGGAGGTACTTGTCGATAACTGCACCAGTGTTAGCGAGGAAGCAGACTCCTAGTGGCTCGAGACTTACCGGCTATTCAACTCTGATACAACCTGATCACCATGCGCCACCAAAATCCGAATAAGATGAGTAAATATTGCCTTCCATACACCCAGCTCGAATTCGTGCATAAAATCCACCACGAGCATGACAAAAATGTTGAGGCCGAATGTGGACAGCACCGAAAAAGCGTTCTGAAAATTTATCCAGTCTCCAGTGACATAAAAGCAAAAACACCACTAACCTTGGTCGGCACCCAGGACTTGAGAAACAGCAATCCCTCGACCTTCTTTGCCCGAATCGTCCTTCCCACATTATATATCCAGTCCCTGGCCGTGTGAACATAGGAACGATACTGCTCATCTTCCACTCGACGAGAGGTAACCCGACTTTTATCGTCTCGGACGGTACCAACCTGATCGAGTTTGTCCTTGGTAACCAGGCATCTCGGGCATGGACAGCGCCCGAGGTTGCGAATTGTGGCGAGCAGCACCCTAGGCAAACATTAGCTATCCGACGTTAAGGTGATTGGGAGGAGCTCGCACTTTTCAGGATAGTCGGCCGAATAGGTGAACACCCTGAAATAGAAGCGGCGCGAGATACCGTCGGGGCATTCAACCACGATGCCATGTTCACAGGCTTCCAAAAATTCGCCGTCGAGAAGGAGCCGCCAAATTGCATGCATCAGCTCGCGACGGCAGTGAGTTAAAACCTCGGCAGAGGGCGAATGGCCGGTCTCGCCCTTAAACCAGTCGAAAAAATTGTCTGGTAACTAAAGAAATAACCGTGTCAGTGAAGAAGTTCAGCAAAGCGGAGAACTGATAGAACCTTTGGCATGTATGCAATATGGTGACAGGCTCCCGCTCGCGGCTTTCCGCGAACCCATTTGGACTGATTGCCGAAAAAGAGGTACAGAGGCCAGAGAGACGCCGTTCCAAAGTTAGCGAGGTGCGTGGAGTCCGACCAGAACATCAGTGCACATATCACTCGCTCCAGAGTACAGTTGGGCTCAGCGGGTTTTCGCTGGAGTTTTTCGTGAGCCTCAATGAACGCAGTGGATGAATAAATCTCATCGTAGATCCGCTGCGGGGCGTCGTCGGTGGTGCGTTGCCAGAACTCCTTGAACGGAGTGTAGTGGAAAAAACGGGAGCTACGATCCTCGAGAGCACTCTTGATGGCCTGAGTCAGATTGCGATAGTGGAGGCCGGGGACAGAGAAAACAGGAATGGGATCTTTTGTCACATTACGGCCCCGCCGGTTCTTGCCATCGGGAACCTCTATATCAATGCTGACCTCCTTCCAACCATCCTTTGCTCCACTCGCGTTGCCCAATTTTTCGCCAAGAGCAGAATCACCTGAAAACATGCTGTCAAATGTGGAAGTTGGACGCGTTATTAAAAGAAATTACCTGAGAGCATCTTGTCAAACTTCGCAGTTTCTGACTTGAGGTCAAAGCCCTTCAAGTCCTCCTTGACGAAGTCATCAGAGACAAGGAAATCAACGAGGCGCGTACACTCGGCAACAGATTTCATGACTGAACCTGACCACATCCAGTTCATGAACCCGAAGATGGTCATATTTTTGAACGGGTTGATGAACGGCGCGGCGGTAAGTGGAGGAGCAAGACGAGATTGGTCGGAAGCGGTCGGTGGGGAAGGAATATTGGACTGGTCTGCGAGGGAGATATTTTTATCAGGGTCGTGGGTAGGGATGCATGGATATTCGCGATAGACCCCAAACGAGTTTCGGACGGTCTTTACAGACTGCCAGAGATAGTTCGAGACCGAAGGTGGTGGTGTCGCATCGTCGTCGGGCTCGGAAGGTGTTACGTCCTCAAATTCGGCCGGGGCAGGGGGTAATTGTTGCAGCAGCTTCCAGGTGAGGCGCTTTGCCCGCATCGGACGCCCTGAGGCCGAGATCGCCGGGGGTGGGGTAGGCTCTGGAGCAGGTGTATCGTCCATCGGTTCGTCGAAGGCTGGTGGTTCAGAGTAATCCATGTCAACATCGACTTGTATCTAAAGAATTTATGTGTTAAATGATCGGGGGGAAAAGAGGTAATGTGCACCTGAGCGAGAGGTGCAGGAAGAGTCGACCCTGAAGCACCGGCTGTCTCGCCCAAAAGTGCCTGAGACTCATATGTCAGTGAAGAAGACGAGGGGATAGTCTTGCAAACATACCTCAGCTGCTCGCCGCTCCTTCTTTAGTCGCTTTTTGTCGCGCAAAGCCGAGGCGGCGTTGGCCAACGTTGGATTTTATGCATTGACGAACTTGCAGGCGCTCTGGTGAATAGCAAGGGCGCGTTTGTCGTCACAACGTCTCGTGCATGGAGGCTGGCATGGAAATGCCATGAGGAGGAAGATAAAAAAAAACCAAAAGAGTCGCATGCTGAAGCACGCAAAGATGTAATGCACACTGGGAGAATGCAGCGGAAAGATATAGGATTGGAGATAGGGGTACGGAGGCTGTACTATCCAATAGCTCGGTACTCTCGGCTGTGTCATCGGAAATGTAGCGCGTCTCGGGTTGAAATGTAACTAGGAAATTATCTTCAGCATGTGCAATGAAACAAAAAAAATAAATGCTGTACCACGGTTATGAAGGGGTTCTCGCGCGCAGTGTTCTCTCATCGTCAGTGCTTGACTCAGTGGACCCAGAGTACGCATTTCCTCTCACCATATCCTCTATCTCAGCGAGCGTTGACCGCATCGCCTTCAGGGTTTCGATCAGGGAATATGACGTGGATGGAAATTCAAGGTGCTCCACCCCGGCGGCTCGGAGAAATTTCTGGATTGGAGCTACCTGTTTTGCCAGAGATTCCTGGAGGCGTTTGGCGACGTCAATACGTTGGCGGACATAAAAGTCTGTATCGTTGGTGATACAATATTGTTCCGGAGTCGGGGGTACGATCCCGATCTTGCGTGCGAGGTAGTGTATCTTCGCACAGATAGGAGCTGCTACCCCTGAATAATTGATCGTAGTATCGTAGTGATAGCTGGCAACATATTAACTTGGGGAGCCACTTCAAATATATAAATAACGCACCATGCTCGATCGAGCTCACCCTTTTCAATCCGAATGAGAGTTTCGACCAGTTTCTCAGCCTTCTCTGTGTCCCTATTGGTATAACTGAGGTCGTTGGCTGAGCGTGCATTGGAGTTGGGCATGATGGCAGAAGCAGATGGGAGACTTGCGGAAGAGCTGCCTCAGAGTTTCGGAATTTCCAATTGAGTTGCGCGTGAGTAACGAGGGAGCAGCTCAATTATCATCGGTTTGAGACGATTCAAGTTCACACATATATTTACTGGAGATGACTGAATCTGACATGGCATGTAGCACATAAACCTTTACACTCACCAGGGAGTAAAGATACGAGATGCGGAGGCAGATGAGTGCGATAAGCGGGACCGCTGTTGTGCAGATTGTGGAATGAGTCAGCGTTGGATTGCAAATTCAGATGATACCGATAAAAAGGTGCGCACCGCCTTGCCAAGTCCCTTCCCACATCTTTCCCCTCCCTCCATGTCCGACGACTCGACTTTGTCTCAATCCGTGTCCCCGAGCCAAGCCTCCACTCTGACACCCGAGCAGGCAGCTGAGGCTCGCGTCATGGAGTTGTTGAAACAGTCCATGATGGGCAGTGGAAGAAAGCGAAGGTAAGTCCAGATTTTGTCGTGCTCTCTTGTCGGGTCCCTGACGCGGTGTTTGCATTTATTTTGCAGGCAGCCCGACGACAGCCCCATTGATCCCGGCACCGCCGGCACCTACCGGTGGTATGGCCGCAACCTCGTGAGAACCTGTGGGCCGTTCATGCGTATTTCTTCCATCGTCGAACATGGTGTGGCCTTGGAAGTCGCTGACAGTGACGACGAGTCTCGAACCGCGCCCACCATGATGTAGTTGAGTGTCCCAGCTGCGTTTTACATTGCTGATCATCATGTAGGCAGAAGCGGCTGACCGCCAGCTGGGATATCATCAAACGTACAATACCAAATTTTGGCGAGGACATGGTCCTGATTGGCGGCAACGTCCAGCTGCGCCGGAAGGTGTGCGCAGAGGTGAGTGTCCTCCACCACACGAACAATTAATTACTTACATTATCCAGATTCAAACAGGAATGAGGGGGGCGCGAGGCGATGATTGTGGTTCCCTCAAAACCGCGGTGGCTGACTACCTTTTGCCAGCGCCCCCTCCCCCAGCGCCGGCCACCCCGGATGTCGTTGCTCTTCCAGCTCCTTTGCCAAAGCTTGACCCACCTATTCCCGCTCGTGGATCCAAAGCCCATCGTGGGATGAATCATCCTGCAACGTCAGCTGCTATTCGACCACTCAAGTACACCGATGAGCCCGCGTACATTGTTCTTATTTTATTGATACCATGCTCACCACAATGTTTAGGACGTATGAAGCAATCAAGGCAGGCGACAAGGCCTTCCCTGTTCTTGGCACGCAACTCCCCGCCTTCTTGTACAAACGGGGTCAGGTTTATAACCCGGATGATCTTGACGCTGGTCTTTTGGAAGGACACACCTTCCGCTATGTGAGTTTTTTTCGGTTTCAATTCATCCATTTCACTGCTTAAACATCTCCCAGTGTGCGAAACACATCTACAAGGGACCAGGCTCCACTCTCGAAGGGCCTGGGGCCAACAAGGGCAAGGGCGGGAATGCCGACATCAACGGCGTTACTGCGCTGACAGACCGTGATATGGGATATGTTGCATGCCAGGTACGCGACGTTGACATACATCTAACAACACGCTAATTTATCCCTTCAGGCTCGTTTCGCCATGTCATCGGTGGAATCATGGAGCGAGATGGACGGCGAATTTTCTTATGTCGACTTTTACTGGAAGGTTGTCGAGTTGCTGAGGGGTGAAGAAGGCGAAGAGATTCTTGATCGGTTCAATCTGTGAGTCTTTCTTCCACGCTAGCTCACCACTTTCTGACATGTTTTCTAGGGAGGTGTTCGGGACCAGGACCACATCAAGCCGCAAATCGGGTGCCAACTCTGTCGCCGATGATGAATTCGCCATTTTGGAAGCGCAAAGGGCGGAGAAGCGAGCACGCCGCACGGCTGCGGCGGGCGAGTCTACATAGTTTACTGTTGCTACTTTTTTTTTTTGCAATATATATTTTATTTTCCCCCCCTATTTTTGGCGTGTTTTGCAATGGATCCGGGGAACAGCCCAAGGATGGCGGCGTCACATAAATGCCCGCAATCTGTACCAACGAGGTAGGGTATTACAAGAACAGGGATACCATATAAGCATTTATGTGGATGGCAAGACATTATAATGTGCGACAAGCTTGGTGAGGATTGTAAACCTCAACACCTTGGTGATGATTGTAATATCTGAGGATACCTTATAAGGTCTGATGAAACGTCACCAAGATTATGGCCGATTATACCGATTATGGCCGATTGTACCGGATTGTGCCCCATATAAGGGAATGTCAACTTCTCCCGGTTTTCGTGATGTTCGCAAGATATTCCTGTATCATCAATTTCCTTTTTGGGTCAGAGCACCGAGATTGTATATTGCGCAAAAGGGGGGGGGGGTCCTGCAAATAATCATGAAAATATTTGAGAGGCCTTGTAAAATCCACCTCTAACTATGAGTAAGAATGATCGGCAAAATAAGTTCAGCTGCCGTTATTTGGGAGTAATCTTGCCGACTTGGTGCAATTTCCTTTTCAAGTCAGAGCATTCAAATTGAACATCGCGCAGGTGACCGTGTCAAAGCTTTCAAGGTATACTAATTTAAACAAGCACTACACTCACACTACAGTGATGAGTACCACATTCAAACTCGCAACTCGGAGGTTGAATTCATCAGCATCACGTTTCCGAATCAACGGAAACGTGAAACGTGATGTCAAAAATGTCGAAATCCAACCTCGACCATCCTGCCTACTGTACACGTGCCCCAACAATCGCTACCTCTTTCGATGCAGAAATCAGCAGAACTGCACGACCAGACCCCGCCGTCAAAAGTACTTATGGACCCACGCACAATGGATCCACGATCTCCGCGAATCCTGATTCGCGTCCCACCTTTGTAAAAGTTTCCGCTTTCGGTTGCTGCTGTACGGTACACCGCCTGTAAGGAGGATGAAAGGCCGTCCTGCTCGTATCTGTCGGACTCACGTTACTATAGGGACAGATTCTTGCACCTCCGTCCGCTGGCTGGCCATTCCGCCCTGATGTCACCATCCTCCTCGTCCCGCCTGGAGGCGCACACCCGTCCTAGTCCGCCACCTGCGCGTCCCACTCCTCTAGTCCCTGAACTCACCTTCTCGCCGAGTCCGCCCCCGGTGGACGTGGCGCGTCCACCCCGCTGTCCTATCCTCCCAACCCCCCGGTTCCACACGCACGCACTTGCATGCTGTCCGCGTACACACCCGCATCCACACACTCCGCCTCGCGCGCGTCTTCCCCGGGACCTCAAGCGTAGCCCTTCATGCGCGCGGTGCCCCAGTACTCTCCGCGCCCTGCTCACTCTCGTTCTTACGTCCCCGACATCCAATCGCGGCCCGGACGCACGACGCGCGCACATACACATCGGCGCCTGTGCGCGCGGCGTCCCTCACGAGCGCGGCGCGCACCTCCTCCCAGCATATCTTTGACCACGCTCGACCTGCAGCCGTCACACGCGTCCCCACTACGACACCCCGTACCCCCAGCATGCTCTCGAGCATCGAGTCCCGCGCGCACCCTCCAGTCCAGTGCTGTCCTGTCTCGGCTGCGTTCAGCTCGCAATGTCGGCGCTTGCACCCTCTGCGTCGTTCCCGCCTTATCCGCGCATCGTCGCACTCAATGCGCGTGCCTTCTCGTCCTACTCCTTCATCCCTGCGTCGTTCCCGCCACCTTCTCCCCGAGCCCGAGCCGACCCCCTCTCCATCCTGTTGTCTCTAGCGCCTCCTCGCGGACTCGCAGACCCAGCCCTCGTTCTCGCGGACTTGCTCTTCACCCGCATTTCTCTTCTCCGCCGTCGCGGGGCCTCTGGGGTGGGACGATGACGCATACGCGCCCCACGGTGCACGCGCTACCAGCCGCCCTCTTCCAGCGTCCCCTCCATGCCGCCGTCCTGTACCTGTACATGTACCCCCGTCTCCCCCCCTCGCTCGCGCGCATTCTCGCTCGTGTCCATTCTCGCTAGTACTCCAACTCCACCCTCGCGTCGGGGCCGGAGGCGCGCGGGCGGGGGAGGAAGACAGGCGCAGGTTATTGCCACGCACGACGAACTGCGACCTGGTGGTGGTGGTGGGGTGGACGGTGCAGGAGGCGAAGGGAGGCAGTGGACGAGGACGCGGACGAGGTGGTGGAGGACGAGCTCCGTACTGCCGAGGGTGGGATGCGGATGCGGAAGACGAAAACGAAGACGGAGACGGAGGGAGGAGGCGGAACGAGGGCGCAGTGGGAGGGCAAAGGGAGGCGAGGTGGTGACGAGAAGGACGAGCTCATTCCTGCCGAGGGTGGGATGCGGACGACGAAGACGAAGACGGAGCGAGGAGGAGGATGGGACGGGGCAGGAGTAGGGGGGGAGGATGGGACGGAGCAGGCGGTGGAGGTGGACAGCCAGCCAAGACGAGATCACCATCATGGACGTACGCCCCTCCGCTATCGCTATCTAAATCGTCATCTCGCGCGTGTGGCTGACGCGTCCGGCGCGTGCCTGTAGCGTCCGGCGCGTCTGGTGCGAGCCCATCCCAGCGCCCCCCGCCCTCCTCACCGCTGAATCGGGCTTGGTCTACCAGTCTCGGCCTCCCCCCGCTACGCACTGGGCCATTTGGGGGTTGGCAGGAAACGGGAGCGGGGTGGTGGTGGTGGTGGGGCGAGAGGAGAGGAGTGGAGGCGGGCTACGGTGAGGAGGCGCAGCGGCTGGATTTGTCGATACTCGGAGACACTAGACGGATGGGTGCAGGTTGCGCTTGGTGCTGACTTGTGCAGTATCCCTCCTTCGGCCGATCTTCGTGACGCGCGATCCCTCCCGCCTTTCCTCGACACCACCTCTACCACCTCTTCCTCCTCCCCGTTCTCCCTCACCGCCAGCGCGTCCTCAGTTCTCCGCCACCGCCACCGCGTCCTCGACCCCCATACCCGTCGATTCTGGGCGAGTACCGGTGACACCCCACACGCGACCGCGCGCGATTCCTGGCGGCTCACTGGTATTCTCCCCGGCACGAGTACTAGTACTATGCGGCCTGCCTCCACGTATCCTCGATACCCGGTGCAGCGTTCTTCCGCCCTTCTTCCCTCGAAGCACGCAAGCAAGCAAATCTGAATCCGAAGTAGCCGCTCCGCGCTGCCCACCCGCGGATTGTGCGTCTGCCTATCCCCGCCCCTGCAAAGGCGCTCGCGGATTGTCGGCAGCGCCGGGCGAGGAGCGTACGGGGGGAGAGCCCGCGATCTCGCGTACCCCTCCGCGCGTTCGCGAGCCAGCGCATGCCCGCATCCGTCCTTACTCCCTGTCGACGAAACCCAACTCCGTGCGCGCTCGACATCCCCGCGTCTCCCCCCGCCGGCGAAGTATTCGCGGATTTGGCGGGAATGAGGGTGGGGGGGAGGAGACGTGGGGGGAGGAGAAGTGGGGGAGCCGCCGTCGGAGCCAGGCGCGGGCGTTCCCCTCGGCGTCCCAGACCAAAACACAGCCCACCGAACTTCCTCCGACTCGCAGCTCGCAGCAAGGGTGGTGGAACTATTGCCACTACTCGGAAGTAGGCCGGAGCGCGGGGGGGTGTACGTGGGTCTCGTGTCGTCGTCGCCGCGTCGCAATGGGATGGGAAACGGAGTGCTAATAGTGAGTTAGAGAGGGGGGAGCTGGCGTCGAGTTTCGAGGGCGGCATGTCGAGCTCAATTGCCGTACTCCGTTCGTCCGTGGGGAATCCCAAATGCATTCCGTTCCAGCTACTTGCGACGAGTCGCGGCAGGGATACTCGTGCTACTCCCCGGCCCAAATACCACCCGCGTTTGGGCGTCCTCCTGGCTTTATTCGCTGAGGGAGGGGTCGAAGAGGGATGGGAGCTGCGGGACTCGGAGGCGCTATGAGCTCGGAGCAGGGTATGTGGGAGCGGGGTCGGAGTGTGCGAGGAGGGGTGTGCATATAGGGGGATGGCACAGGGTGGAAGGGAAGGGAAGAGAAGAGAAGGAGCGCCAACGTCGACTTTCGACTTTCGCCGCCGGCGCGTAGGAACATGGCCAAACGCGCGCGGGATGTCTGTTAGAACGCGGGAAGGGGGATGGGGTCGAGGAAGGATATTTAGAAATGAAGGAAGGGAGGGAGGGAGGGAGGAGCACGGGTTTGCGGGACGAGCGTATCGACGGCGAGGGCGCGTTTGCGAAGACTAGGATTCGATTTCTTCAACGCTGCGCATAGGTAATAGGTATGCCCTCCCGCACCCCCAGCCCGCACACGCCTGGCTTGAGGGCTCAGATGGGCCTCGACGTGTAACCGTGTAGGATAATGTGTAGTGCGTAGTGTTGCACGCCCCTCATATATTTTGCAAGCGGAGCACGATGTACATGCACATCGCGCTCGCGTGCAAAATATATGAGGGGAGGGTGCCCTTTTAATCCAATCCTACTCTCATCGTGTAAATCCTGTAATCCTCTACGACCCAGTCCTGTACGCTGTAATCCTGTAATCTTGTACTCCTGTACGACCACTTTAGGATACGATATACTATACGATATCGATACTGTAGGATACGATAGTGTAGGATAATGTAGTGGGCCACACCCCTCGTATATTCTGTACGCGAGCACGATGTAGATGCACATCCTGCTCGCATTCAGAATATACTTGAGGATTGGGGGAGAACGAGGATGGGGGGAACGAGAATCGGACGAGCATGCAAATGTTTCGACGAGCGCGTGCCCGCCTCCTTTCTCGAAGTGAAGTCGACTCTCTCCTCAAAGTCGAGCTCCTCACGACTCTCGCTCCAAGTCTTCCTCGCGACTCTGCCTCAAGTCGAGATATTGATCGAGAATATACGTCCAAGTCGAGCTCTTTGCGAATCCGCCTCAAGTCGATCATGAGAATGGGAATGGTGGCACGTAGCACGGTGAATGTCTCTTGAATCTTGAATGAGATCCTGAGATTGAGACATTGTGCCGGAAAAATCCAAATTGAATGACAAGGACTGACCTGGCCTGATCAGGTCCAGTCAGTCGATCAGGAACTCTTCGTGCTGATAAGGGTCAAAAACACATTATCAAGGCCTGACCAGCCTGACGAAGGCTGATCAGCACATTGTCGAGGATTTTGCAAAAATCTTAGTCCCTCTTCCTGAGCCTCAGAGGGACTATGAAACCTTACTGACGTTGTTCACAACTTGTAATATAACTAACTACTGTATCTAACAACTTTGTACACGACTAACTGAAACTAATGTGTAAGAAATGTTCTACCCACTAAGGTTGGCATTGGAAGGACACCGACAAAATAATGTACTTTGTGCGGTACACCGGGTTCCTGCTGGCATTTCCCTTGTTCAAGCCCGTTTGATTTGGTTTTTTTATTCTTTCAAGATATTTCAACACCGTAATGGTATTTAGAGCTTATTTCAGGTAGGAATGTGTATATTTTGTTTCCTCCGAAGGGGGGCTATCTGACGAAGCCTGACCAGCATCAGATGATACCTGATATGCCCCGCCGCATAACCTGATGAGCCCTGAACATAGCGTCAGGTTGCGTCCGCCCCTGATAAGGCAATTGTGTTTTTCCGACCTAAGCAGGAAGGGAGGAGGGGTGTGCGCGCTCTCTCCCATCGCCAGTAGGAAAAGTAGTCCAGATCTTCGTCTCTGTCCTCCAGTCTGATATTGTACAAGTCCATTAAGAGTACATTATGGTACACGAGAAGATTAAGATTAGGGATTAATTAGGGATCGTAAGAGTGGAGCGCGCAGCGCGTCAGTAGATAGGTCCGTGCGTGTATGAAATTCCGATCAAGGCTGGCTAAGCAAACATAGTGATATTCTGGCCTTGACTTGGCCTGAAAGCCGTGTATAAATACAGCTCGCATATCTGTAGTTATCTATCTTGTAGATCAACTTTGTCAGTTGAGAATCTACCTGGTTCCTCCCGGAATCCTTGCTCCGCTCATTGTCCGACTCACCGCTCGGTGCCAGAACACATTCTTCATCTGGATTCCCGATTAGGTTCTCACAAAACAGCTGTAAGAGAACGGATAATCGAGGCAGTATTTGATGAAAATTTGATGGCAGATCGTTGCCCTATAACGGGGTGATGGCTGCTTGGGGTTTTTGCAGGAAGTTTGGGATTGGAAAGCACCTAATAATCCCACATAACCCTTCTAATTAGAGGTGTCATAGCGATCAATATGGCAGGTCTAACAAGGGTTCGAAAGAGTCGTATAGGGCTACTCGCAATAAACCTTGCAATACCAGTGTTCGCCCGAAGGCCTTCAAAAATGGCTCTCAGGATTGTGAAGGCCTTCGGAAGGGTGAAGGCTTCAGCCTGAAGGGTATGTGAAGGCCTTCACTTGATATTCCTACGCTACCTGGCACAGCCAGTGTGTCAAGTCCAGTTCGGTATACTACGCATGAAATTCCTCAGAATCTATCTCTATGGATCCATCCTTGTCCAACTCCTTTGCCAGTGCCTCCATCGACTTCTCTTCCTCCTCAGTCATCCGCGGCAATGGTCGCGACCCCGAAGTAATCGAGACGGAAGGGGTGGGCGAGAAGTTGGCGAGCTTTCTTGTTCCCCGCATCGGCATCGGTGGTGAAGTAAACGATGGCATGAAGGGTTTGTTTTTGGATGGCATCTGTTTCGTCTTCCCCGTCCTGTAAATCCTGGCGTTTCTTCGTTTGTGGAGGTCCTGCTTCACTGGCTGTATCGGGTTCGGCACACTTTTCATAAATAATTAGAGGGACTGCGCTGGGCCGAAGCATCTACCGTGGCTTCCACGGATGCATACCT
The DNA here is from genome assembly GCA_029281465.1 of Mycena epipterygia. Taxonomy (NCBI): domain Eukaryota; kingdom Fungi; phylum Basidiomycota; class Agaricomycetes; order Agaricales; family Mycenaceae; genus Mycena; species Mycena epipterygia. The sequence goes on along the minus strand of JARJCQ010000056.1, from coordinate 136,555 downwards.
CTAAAGAGTTCGGCATAGCTATTTATGCAGGCGCGTGGGCGGAGTCGCTGCGGACGCAAATTTTTAAAATTACATAAGGCATACACGTGAAATGTGAAGGCCTTCGGAACGGCGGAAAATTCTGCCGAAAATTATGAAGGCCTTCAGGTTCTGAAGGCTTCGCCCTTCGGGCGAACACTGTGCAATACCCTTCAATAAAACCTTCAATAAACTGCAATATCTAACGCAAGGGGACTTAGAGCTTTCGCAGGGCATATGTGGCGGTGCGGGCGGGGCGGCCCGCTCTCCGCAGGCCCGCCCGCCGTCCCGCCGCTCATCGGCGCCGTCGGCCAAACAAAGCCACATAAATTCACGAGTAAATACGCAAAAAATACAGAAAAAAAAGGTGCTTCTGATGCGCATCAAGCACCAGTCAGCACGCACGTGCACCGCCTTGCGTGCCTATCGCGCGCCTCAATCCCGCCGCCCGCCTGACTTTTGATCGGAAAATCCTCGAAAAATCACCAAAAAAGAGAAGAAAAAAAAGGGAGTCGGGCGCACGTGGCATGCTCCCATGCGCCCCCATGCGCCGCCTTGCGCGCCCATCGCGCTCCTCATTCCCGCCGCTACCTGACTTGTGACCGGAAAAATCACCAAAAAATCACTCAAAAATCACAATAAATTCCAAGAAAAAACATAACAACAAAAAAGGCTTGTCTCTACGTCTGTACGTCGTTGATGAGTGTCCTGGTAAATGATTAGAACGAACTTAAAACAAGTGTGGCTGACACATACCAAATCCAGCCGCCCAGCTTACTCAGCCTTGCTGTCCTCGTCAGTCGAGTCGCCGCCGCCAGACACAAACCCGGGATCACCCTTCCAAATCCCAGGGGGGCCTTTGCGGATCGTGGGGGGAAGCTTGCTCAAAAGGCCGTTGTTGGTGCTTTTACACAGTGCAGTTGTCACAGATTCGCGTGATGTCACATCACGTGCTTGCCACATCCTTTTTCAATGCGGCCTTGCTTCTTGCCACCACCTTCCTTGGCCACCACCTCGGACTTCACCTTGGGGAGTTTCTTCTATTAATCCTTTGCTTCACTTCTGCCACCTCTACTGCCCTCCTCTGGCCCATTCTGCCCAATAGCCTTGCTTGAGTGGCTTCACCTCAAGACGCGTCGATGTCGAAGGGTAAGCCTTGACCTTATGTGTTACCACTTCCACCTGCCTCCATGGCCTTCTGTAAACCACCGGAGAGACTGAGATCCGACCCTGGAACTACAGCAGACTCCGTGTATGCAAGGCTTTTTATTCTTCTTCATCCCTCCCACTCCTGTTTGCTGTAAACCACTGGAGAGACTGAGATCCGACCCTGGAACTGTGGCAGACTCCGTGTATGCATGGGCCTTTTTTCCTTTGTCCCTCCCTCATTTTAATTTTAATTTTCAAATATTTTTTTTTCGCTTTTTTCACCCCTTAATGATCACCCGCTTAGAATTTTCTCGGAGAACGACTCGCTCGGGCAGGGAGTTCTCTGCCTTTGACCTGGTCGCCGGTCCACCTCTACCTCCCCCCCAGTATTTCAATGTCGAAGACTGCCTCGCCCAGTGGATTGCGGAGCAAGAAATCACGGGGGCTATTGACGAATCAGCTGACATGCTCTCTCCCCCTTTCCTGTTAACCCTCCTCTCCCACCCATCCCAACCGTCGTTGCCCACCCTCCCCCGGCCTCATTGTCCTCCCTGCCGCCGACTCCCATGGATTACAAGAAGGCTGCCTCGAAAGCTCGACAAAAGCGCAAACGTGAAGAGACTCAGGAGGCCAATGACACCCCTGGCGTCAAGGGAGTCCATCTCAAATGACGAGGGGAGGCGATGGCCAATGCCATTCACCTTGACGTTGACGCCTCCGACCTGGCCCACTCCAAGCCCACATGGATTGGCAGCCGAAGCGCGGAGACAGAGCACGAGACGGGCATGGGCGGGCGGGTCTACACTGCGGAAGAGATTCGCGCGCTGACCGGCGAGGATGGTATGACATATGTTAACTGGCTTGGACGGTGAGTGCTCTGCCTCCTTTCACGTTCTCATTCCTCATCCATGGCCCACAAGGCTTTCCGTTCCTCTTCTAGATTCCCATGGTCGTGTCATTGCCGTCCTTGGAGGTACTCCCCGGGATTATGCTGGCTGGATGGCGGTGATCAATGGCGCCTCCAAACTGATGGAGGAAAACGCACATCGACTCAGCCATTCTGCAGAGGATCTTCACCATCGGCGGGCGCAGGAGCCTTATCCCGCCGTATCTCGTGGCATTTCTCATGGAGGTGGTCAGACGGTGGGTCCCCATCTTCTTTTGTGTAATCTCAAGCTAACGGTTCACCCAGGAGCCCGGCGAGCTCTGCAACAACGCCGCAAATACACAAGTTACGGACGAGTTCCTGCAGCATGAATACTTCAAGCGACTCTCTGGATGGGCCAATCGTACGAGTCCTGCTTACATAATTTTTCACTCATCGCTCACCTTCTCACCCAGTGCTCTTCCGTATCTTTGCGCCTCTTCTCTTCGCCTACACCCTGCAGATGGGTATTCTCGCCGGCTGGAACATCTCGCTGCACTGGAATTTTGTGGGCAGCGTGTTTGCAGCGTGCACCTTTAATTTCGGTCCTCGTGCAATCACCCTCCCCCATCTGGACTTCGGGAACCTTTCTTGGGGCTGATGCGCTATCACTGCCCTGGGTTGGTTCGACCCTGATCTCAGAGGGCATCTGATCCTCTGGGATCTCAAACTCGTCATTCGATTTCCACCAGGGTCCACCATCATCCGCCACTCCAATGTTCCGATCCGTCCCCATAAGCAGCGTTACTACTTTACGCAGTACACCGCCGGTGGGCTCTTTCGGTGGATCCGCAATGGATTCAAGACCGACCAGGTGTTTGAGGCGACGGCGACCAAGGAGGAGAAAGCAGCTCACTGCACGGAGTCAAAAACGCGCTGGCAGCAGGGGGTTGCTATGTACGCGACCGACACCGACTTTCAAACGTAGTACATCGTAGTAGCCTAATAGATTTTTTTTTGGCCAATTTTTTGGGGTGACTTTGCGTGAAGCTGAGGACTTGTAGCATGTATTTGAGTGTTCGGCCGAAGCGCCGCAGAGCAGTCGGATCCAGAGTCCGAACAAAGAAAAATATTTCGCCTTTCAGTCCCTCGTACCTCAGAAGGGCCCATTTTTTTTCTGGGGCATGGTACATTGTGAATGCGTATTCTGGAAGAAGAACAGGGAGGTGTGTTTACAAGAAAATATTGCACTAAACATTTGCATCAATTATCGCGAACACGTCCAATAATTCAAGGCTTTGGTCTATTTACATGGTATACATAGCCCATCTTTTGCTCTCGACCACCATGTCCGAAACTCACTCTTCGGAAAATTCTTTCATCAAACCTTCGGAGGCGGACATTAAACGCTGGATCCGTATGGATGCTCTCGAACGCTACGAGAAGAAGTATACGAGCCATAAACGTGCATTTTAGCATCAAGAAGCTAAAATCATTTTTTCTAGAAATTCCGAACTCCTGCGGGAGAAGGCTCGCGTGCGCATGCGAAGGTATTTGTGTCTGCATTCAGGGGTCTTCCTCCTCAATGCTCAAGCCTATATAGTCGCCGGGCTGAGATTAAACAATCGGAAAAAGCGTCCAAAGTCACTCGAGAGCACCGGCGCAAGTCGGATGCAGAGTCCAGAGAACGGTGATTTTTTCTCATCCTCAGACTGCTCTGTGAGATGATCTAAATCCTAGTCTCATTGCAGCCTTCGCCGCCGGTGTGTGTCCACTTCAGTTCGGAGTCTGCACTCACTCACTCACTCTGACCAGGAAATTCATCAAGAAGCATGGCTATGTCGAGTTCCTGGACAATTATTTGCCATTGCTTACAGAGTTCAATGGCTTCGATTTAGCTGGAGTTAAAGTTGCCACCAGCAGCAAGAGGAACGGAGGTGACGACAACGACGATACTGAGCCAGATGCTGATGAGCAGACCGGTGGAGATAAATAGCTACGGCTTTCGACTCTGTAGTTCCAAAAATACAGGGCCAATATATTTGGACTGCTCTATATTTACTTGACAGAGAGTGCCAGAATAGAGATTTCGAGGCCGTAAGGATCGCCCGGACATTTCGAGATTGCGGTCAGTGGCAGTGCTGAGAACCCTAACCCCTAGCCATCACTTTGTGTGACCTGTGTTACACTACACCATGCCTCCTCCCAACCCCTCTCCTGATCTTCTGGCGGATTATCCTGACCCTCCGGCTGGCTTCATCTCCTGTGAGCCTCCCAACTACCTGGGGCCCAACTTTATCAACCATCAAGTCTTTTCTGCCAATGGGCACCAACGTTACTGGCTGCTGTTGCTGGGCAGGTACCAGGGCTGGTACAGCACCAAGTGCGTGTCAAAACACGGCTCCTGCGAATCTGGCTGACACAATCTTGGGCAGGCAGGATGCTCTGATAAATTTAGATAGTTATCCCGAGGAAAGCTCGCTCCAGTAGTTCCTCCACGTCGACGATGCACTTGCATCGTGGAGGAAACACTGCGTTAACCGTCATGGGCACAGTGCCAATTACACCAGGGCATGCAAACTGCCCATCTGCAAGGCCCACCCCCACTCTGACGGCAACAACGGACCCAAACGCCCCGCCAGCAAATCGACCTCGATTGGACCGGTAGCGGCCCACGCAGCAGGCCCCACTCCTGTCCACGCACGGGCTGTGCCTCCTGCGACTGCACCCCACCGTGGCCGCGCCGTTGCCGTCGACCGTTCCGCCTCTATGGCCTCTCACGCACCCGCCCACTCCGCTCCTTCACAGCCACGCATGACCGCGACCTCCAACCCCGGAATTGCGCACCACGCGCACAACTGGAGGTTTCCCGGCCCCGGTACTAATCGTTCCACCGCCACCGGTACCGCTATCCCTAGTCGTGCCACCGCCGTCCACCCCGAGCCTGAAGTCAAGCGCGAGCCCTCGGCATCGTCTCTGCTTGTACGCCGCCAACCATCGTCTCGCCCACATCGTAATGTGCGAGGGCGGCACGATTCTACCCCCCCCCGGACGTACCATACTGCTCGTTGGCTTGGACAGGCCCGTACCGCTCTTCGACTCGGACAGCGAGACGGAGATGCAGCCCCCCGACTATTCTCCGCCTCCCTCCACCACACCTTCCTCCATCTCCACCTCCTCCTGCACTCTCTCCTCTGCCGGGCCCGGAACCATCGCCCCCAGCGGCAGCGGCGGCCATCCACGCAACACCCCGTCGACGGCAGCCCACGGTGCATCAGCGTCTACCAGTGCACCGTCGCCCCGTGCCAATCCGTCGCCCTCCCGTGTACCTGTGGGTCTCGTGCTCAAGTACGCCCGTTGCCAAGCTTCGACTTGGAACCCGCCCAAAGACCACCTCTATTTTGTGAGCGGGAGGTCGTTTCTTGTCTTCGACCGCTTGGAGGATGCGGAGCGCAATGCCCGGCGTCGAATCGAGAGATGTCGCCGCTCAGTTTGAGCTATGGTCGGTTGCGAGGGATCACGGTATGTGCTGTCCTTTTGCTGGAGAGCATGATTCTGATACTCATTTCTAGGCCTGACCGGCGTCGATACGCTTCGCTCAATGAGAAAGGAGGTGACAAAGTTCATCATGACTGGCCTTAGTACGTACTTCGAAACCTTCACAAAGTATCTGGCTGACCGAGACGTCTTGCAGAGGATAAATCGGGTCGCAAGAATATCGCCATGAACTACGTGCAGTATTGGAAGTCCGTGGTCCTCAATCACGGAGTTCGACTCAAAGGCTGGCCACTCGAGGGTGACCCTGTCAACCCCACCAGCATCCACAACATTGAGAGCATCCGAAAGGTCTGCGACGCCTTGAAGTCAGGGGAGTGCTTCTGGTACAAGATGACCGAGAGGGAGAAGGCTGAGGCGCGTGCAGAGTACGAGGACATGGTCGAGGAGGGCCTGGTGACAGAGGTCAAGCGCAAGGAGAGGAGCGACAAGAACAAGCGCCGCAAGGCCCCGGAGGCTGAAGGAGCGTCGACTCGGAGCAAGGACAAGAACGCGGGGAAGAGACGTGTGTGGGAGGAGTCGGACAGCAATGACGAGGAGCCTCCGAAGAAGAAGCGCAAAGACGGTGGAGAGAAGAAGAAGAAGTCGTCGAAGGACGGGGAGGAGGAGAGTGGGCGGAGGAAGTGCAAGTGTGATCGCGATGACGACCAGGAGAACCAGCCCCCCAAAAAGAAGAAGACTTCGAAGTCCTCCACCACTTCGTCCACCTCCTCCCCGTCGACTCGCACCTCGACCTCCAAGACGTCCTCCTCTTCGACTCGGGGCTCGACCACGACCTCCAAGTCCTCCTCCTCGTCGCAGGCCTCGACCTCCAAGAGCTCCAAGGCATCGAAGCCCAAGACGAAGTTCGAGGCCATGCGGGACCGACTCAAATCCCTCACGTCTGCCAAAAGCACCAACAATGGGCTTTTGAGCAAGCTTCCCCCCATGATCCACAAAGGCCCCCCTGGGATTCGGAAGGGTGATCCCGGGTTTGTGTCTGGCGGCGGCGACTCGACTGACGAGGACAGCGAGGCTGAGTAAGCTGGGCGGCTGGATTTGGTATGTGTCAGCCACACTTGTTTTAAGTTTGTTCTAATCATTTACCAGGACACACATCAACGACGTACAGACGTATAGACAAGCCTTTTTTGTTGTTATGTTTTTTCTTGGAATTTATTGTGATTTTTGAGTGATTTTTTGGTGATTTTTCCGGTCACAAGTCAGGTAGCGGCGGGAATGAGGAGCGCGATGGGCGCGCAAGGCAGCGCAAGGCAGCGCATGGGGGCGCATGGGAGCACGCCACGTGCGCCCGACTCCCTTTTTTTTCTTCTCTTTTTTGGTGATTTTTCGAGGATTTTCCGATCAAAAGTCGGGCAGGCAGCGGGATTGAGGCGCGCGATAGGCGCGCAAGGCGGCGCACGTGCGCGCTGAGTGGCGCTTGATGCGCATCAGAAGCGCCTTTTTTTTCTGTATTTTTTGAGTATTTACTCGTGAATTTATGTGGCTTTGTTTGGCCGACGGCGCCGACGAGCGGCGGGACGGCGGGCGGGCCTGCGGAGAGCGGGCCGCCCCGCCCACACCGCCACATATGCCCTGCGAAAGCTCTAAGTCCTCCTGTGTTAGATATTGCAGTTTATTGAAGGTTTTATTGAAGGGTATTGCAAGGTTTATTGCGAGTAGCCCTATACGACTCTTTCAAACCCCTGTTAGACCTGCCATATCGATCGCTATGACACCTCTAATTAGAAGGGTTATGTGGGATTATTAGGTGTTGGCAAGTCTGGCAACTTAGTCCGCCATCAGATCGGGCGGCATTGCCGGCCAAACTGTCGGAGTTTGAAAGTGTTAGGAGAGAATACCGCGTCTCTTCTTCACCGTCGATGATCGTGCACCACTTCCTTTGCATTTCCTCACTCACAAGGCACCTTGCTCTCCTATGTTCCATGCATGGACCCCCACCCCGGGTGTGGTGGTACCCACTGCATGTTATCTCTATCTCCGGCCCCGGCGCACCAGACCCATGCAATACATATGAGGGTCACACATCAGTGATGTGCGACAGTGCGAGTAATATTCGAGTACGTTGGCATGGCCGCGTCGCGACAAGGGTGTCGGGCACCGCTGCCGGCAATGATTTTGTTAACAGAGGCCCTATGTTACTGTCTCATGCTTCATGAAGAGAAGTTGTTTGAATATATTTATCTGGCATAATTCTACTTGTGCTTTAGGGCCATTGCTGCGCATGGCAGTACGAGTCCTTTTTTGTTCTTTTTTGTTTTCTTTCTCTGTTATCATTTATTCAAACTCCGTCAGATCATTCTGAAATAAGAATAGGTTATCACAGAACATCTGGGTTACCGAGACAGAGGGCATACATAGTGCATACATGCTCCATACCTTTGAATCTGCATGATGTCTGCCAGCAGCTGCCATGCAGCTTATCAACTTACCCCACTAAGCCACTGTGAATAGTAAAAACACTGTATATTAGTGCTTAGGCACTGATTGTTGGATTTTGACACTAATATGAAGTGTTTTGGGAATTAGTACTTTTATGTACACTACAAATTAGTGCCTTCGAGGCACTGATTTGCAAAGCACTTCATATCAGTGTATACTTCTTTTTTCTATCTTATCTACATCTTATCGTGATTGCGAGGCTGTCCTCATGGCAATCACCGATGATGTATCCATATTCGGCTGCCAACGGTCAAATCACGCGCTCACGTCTTGCACACCCGTCCCATGCAGTTGAGGGCCAATTTAGCTGCCGCTCTCCTGGGGAAAACACCTTGAAACAGTGAACACAGCAAAGACAAGATTAACACTCACCAAGCTTCATCGTTGCTTAGGCCACATATCTCCAGCAGCAGCGCGGAATATTGTCAGGCTAGGGATGGTGGAAGGAATAGACTTGGATTTTCACTCAAAGGCCGAATTTTGCGAGCCATGTGCCAGAGCGAAGGCCACTAGGAAGCCATTCCCAAAGGAACACACTTCAAGAGCCACGGCCTACGGCGAGCGTGTTTACGCCGACGGATGGGGGCCAGCACAAACGGAAATGATTAACGGGAAGGAATACTACGTTACCTTCACAGATTGCAGCTCCTGCGAAACAAAACTTTATATCCTCGCCAGGAAGAGCGATACATTTGAAGCTTACCTCGAGTATGAAGCCTGGGTATACCAGCACCGAGGGGGAGCAGTCATCGGAGTTCTCGATGTGGGTCCTCGAGAAAGGAAACTCGGAGGAGCTACAATCGGAATCCTGGATACAGATGGAGGGGGAGAATTCCTTTCAACAGAGTTCACCGACCATTTGAAGAGTAAGGGAACAGTGCGACGTTTAAACGTGCACCATTCACCTCAGCAGGAAGGTGTAGCGGACGACTTAACCGCACGCTGCTGGAACACAGCCACGCAATGTTGATCGCGGCGGGACTCCCCAAATTTCTGTGGGGAGAAGGAGTCAATCATGCAACCTGGTTAAAAAATCGAACCTCAACGCGGGCACTTGTCAATCAAACACCGATTGAAGCCGCTACGGGGGAGAAGCTAAATTTATCTGACATTCATGAATTTGAATGTAAAACCTGGGTCCGACAGGAGAATACTCAGAAGCTCGATGACCGAGCTTTGGAAGGGAAATTCGTTGGTTTTGACAAAGAAAGAAGGGATACCACATTTACTGGCAGAAACAACGAAAGGTCACAGTGGAGCGCAATGTGAAGTTCAACCCAGATGAAATCCTCATCGGCAATATCCAGTCTGAGGGGGAAAGTGTTGTTATCGTCCCGGACCTCTGAACCTGCAAAAATTCCAGATGCACCCAAAACCCCTCCCATTGAACCTATCCTCCCCATCGACCCTGTGGAGTCTGAGCTCGAAGAAGACGAGCCAGTACTACCTAAAAAATTGCCACAATGTGACGGATTAATTGAACCAGAGCCTCACACAGGCAGAGGTTTCCGCACACACAAGCCGACCAATTTTTGCGGATTTGCACCATGGTCGTGTCTCGGCGAATATTGCAATGGAAGAGAAACACCGGCATCCAGATATAGAATTTGCAATGGCCACCTGTGGAACTCCTCACTGGTTGAACATTTCAAGTTTTTCAGTGAAAAAATTGGTGAAAAATGTTTTGAATTTCACAGCAATTTTTACTGAGAAAGTAGGTGAAAAACTTAGAAGTTTTTCAGTACTTTTTGTATTTTATTTCAAATTTTTCACCTACTTTTTCGGTGAAAATTGCTGTGAAATTCAAAACATTAACCAGTTTTTTCACTGAAAAACTTGAAATGTTCAACCAGTGCCTGGCACAGAACCGAGATCTGCAAAGGAAGCACTCAACAGTGCCTATAGTCAGCAATGGGCTGATGCTATGAACGAAGAACTTACCCAGCTAGAGAAGGCTGAAGCGTGGGAGATCATTAATGCTCCAGCCGGAGCCAACATCCTACAATCCCATTTCGTGTTCAAGACAAAGCATAATGGGAATAACCAAGTTACATGACACAAAGCGCGATTGGTTGCAGGGGGCAACACACAAGTGTACGGCATCAATTATACCGACATATTTGCACCAGTGGTCAAACTATCAACGCTGCGAGTAATCCTCGCATTAGGAGCGCAGAAAGACTGCGAAATACACCACATGGACGTGAAAAGCGCATACCTGAACACTGAAATCAAGGAGACAGTTTACATCCGACCACCCTATGGATACCTTGAAAGCATTGACAAATTTCGCGACCTACTAGAGGTACAACGTCGAAGTTTTGTTCTGTTGTTGAAGAAGGCTTTATACGGCACAAAGCAGGGTGCACAGGGCTGGTACAGGACGGGATACACAAATTATCGCAGCTGCAGTTGATGATTTAACCATCGTCGCGAACACGGTTGATCAAATTGAACTGATCAAACAGCACCTAAAGTCAAATTTTGAAATGACAGATCCGGGCGAGGTGTCCTGGCTTCTGGGGCTGGACATACAACGCGACCGAGAAGCTCACATTATTTCGATTGGGCAGGGAGCCTATATTGACACCATCCTCGCACGATTTGGTCTCACAGACGCGAGATCTCTCTCCACACCCATGGAACCTGGTACACTTCTCGTACCAGAACAATCACCTACTACACTGCAGGAAATTAACGCCATGAAGGAGATACCTTACCTCAAAGCGTTGGGATCCCTCATGTACACCTGCCAAGGAACACGATTCGACATATCACATGCAGTGTCTATTTGCTCCAGGTTCATGCACAACCCTGGGAAAGTACATTGGGAGGCCGTTAAAAGAATATTCCGCTATCTCAAGGGAACGTGGGATTTACGGCTCCATCTAGGTGGAAAGGATGCTCCTCTCCACGGATTTTCGGATGCAGACCACGCCTCACAACAAGATCGGCATTCCATCTCAGGATTTGCATTTATGATCGGAGGGTGTGTCACTGCCAGCTCGAAGCGCCAACCAATAATTGTGCTATCCAGCACTGAAGCCGAATATATTGCCATGACACATGCAGCAAAGGAAGCCATCTGGCTGTGCACCCTTGTTGGGGAGTTATCAACACCTTCCTCAATGCTGTTGACAAGTGTTATATGCCAGCCACCGTAGAGAGGTTCATCCCAACTTAGGTCACATATTTTGTCACATCACATCCGGTCCGAAATTTCCGAAGTCCGATTTTCTAAGAATTAAATAAAAGCCACACTACTCTGTCTTGATGAACCTCGAAACCGCGACTGGGTAGGAGACTGCACCGTACACCGTTTACAGCGCTTGCAGAAAACCTTGGCTGCGCCACTTTTCGTTTTTTTTAAGGAAAATTATGTAAATATCACGTGTTAGACAGCGCTACCCAATTTTCCCTTTGTTCTCCTTTGTTGTAGTCGCATTATTTCCCGGCTCAGTACGATTTTGACGACCTGCCCACGGGCTAACAGGTTCCTCTGATGCTTGTGTCTCCTTCAAAGTTTTTGAATGAGTTGGATTGGAGTTGGAGACGGAAACCTTTGGTACGCGATGTATATATAGAACAAATATGTGCTGTTTACATAATTTTCCCAAAAAAAATGAAAAGTGGCGCAGCCAAGGTTTTCTGCAAGTGCTGTAAGCATACATTCAACAAGGATAATTGACAATATTAATCATAGAATCCGACTTTGTGCCTACGAATTGACCATAATTGTGAAATGTCATCGGAGCACTGGTTGAACATTTCAAGTTTTTCACTGGAAATATTGGTGAAAAACCTCCTTCATTTTTCACCCATCTTTCACCGAAAGAAGAGGTGAAAAATTCAAGCTTTTTTCACTACTTTTTTGACTGGAAACCAAGGTGTAAAATTTGAAATAAAGTTGGTGATTTTATTTGCAAGAGGAACAGCCATAATTCATGCATGTTCACACTTGAAAATGATGGTGAAAAATTCAAAACTTTTTTCACAACAATTTTCGCCACAAAAACCACAATAAAATGGGTGAGTAATGTTAGGTGAAAATTTGTGTAAAACTTGAAACCCAGGATCTAGGTTTTCAATCCTTTCTCACCATCTTTTTTTCCACTTTTTCACTGGAAAATGAGGTGAAAAAGCTACCGTATTTTTTTCACATTTTTCAGTGTAAATATAAGTGAAAATGTCAAAATATTTTCCTGGCATTTCCCGCCAGCAATCAAGGTGAAAAATGTGAAATATGGTTCAAGACTTTTCTTCAGACATTTTCAGAGAAAAAGCACAGAAAACAGCTTTTGAATTGGTCATTGGAAGATATACAGAGAGTTTTCAAAGAAAAATTTGGGTGTAAAAGGGCTACCGGAGTGCTGAAGACTTTGAGGCTAAGATGGTGTAAAATTCCGAACATCTACACCAGGTAGTCGAGGCTTTTAATCCATGAAGCCCTGAGCCAAGCCAAAACACCTGTCAGCTACTTCAAAGTCCCACGGATATAATATCTGTGGCCAAACTGAGCCAAAATCACAACTTTTCCTCCCCAGCAAGGCAACAGTGGCATGGATTTCTGGTCTGTGACTTGTTTCACACTAACGCAGATCCACCAAGCCTTGAGCCAAGCCACAACATCTGTCAGCCTCTGCAAAGTCCCACAGATATAATATCTGTGGTCAAACTGAGCCAAAATCATGACTTTTGCGGGCATTTCCTCTCCGGAAAGGCAACAGTGGCAAGGATTTCTGGTCTGTGACCTGTGTCACACTCACACGAATCCACCAAGCCTTGAGCCAAGCCAAAACACCCATCAGTCTCTTCAAAGTCCCACGGATATAATATCCGTGGTCAAACTGAGCCAAAATCATGACTTTTGTGAGCATTTCCTCTCTGCCAGGGCAATGGGAGCATGGATTTCTGGTCTGTGACTTGTTTCACACTCACACGGATCCACCAAGCCTTGAGCCAAGCCACAACATCTGTCAGCCTCTTCAAAGTCCCACGGATATAATATCCGTGATCAAACTGAGGCAAAATCATGACTTTTGCGGGCATTTCCTCTCTGGCGAGGCAAGAGTGGCATGGATCTCTGGTCTGTGACTTGTTTCGAAGTCACACGGATCCACCAAGCCTTGAGCCAAGCCAAATCACCCATCAGCCTCTTCAAAGCCCCACGGATATAATATCCGTGGTCAAACTGAGCCAAAATCATGACTTTTGCAGGCATTTCCTCTCCGCCGAGGCAACGGGGGCATGGATTTCTGGTCTGTGACTTGTTTCACACTCACACGGATCCACCAAGCCTTGAGCCAGGCCACAACATCTGTCAGCCTCTTCAAAGTCCCACGGATATAATATCCGTGGTCAAACTGAGCCAAAATCATGACTTTTGTGGGCATTTCCTCTCTGGCGAGGCAAGAGTGGCATGGATCTCTGGTCTGTGACTTGTTTCGAAGTCACACGGATCCACCAAGCCTTGAGCCAAGCCAAATCACCCATCAGCCTCTTCAAAGCCCCACGGATATAATATCCGTGGTCAAACTGAGCCAAAATCATGACTTTTGCAGGCATTTCCTCTCCGCCGAGGCAACGGGGGCATGGATTTCTGGTCTGTGACTTGTTTCACACTCACACGGATCCACCAAGCCTTGAGCCAGGCCACAACATCTGTCAGCCTCTTCAAAGTCCCACGGATATAATATCCGTGGTCAAACTGAGCCAAAATCATGACTTTTGTGGGCATTTCCTCTCTGCCAGGGCAATGGGAGCATGGATTTCTGATCTGTGACCTGTTTCACACTCATACGGATCCACCAAGCCTTGAGCCAAGCCACAACATCTGTCAGCCTCTTCAAAGTCCCATGGATATAATATCCGTGTTCAAACTGAGCCAAAATCATGACTTTTGTGGGCATTTCCTCTCTGCCAGGGCAATGGGAGCATGGATTTCTGGTCTGTGACCTGTTTCACACTCACACGAATCCACCAAGCATTGAGCCAAGCCACAACATCTGTCAGCCTCTTCAAAGTCCCACGGATATAATATCCGTGTTCAAACTGAGCCAAAATCATGACTTTTGTGGGCATTTCCTCTCTGCCAGGGCAATGGGAGCATGGATTTCTGGTCTGTGACTTGTTTCACACTCACACGGATCCACCAAGCCTTGAGCCAAGCCAAAACACCCATCAGCCTCTTCAAAGTCCCACGGATATAATATCTGTGGTCAAACTGAGCCAAAATCATGACTTTTGTGGGCATTTCCTCTCTGCCAGGGCAATGGGAGCATGGATTTCTGGTCTGTGACCTGTTTCACACTCACACGAATCCACCAAGCATTGAGCCAAGCCACAACATCTGTCAGCCTCTTCAAAGTCCCACGGATATAATATCCATGGTCAAACTGAGGCAAAATCATGACTTTTGCGGCCATTTCCTCTCCGGCGAGGCAAGAGTGGCATGGATCCTCTGGTCTGTGACTTGTTTCACACTCACACGGATCCACCAAGCCTTGAGGCAGGCCAAAACACCCATCAGCCTCTTCAAAGTCCCACGGATATAATATCTGTGGTCAAACTGAGCCAAAATCATGACTTTTGTGGGCATTTCCTCTCTGCCAGGGCAATGGGAGCCTGGATTTCTGGTCTGTGACTTGTTTCACACTCACACGGATCCACCAAGCCTTGAGCCAAGCCACAACATCTGTCAGCCTCTTCAAAGTCCCACGGATATAATATCCATGGTCAAACTGAGGCAAAATCATGACTTTTGCGGCCATTTCCTCTCCGGCGAGGCAAGAGTGGCATGGATCCTCTGGTCTGTGACTTGTTTCACACTCACACGGATCCACCAAGCCTTGAGCCAGGCCAAAACACCCATCAGCCTCTTCAAAGTCCCACGGATATAATATCTGTGGTCAAACTGAGCCAAAATCATGACTTTTGTGGGCATTTCCTCTCCGCCGAGGCAACGGGGGCATGGATTTCTGGTCTGTGACTTGTTTCACACTCACACGGATCCACCAAGCCTTGAGCCAAGCCACAACATCTGTCAGCCTCTTCAAAGTCCCACGGATATAATATCCGTGGTCAAACTGAGCCAAAATCATGACTTTTGTGGGCATTTCCTCTCTGCCAGGGCAATGGGAGCATGGATTTCTGATCTGTGACCTGTTTCACACTCATACGGATCCACCAAGCCTTGAGCCAAGCCACAACATCTGTCAGCCTCTTCAAAGTCCCATGGATATAATATCCGTGTTCAAACTGAGCCAAAATCATGACTTTTGTGGGCATTTCCTCTCTGCCAGGGCAATGGGAGCATGGATTTCTGGTCTGTGACTTGTTTCACACTCACACGGATCCACCAAGCCTTGAGCCAGGCCAAAACACCCATCAGCCTCTTCAAAATCCCACGGATGTAATATCCGTGGCCAAACTGAGCCAAAATCACGACTTTTGCGGGCATTTCCTCTCTGGCAAAGCAACAGTGGAATGGATTTCTGGTCCGTGACCCGGTTCACACTCACACAGATCTACCAAGCCTTGAGCCAAGCCACAACATCTGCCAGCCTCTTCAAAGTCCCACGGATATAATATCCATGGCCAAACTGAGCCAAAATCACGACTTTTGCAGGCATTTCCTCTCCAGCGATGCAACGGGGTAAGGGATTTCCAGTCCATGACTTGTTTCACACTCACACAGATCCACCAAGCCTTGAGCCAAAGTGAAACACCTGTTGGCCTCTTCAAACTTCCACGGATATAATATCTGTGGCCAAATTGAGCCAAAATCACGAGCATTTCCTCTCCGCCAAGGCAACGGGGGCATTGATTTCTGGTCTGTGGCTTGCTTCACACCCACACAGATCCACCAAGCCTTGAGCCAGTCCGAAACACCTGTCAGCCACTTCACGACTTTCCCAGTGATGTGCTCTCCAGACCAATGGATGGATGCCAGATAAGTGTACAGCCCCATGGCAGATAAATGCCCAGCTGCTCAATTCAATCTGTAAGCCAGATGGAGAGTGAATCCCCAACTGAATAGTGTTTTAGGAAGTGGCCGAGGCAAATTGTGTTTGTCCATGGATATTATATCTGTTGATACACATACAGCGCGTCTGAGAGTGCGTGCTGATAAAACAAATACCAGCCTCACAACTCCAAGTATGGTCGATATACTATGTCTATGCGAGTAGGCCAAACCATGCTCAGTGCTCGTATGGGTGCAAACAGCGGTGAAGCAGGAATGCAGGGATACAACAAGTTCACGTGACGGTGAGCAGTGGTGGGGACGAGGAGAAAGCAAAACGAGACTAATAGGAGGTGTATGACAAGAGACAGGCCGAGAGTGGAGACAGAGGCGGACATGAACAACGACAAAGACTCAATGCAGCAGCATACAAAAGGTGGGATCAAAACGGGTATGATCAATTCTGTCTGTAAGGAGAATACAAGTGCTGTATATATAGTGAAAAGGTGAAACAATAAAGGGGGGAATGAATTATAATGAGTACAAGGCTGTACGTCTCAGTGCTACGTTGTCGGAGAAATCACTAATAAATGAGGAAATATCACCAATAGGGGCAAAAACAATATATTCAGACAACGGAGTTCGGAAATCCATGGAAACTATGAGAACGCCGCGAGGTATGACAAAAATCGATACAATGTGAAGGACACTTGGAACGAGCGTGTTGAGAGAATCTAAGGAGACAGATGTGGTGGTGCTTGTATCGAAAGTTATCGGCCTTGACCGGACCGATTCCATGATCAGCGAGCAGTGCTGCTCATCACCGTGCCCCTGTTGCCCTGGTGGAGAGGAAATGCCCACAAAGTCATGATTTTGGCTCAGTTTGGCTATGGATATTATATCCGTGGGACTTTGAAGAGGCTGATGGCTGTTTTGGCTTGGCTCATAGCTTGGTGGATCCTTGTGAGTGTGACACAAGTCACAGACCAGAAATCCATGCCCCTGTTGCCCTGGTGGAGAGGAAATGCCCACAAAGTCATGATTTTGGCTCAGTTTGGCTATGGATATTATATCCGTGGGACTTTGAAGAGGCTGATGGCTGTTTTGGCTTGGCTCAAGGCTTGGTGGATGTGTGTGTTGAAACAAGTCACAGACCAGAAATCCATGCCCCCGTTGCTTCGGCGGAGAGGAAATGCCCACAAAAGTCATGATTTTGGCTCAGTTTGGCCACAGATATTATATCTGTGGGACTTTGAAGAGGCTGACAGATGTTGTGGCTTGGTTCAAGGCTTGGTGGATCTGTGTGAGTGTGAAACAAGTCACAGACCAGAATTCCATGCCACTGTTGCCTCGGCGGCGAGGAAATGCCCACAAAAGTCATGATTTAGGCTCAGTTTGGCCACCGGATATTATATCCTTGGGACTTTGAAGAGGCTGATGGGTGTTTTGGTTTAGCTCAAGGCATGGTGGATCTCTGTGAGTGTGAAACAAGTCACAGACCAGAAATCCATGCCACTCTTGCCTCGCCGGAGAGGAAATGGCTGCAAAAGTCATGATTTTGGCTCAGTCTGACCACGGATATTATATCCGTGGGACTTTGAAGAGGCTGACAGATGTTTTGGCTTGGCTCAAGGCTTGGTGGATCCTTGTGAGTGTGAAACAGGTCACAGACCAGAAATCCATCCCCCTGTTGCCCTGGCAGAGAGGAAATGCCCTGATTTTGGCTCAGTTTGGCCACGGATATTATATCCGTGGGACTTTGAAGAGGCTGACAGATGTTGTGGCTTGGCTCAAGGCTTGGTGGATCCGTATGAGTGTGAAACAGGTCACAGACCAGAAATCCATGCCATTCTTGCCTCGCCGGAGAGGAAATGCCCGCAAAAGTCATGATTTTGGCTCAGTTTGACCACAGATATTATATCCGTGGGACTTTGAAGAGGCTGATGGCTGTTTTGGCTTGGCTCATAGCTTGGTGGATCCGTGTGAGTGTGACACAAGTCACAGACCAGAAATCCATGCCCCTGTTGCCCTGGTGGAGAGGAAATGCCCACAAAGTCATGATTTTGGCTCAGTTTGGCTATGGATATTATATCCGTGGGACTTTGAAGAGGCTGATGGCTGTTTTGGCTTGGCTCATAGCTTGGTGGATCCGTGTGAGTGTGACACAAGTCACAGACCAGAAATCCATGCCCCCGTTGCTTCGGCGGAGAGGAAATGCCTGCAAAAGTCATGATTTTGGCTCAGTTTGACCACGGATATTATATCCGTGGGGCTTTGAAGAGGCTGATGGGTGATTTGGCTTGGCTCAAGGCTTGGTGGATCCGTGTGACTTCGAAACAAGTCACAAACCAGAGATCCATGCCACTCTTGCCTCGCTGGAGAGGAAATGCCCGCAAAAGTCATGATTTTGCCTCAGTTTGACCACGGATATTATATCCGTGGGACTTTGAAGAGTCTGACAGATGTTGTGGCTTGGCTCAAGGCTTGGGAGATCCGTGTGAGTGTGAAACACGTCACAGACCAGAAATCCATGCTCCCATTGCCCTGGCAGAGAGGAAATGCCCACAAAAGTCATGATTTTGGCTCAGTTTGGCCACGGATATTATATCCGTGGGACTTTGAAGAGGCTGACAGATGTTGTGGCTTGGCTCAAGGCTTGGTGGATCCGTGTGAGTGTGAAACAGGTCACAGACCAGAAATCGATGCCACTCTTGCCTCGCCGGAGAGGAAATGCCCGCAAAAGTCATGATTTTGGCTCAGTTTGACCACGGATATTATATCCGTGGGACTTTGAAGAGACTGATGGGTGTTTTGGCTTGGCTCAAGGCTTGGTGGATCCGTGTGAGTGTGACACAAGTCACAGACCATAAATCCTTGCCACTGTTGGCTTGCCGGAGAGGAAATGCCCGCAAAAGTCATGATTTTGGCTCAGTTTGACCACGGATATTATATCCGTGGGACTTTGAAGAGGCTGACAGATGTTGTGGCTTGGCTCAAGGCTTGGTGGATCTGTGTTAGTGTGAAACAAGTCACAGCCCAGAAATCCATGCCACTGTTGCCTCGCTAGGGAGGAAAAGTTGTGATTTTGGCTTAGTTTGGCCACAGATATTATATCCGTGGGACTTTGAAGTAGCTGACAGGTGTTTTGGCTTGGCTCAGGGCTTAGTTGATTAAAAGCCTCCACTACCTTGGTGTAGATGTTTGGAATTTTACATCATCTTAGCCTCAAAGTCTTCAGCACTCCGGTAGCCCTTTTACACCCAAATTTTTCCTTGAAAACTCTCTGTATATCTTCCAGTGACCAATTCAAAAGCTGTTTTCTGTGCTTTTTCTCTGAAAATGTCTGAAGAAAAGTCTTGAACCATATTTCACATTTTCCACCTTGATTGCTGGCGGGAAATGCCAGGAAAATATTTTGACATTTTCACTTGTATTTACACTGAAAAATGTGAAAAAATTACGGTAGCTTTTTCACCTCATTTTCCAGTGAAAAAGTGGAAAAAAAGATGGTGAGAAAGGATTGAAAATCTAGATCCTGGGTTTCAAGTTTTACACAAATTTTCACCTAACATTACTCACACATTTTATTGTGGGTTTTTGTGGCGAAAATTGTTGTGAACAAAGTTTTGAATTTTTCACCATCATTTTCAGGTGTGAACGTGCATGAATTATGGCTGTTCCTCTTGCAAATAAAATCACCAACTTTATTTCAAATTTTACACCTTGGTTTCCAGTCAAAAAAGTAGTGAAAAAAGCTTGAATTTTTCACCTCTTTTTTCGGTGAAAGATGGGTGAAAAATGAAGGAGGTTTTTCACCAATATTTCCAGTGAAAAACTTGAAATGTTCAACCAGTGGAGTTCAATGGTCAATTTCCAGATTTCACGACGGTGAACTCCCGCAAATAATGACCAGAGTATTTACATTGAACTCCAAACTACCATTCACCCAGATCGGAACCGTTGGTAAGATTTTCCCTGAGGGGCATGTCTGCAACAAGTACTGTAGATGGTTTGAACTGCCGTCTATGAAGGGCACAGAGGCCTAACTCGATACAATATAGTATGCTTTTCAGTTACACGAGAATCTCCACAACTGCGAACACATTTTGCAAAACCACACAATCTGGTGTGACATTAGATGGACGGTGAGTAAATCTGGTGGTCAGATGTGTGTACTGGCGGTAATTTCGTCTCACGACTGTGTTTTCCTTCATATGTTTTGCATTGTTTGAATGATTTTTAAAACATGGGGTCCCATAATAAATCCAGATAAATTCACACTGAATAATTGCAGAGTGCTGTGTAAGTACCTATTTTCCCACAAAATGAGGAGCAGAATTTTCCGAGCTATGAGTATAATGCCCCACCTTGAACTTCAAGTATCCGATTACAATCACACACAATACTCAATTCAATGAGAGACCATTCCCAACAAGTGGTGTACACTCTCTATTGAGGTCAAATGCATGACGGTGAGAGACTTAAGATACTAATACATAAAAAAAGTGCGTCTCAAATACAAAATGACACGCTCATGCCCGCTGCCCACCGTATAATTAACGTGACAAGAGTTTTGACGCGTAGGCCACGTGATTTACCGAGGATATTTTGATGGACCCAATCGGGCACGTAAATCAGCAACCATAGTGGGGCTCTTTCTCAAATGTTTCAACATTCTGGCCAAAACAGAGCACCAGGGTCATCTGTACGTCAGTTACAATTCTTATACCAAAAAATCTGGCTGAATATTGGTGTACTGGACTAATTGAATGAACCCTCTTTTTTTTGCCTTAGAGGCAAGCCTTGTCACAACCACGGTATGCTCGAAGCTCCTGGTCTTCGGGGTCCCTGGATTGGTAAACACATGCCATCAACCGGCATCACTGCCGGACCTCGCTAAAAAAGCGTGATGCTCCGGGTTTCCATAATTGTTCGACCTACGGGTTTAACTATCTATAAATACACTCATTATGCAACGTGTACCTATCCACGTATGCCCTTAGGCCCTCGCAAACACACTTGTGATAAGAATGCATGATTGCTAGGATGTCAAGATGATGCTTCCGACTTTAAAGATGTCATCTCGGTGGGTGGATCCAGGTAGTAAAATGCTCTAAACACGTGCCTAAAGAACGAGTCTAAAAATAAATTTTTAGGACTCGTAATCTCCTGGAAGCCTGCGTCGCGTCCCTACGTGGCAACAACGTGGCAAAGGACCGAGCAGTGGAGACGCGTTTGGTATGTTTATATCTATTGTTCGATCACATGTATTCATGTCCCGACAATGCCGAGACGAATCCGCTTATGTCATAGGTCCGCCGATCACATCAAAAGTCCGCCGATCAGGTCCGCCGGACCTCCAAAATGCCAGACTTTCCATTTCCCAAATGCACTCGGTTTTTGATGAATTCTGCCCCAAATTTCGGAGTCCAATCCCGTAAAGATCTGGATCCGAGATTAACTAGTAGAAAACAAAACAAAAAACACTGATTCAAATCCTGTAAACCACCACTACCGCGTAGTACAGTGCTTCAAACTTGAACCAACCCCTCTCTGTCCCCAATCTGCCCCAGTACCACCTTCTTCCTACCTCCTTCCTCAAGATACTCCTTCGTTATACCATGGAAAGTGTCTCGCCGAGGCTGCCGCCATGAGCAGAAGTGGGTCGTTCGGGTCGAAATCAACATGCTCGAGCGAGATTCTTCGGGCCCACTTCATGCATTGGGCAACGAGCACGATCAGGATCGATGCGAGAGTGACGAACGTGCTGGGGATTAAAATAGCATTGTTTACTCCCGCGTTATGTTCCCATCCAAAAGTTGTGGTCTGCGCGAAACCGACTATTTCGCGTCTCATACTTGACGGAATGTCACCGCCAGTAGGGCCAGTCGACGATGCGAGGTCAGTTTTCACGGCCTCCAAAGCCAATGTAAGTATTTCAGCTGTATATTGAAAGGCGACATTTTCATGCCTCCACTTGGGCTTTAGGGCCATTGCATGTGCATGGCAGAACGAGTCCGCTGCTTTTTAAAATGCTTCATTTTTATTTTACCAGATATGCGAATTTATAGATTTTCTAACACCCCGGAATATAGTCCGTCGAGAACAGCAGTCTGCCAACTCCTGTTTTTTTTTTCATTCAATTCGACAGGGGGGTGACACGTGACAACCGGAACATATTCGACACTTCGACACAGCCCAGGCTAGACCGTGACACTCCCCAAAACTTCGAAAGCATGTCAAATGGGTGCAGGGAATGCAGTTCACTGGGGTTTTTTTTCCGGAAGCATGGAGAACTGGGCAGATTCACGTTTAAATTAGTGATTGCCTTGCCCAGTGACTTCATTGAGTTGAGCCTGATACTTGCCTGATATGCAGCTAGAAATTGAGATAGAACAATAAATGTGGCTAGTATTGATGCACAGGATGCATGAGAGATTCAATGGGGATTTCTGACCCTCGAAACACACTTTTGACGATTTTCTGAACCATCCGACCAATTCAACAACCCCCTGTGACACGTGACAACGAACCAAAGTTCGTATTCGACAACCCCGCCTGTGACATGTGACTGTCGAATTGAATAAAAAAATACAGTATTCTACGATACATATATGGGCTGTTAGGATCTGCCGTCCCAGGCGAAATTAAAACACATCCTATGTGCAATCTTCTGGCATCTGGAGGGTAGAGGATCGTTTCGGCATCCCTAGTTCCAACGGGTGCTATAAATAATATGGTGTCTACTGTAGGGAGCTGCAGCACCTCGTTCGCGAACGAATTGGTAATGGATTCCGTCTGGCTGGCTGGAAAACGCCTGAAGTTGAGGGTGGTTGCTGAAGATAGGGAACGGTAAAAATCCGCGAATAAGTGCAGAGACGTGACAGCAGAACATTTGATCTCCGCTGTTGTCGGTAGTTGCAGCGAGCTCAACAGACGTCAGATGGGACAGGAAGGAACTAGATTGAACCGGAGATGAGACTGGGCTGGCGCCGCTAAGGACAACAAAATATTCAGCATGGCTCTGTCGCTGAAGGAGAATTCGATGCGTGTCAACCGGCAGAACAACAAGCTGCTGGCACTCGACTCTCCAGGATGACCCTTACACGATACGCCAGCCAACCTGATTGACTCTTGGTTAGGTAACGCACCGAAAAAGTCGTGCAAGTCCGGCCAAGCTGGCCGCATAGCTCCGACTATGTGGAACAAATCCAAGCTGGTCATGCGCTCACCAGCGAGTTCCCGCATATGTGAAGGCATTCTGCCGCTGGTGCGAATGCGTTGGATCCGCGGGAGAGACAACGCAAACATCGTTCGGGCACTCCGATTTTCATTTAGGACACTGTGAACAGCCAGCCAAATACCATGTATCCTCCTGCAATCCATCCGCACCAAATATTTATGAATCAAACCGCCCGCCTGCTGGTTTCGGCAAACAACCGCAAATTCCTCCACCCGATGGAAAGCAGGGTCTAGCACTGCAAAGAACGTGTGCACCAGGGAGGTCGTAGTGTTGTTGTTGATTGCACTCCCAAGCATCAGGAAAATCCAAAGTTGCCCATAGCACCATATAGCGCACCAGAGCCCTATATAGTGGCCATAGCTGATATAGCAAACTGACCAACCTCAGAGAAACATGGGACCCTGGACTTGAACTTCATAGCCCACCATAGCCCACCATAGCTCACCATAGTCACAGTGTTTTCTATGATAGTGGTCGCGGTCAGAGCACAAAAAAAATTGGGATGTTGCAATTGTAAGGTCATAATGTATTGTTCTCTTGTTGCATTACTAGGATAAGGGGGTGCAAAGTCAAGGTTACAGAGAAGCTAATTAACATTAAGCAAGGGTAAGTATATTCAAATGCGACCACCTTGGGGAGTTGAACTCAGGACCTCGCGCGTACAACTAAAATTTGAGAAGCGACAAAATAACCACTAGACTAAAGAGACATTAAGATATGTAGAATTAAAGTCATATTAGTAGGGTTGGCACTGACCTATCACCTCCCTCTGTCTTTGCCTTCACTTTGTGGTAACTTACTACATATAATGTGAAGTGGTAGTGGCTGACGAGGCCATAATTTTGCGAGTAGCTAAAAATAAACCCCAAACCAAAATTGTAGAGCTCGAAATGCTCAACAAAAGTTGTCAAGGGACAGATTTTGCCTAAGGGGCTTGTCCTGCTGCAAACCATAAAATGAATTCCCAGAAGGTTCCATCTGGTAGCAAGGAAGATCTGGTCCAGATAACCATTCGTGACAGCCATAAGTTTACTTGCCATTGTCCACCAATCGATTTTTTTGAAGTTCTTGACATATTTCTTATGTTATTTCTTAAATTCGGTTATAGCTCACAATCGCCAGTTCGCGGGATGACATAAGGAACTTTCCCGTTCAAGCATGAGTTGCGACATAGAGTTTTTACTTGGAACTGAATGAACCTATCTTAATGTGCATGTTAGTGATGGAGTTCCAGAGAATATCTCGTAGTTTAAGATGACACCGAGCATACTTAGAACTTTGTAATTTCTCTCTGATCGGGATTATGTCTCTACCCTTTTCTGGGCCCGATCGTACTCTATGTAATATGACCCCCTGTAACTTATTTAATTCTTCTTCCGCATTGAACAGCCTACTGAGTGAAAACCGTTGATTTCAGTATTTCCTACGTATCAATCAGTCAACCAATAAAAAATTCATCTGGTTCGGTTGGGGGAATTTCCTCCCTCAAACTAAAATCCAGAGACGTCAACTTGATTTGTTATGGACCCGGCGTTGGCACTCGCTCAAAATGATCTCCTTAGCTCCTTTGAAACAATTCCCCAGCTCCAAACTTCGTTCGTGTCCCCTCGTCCCACACCCCCTAGTTGACCACTGCTCTTAATATTCTGAGTACGGCGCGACAGCTTAACTCAGCGCTGATTTGTGGTCCATGATATAACACCAAAATACAACGGGTGATTCAGTCATACCCGGTGTTTTACATCCCCAGAATCAGTTCCAGCTGGAAAGTTCCATGCACTCTTCCAAGGTTTGCTTTGCCCAAAATCATCCACTGTTTGGGAGACAAAGCTCGCATTGTAATCAGTTAGACTCATCTTGCCTTGTGGTAGTTGACTTGGGTGTTCCATCGACTGGTGTCCCCAATGCTCAAAAGCATAACTCCTTGCATTCAAAAATTCTGGGTAAACTTCGAAGTATTACTTACTCAGACGCGGCTGGCTGTTTCACCTTCTTACATAATTCCCATTTCACCTTTTACTTTATTACTTTTATCCATGTAGCACTGGGTTTGCGACGATGATGCCAAGATAGAAGTGGCCCAAAATCCTGGTTCGATCCACTCTTTATCCCTCAAAATTTTGAACTTCTGATCATGACTGTTGAATTCTAACTGTGTATGATGTGTTGGATCATTGGATCACAGGCATATCAAATCTGGCCGAAAATTGAACATGTTGCAACTGAGGGTACTGGACGTTTGGGCTGTGCACAATGCATCCGAGAAGGCTAGCCGCCGTCCGGAATTTTAGACAGATGTGTTACAAGTATTACACTAGCATCCATTGTCGTAGTCTGCGCGATCATACAGCCGCAAGCCGTCCGACTTGCGGCTCTTCAGTGACAATGTTCTGTAGTGAATGGTGATGATGATGTACAGACAGGTGGGACGAAATGTTGGTTTGATTCCGGTAACACCTCCTTCAAAATTTTCTTCAGATCGTCTGTTCAAATTTCAGAGTTCAGCTGGTCCATCACACCGACAGAAGTTGTGAACAACTTTCGAAGTCTAGCAACTTAAACAAGTTCTGTGAAATATTTGCTCTACTGTA
This sequence comes from Mycena epipterygia, assembly GCA_029281465.1. Lineage (NCBI taxonomy): Eukaryota > Fungi > Basidiomycota > Agaricomycetes > Agaricales > Mycenaceae > Mycena > Mycena epipterygia. The sequence goes on along the minus strand of JARJCQ010000056.1, from coordinate 110,729 downwards.
TTATTTGGGTGAAAGTGTGCTGTATCCCTCTCTGATTCCTCTGGGGGAGCTTCCCAAGTGAAAATCTGACCATACATCTCGGGGATTTAGGAGGCATACCTCGAACTCCAGAAATTGATAACAGTTTTGAGAAGATTCATGCTGCCAATCAGAGGACGGTTAATGAAACAAATCTCGCCAAGAAAACTCGATGAATTGGTCCACAAAACATCTCCCATGTCATTTCCATATCTATTATTAACAAGTTGGATCGGACCCGAATTCGAGAGGAAGCAGCAGAAGGCTGGTACATGATAAATTATATGATGGGACGATGGATTCCCACTTAAGACCTTTCAATCAAGGTGAATTAGGACGACCCAACATGGTAGAAGATATCTAAGTAACGCGCGATTGACGCGGCGGTGGCTGTGTTGATGCGGCACTAACGCGGCGTTGTTGCGCACCGGCGCGGTATTGACACACACTGACGCGGCACCGGCGCGCATCGACGCGGGGGTTGACACGGCATTGGCGCGGCAAGCAGTAAGATTTGGGGTTTTCCCAGAGCTATTAAAAGTGTTGAAACATCATTAGACATGTGTAAAATGCCAACAGAGACTGAGAAAAAAACGCAACCCAGCAAACCCACTTGATTCTTCCGGCCGAACCAGTATATACTAGTCTAAATATGCTTGATTTGTGCAATAGTTCTTTCCTGACATGTTCTGAGCTTGATTAGAGTGTAGTACACAAGTAAGGAATATCAACCGCAAGTTCTAAAATTGCCGCGCCGGTCCGCGTCAGTGCCGCGTCAGTGCGCGCCTGCCGCGTCAGTTTCTCCGGACCGCCGGGCGGCCGACTGCGGCCGACCCATACTTCACGACATTAGGGTCTTGTTTATTATACCGGTTTGTAAACACGTTTATAAACAGCCGTTTATAAACCCGGTTTTTAATCTTTTGGGGGAAACACCCTGTTTTTAATTAGCTAAGCAACCCTTGCCAAGGCGGAAATTGGCCCCCAAGTTGCAACGAAATTGGCGAAGAAAATTCAAAACTCAACTTGTATTTTGACATCCAGCTAACGGAGGACTTTGGTAGGCGTTCGTTCAGTCTAGCTCCTATCATGATGTTGATCCTACGCACCTACAGAATAAAATAAATGTCAATTGGAGGTTTCAGGTTGTGAAATTCACGAACGTGACTCCACAAGATGTGGGAATTGTGTGGGAAAGCGAAAAATCCACGTCCTGGGCACTCGGGTCGCTTCAAGAACAATTTTGGTGGGTTGTTTATAAACACGTTTATAAACAGCTTGTTTATAAACCAAAAATTAAAAACCGTTTATAATCCCCCCAGGAATTATAAACAAGACCCTACACGACATAAAGCCTCTTGTGCAAATACTCCTCAACAGGGCTTGCACTTTGAAATTTTGGGTAACTACACGGATTACCCATGCTAACACCTACATGAGGGCTGCATTATTTACCGATATATGAACTCTGTCAGGATAGTCTTTATCTGGACTAAGGCCAAGCGACATGTACAACTCTATCATTCCGTAAGAAACGTGATCAACACTACCGCAAAAAAGGACACAACTGGCGACCCGTCGCATAAAACTTGGACAGCAGAATTGTGGAAGCCAAGTGGTCAACGGAGATTGGACTGTGTCCGTATGGAAATGACACAGAGTCACTCTTGTGGAGGCTCTGCTGTACCGCATTTCGCGCATGCTCCAAGGTAATCTTCTTTTCGTACACGGAACGCAGATTAACCGCGAACTCTGTCAAATAATTACTCATCGAGCAGAAATATGCAGTCCGAACCTCTGGTTGTTCAGACCATATGTTACACAACACAGTAAGTGTGGCATTGTATCCGCAACTATGATTTAAACTGTCCATATCAGACCCACTGGACATCTATGGATGGTCTCGAGGTACGTGGGATCTTTTCTTCCGACCATGAGCGTTAGACCCTTGTCCTCCATCCTAACACATTTCTTAGGAGGCTGGTCCTTGCTGTCGGCGGTTTCCTCCGACTCCACAACCGCGTTTTTCCGTTTCTTATTCGTAGTGATAGAAGGTCGCCATTCGCTGTTGCAGTAGTTAGCCAGGGCATGTTTGTCCCTGTTAGGCACGGGCTTCAGGCGGATCAGCGCCGGTTTTGGGCGGCAGATAGGCAATCGACCTCCTTTTCTGCTTTCCACGTCCGATTCATTGTCGAGACACGCGAGACGATCCGGGACGCTACCACATCTGGTGATTGGAGTGGGATCCGAACTAAAAGACAACGAGTATGCTGGCACCGAGAACGCGACCAACGAGAGAAGCAAACGGGAGATTTTCAAGCACACGCGAAAATACACCGCGCACCGAGTCAGATCCAAACGCCGTACGAACAGCACACCCTGGGACACACCTCCCAGCACCCCATCCTCGTTAACACAGAGCCTACCGAGCAGTGACGACAACTTGCCAATCTTTGAGGAATCACCGAGTACCATCCCACGCGCGCCTTCACCAGTTACCGATACCACCACAAATTTCCCCACACCCGACGACGACTCAGACACGATGCTCATCGATGTCTGGGACGGTGACACGGAAAAGATGTCTGCGCAAAGTTTTTTGCGGGCCTTCCACCGAGACGTCAAAGTGACGAAAAGCAGCGTGGATAAAGCCAAAGCCTTCAAGATGTACCTCGTGCCAGGCAGCGAGGCAGACAACTGGTTCGCGAACCTCCCCGCAGCGACGCGTGCAGACATGGACCTCATCGACACCACGCTCGATGCGCAGTACCCCTCGGAGGCTACCGTGCAGCTCACGCCAGCAGAACACGCCACAGACCTACTCAGCGCCCGGCTCACGATGGAGGAGCTGGGCACAAAGGTCAAGCTCGCCGACCACGACGTCTGGGCGCACCATGCGTGGGCCAATAAGATGCTGCGCCTCGCGACGAAGGCCGGAGTCGCCGGGACCACGACGTACATCGAGCAGGTCCGCCGCGAGCTGCCGGGGCCGCTGCGCACGAAGATCGCAAAGTTGCATACCGACTGGCCTGCATTCGCGAAAGCCATCCGCGACGTCGATACAGGGGAGCTTGAGCAGGGAATGAAAGAGAAGAGACAGGAAAAGGAAGAGCGCGACAAGCTCGCGAGGCTGGTGGAGCAGCGGACGGGACCGCAAGCCTCGCCCACGGCGGGCATCCGCACGCAACTCACCAACGCGAGGATCAGTGCGCCGGCGCCAAACCAAGCGCGCTGGCCACAGGCGGCGGGCGCGAACCCGTTCCAGGGCACCGGGGGAGGAGGCCAGGGGAGCTTGTTCGCGGCCCGCGAGCCCCATACCAAGCGTCAGCGCCACGCGCACAATTCCAGCCGCAAGCCCCACGCGCACCTTATCAGCCCGCCGCGATACAGCAGCCGCTGACGGGCAACGACCACCGCACTCTCCTCGATGCGATCGCGCGCATCGTACACCACCCCGACACCGAGGCTGGCCGCCGCGCGCATGGAGACCAGCAACAGCAATGGCTCCAGCTTCACGGGAATGTCGAGGTCACCATCGATAGGCCCTACCCGCTTCGCCCGGGGTGCGCACCCGTCAATATGGGCGAATGCTTCCGTTGCGGTCACGGCGACCACACCAACTTCCGGCAGCAATGCCAGGTGCCACGAGAGCAGTGTCTAAGCCCGCGCGAGCAGCAATGGCGCCGGGTCGCAACGCAGGCTTTGAAGGAAGCACCAGCGGCGGTACGGATGGTCGGGTACGGGTCATACGACACCGACGACTATGGGAGGCCATTTGGCGGGGACGGAGGGCGCTTCGAGGAGGTAGAAGACCAGGGAAATGCCTAGGGGCTGTCCAGAAAGATGCTCGGGCAGCCCCCAAAGAGCAGGAGAAGGCGGAGATAGTCCTCGGGAGCAATGAGCCCCCGCCTGAGGACGTGTCGCTCGGCCCTCAAGTCCGTAATCTTACGTTGACCCCCATGTACACCGCTTCTTCTGAATCACACGTCGTTGACATGTACGCGGTGGGAATTGAGGAGCGAGATCCGGGGCGTGCAAGCGTACCGTTTATCTGCGGGATTGAGGTGGAAGGGCCGAAGGGGGAGAGAGTACGAGTAAGGGCACTGGAAGATGGGGGAGCGATGGTGAATGCAATGTGCACCGCGCTCTACGAGGCGGTTAGGCACCGTATCGGAGAGCTGAAACGATCGGGGAAGATATTGCGGATGGCAAACGGGACGCTCGTGCCGTCCATCGGATACTGGGAGGGGTATATTGGATTTGGCGGCGCAAGGGCCTGGGCCAGCTTCGAGGTCTTTCCGAGTGGAGGATCCTGGTCGTTCCTATTCGGCAAGCCTCTGTTGGAACGATTCGGGGCAGTACACGACTATGGAACCGACACGATCTCAGTGCCAGGGGAGAGTGGGGCAACCGTCGTGCCGAATCAAATTGGGCGGATACGCCTGTGGGACGAGGCACGGGGCAGTGTGCATGCCATGTTCTTGGACCCCAAAGCGCGCGCAACACCAGCAGGGGGGAGTAGCGCACCCCCTGTTAGGCGAGTCTTCTCTCTGGATACAGACCGTGCCTTGAGGAGCGATAACCAGCACGTTGAGCAGACAGCACCGGCAAAGCTATCCAAGGAGTGCGTACCGGAAAAAACTCAAGAGGCACAAGGGAACTCGATAGGGGCTTTACCAGCCCCTTCGAGGGAAGTACCGGCTGTGGAACGAGGAGAGAATGAAGATGATACTGACGAGATATATTTTTTAGCGCGCGAGTACACAGAGGAAGAAATGAAGGAAAGGACGGTGCACACAAGGAAAGAGGAAGGAGACAGCAAAAACACACGGGTGTACTTACCTGGGGATTATTCGCGATCCCCGTGCAGGGAAGTACAGGACGACACGGACGTCGCTTCAGCGACGAAGAATACTGATTCATTCACAGAGTCTCGACGGGCAACTGAGCGCGAACCGGTCTGGAGAGCCGTAGGCGAAGCCATTTGGAAGGGGATGCTCGGATTAGCGGCGCAATACGGGGGCGCCGACAGGACAACGAGTACACAAGGGACACTCAGCGGGGATATGAATTCCCCGCTTAGGGAAGTACCCACCCTGCTACAGGCATTGGAGAGCATGCTTCGCGCTGAAACTGCGATGTCAGAGAAGCAACCGCGCAAGCGCTACACACGACAGGAGAACGCAAGGAGAATGAAGGCACAGCGCCGTTGGCTACGGGATTTGAAGGCGTCTGTGAAGGACGAGGTCGAGGAAGAGGTGATCGAGGAGGAGGTTGAGGATGAGCGATGGGAATGTTGGATTCCACCATGTGCCCTGCAGTTCGAGATGCGGGTACACGGAAAGGTCGTACGGCCGAAACGGCCAGCGCGAGTACACTTAGTAGGGGATGGCGCGCAATCCCCTGCGAGGGGAGTACACGGTCTTGAAACAGATCTTGACGAAGGGCTCGCTAACACAAAATTGCCAGAACATATCTACTCGATGGCGGAGATCGCAGACCATGTTCAACGCGCAGCGGAGGAGTGTCAAATATGGGAGAAGCTGTCCAGTGGTACACCGGAGGCGTTCGCAGCGTACCTTGTCCAGGTCACTGCGGATGCCGGACCAGGCGAATTGCCGCCGCGGTTGCAGGAGCAGGATCAGCCCGAGGACGGGTCCGAGCAGCCGGAAATCCATGTTGGAGAGGACACGTCTGTATTCACGCGGCTCACCGACCCGCACAATCCGAAGCGGGTCGAAGCAGTCTTGGCCGCCGTGACAATTGGCACTGATCTAACGGAGGCGCAGCACGGCACCGTGCAAGACTTTATCACAGAGTTTGCTGACTGCTTCGCGCTGTCCATGAAGGAAGTCATGCCGATTCCGGGCGCCGAGCACACGATGAACATACCCGAAGACGCGACATTCAATACAAAAGTACACCAAAGACCAACAACACCAGCTCAGAAGGAGTGGTATAACGGGGTAATCGATGAGATGCTCAGCACGGGCATCATCGAGGGCGTCAATCCAAAAGATGTCAAGTGCGTGTCCCCAACTACGTTAGCGCAGAAAACTCACCAGAACGGCAAAACCCGCACAATACTCGAGCTCCAGCACCAAATTAACGACCAATGCGTAGCCGCGGGCATTCCTGCAAGCTTCACGCTACCGGAGCGACCTGCCGCAGCACCAGACGTGGATGACACCAAGAAGCCATTGTGGCGTGTGTGTCACGACTATCGTGAACTCAATGGCAAGACAAAGGTTGCGCCGATGCCCCAGGGTGACATTCAGTGCAAGCAAGGAATGCTCTCGGGCCACCGTTGGGTGTCAGTATTCGATTTTGCGAAGGGATTTTACGCGTGCGCAACGGCCAAAGAAATACGTCCGTACCTCTGTTTCCATGTCGAAAGCCGAGGATACTTCACCTATTGCAAGATGCCGATGGGCTTAACGGGAGCCCCGTCGACGTTCAGCATGGCGACAGGAGGAGCGCTTGGGGACCTGGTCGGAACGAAAATCCAGCTGTTCGTGGATGATGGTGGTATGGCCGGAGATGATTTCGACACGAAAATGGCGGACTTACGACAGGTGTTCCAACGCGTACGGGAGCACAAGCTTTCACTGTCGGCCGCAAAGATGCAGTTCTTCATGACAGAGGCCACGTTCGCGGGGAATCGTGTCGGCCCGGAAGGTATCAAGCCTGACCTGACAAAGCTCACTGCAATTGTGGATTGGAAGACTCCGCACGATTTGCTGAACCTCAAGTCGTTCCTGGGGCTCTGTGGCCACTTTAGGGGACTGATCAAGAACTATGCGCGTATTGCGCAGCCGCTCACGGATTTAGAGCGGTTGGCGAAAGTCGGTGGAGCAGGGTCGAAAGGAGAGTGGAGGAGGTGGATGCGAGCGGTAGAGTTGAAATGGCAGTGGGGAGCACCGCAGCAGGCAGCGTTCGTGCGCTTGAAATCAGTGTTAACGTCAGAACCGGTGCTGAAGGGCCCGATGTTCGATGGGCGGCCGTTCGTGGTTACGACGGACGGGTCGAAGGAGGGCTTTGGCGGGATGCTGTGTCAGCGTTTCGACACGGTGATGCCTGACGGCAGGACGGTGAGCCGTCCACACCCTATCGGCTTTGCTTCAAAAAGGACTTCACTTGCAGAGGAACGTTACAAACCTTACCTGCTGGAGTTCGCCGCCCTCAAATATTCGCTTGACAAATTCGCCGACACAACGTACGGTTTTCCAATTGAGGTCGAGACCGACTGCCAGGCGTTGCGCGACACGGTAATGAGTACTAATCTGTTGACAACGCACGCGCGGTGGCTGGAGGCGGTGATGGGGCACGACATACGCGAAATACGCCACTTGCCGGGCGCAGTCAACTTCGTCGGGGACGCCCTTAGCAGGAAATACACAAACGTCGAACGTGCGGAGGATGAAGGCAGCGGATGGTCGGTGGAATGCGACTGGTTCGCAGCAGCGGACTGGCCTTCGACTTGTATACGGTGACGGAGGTGGGAGATGTGCCGGCACTGAAGATCCGGTTTGCAGGCGTGCCGGTATTTTTGCACGCTGTGGAGGCGTTGGAGACGATCGCGAAGGGGGGAAGCGCCAGCGCGGTTCGGCGTGCAAAGCATACAGCGAGGGAGTACATGGTGGAGGGCGGGCAGCTGTGGCACGTGGGCGGCGGAAAGTCGCGGAGAGCGCGTGCGCGTGTAGAATGCTTGACGCCGGAGGAGATGAGGGCGGAGGCAAAGCGAGAGCACCGCGAAGGGGGGCACCTGGGCCGTGATTCAATGAAGCTAAAACTCACCGACAGGTTTAAAACACCGGCGATCAACAAAATACTCATGGACGTCATTCAAAATTGCGGAGAGTGTTTGAATTTCGGTTCGACACACCTGCACGCGCTTCTGCAGCCCATCACCAGGTGACACCTGATCGAGTTGCTGGTGGGCGACTACTTGGCAATGCCGAAGGGTCGCGGGGGCTTCAAGGAGATTGGGTTGTACCTGGATACGTCGTCGCAGCGGGTATTCGGGTTTAAGTATAAAACTCACGGGTCAGCAACTACCACGAAAAGCGCGCTCAGGTCCATGTTCCAAGGATACGCGCCGTGGGAGACCTTCCAGACGGACGGGGGAAGTCACTTCAATAACGACGAGGTGCAGCAATTATGCGCCGCATTCGGGGTGAAAACACATGTCGTGGCGAAGTATTTGCCATGGGTGAATGGGTTGGTCGAAGGGACTAACAAAATCTTGCTCGGGATTCTGAAGAGGTTATGTGCGCCGGACCTAGGGGAGGAGGGTTGGAAGAAGATCGAAAAATGGGAGCATCTCCCCAATAACTGGCCAGATCATTTCGATGCCGCGATATTTTTGCTGAATAACCGCATTTTTAGGGCGCTGGACCACACCCCGAATGAGCTCTTCTTCGCGATGATCATCAACACCGCGGAGACGGGAGTGGAGGCGGCGTCGGCCGAGATTACGCTCGACGATATTGATATTCAGCAGGCATACGCCGGACAGCAGCGCTTCGACGGCTACGCGCGCGCGGTGAAGCATGGCGTGGCACGCAAGGCAGCTTTCGACCGCCGGGTTCTGGAATCGAAAGCTGGAGAAGTCGTCTTCGCACCAGGCGACTTGGTGCAGGTCCTCGACCCAAAATACAGGAAAACTTTCCTCACCTCGAAGAAGATCTTGCTGGAGTGGTCGGGCGCGTTTCGGGTCAAGGGGCGTATGCTCAATTCATATATCATCGAAACTATTTATGGACAGGAGCTCGATGGCGAATACAATTCGCGGCGCTTGCGACCATTGCACGCGCCGAAGGGGTCGTCCCTGGAGGCATACGAAGCGGCGAGACGTGCCGGTGCATCCAATGAAGAGGCTCTGATAGCAGCAGGGCCGGCCATGCTGGAAGAGGCAGAGCCGAGTCGAGAGGCCGAGCGAGCAGCACGCAGAGCCGATGAAGCGAGAAGAAGGCAAGCCGAGGAAGACGAGGACTCGTGGATTGATGAAGATGCTGATGAAGTTGACGAAGAAAAGGCCGATGAAGAGGACGAAGAGGAGGAGGTGGTTGAAGGGACCATTGGGGAGAGACTTCGGGCTAGGAAGAGGGTGCAGGCAACGAGGACGTTGCCTGGAGAGGGGGGGCACATGCAGTAGTTAGCCAGGGCATGTTTGTCCCTGTTAGGCACGGGCTTCAGGCGGATCAGCGCCGGTTTTGGGCGGCAGATAGGCAATCGACCTCCTTTTCTGCTTTCCACGTCCGATTCATTGTCGAGACACGCGAGACGATCTGGGACGCTACCACACTGTACACAACGGACTCTTGCACCCGAGGACCCAACGACGCATCCCAATGCATTGCAGCGTGAAAATGTGGTGGATCTCGATGATTAAATTTCCACACATAATAGAATCGTATAAGTCTGCGTCTGTAAAGGCCAGTTACGGAACGAGGTAATGTACCTTCGCAGCGAAGTCAAGTAATCTCATCTAAAATCTCTACCTCTCTCAGTTCTTGCCTCAGGTACCCCGACATTCCAGAGGTAAAATTTTCTCGCTGTAAAATCTTGCACGATAACGGTTCCTTTTGCGGTAAAACCCCTTGACAGAGCGACGTAGTATGAGTGGTGGTTTTTGCAATTAGCGAGTTTGACTGGATTGTAGGTCCTGGATTTTCCCTGCGAAGTGTAGTCGGTCATACCGAAGTTCAACAAGACCACTACCTGTTCCCTCAAGACAGAAAGCAGAGTATCAACATCGTTCAACTTCTTAATTCTTGCAGCCGTTCGATCAAATCTCTTAGGTTCAGCATAGATCCTAGCCGCAGATTTTAAAGCGGAGACGGTACGCGGAGTAATGTTTTCAAACACTGACAGGACTTCAGTGCAACCTTCACAATTGTGGTCAGCATATGTGCGCCTGCACTCATCCGCTGACAAAGCGTGAGGCAGCCACGCATCATGTATTTTGGACAGAGTTCTAAGCTCTTGTTTCGTCAGGATTTTACTTATTAGAATATCAACCAGAATACAATTACTGTTGTGCTCAGTAACTGCCACAGCATCTGGCCTTGCACACTGAAACTCGAAAGTTTATTCCATATGCATCCATGACGGTATACCGTTATCATTAAAAATATGCGGCGTCAATGATCGACCGCTGATGGTCTGTCTCCCTCCACCAACAAGTCTGACGTCTTCTTCGACGGTGTCGGAGGTGCATCCGGCAAACGAAGAATACAAGGTAGAAGACGAAGGGGAGGTAGACAGCAAAATGGGGTTATTGAATATGGCGCCTGACAGAGCAATACGCACACAGCCCGTTAAGACCAGCGAAGCACAGACCCAGCCGAGACAGCCAACCGATAAATGAGACATAGTCCCAGATCATAACAGGTCAAATGTATGCCTGCAGGAGACGATCGTACAATGCAATCCTGAATATGTGTTACAACAATAAACACAGCCGGACCAAAGACCTGGGGGTTGTGAGCAGCCGCAATCAATAAATAGAAAAGCACACACACCATATAATAGGACAAGGCAGAAGAGTAAAAAGGTGGTCCAGCAGACAGATTCAGCTCGAAGAGACAGGAAGTATTCGGTCCAGATCATGGGGGCGCAGAGTCAGAGATTGGATTGGACAAGCCAGAGCGAGGTAGGGAAAACGCAGGCAGAAGTCAGAGGGGGGTGGGTGGTAAGAAGATGGCGTCGCATATTTAAGAACGACACCAGAAGATGGGATCAAATACGCGTGCATGATCATAGCATCCAAATCACAACAACACCATCAGATCTATTACAGAGGTAGGCGTAAGCATAGCTCACGATGTGTCGATTCACACAAGCTACTCCCTGAGAAATACACAGTGTTCTACATCACAACAGACGCCAGACCAACGAGGCTCTGCGTGATATATCAAGAGGCACGGTGGGGCTTGACACCGAGTTTACCTCGAGATCGCCGACCCCAGAGGAACACATGATTATCAACATGTTTCCAGCGGGAGGGGCCGCTCTAGACAGGAAATCAGATGTAAGCAAGTCAGCGGCAACTGGTGAAGACAAGCGCTGAATACATACCTGCGAGAGTGTTTCCCAAGGAACTAAGACGCATATTGGAGTCTCCAAACATCAAAAAGGTCGGCATCGGCCTCATAAAGGACATCAACGTGGTTTGGGATGACCTCCAGACAGACATGAAACACCTCGTAGACACGGGTATGATGGTGAGGTTGGTGCTGGTAGAAAAATACCATAAGATGCCATAAACCAACTCGACTCTGAAGACGAGCGTGGAAGATATATTTGGATACACCATCTGGAAGGAGCTAACGACAAGCGGCTGGGTGGCAGACAACCTAACGGACACGCAGATCAGATGTAGGGCGGCGTGCAGGTTGGTGGCGGGAGATGCTGGCGGCGCGGGTGCGGGCGCTGCGCTAGATGCCATCGCATCCCTAAGACTCCACGAAGTGCTGGTAGACACGTTAGACCGCAAAGGCCAAGAGATCGACGTCATCATACCATTCACATGGTACACGCTCAACTTGAGGATGGGGGAGGCAATGAGATTAAAACCAGCGGCCGACGGATCCGAGCTAGCATGGAGAGCGGCGGAATGCACGAGTCCAAAACGAGTATAGACTTCCAGAGAGAGCCAAGCACACTGCAGAATAGAAGAGCAATGAACGAGCGTCATATACCGTGCAGAAGAAACATTAATGGAAGCCGTCGTCATAAAAGAGATGGTGGCGGAAAGCGGGCGTCGGAAATATGGGACCGAAGACCGAACAGAAAATGATATGACCGGAGACCGCGTAAAAGAATCGACGAGAAAACCTGTAGAGGCAATATAATCCCACGATTTATTACCATAATAGGAACTGATCCCACCACGAATGATTGACGTCAGGACCCAAATCTTGTCAAGGTTGGCGGGAAAAGCAGTGTAAAAACGAGTCTAAAAATAAATTTTTAGGACTCGTAACTTACCGTCCCCACAAATTTGATAACCCCCATGATATATATTTCCTGCAATGGGGAATCGGAACCATGAGTGAATGATTGGTCAAAAGAAAATTGAAAACTTACCAAGACTAGCGTGTACGATACGACGTAGGGCAATGATGATGACTGCTGTGGATCTTGGTCGGCAAGAATAGTGTTGATGGAATCGCCGACAAAGTTATGCGTCGCACTCTGGCATATGCCAGCGCTTGTTCTAAACTGTAGATCCCAGCGTATGCCGCCACGGTTGGGGAGGGACTCGTGGGCAGATCGATGTCTGCTTCGCCGAGGTAGGGATAGACCCACTGTTCGCTGTAGCTGACAGTTATTTCTACTATCGTGGGCACCACTTCGCACACCACTGTTCTGTTATATAGACCTTGGCTGTCGAAGATCACAGCTTCAGGGGCGAAGTATCATCAGTTAAAGGAGAGATAACATGTAATGAATGGTCCTCACTGTAAACCATCATGCCGTTGTCGTTAGTTCCTCCACAGGCGACGGATAGCAATGTGTTATTCATATTAGACAAGACATCTGAAGGGAAGAGTAGAGTCTGTCTTGAATGACCGAACCTGAGGTAAGCTGGATTCTCACCTGAGCATAATGTTTGCCCATTACAGGTCGTTGCCACCCCGACAGGTGTAAATTGTTGGCTGATCGCCCACTGTGATTTCTACGGAATTGACGAAACACTGCAGGGGCGGATTTGTGTTCACGCCGAGTTCCCGATACTGGCACGACACGTTAGCACTCAGTCCCTGCTGCATCATGGAATAGTTGAAACTGTCTCCGACAGTTGGTCCAGGAAAGGGCTCGGTGTTGACTATGACGAGCACATTCGATTTGGAAGCCAAATCGGCCGAATCAACCAGGGTGATAGGTAGTACTCCTCCTGCAATATGTCGGGAAATTCTTGGTCAGGTTATCTTCGGTGCACAAGGGAAGCTAATACATACGAGTTGATGAACCATATAACCAATTATTAAAATCGAGAAGGGAGGGAGACCTGGTTGCGGACGTTGCATCTGCTGCACCGCTTATATCCATGACCGATGATATTGCTGAATCAACTACCACAGATGTTAGATTGTGATAGCCCCTGGCATCGTTGTCAAATCTTACTATAGCTCTGGAGGCCGTTTGTACCATTCCATAGCTCATTGAATTGATCACTGAAGGCGTCACTGAAAAGATCGATCTCAGTTCCTTGGAGTGGCGTCGAGATTTCGATTTTGATTGGTGTTACGAGTGAAGTCCAACTGGCGAGAATCGTCAGCGGAGGACTCAAACCAATATGGCGACTACCTGGCTGTTTGACCGAGTGTGGCCAGGAAAAAAACACTACCAGCGAAGACCCATTTGAGCTGTCGTCACCTAAATATAGGTGACCTGCGAGAAATCAGGATCCCGAATCCAAGAGTAGAGACGGACGTGGGGCGGGCAAGGCAGACCAGAATGGCGTGTCGAACGGCCTGTGAGAATAGGCTGCAATGAGGTCATGTAAACCGCTGAAGAGAAGACAAAACCTGTGGTTACGCACTAGGATGACAAGGCCGAAAGCCCAGTGGCCAGAAATGTGACAATATAGGTCTTTGACTGGGGGTTTCGCTGAGCAAAATCCGAAAGCGGCAGATACAATGGGATCTGTCTGCGAACGTGCAGTGCCGCATAAAAACCGTATGCGATGGCGAGTAAGAACAACTGCCCGATAACAACCAGTGGCCACACAGACTGCCTGCTTATCCGCACTTGTTAGCGAGTCCACACCATTTTCGTCACTTCGTTACTTCGCGTAGCGTTATGAATCTTCGTAACTTTGATGGGAATGTGTGAAAGTTCGTGAGTTTGATGCTATTCTGTGAAAGCTCGTGAGTTTATATTCTGGGCTTGTCCAGCGGCAACTGTCCGGTACAGCACGGAGTGATGGGAATCAACAGGTTGCCGAAATTGCCGGTTAGGTTTGGGTTAGCAGGTTAGTGGTTAGAGGTCTGGGTTAGTTGGTTAGAGGTTAGTGGTTAGTGGTTAGAGTTAGAGTTAGTGTTAGGATGAGGGATCTATATAAAAAAAACACGCCCGGCTTGTGTGAAGGAACAGTGATGGCCGATCTTAGTCGAGGTGATGAGCTTTCCCAGCTATTTGTGGAAGTGACGAGCTTTCACGCTTTTCCATCAAAGTCACGAACTTTCTTGTTCCTAAGCGAAATAAGCGAAATAAGCGAAGTAACCAAGTGACGAAGGTGGCTACTACTCCTTGTTAGCCTTGCCAGTGCCGACTTGATTTGAAGGAGCCCTGGTGCACCTGGTCTCACTCGAACACCGTTGACGAGGATAGTACAACTCGACGATATCGAAGGTATCCGCTTTTGAATGCCTGAATGATGACTCCTTTGAGTGCCTAAATGTTGACAAATCTGAAAGCCATTCCCTCGATGATGGCATGAGGGGTTTGCTCTCCATTAATATGGCCAGCGGGCGTGTGGGGAAGGGAATCAGATGCCAAGGACATGAGAAGGTCGGACTGATATATAGTACTTAAGAAAAGCTTAACATGTGGCACGCGACTGATAGAAACATCGTGTGATACGTCTGAGGGCACAAATGAATTCTTAGTTGGCGCTGAAGTCCGTGAAATGGAATATGATACCCACCACATAGAGGAGAAGAGCCCTCGAGTCCAATACAGGCGTTCTGTCGACCCAGTTGACCGTAACGATTGGGGAGATACAGGGCTTGAATCCGTACAAAGATGTCGACCCCAAGTGATGAATCCAAAAAAAAAAAAAATTGAAGCACAGCAACTGCCGAAGTTCGGCTAAAAAGCCTATGTGAGATACGAAAGACAATCATCTCTCACCAGTACATGGAGGATAAACAGAAATCATCCGCAAATGATGCGACAGGATTTTTCCGGTTAGCACATACCTCGGATCCATACGGATGCCGCGAAGGCAACCATGTATCGTTGGTTGGAAAAGATTAGAACCACAAGTTGTATTTGAGGACCCATGTGTAATCAGAATGTTCGATTGTCCCGTCATATCTCCCCAACAGCAATGTGGAACTGTCGAGGAGGAACCCTCTCACTTGTATGGATCGACATGGCAAAAACGGACCCGCGTCAACCACTGATTGTTTGGAGAAAGGGCAGTACGTTCAAGAGTGATGGAGTTTCTGGTTGAAGGAGTTCAATCCTTATGTTCTCGCAATATTGGGTTCAATCGAAGTAAGATTTACACGATGGCGGTGAAGCCGGGGTGGTACAAGCACACTGACTCTCTTCGATTCACGATGACTCGGCCACTTCTCCGAGATGCCCGAGATTCGGGGATGTGCCCGAGCGCGCATATCCCAACCAAGAGTGCATTAGTTAGGCCATGTCAAAACAGGAAGAAGGGGTATCATTTCATCACAGGAGAGGCAGCCGAGGGAGGGTGAGGCTAATTTTGTAGTGGATGAAAGTTGGCGAATCCAGAGACGATGAATACGAGGAGTATGTGCCGACATGGGCCAGGCAGAACCGAGCACGAATCAATTTCAGGAAAGTTCTCCGAGCATGCTAAATCTCGGGAAGTAGGAAAAAGAGTGCATGCTGGATTAGCGCCATCCGAACCCTTGGAATTCAATCTTTGATATGAGATGGCTACCAATCGCCTCATCGTAGATGGAAGCTTAGCTCAAATTAGTGCAACGAAGCCGTCACGGGTTGGCAATAACCGGTGTATGTCCGGTAGGCGGTGACACCGGAAATCGTCCCAGTATCAGGAATGTGACCCGGGGGCAGTGTCCTCCACCGAGAGGTGAACCACCAGAGAATTGCACGTCTTAGGTACTCCAAGTTATGGAGTTGTTCAACTGAGGGCAGAGGACCGCGGGCAGATTAGGAATGATGACACGCACATCCTATATCTAGATGATTGACGAAGTAATTGTGGAGGATTCTAATTGAACATTTGGCCTGGGATTACGCGCATACCACAAAATCCACAGACTTTGTTCGGATATTTGTCTATGCTCGTCAAGGAACCTTCAGATGCTGTAGAAAGCGATGATTAAAGATTGCACCTGCCATCTATGATACTGTATTTTTTCATTCAATTTGACAGTCACACATCACAGGCGGGGTTGTTGAATACGAACTTTGGTTCGTTGTCACATGTCGCAGGGGGGTTGTCGAATTGGTCAGATGGTTCAGAAAATCGTTGATTCGAGGGCCAAAAATCCCCACTGAATCTCATGCATCCTGTGCATCAATACTAGCCACATTTATTCTTCTATCTCAATTTCTAGCCGCATATCAGGCAAATATCAGGCTAAACTCAATAAAGTCACTGGGCAAGGCAATTAATTTAAATGTGAATCTGCCTGGCTCTCCATGCTTCCGGAAAAAATCCCCAGTCAACTGTATCATGCCCTGCATCCTTTTGACATGCTGTCGAAATTTTAGGGGGTGTCACGGTCTAATCTGGGCCGTGTCGAATTGTCGAATATATTCCGATTGTCACATATCACCCCCCCTGTCGAATTGAATGAAAAAAAAAAAACAGTATATGATCTGCGCCACTTTGAAATGCCATGTCCCTGAAGACCATGACAGCTACAGCGTGGCCTGTGCAGGTGAGCTAGCCCAGGATCTATGGGCACCAAACTTCGGTAAGTACTTACTGTGACTGGGGGGGATGAACAAGGGATGACGAACTCGAAGCAGATACTTGTAAGCCAGCATAAGGCAGCACAGAGCTGTGGCAATGTGCAGTGGAATCTCGGCACAGCGCTGAGCCAGGATAGACAAAATTCAGCCCGCATATATAAGCGAGACATGCGGCACATCCCTTGAGATGCAGCACATGGGCAGGGTTTTAAATAAGCACGGGTTGACCGAATCGGTCGCATGACTGATTAAATCCGACTGTCTTTGGGCTCTGGAAACCAACCGGAAACCCTGGGCAATTTGTGACCATTTCCAGGCAATTCAAACCACACTAAGATTACAGCCGGTTTGGAAAGTTTAGAGGGGTTTCGTAAATCCTTGATGCACCATTTTTGCTTAGGGTCACTTCGGCCAACCCCTTGGCTCGGCCTAGCCGGTCGAGGTTGGTCAACCTCGGTGTAGTGGTAGGAGTTGGTCGAGAGCCAGAGTCTCTGTGTGTGCATGTTTGTCTGTAGCTAGAGCACGTGCAGAAGCAAGCCTTGTCCAGAGCCACTCGCACACGGTCCCCAGCGCAGCGATATCGCCGGATCCCCAACGTCTAGGACACCATCCAGCCAGATCCTCCCTCTCCATCGGTGCCGATCCTATGCCACTTTCTCCTGCTACTGGTAGTCGGAGAAGGTGGGGACGGGCACCGCCCTTGATCGGCGAACTTGTTGGAGATTGATGGTGCATCAAACTTAGTGATCCAATTGGCCGACATCAGTCAGCCCAAGGTTGCTCGCTCAGCAGTTGAATGACTTGGAATTGAATAGAATATTTTAGATAAATAAGTAATAGGTATATAAACTGTAGTAGCTAGCCCCCAGCTCCTTACAAGTTCTAACTAGTCACCTAACAGCACAAGTGTCAAGCTAATCGCTTCGGCTAGATCAGCAACAGAACTAAAATTGGCCTCGCTCCCACACACTCACACGGGCTGTGGGAAGGCCGGCCGATGGCACCAGGGATGCTGGAGGTGCTGGGGCGGAGATCGGGGGGTCACCCAACATGGCCGAGACGACCTCGGCCAAACCTTGGCCAACCCTTGGCCAACCTCGACTGGCATCGGGCCAACTCCCCTCGACCAACCCGGTCGAGCCCCCTCGGCCAACCTCGGCCGTCCTCAGCCGACATCGATCAAGTTGCTGAGGGGACATCAAAATGTAGTGATGGTGCTTTCATCCAGAGGGATGAATGGTGAAGTATTCAATGTAGCAGGCATGTGGCTGCATTAACTTGAGTACATACAAATAAGAAGATTTTGGACAATCAATTACAATAAAAGCTATTTCCATACAATATTGCTGGTAGAAGTGGAGTCATCGTCCTCATACTTAAAAATAAGCACGTTCTCAGAATCAGGAATGTGGGTCACGGCTGAATAAAGCTGTCCATGTGAAAAGACCGACCTCCTTAAATCTGATCCTAATTTTTGTACTGTGACACCTTGACATCCATTAAAAGTTGTTGCATAGCACAAAGCGAGCAGGATTTGATTGCGGTGAACAACAAAGTTGAAGGCATGTCGCGCAGAAACACAGCCTTGAATTGGGTCCGCAGTTATTTTAAACGGGACAGAGGTGACAAAAAGAAACACAGATTGATGGGGTAATCTCAAGCGGTGGTTACCGAAAGAGCAAAGCAGCTAACCAAATTTTGACTCCCAAAGCAAGCACCCCATTGCAATAAGGCAAAAGCATTTCCGGGTACTTCACAGTAGAAGCTGTGTGAGAGAAAGGCTGTAAACAGGGAAATCTAATTTCTGAGTTGGCAGAGAATTGTCCCAGGGCAGAGCAAGAGAAGGACCAACATCGACAGAAGAAGTTTAATGAAATGATGAAACTCGGGTATGGGTGTTTATGTGTGCACTAATCGGGCGAAGTTTGAGAAGGACGTGCTGTGGTTACACACTGCGTAGATTCTGCCGGCAAAGCTGCGGAAAGACCCGCAAATTGTGATCCTGTTGATTTGCAAAGTACATATGGATATACGGCTTCAGACAGACAGGCTTAATCTTATAAAGAGAGTGATGCAATTGCCCAACACATGTAGGATGGCAGTATGGTTTGTTTCCAGTAGTTTATCTTGAGTTAAATCTGTCATCCAAATCCACGATCAAAGGGATCCATACCTTCATCCCTGTCCCGGATAGAGGCTGTGATACGTTTCAAGAAGGCCATCATTCCAAATCTTGCCGTAAGGCTTCAAAGAGAAAAGGTGATGTGGGGGTTAATGAAGGGAATGGAAAGTCTTACAATCTGGATGGGGATAGGAGGTGGAAATGAGTGAAGCTGGGGTTAAAGAGGGAGGGCAAAGCACGCACTCCCTGGAGATGGGAAGGGGAGAAAAAGTGAGCAAGACAAACATGGGTGATGGGGAAAAGCACGCACAAGCTAGAGACGAGAAGGCAAGAAAAAGTGAGCAAGACAAACATGGGCGATGGGGGAAAAGCACGCACGGCCTAGAGACGAGAAGGCAAGAAAAAGTGAGCAAGACAAACATGGGCGATGGGGGAAAAGCACGCACGACCTAGAGACGAGAAGGCGAGAAAAAGTGAGCAAGACAAACATGGGCGATGGGGGAAAAGCACACACTTCCTAGAGACGAGAAGGCGGGAAAAAGTGAGCAAGACAAACATGGGCGATGGGGGAAAAGCACGCACAGACTAGAGACAAGAAGGCAAGAAAAAGTGAGCAAGACAAACATGGGCGATGGGGGAAAAGCACGCACTCGCTAGAGACAAGAAGGCAAGAAAAAGTGAGCAAGACAAACATGGGCGATGGGGGAAAAGCACGCACAAGCTAGAGACAAGAAGGCAAGAAAAAGTGAGCAAGACAAACATGTGCGATGGGGGAAAAGCACGCACAAGCTAGAGACAAGAAGGCAAGAAAAAGTGAGCAAGACAAACATGGGCGATGGGGGAAAAGCACGCACTCGCTAGAGACAAGAAGGCAAGAAAAAGTGAGCAAGACAAACATGGGCGATGGGGGAAAAGCACGCACAAGCTAGAGACAAGAAGGCAAGAAAAAGTGAGCAAGACAAACATGTGCGATGGGGGAAAAGCACGCACAAGCTAGAGACGAGAAGGCGAGAAAAAGTGAGCAAGACAAACATGGGCGATGGGGGAAAAGCACGCACGACCTAGAGACGAGAAGGCAAGAAAAAGTGAGCAAGACAAACATGGGCGATGGGGGAAAAGCACGCACTTGCTAGAAACGAGAAGGCGAAAAAAGTGAGCAAGACAAACATGGGCGATGGGGGAAAAGCACGCACAGACTAGAGACAAGAAGGTGAAAAAAAGTGAGCAAGACAAACATGGGCAATGGGGGAAAAGCACGCACAAACTAGAGATGAGAAAGCAAGAAAAAGTGAGCAAGACAAACATGTGCGATGGGGGAAAAGCACGCACAAGCTAGAGACAAGAAGGCAAGAAAAAGTGAGCAAGACAAACATGGGCGATGGGGGAAAAGCACGCACTTCCTAGAGACAAGAAGGCAAGAAAAAGTGAGCAAGACAAACATGGGCGATGGGGGAAAAGCACACACTTCCTAGAGACAAGAAGGCAAGAAAAAGTGAGCAAGACAAACATGGGCGATGGGGGAAAAGCACGCACTTGCTTGAAACGAGAAGGCGAAAAAAAGTGAGCAAGACAAACATGGGCGATGGGGGAAAAGCACGCACTCGCTAGAGACAAGAAGGCAAGAAAAAGTGAGCAAGACAAACATGGGCGATGGGGGAAAAGCACGCACAAGCTAGAGACAAGAAGGCAAGAAAAAGTGAGCAAGACAAACATGGGCGATGGGGGAAAAGCACGCACTCGCTAGAGACAAGAAGGCAAGAAAAAGTGAGCAAGACAAACATGGGCGATGGGGGAAAAGCACGCACTTCCTAGAGACAAGAAAGCAAGAAAAAGTGAGCAAGACAAACATGGGTGATGGGGGAAAAGCACGCACAAGCTAGAGACAAGAAGGCGAGAAAAAGTGAGCAAGACAAACATGGGCGATGGGGGAAAAGCACGCACTCGCTAGAGACAAGAAGGCAAGAAAAAGTGAGCAAGACAAACATGGGCGATGGGGGAAAAGCACGCACTTCCTAAGGACCAACGGAATCTTGATTAGTATACTAGGAACACCATTACCATTCATGGTTGGCCCACCACGCACTTTTGCTTTTATTAATATGTTTGAAATTTCTTGCATCTTGTCTTCATTGTCACGTTGCTGCAAGATCATCACTCTTCTCACTCTCTCCCCCATATTGTGATCTCACCTTCAATAGCCCCAACCCTGCAGTGGCCACATCCACAAAGAGATCAATCAAATCTGATGCTACCCAAATGCCAACGACTGGCTCCTCCATCATCTGCCCAAACAAGTTCCACATCCTCTCATCCACATGTGTCACGCCTCCATCCACCGCCTTTCGCAAGTGTTTATACCAGTTCTGAACAGAATACTGTGCAACAACATCTGACTGGCTCCCTGCCTTGACAATGATCTCCAAGCAGCTTCTTGCCGTCACAAAGTGTGCCTCGCCAGTGTGTATATGAAATCCAGTCGGTGCATGATCACTTGTGATGTAATCACGAAAAGATTTGTGCATCTGTGGTGTTGCTTCCTCGAACAGTGCTGTCATCCCCGGAATTAAGACACTGCGAAACTGCTCTAGGAAGTGTTTGACATCGAAGTTCTGGATGTCGGCCAAGAAAGCAATAATTTGGTGAATGGTCAATGGCTCGTCAAGCACGAGAATGGTTCCAGTAACGTGCTGAAAGCCGCATAATCGATTCTCACGGCGCAGTTTCAGCGCAGCTCGTGCCCGCTCATCTGTATCTTTGCCAAGATCTTTGGCTATATCCTCGAAGGAGTTCAAAATGACCTCGTATAGAGCTTCGAGTTCACCAATACCCAGTAGGGTAAATTGATCAAAGACTGTATTTTGACAAGCCTTCCCATCATTGTATATCTGGTTCTCGATCCAGTTAAGAGCGGTTGCAGCATAGTGAAAGAGGCCATCTGCTTTGTCGGATAATCCATCCAATTGGGCCTTAGTTGGCCAATCAATCCAGGCCTCTGGTGTAATTTCCTTCATCCTTGCAACAATGAATTTCTTAACTTCGTCCCGAGATGATTCTGTGCTGAGGATATCCTGCTTGAACACTGTGAGGTCGAGAGTTTTGGAGTCGGAGATGACAGCCCAGTGCTCTGGTCGAGAAGTAATAATGAATCGGACGTTATCAGGAAGGTCACAGTCCCTTGGTGCGATTGGCAACAGCATCTCTTGTACACTTTTAGCGGCATTCACGAGCTCGTCCAGCGCATCGATGAGAATGATGACCACATCACAGGATTTGGAGAGTTCCCGGATCGGAGCTAAAAGAAGTTTTTCCACTTGCTCTTTCCGGGGTGAGATAAAGCCAGGCTTCAATGCATCATGGATGATGTGGGCTGCAGCTGGAGAAAATGCTGAGAGCTGCTGTGCAATAGTCGGGATGATTTTCTCTGGATCGATTGTTTCGGGGATGTTGCGAGAGATAAAGAACTGGGCTGTGACTGGTGTTCCCTTTCTGCGAAGAGTCTCTGCAACAGTGGCGGAGAGTGTTGATTTTCCGCTGCCTGCTATACCTGTAATCCAGAAGATATGTTTGCTGCTGGAAGTCTGTGAGGATAGCCATTCCTCAATTTCCTTCTGAATTTCCACACGAGTATGGGGTGCACAAAAAGTCTTGCTCTGATCTGTATATTCATGCTTTGTTGCAACATGGTTGGCAAGCTTCTCCTTGATAAAATCCTGGTTGGGTGGTGAGTTCTCTGTGGAGGGAGCGGACATAAAAGAGTAGACGTACCTTGCGCCGGTCATTAGCCTGCTCCACTCGAATTCGTAGAACAGTTGTGGCCTGAAAGGAACCCATTTTAGGCGTGTCCACGCACTGAGAGGTTTGGCCGTACCAAGAACATTTCCTTTGACTTAGAGAACTTAGAGCTCCAGTCCCCCAAATCATCGGCAGATAAAGTCATTTTCCGCTACCGAAGTTGAGAGTCCAGGACTGGGAGTAAGAACGATGAACGCACAACATGCACGCTTGCCCATTTACAGATCTCGTTCACCGCCGTACTGTACATGTGTCAGTATCCATGAAGGAACTAGAATATGAATGAAACACACCAGATTGCCTCCAAGTCCTTCTTTACAGCCGGTTCCTCGTCGATAACCTCCACAAGAGTACGGATATACTCGATAGCCTCCTGAGCGAAGTCGTACACCTTTTTTTGAATGACCGGGACACGCTGAGCAGACAAGTTAGCTGAAGGGAATGAGTCCAAATTGGAATAGATAACGTACGATACCAAGCTGAACGAGACTCAACAGGACTTTCACGAGGGTCTTAGCTGGGACTGGGCCGTCCGGGATAAAGTCTTGGACGGCTTGAATAGTCTCCGACTTTAACAAGCGATCGATCGTGTCAGCGACTTTCCTCCAGTTGGAGTTGGCAGAACCGGCGCCCCACTTTCGGAGCTCGTAAATAGCATCGGCGTCGATCTTCCAGGCTTGCCAGTCGGGATCTGGAAGGGCGTGGGTGGATTTGAGATACGGGTTAATATTGAGATCACTACCAGGCTTAGACTGCGCAGTATCCGATGTATCTGAGTTCAATCATGATTAGTTGCAGGTATGTGGTATAACGAGACGCACCAGTCTTAGCGGTATCACCTACTTTCAACGAATCTTCCCCGCTATCGACGCGGCTGGGGGCACTCTCTGGGTTAGGTGGCAAGATTAGGTCGAAGGAATCAGGAGTGGCTGGAAAGCGAACGAAAAGACTCACTCGGAGTTGCACCGGGTGGCGGTCCTTCCCTGTTAGATGGTGCTGGTGTCGGGCTTCGAAATGGCTTCAGTGAGGGTGCCGGACTGCGTTTCGGAGTGAGGTGAAATGCTTTCTTGAGTTTCGAAGTGCCTTTGTGCGCTACGTCCTCGACTTTGTGCCATCCGTCCTTGACACTGTCGCAGAACTTCGACTTTGGCTGCTCTGGGTGGTCGGACATGGAAGTTGTGGAAAGCAAGGTGGAAAGGACGTTGCAACGTGGTCGACGCTCAGTGTTCCAAGTCCTACGTCACTCTATGGCGCTTACAGCCATCTTATCTTGATCAATCATGAAAGGTCGTACCCACACAAAAGGAACCATGGCTGGATATAGCCTTCGCATTCCCAGTGCTGAGAAACTCCTATCCCTTTACGGATTCATTTCCGTCGTGTTCGGCCGCCAAAATTGGGAGCGCTTCAGGGGGGTTAGACCATCTGGAGGAGCAAAAGGTAGTATCAGTGCCCAAATTCCCGAGTATTCGGCGGCTGCTAATATGTGACTGTATGTCGGAAAACAGAAAGAAAATATAAGGAGGATTTGCTGAGTATTCAACGCAGATTCGAAAGGTTGACAGCATTAATGGAACGACATGCCAGGTGGTGAGTGCCGGCAGTGGCGCAACTCGAAGCCTGGTTACAGCATTGACATGATACACGGTGGCTTCTTCGCAATCGCAAGTCTGGCGCGCAGATGAGCTAAGTCTGGTGCTCAAGTCACACGGAGTAGGATACCGGAACCTGGTGTGGCGAAGGGAATAACGAATGTAGTAAGTAAAAGGAGCGACGGATTTACAGGCAGACGGAAAGTTACGCTTGCATGCATCCGAGATCACTTGAAATGACATTGGGGCCGCGCCGACAGGGTTTTTAATTTTGCGCCCCAAAACCCACGTTTTGACCGCGCGGGAGTAATATGGGGATAAAACGGCGCTAAGGAACGGATTATCAAAATTGGTCCTGGTGAAGTCTCGCCACAGAGGCCGGCTCAAGCTCAAACGAAGGGTGGTTAATTGGTTGTATTAATCTTGGCAGTGTCGACTTGAACTAGAGCTAGAGTGCCAGAGGTCTCTAAGCGAATGTTTGTCCAAGTTGAATCAGAAGAGGACGCGACGCGTTTCCGCGTGATACGTCCTGACACGTGCCCCAACAAACTTTCCGTTTCCCGTCGGCTCTCTAGAGTCTCTTTCGATGCAGAAATCAGAACTACACAAGCACACTATCAGCCCGCGCCGTCAAAACGTACTTGTGGACCGCGCACGATGGATCCACGATCTCCGTGAATCTTCATTCGCGCCTTACCTTTGTCAAAGTTTCCGCTTTCGGTTGCTGCTGTACCGTACTAGTCTCTCTTGACAGACTCCCTCGCTCGTGCCTCGTTCTGAAGTCTGTTAGTTACCGCGTCTGATTACCGTTAGGTCTCCTTGTTATGTAACCATCATTTTAACACGACCAAACAACTCATTTGTCTGGACGCGTCTCGCGCGTCTCACTACCTCTTGGTGGCTAACCCGGAGGGAGTTTGCCAGCGTCGTCCTCGCGAGGGAGCCATCAAATTGGACGCGTCGCGAGCGCATCAAGGTGGTGCGCGTCAACAAAGTACACGTGCCATCTGACGTGTCCCGGCGGTCCCGACGAGTCCGACTACGCGACATGATCATCAATGCCAGAGTTCTTCGTGTATCGGCTCAGCAAAAAGATGGTATTGGAGGCACCTTCATTGCATTAACAAAAACAGGGTGTCTGCATGTTTTGTGCATCAATAATTAACTCGTGTATTTCCTCTCGTCCAAATCCCCCAGCTCTCCCAACTACATCTGGTGCTCAAAATCAAGGACGACTCGCATTATCCCTTGAATCTTCGTCTCCTTCTCCACAATTATACCCAGAAGTTCCATCACGGGCTTTCGATGCTTTGAATCCGGCATTTTTTCCAATTCGGCCGCGGAAATGAGATCTGGCTTCTCATCCATCTCAGCGGTGAGCATCTGAGTCATTCTTGGGGTTGCTGAAGTCATTGGTGGGCCCATCTCGATATCCATGTTGTCCCTCACGAGCTCAAGATTCAACGTATTGGCTATAATTGTTCGTACGAACTTCAGTATTGCTCGGCATGCGAAAGTGTACTAACTCTCACCTGGGTCTGAGGTCTGGCAAAGCATGGTGACGGTGAAAAGGTGGAGGGCAAAAAATGATATGTGTTGTCGCGCAAACCGCCGAATGATGTTGCTGGCGCCGCGTGCAAGCACCGTAGTACAATCAGGTGTCCGAGTACAGAAAGTGGGGGAAATTGCATTCAGAGCCAAGGAAGACACTTGAGCTTGTTTGTATGACAATTATACGTGATCAGACCGACAAAAAACGCGTCCTGCCAAGAAGTACGCGTGGTTAATTAGTGGGAGGAAATCGTGCGCAACAGCACGTGATTTCCTAAAAACGGAAGCTTACATAACAAGGAGACCTAACGGTAATCAAGGCGCGGTAACTAACAGACTAGTACCGTACGCTGCCTGTATAAACAGGACGAAAGGCCGTTAATCATCGTCGTCTGTCCCAATGGCGGATGGCAGACGAGTTGACATCCGGGATCAGTGAAGCTCATTTCTCGCGAACACGCGCCACCTGTCGTGCGTCCCAGACTCCATTCTTTGAGTTTCTACTAGCTAACCTCATTGCAGTAGATATGCGCTTCAAATGCCTTTCCAGCGGCCGCACGCGTGCGCCCGACTCGGAGAAAGAAGAGCTGCGCGACTACACGACGAATCTGGGCTGGGATCCGGTGTGAGGTGCGCGTACCACTCGTCCTGCTCGTATCTGTCGGGCTCACGTTACTATGGGATAGCTTCTCGTACCTCCGTCTGCCGGCTGGCCATTTTGCCCCCGTACGTCGTTGGAGGCGCACATATAACCCGCACCCCGGTCCTAGTCCGCCACCCGCGCGTCCCACTCCTCTAGTCCGCATCGTCGCAGTCGATGCTCGCGCCTTCTCATCCTACTCCGAGTCCCTGCGTCATTCCCGCCACCCTTCCGAGCCGATTGCCTCTCCATCCTGTTGCCGCTAGCGCCTCCTCGCGGACTAGCGGACCCAGTCCCGACGCAGGTGTTGCTGCCGAGCGGCTCGAGGCCCGTCGTCTGCACGCCGCAGGCTCTCCATCCGCCCGTATTCCTCTTCTCCCTCCGCCCGTATGTCGGGTCGCGGGGCGCTCTTCTCCGGCGTCGCGGGGCCTCTGGGGTGGGAAGATACCGGCATCGGTATGCTGCTGTACGCACTGCGGTGCACGCGCTGCCAGCCGCCGTCCCCGTACATGGTACCTGTACCCCGTCTCCAGCCGCGCTCCCCTCGCTCGCGTGTATCCACACCGGAGCTGGAAACCCAGGTGACGATCCCGCGGCGCATTGCGCAAGTCCAGTAGGTGGAGGAGGCGGTGGACGACGAGGAGGGGGACGGGGAGGAGGGAGGTGGGGAGGGCGAGGGCGAGGGCGAGGGCGACGGCGAGGACGAGGGCGAGGGCGATGATGGCGAGGTGGTGGTGAGGACGAGCTCAAGGATGCTCCTTCCCATCGCGGGTGGGATGCGGAAGACGAAGACGAAGGAAGATGCGGAGGCAACGCTCCCCGAGGACCCGCTGCGAGTACTACTGAGGGGAAGGTGGAACGAGGACGAGTAGGAGCAGGGGGTGGACGGCCAGCCGAAGACGAGACCATCATCATGTACCTCCCTCCACTCTCTCCCTCCTGGACCCGTTTCCGACGCTGCCTCAGCCCACTGGACCTCATCCCTCATCCACCTCGAGCCGATATCCGGTAGCATCGAGCTCACCGCGATTCCCGGCGCCATACCCGTACCCGATACCACGACTCACCTGCGGGCGCCCTTAGTACGAGCACCGTCGTCGTGCGCCGCCTATAGACGCGACCGCATCTTCCGTCAGCAGGCGCGTGCTTCCGCCGTGTATAGGTGCTCCTTCGTTTACCGTCCGCAGGCGCGTCCTCCCTCCCACCCGCTGCAGGCGCGCACCCGCCAGCACGGTCCCCGCGCTCGCGCCGGGCCTGCTACGGCTGGGCGGGTGCCGCTCACTCTGTGGATCCCCGCAGGGCCCTCAGGCTCTGCGCCTCCGAGGACGAGCAGGAGGACGGGGAGCCGGCGGACGTTCCCGGCGAGGCGGACGGGCGGCGCCGAGTAATGCAACGGCGGACAAGATCGCGAGGAGGGGCAGGACGAAGACCGGATCGTGTATCACGTATGTGCTCTCTCTTGTCTGCATTGCACGCTCGCTGACGTACCTCCGCGCGATAGCCAATCCCACCGCGGCCTGCGCCGCCTCCTTGCCCCTTGCCTCGTGCGCGACGGTCCACCAAATGGCGGCATTTAGGCGACGCCCCAGCTCGAGGGGCAGATGCTGTCGTCGGTGCCTGAGGCGAGGCGAGGAGGGGGGGGGAGCGGAGAATGGACGCCCTTCCCGGTTATGAGTGACGATGTACCCTTCCGCGCACCAGTACCTTCCCGCCTTCCCGCAGTATGCACGGGGGTCCCCTCCTCCCCCTCCTTCGTCCCCTTCCGCCAAAGGCCAATCTGATCCAAGTCCAAATCGAATCTAGTACCCCGCCCTCCCAATGCGCCAGCGCACGGGAGTATAACGACATTCGGGGCGTTTGGACAAGACACCAGCGCGAGGAATGAACGCTGTCACTGCCCGGCGTCCTGTACCACTAGCGCGTTTCGTGCGTCCTTGCTTCTACCGACTCCAAATCGCCTCGCCCGCGCTCCCGCGATCCTTGCTCTTGGTAGTCTGCTGCCTGCGCCTCCCGATACGACCACTACCACCCTGCGCATTCTGCATGTGCCTGCGTCGATCCGATCCGGATGGCCTTGCCGGCGCACGCGCGGCTTGGGTTTGACGGAACCTGCCACGTGTGGCGAGATCGCGGCGCGCCCCCGCGTTTGGTGAGATCTTGCCGCCGTTTCCATTGCTATGTTCCTCTCCATTCGCGCGCCGCGTCCCCGCTTCCGTGTCCGCTTCCCTCCTCCTACCACCTACCATGTCCGGGCGCACGCTGCTGATGTCGTAGTCGCGGAGCGAGCGGATCGAGCTCGCGGGCGTTCCCGTCATCCGTGGGGAATCCCAAATCCATTCCGTCCCAGCTCTCCCGCCCAACCTCCTCCGAGTCGCGTACTACTCCCCGGCCCACATACCACCACCCAGCGCATACGCGCGTTTGGGCGTCCTCCGGCCTTTATTCGCTAAGGGAGGGAGAGGTCGAAGAGGATGGGAGCTGCGGGGACTCGGATTCGGAGGCTTGGTATGAGCGAAGGAGCGGGTTATGTGAGAGTAGGAGCGCCAGCGCCAACGTCGACTTGCGACTTTCGTCGCCGGCGCGGAGGAGCTTGGCCAAACGCGCGCGGGGTGTCTGTTAAAACGCGGGAAGGGGGATGGGGTCGAGGAAGGAACGAAGGAAGGCAGGAGCGCGGATTTACGGGACGAGCGTATCGCACGTTTGCGAAGACTTGGGGTGCGTCCCAGATCCCATCCGATTTCTTCAACGCTGCGCATAGGTAATAGTTATGCCCTCCCGCACCCCGTGCCCGCGGGAAATGCAAATGCCTGGCTTGAGCGCTCAGATGGGCCTCGACGGCGTGTAACCGTGTAGGATAATGTGTAGTGCGTAGTGTCCCACGCCCCTCATATATTTTGCAAGCGGAGCACGATGTAGATGCACATCGCGCTCGCGTGCAAAATATATGAGGGGAGGGTGCCCTTTTAATCCAATCCTAATCTCATCGTGTAAATCCTGTAATCCTGTACGACCCAGTCCTGTACGCTGTAATCCTGTAATCTTGTACTCCTGTACGACCTTTAGGATACGATATACTATACGATATCGATACTGTAGGATACGATAGTGTAGGATAATGTAGTGGGCCACGCCCCTCGTATATTCTGTACGCGAGCACGATGTAGATGCACATCCTGCTCGCGTTCAGAATATACTTGAGGATTGGGGGAGAACGAGGATGAGGGGAACGAGAATCGGACGAGCGTGCAAATGTTCCGACGAGCGCGTGCCCGCCTCCTCTCTCGAAGTGAAGTCGAGTTCCATTCGACTCTCTCCTCAAAGTCGAGCTCCGCGTGACTCTCGCTCCAAGTCTTCCTCGCGACTCTGCCTCAAGTCGAGATATCGATCGAGAATATACGTCCAAGTCGAGCTCTTTGCGAATCCGCCTCGAGTCGATCATGAGAATGGGAATGGTGGCACGTAGCGCGGTGAATGTCTTGAGTCTTGAATGAGATCCTGAGATAGAGCAGGAAGCGAGGAGGGGTGTGCGCGCTCTCTCCCATCGCCGGCAGGAAAAGTAGTCCAGATCTTCGTCTCTGTCCTCCAGTCTGATATTGTACAAGTCCATTAAGAGTACATTATGGTACACGAGAAGATTAAGATTAGGGATTAATTAGGGATCGTAAGAGTGGAGCGCGCAGCGCGTTAGTAGATAGGTCCGTGCGTGTATGAAATTCCGATCAAGGCTGGCGAAGCAAACATAGTGATATTCTGGCCTTGGCCTGAAAGCCGTGTATAAATACAGCTCGCATATCTGTAGTTACCTTGTAGATCAATTTTGTCAGTAGTTGAGAATCTACCTGGTTCCTCCCGGAGTCCTTGCTCCACTCATTGTCCGACTCACCGCTCAGTGCCAGAATACATCCTCACGGTCTTCATCTACATAAACGAAAATTATCGACTGTCATAATTTTTATTTTATTTGGAGTCTGACTGTGGGAGACTAGGTCTTCATCTGGATTCCCGATTAGGTTCTCACAAAACAGCTGTAAGAGAACGGATAATCGAGGCAGTATTTGATGAATATGAGGTTCGTTTGTAGAAAAAATAAAACCCACGCCGCGAAAGAAGTTCTCCCCGCGCGAAAGACTAAATAATAAAAATGTGGATAAAAATAAATAAATTACAGTACACCGACTGGCATACCAATGCCAATGCCCCTGAAGCAGAGGCTGATAAAATTACTGTCACAGCTGCAGGCCAATGGAGGTCGATTAGGCAAATGATTGTTCGAGCCGAAGTCACTCGCAAGTTCAAACTTCAACTCAGATCACGACCGTGATCTACGACTGTACTCCGGTACTACTTAGTACTATTTGACTGTGACAGTAAAGTTGGTGACAGTTCTGAATTGAATTTGTCCTTGTGGCGGTTGCAACGAGCTTTTACGGCCCAGATAAGCGAAAAGTGCAAAATTTTCTACTGCGGCACTTGTCGGATCACCATTTATTGTAATTTAATGTGAGTGCCGAGGAATGAACATTATGACATACAAGTTTAGTAGCATAGGCACCGCTGGAATGCCTATTGATGGGTGAACGGAAGGTGAATGGCTATTGTCCAGCGCAAGAAATTGATGAGCCATCAATCCCACAAGTCCCTCCTTGAACAGCATTAAATATCCCTGAACCCTAACACTAACTGCTAACACTAACCACTAAACTTTAACCACCAATATCTAACCGAAAATCTAACCAAGACCTCTAAGCAGAACTACTAACCGGAACCACAAACCCCTAACCCGGCAATGCCGGCACGAATGATGCGACTGATGGCCGTGCGTTGATCAATAAGGCATCAATAGGCATTCGGACGCCGTTCCGAAAGCCTATGCTACTAAAGTTGTCGTGCCTCAGACATTATGGGTGAACTTACGGTTGAAAGAGTACAGTATTCGTTAGGATAATTGGCATTGCGGTAGTGAATGCAGCTAGTCTGCATGTACCGTGCATATATATTTATATATATATTTCCTCTTTCGCGCGCGAGAAAACTTCTTTCGCGGCGCGGATTTTATTTTTTGTACAAACGAACCCTCATAATGAAAATTTGATGGCGGATCGTTGCGCTATAACGGGGTGATGGCTGCTTGGGGTTTTGATGAATTCTGCCCCAAATTTCGGAGTCCGCCAACCCCGTAGGGCCGTAAAGATCTGGATCCGAGATTAACTAGTACAGAAATCAAAAATCAAAAAACACTGATTCAAATCCTGTAACCGCCACTACCGCGTAGCGCAGTGCTTCAAACTTGAACCAACCCCTCTCTGTCCCCAATCTGCCCCAGTACCACCTTCTTCCTACCTCCTTCCTCAAGATACTCCTTCGTTATACCATGGAAAGTGTCTCCCATACCCCCGGCCGAGGCTGCCGCTATGAGCAGAAGTGGGTCGTTCGGGTCGAAATCAATATGCTCGAGCGAGATTCTTCGGGCCCACTTCATGCATTGGGCAACGAGCACGATCAGGATCGATGCGAGAGCGACGAACGTGCTGGGGATTAAAATAGCATTGTTTACTCCCGCGTTATGTTCCCATCCAAAAGTTGTGGTCTGCGCGAAACCGACTATTTCGCGTCTCATCCTTGACGGAATGTCACCGCCAGTAGGGCCAGTCGACGATGCGAGGTCAGTTTTCACGGCCTCCAAAGCCAATGTAAGCATTTCAGCTATATACTGAAAGGCGACATTTTCATGCCTCCACTTACCGTCCCCACAAATTCGATAACCCCCATGATGTATATTTCCTGCAACGGGGAGTCGGAACTATGAGTGAATGATGGGTCAAAAGAAAATTGAAAACTTACCAAGACTAGCGTGTACGATACGACGTAGGGCAACGATGATGACTGCTGCGGATCTTGGTCGGCAAGAATAGTGTTGATGGAATCGCCGACAAAGTTATGCGTCGCACTCTGGCCATATGCCAGCGCTTGTTCTAAACCGTAGATCCCAGCGTATGCCGCCACGGTTGGGGAGGGATTCGTGGGCGGATCGATGTCTCCTGCGCCGAGGTAGGGATAGACCCACTGTTCGCTGTAGCTGACAGTTATTTCTACTATCGTGGGCACCACTTCGCACACCACTGTTCCGTTATATAGACCTTTGCCGTCGAAGATCACAGCTTCAGGGGCGAAGTATCATCAGTTAGAGGAGAGATAACGTGTAATGAATGGTCCTCACTATAAACCATCACGCCGTTGTCGTCAGTTCCTCCACAGGCGACGGATAGCAATGTGTTATTCGTACTAGACAAGACATCTGAAGGGAAGAGTAGAGTCTGTCTTGAATGACCGAACAAGAGGTAAGCTGAATTCTCACCTGAGCGTAATGTTTGCCCATTACAGGTCGTTGCCACCCCGACAGCGGTGTAAATTGTTGGCTGATCGCCCACTGTGATTTCTACGGAATTGGCGAAACGCTGCAGGGGCGGATTTGTGTTCACGTCGAGTTCCTGATACTGGCACGACACGTTAGCACTCAGTCCCTGCTGCATCATGGAATAGTTGAAACTGTCTCCGACAGTTGGTCCAGGAAAGGGCTCGGTGTTGACTGTGACGAGCGCATTCGATTTGGAAGCCAAATCGGCCGAATCGACCAGGGTGATAGGTAGTACTCCTCCTGCAATACGTCGGGAAATTCTTGGTCAGGTTATCTTCGGTGCACAAGGGAAGCGTAATACATACGAGTTGATGAACCATATAACCAGTTATTAAAATCGAGAAGGGAGGGAGATCCGGTTGCGGACGTTGCGTCTGCTGCCCCGCTTATATCCATGACAGATGATATTGCTGAATCAACTACCACAGACGTTAGATTGTGATAGCCCCTGGCATCGTTGTCAAATCTTACTATAGCTCTGGAGGCCGTTTGTACCATTCCATAGCTCATCGAATTGATCACTGAAGGCGTCACTGAAAAGATCGATCTCAGTTCCTTGGAGCGGCGTCGAGATTACGATTTCGATTGGTGTTACGAGTGAAGTCCAACTGGCGAGAATCGTCAGCGGATGACTCAAACCAACATGGCGACTACCTGGCTGTTTGACCGAGTGTGGCCAGGAAAAAAACACTACCAGCGAAGACCCATTTGAGCTGTCGTCGCCTAAATATAGGCGACCTACGAGAAATCAGGATCCCAAATCCAAGAGTAGAGACGGACGTGGGGCGGGCAAGGCAGACCAGAATGGCGTGTCGAACGGCCCGTGAGAATAGGCTGCAATGAGGTCATATAAACCGCTGAAGAGAACACAGAACCTGTGGTTACGCACTAGGATGACAAGGCCGAAAGCCCAGTGGCCAGAAATGTGACAATATAGGTCTTTGACTGGGGGTTTCGCTGAGCGAAATCTGAAAGCGGCAGATACAATGGGATCTGTCCGCGAACGTGCAGCGCCGCATAAAAACCGTATGCGATGGCGAGTAAGAACAACTGGCCCCCGATAACAACTAGTGGCCACACAGACTGTCCGCTTATCCACACTTGTTAGCCTCGCCGGTGTCGACTTGATATGCAAGAGCCCTGGCGCACCTGGTCTCACTCGAACGCCGTTGGCGAGGATAGTGCAACTCGACGATATCGAAGGTATCGGCCTTCGAGTGCCTGAATGTTGACTCCTTCGAGTGCCTAAATGTTGACGTATCCGAAAGCCATTCCCCCGACGATGGCATGAGGGGTTTGCTCTCCATCGATGTGGCCGGCGAGCGTGTGGGGAAGGGACTCGGATGCCAAGGACATGAGAAGGTCGGGCTGATATATAGTACTTAAGAAAAGCTTGACATGTGGCACGCGACTGATAGAAACACCGTGTGATACGTCTGAGGGCACAAATGAATTTTTAGTTGGCGCTGAAGTCCGTGAAATGGAATATGAAACCCACCACGTAGAGGAGAAGAGCCCTCGAGTCCAATACAGGCGTTCTGTCGACCCAGTTGACCGTAACGATTGGGGAGATACAGGGCTTGAATCCGTACAAAGATGTCGACCCCAAGTGATGAATCCAAAAAAAAAATCGAAGCACAGCAACTGCCGAAGTTCGGCTAAAAAGCCTATGTGAGATACGAAAGACAATCATCTCTCACCAGTACATGGAGGATAAACAGAAATCATCCGCAAATGATGCGACAGGATTTTTCCGGTTAGCACATACCTCGGATCCATACGATTAATGCCGCGAAGGCGACCATGTATCGCTGGTCGGAAAAGATCAAAACCATAAGTTGTATTTAGGACCTACGTGAGAATGGTCGATTGTCCCGCCGTATCTCCCCAACAGTAATGTGGAACTGTCGAGGAGGAACCCTCTCACTTGTATGGATCGACATGGCAAAAACGGTCCCGCGTCAACCACTGATTTTTTGGGGAAAGGGCAGTATGTTCAAGAGTGCATTAGTTAGGCCATGTCAAAACAGGAAGAAGGGGTATCATGTCATCACAAGAGAGGCAGCCGAGGGAGAGTGAGGCTAATTTTGTAACGGATGACCTCCAGAGACAATGAATACGAGTATGTGCCGACATGGACCAGGCAGAACCGAGCATGAATCAGTTTCAGGAAAGTTCTCCGAGCATGCTAAATCTCGGGAAGTAAGAAAAAGAGTGCATGCTGGATTAGCGCCATCCGAACCCTTGGAATTCAATCTTTGATATGAGATGGCTACCAATCGCCTCATCGTAGATGGAAGCTTAGCTCAAACTAGTGCAACGAAGCCGTCACGGGTTGGCAATAACCGGTGTATGTCCGGTAGGTGGTGACACCGGAAATCGTCCCAGTATCAGGAATGTGACCCGGAGGCAGTGTCCTCCGCCGAGGTGAACAATCAGAGAATTGCACGTCTTAGGTACTCCAAGTTCCGGAGTTGTTCAACTGAGGGCGGAGGACCGAGGGCAGATTAGGAATGATGACACGCACATCCTATATCTAGACGATTGACGAAGTAATTGTGGAGGATTCTAATTCGACATTTGGCCCGGGATTGCGCGCATACCATAAAAACCACAGACTTTGTTCGGATATTTGTAGAGAGCGATGATTAAAGATTGCACCTGCCATCTATGATATACGATCTACGCCACTTTGAAATGCCATGTCCCTGAAGACCATGACAGCTACAGCGTGGCCTGTGCAGGTGAGCTAGCCCAGGATCTATGGGCATCAAACTTCGGTAAGTACTTACTGTGACCGAGGGGGATGAACAAGGGATGAAGAACTCGAAGCAGATACTTGTAAGCCAGCATAAGGCAGCACAGAGCTGCGGCGATGCACAGTGGAATCTCGGCGCAGCGCTGAGCCGGGATGGACGAAAGTCGACCCGCATATGTAAGCGAGACATGCGGCACATCCCTTGAGATTCAGCACATGGGCCGGGTTTCAAACAAGCGCGGGTTGACCGAATCGGTCGCACGACTGATTGAATCCGACCGTCTTTGGGCCCCGGAAACCCTGGGCAATTTGGGACCATTTCCAGGCAATTGAAACCACACTGAGATTAACTGAATTTCGGCCCCGCCGATATTGAGCGCGATATCATCAGAATCATTTTGTGAATAAATTAGATCGAAATGGGCTACCATATCAGCTCTGATTTCAGTCTGTTTGACACAAGTCATGATATCCATGGCTTTGACTGGCTTTGGCCTGAACTGTGGCTTTTGGCAGGGAATTGGGACAATATTTGGCTTTGGCCTGACTAAATCTCAGGCTAGGCTATCGGCTAATTGTTGGCTTGGCCTTGGCCTAGGTACCAAAGCCAAAAAGCCATGGCTTTTTGACCTGAGGCCAAAGCCAGAACATCACTAACATTGCTGCAAACATTGGCAAGAAAGTGGGTGGTTCTGCAAAAGGCATCCATGAGGGAGCAATTGCTTGTCCAGGGGACAACTTGTTTATTTTGATTTAGGACCAACACGATTCGGGTGGCTACATATCATTGCCAGTTTTGTTTTTATACGATCAAACTTGCAAAGCAAGACGGAAAAATGACCAGACGAATCCAATTTCGACGACCTTGAATTTCTCGTTGGCGAGTTCTGCCTGAAGATCGATAACCATTTCTCGGTATAACTCGCGCTACGTGATCTCTCGAGACGCACACGTCACGTGGCTCGCGGGTTGAGTTATTAATATTGTTTCCGAGTCCTCACCTCCATGGGCTTAATTTCGTAGGAACGAATAATATCTTGAAGGAGGCTATTTCTTTTCTAGAACTCCTGTACCAAGTTGTCGGGTAGCAACGCCCCGGGGAGTGTTACATGGCAGTTGCCTATTTTTTAGGCAACGGGCAGGCCCGTGAGCGTGACAGTTGCCTGAACAGGCAACCAATGCCGCTTTCCTCTCGGGCGGCATTGAACCAGACACTGTCGCTCAGAGTAGTAATTTTAGTAGAACTATGGGACATTTAATTTCGGCAACCTGACTGTGCAACCGGGTGGCACAAAAAAAAAATCATTCTTGCCCTCCCATGGCTCCTCGACCCGCAGTCACAAAAAAAAAGTGACTGGCCCCCCGCAGGCCCTCATCTCCCGTATTGACCACCTCCACGACTTGATAAATAATAGGGTTGTTCACAGTAGCCTTTTTTCCGGCCATTTTTTGCTCCCTTTTTGTTCCCATTTTCTCAGTAGTCGAGCTGAAATGTCCAACAGAAAGATATCTACAGATATAACGGACATGGAAGAGACTTCACTTGGGCTGCTGACTTCATGGGAGGACTCCATGCCCGATTCGGATCCGTTACTCGTCGAATCACTAGACACATTGGACATGAGGTCCACTGTGTGCTGCTGAAACCGCTGAGTCAGAACATGCTGATGATGGTGTTCAAAGTCTTGTAGAAGCTCTTCACACATGCCTATGGCAGGCATGGATGAGGAGAATTGGGAAGTGAAACGAGAACAAAGGTGCCACGTTAAAGCGGGCCGTGGATTAGATAAGCCATCAGGTGTTTGAAAGAGTCGCGTTGCGTGGCACTGGCCGTCGGCGTAAGTCAACCTGAGCTGCCTGAAGGCTCGAGGGAGCGGGAATGAAAAACGAAACACAAAATGGAGTGAAAAATGGCTGAAAAATGGAGCGTCGCGAGGGGGGTTTCACAGTAGCCATTTTTTTGACCCTTTTTTGTTCCATTTTTTGTTGCTTTTCGCTAAGTTATGCGGTTGGGATGGGGATTTTTCCCCTTTTCAACCCTTTTTACATACCTAAGTTGAAAAGGGGAAAAAACCCCGGACAAAAACGATGGGAATACAAAAAAAGGGCCGGAAAATGGCCGGAAAAAGGGCTACTGTAAACGACCCTAATCTCCCTAAATCTCTTCCCGACAATCCACCGAACTCCCTGTACAATTTTTGGATAGATCCCGAAATTCTGAAGGACGGCGGTCACGTTTCAGCTGTTGGCCACGCATTGGAAGTCTCTTTCGAGACTCACCTCCTTCGCCTCCAGGGCCGGACAATCTTATTTTTACGGTGGCCAAAGCAGATGCAATGTCGCTGAATGGATTGTCGAAGAAGCACCATTGGTGGAACACTGAAATATTCTTGCAGTTCCGCCGACCGCAGCTTTTGTGCTCTGTGGTAATCTTGGATGAGACTTTGAAGTTTTACATCCACCTGCTGCCTTTTTAGTTCATAGTTGCCCAGGAAGAGTGCTCGATCCGATCAAATCCGCCGCTCCAATGTGAGAGTTCCACACTCATCGTGGTAATCACTTTTTTACGAATCAGAAACAGGGAAGAGAATGCGAGATTCAGGAAATGGAGTGCGAATAGGAGCACTCGAATTGCTATGGCATTTCCGGATTGCAAGGATTAATAAATGTAACTAATTAGGGAATGCAGTGAAAGTTGTGGTGTATTTTGGAAAAGCTCGCAGCCTATAGTTCGTCGCTGCTCAGAACATCGTAGAGGGGGCAGAGGTCAGCCCATTGGGCTGGGGGGGAGATGAGCCACAGCATGTTTGGGATTGATTGAGCAGACTCACTGGTTTGCGTAGAATTAGCGATCGTAGCGGTATCCTCGGCGAACACGATTGCGAGGCCGCTGGGAGACGGTGTTAATATAAAGAGGGGACCGGGAATGAAAGGGAAACGCACAGCTCCAAGTGGAAGTCAATGTGGCTTGGGAACAAAATAAAGATCAGAGTCGCGTTGTGTGGAACACGAAGGGAATATATACCAATGCAGGATCCATCTATTGGAGACACAATCAGTAAACCATTGCAATACAGGTGCGATTCACGTACGGTCCAGCATTATCTGTCACGAAACTGTACAGAAATACGGTGAGATGCCGAATAAGCGAGAGAAGTGAGTTTAAAATTACCGAATGGTGGTGTTGTCGCTGTGAAAGGAATGAGATTTATGCAAAGGCACTATGGACGCTGGGACTTACGTGGTGTCCGAACCAGTGCTGACAACATCTCGAATGATCTGGAATAAATGAATCTCAGCAGTCGCGGCCGGAGGACACTAAGTAACGGACCGGATTATCGAAATTGAACGTGTCGTTGCCGGCGCTTTTGATGACGAAGAAGTTATGCTGCAACAAGGTAAGTACATCCCTGAAATGAACTATAGATGGACGCACCCCGTGCAAATGGAACGGATGCGGTGCACCAGCACTTCCGCCGGGGATAGAGAGTTCGACCACACTGTTGGCGGGAAGCGTGAACACACTCCCAGTGGGAAGGAGGTCGGTTGCAGATGTCGCGCCGCTAAGAATCTGCAGCAGAACTGGCACAGTCGGGGGAGTGAATGACTGGGGGAAAACTGTGTCAGGAATATAATGAAATATAAACAGAATGGACGTACGACGCCGTTGATCTCGAACGTGAAGGAGGTAAAGTCCAGGCTGATCACGATGTTCATGGTCACGTCCGCGCCCCCAGCAACAGCAGTCCCGGGCACGGCGGTGGCGACGAGCGGGTGCAGATCCGTCTCAACCAGCGCGGCAGTAGCAGTCGTCGCATTGGTCGTCGGGTCGACATCGTCTGCTCCGACGTAGCGTAAAATAGCAGAATTAATACCTGAATATACTTCAGTGTTGGAACGTTGCCATTTTCTAATAGTCTGTTAATCACCATTATCGAAGCCACTTGTGCCACCGTTGGCAACAGTGCGAATCCAGTAGTTGTCCACGGTTTGGTCTGCAGTCAGGATGAACGAGTAGCGTTGGCCCGCAACTGAAAACATAGATTAGTGGATATGCAGCAAGCATGAATATATACGCACAAATCTGGATCGAGTCGACAGTGAGCGGCTCGGTGTTGACGCTGTCGGCCTCGATTATCGTCATATTGTGCCCGTCAATTGTGAAGATGAAGTTGGGGTCTGGTAGGAATTTTAGATCCGGATGACCGCGGGGTTCAATTTACTCACCACACGACATGGAAACAAGTCTCATCCTAAAAAACGGTCAGCTTGCAATACAATGCATGCGTTGTGAACTGCGTACCGGTAGCGCTGGCCCGAAGTGACGCTGATGACGGCCAGCTGCGACGTTGCCTGTCGAAAGTAAACTCAGTCTGCATTCCTATACTCGGATGGAATATCGTACACCGCCAGCGAAACGACCTAGGGCAAAGAATTAGCTGTTGAATAAATATCATGGATTAGACATACCGAGTCCATTGATCAACGTAGAGATGAGCGTCTACGAACGGAGATCAGTGATTTATAATGCCGCGGGCGGGCGGAGCGACTCACTGGAACGTTTCCGAGGGTGCTGGCGGGTCCGTGATCTGTAAAAAGTCAACACGAGCAACGTCGGCCTATCTATCTGCGCTTACACCTGTGGCTTGCATTAGACGGGACGCTTATTGTTGGAACGGGGATCACTCACCAATCAGCCAGGGTAATGACGGTGGTCTCTGTGCGAATC
The DNA here is from genome assembly GCA_029281465.1 of Mycena epipterygia. Taxonomy (NCBI): domain Eukaryota; kingdom Fungi; phylum Basidiomycota; class Agaricomycetes; order Agaricales; family Mycenaceae; genus Mycena; species Mycena epipterygia. The sequence goes on along the minus strand of JARJCQ010000056.1, from coordinate 70,453 downwards.
TCAGAAGGCAAGTAAATGGGAGTGAAGGTGTAAACAGACCATCGTCAACGTCTGTATGAAGTCAGATTACATCCCGTAGAAGGCAGAGAAGGGTACGCACCGTAGAGATCAAGATGCGGGTCGTCCGGGTCGTAAACAACGAGCGGACCCCTCAAACCTGGTAGGTCGTTCAGGACTGCGATATTTACAACAAGAAAAAAAATCAAACCGTCGCAGTATTGTGTCGCTTTTGGAATGTCAGAAGGAGTTTAAAATCCGCAAAGAAAAATAGTTACCCAGATGGCTGTGGTACCAGAACGTCCCAGCTTGATCATTCTAAACGAAACCGTGGTTAGATGTAGCCAGCGCTGCCAAGAGAAGTGAACTTACCGTCGGGAAAGTGTACAAGAAAGAGTTGTTCACGGCAATGGGGCATTGGGACACAAACGCCACACCATCCGCCCAGCTGTTATTGGGTTGGAAGAAACCGTGCCAGTGCTAGAGATAATAAGCAACTGCGTCGGGAGTACACAATGACCGCTTACGATGCTGCTGCTAAGGAGCATTGTCTCGTTCGTCAACTGATCGATCACGTTGAGGTTGAACTCGTCGCCCTGTACAAAGGTAAACATGGGAACCGCGAAAAGGGACGCCGAATTACCTTATTCCCTATGATGAGAGGTCCCGGGGCCTGCCCGTTAACAAGGACGGCTCTGAACGTTTTTTTTTGAGGGCTCATGCGGAAGAATACAAAAAAAAAAAAACTCACTGCCGAGTAAATCCGTCGGGTGCGACGTCGCCATTCGTGAGCGTCAGATCCGCGGTGGGGCCAATGGAAGCGAGGGCGGTCGAAATCAAACAAGTCGCAATGAAAAGGGGAGAAAAAGACATGATAAAAGAGATAGGTGGGTTGTTGATACTGAAGGAGGTTGAGACCTCAGAGGCTTTTATGCGGGCGCGAATTTCGTCCGCAGTCGCAGAAAGAATCCATTAACCTTCGCGAGGATTGGTTAGGCAGGCAAATCGCGGACTTATGGGCCCTTGCGCGAACGGTCGGACGGCTTTCTTCGCGCGAATGCGCGTGAGAATACTGGCGCCTTGACAACTCTTTGGCATACACAGGTTTGGAAACTGCGCATCGGTGCATCCAATGTTGCTTATTGATGGGATCAATTTTATGCGCCAGTAATGAAGTCAGATTTGGACGAACGACTGCCGAAGGGTCGGAAATCGACCATGATAGACTAGAATAGACCCCGAGCCTGAATGTTTCTGTGGTTCTGGCTACACCGCCTCGAGGGGACGCTGCGGATGGACTGCGCAGCTCATAAACCGGCGTGATGTGAGGTTCATTCCCGAGAAGCTGGAATGAGATATAAGACTGTAGTCTGTCGATGGGATATGCAGCAATAGAACTCCCATACACGCACTCTAATTCACCTCGCTATGTTCTTCAACGCCCTCCTTGTCCTTTCTGCCCTATCCCTCGTCGCTGCAATCGTAAGTATATTCGATTATATCGCGCAAAATCAAGGACTTCACCGCATACAACAGCCGCAGGATATTCCCGACGTGTTCACGGTCACCCGCATCTTTCACAGCCTCACCGACTCCCCACCTTATATCGTAGACGCAACGACCGTGTTCACTTTCACGTAAGTCGCTGCACGTTGTTGTCCGACTCCCCTGATGAATGAGAAAACAGTCCCAGCCCGACGACGAGCATCTCTTTCCCGACTGGTACGGGGGCGCCGGCCTAGATATGCGGTGTGGGAAATTCAGAATGACTATTTGATGGGGGGGGGGGGTTATTATTATTATACTCGCGTGGTCCACAAACTGAACAATGAGTTTACGAAAGACAAACATGTACATGCTTTGACTTGGAGGCGAGTGTTTCAAGACAGAATATAATCGTGTCCTGTTCATCATCTGGGACTCTAGCATTTGAGAGCTGAAGCGTCGTAATTGGTATCCCGGCCCGCTGGTTCTCAGTGTCTTGACCAACTTCAACTCCCTGGAAGTCATCAGTCTAGCAGCGAGTGTGAAGCAACTGGCCGTCAACTTTGCATCAAAATTCAATCAAATTCTGAAGGTGCGAGTATTCCATATTGACTTGAGATTGAAACCAGGTTGGCACCACCATCCGCTATGAGGAGGCAGAAGGACCTAATAGGGCGGTCTCCGGACCACGTTGAGCGCCGGACGCTCGAGGGAGAGCGTCAGTCGAAAAGATGAGGAAAAGATGAGAGCAAGGTGACAGTGATCGGCCTAGCTTCTGTGTGATCCGAATCGGAGCTCGAATCGGAGTGTCGGAAAGTGTCGGAGTCGTCGGAGCAAATCGGACCGGTGAAACTTCGCCGGTGCCATGTTGAACCTCTGAGTAACTTTCACTGCTACATATAAACAGCTTTCCGACCGAGTAATATAATTTGCATTAATCTGTAACGAAGAACTTTGCGAAGGATATTTTTTTTCCAGCATGCATGCTTCATCCGCCGAGTGCCTTTGGACGATTTTCAGCCACCGACTGAGAACTTTTGAACAGCACTGGTGAGAATGATGAACAACAAGGTAAGAATGGACCGGGCTTTGCTAAAGGTCCGTGATGGAACGGTCCGATGTATCCCCGAGTGCTGGCGTCCCATCTGAAAGGCAGCGCAAGGAAATAACGTCGACATCGGAGATGCCATACAGCTTGTCCAACCACACAAACACCGTACGAGAATAGTGCGAATACCAATACCGGACGTTGAATCACTTACACCTGAAATTCTCGGAGATGCCATACAGCTTCTCCAACCACACAAAGACCAAACAAGGATAGTGTGAATATTAATACCCAACGTTGAATCACCTGCAGCCAAAATTTTCACCGGCCAATTGTTTTCCTCTGCGTACCTTGCGCAGAGGAAGGGAGGAAAGGTGAAGTTGAGGGAGAAATTCAGTGCATTGCGATACCGAGTAGAGATAGCTAGCTGTCTACAGATGTAGAAAATGATTATATGGTAGATGTAGACGTAGACACTGATGTGTGGGTGTAGAACCAACTCAGACCTTCAGGTGGACCATCAGCGCAGAGCTGTTCCACCTATGTCTCGGATTGTTTCTGTGTCTTGATTTAGTTGGCGATGAATATCAAATTGAATCGGCTACATGAGTTCGAGTGAGGTGCGTTTGCGGGGCGTAGGCGGACGTCAAATACGCTAAATCCGCCAATTATCAACTGAACGGATCCGAATCCAGGCACCATTCCTTCAAAATGATGACTATCCTGTCAATTTTGGCAGCTGTATTACGAGTATTCATCATTCACTCCTGGGCGTTGAAAGAAACATTCCGTACAACCCCTAGTGTTGAGCCCAGTGTTTTCCGTTTTCTGTCTTCAACGTCGCCCTCTACTATATCACCATATTCCTCCATGGCTCCGCTCATCTCTATCGTCCTCGCCGCTCTCGTTGCCGGTGGTGTTGCTCTTGAGAGCTGCGGCACCGCAAACTACGACCCGTCTCAGGTATGTTCTCATAAAGAATTTTTCCCGGACGCGAAAGTGAATATGCGGATAGTATACCTGCTTCAACAATAGTATGCTTTGTCAGATCGTCAACAGCGTTGCATATCAGGCCTATGGCGAGGACTGCTACTCCCCAAGCGAGTATACGTATGGCGTCGCCTTCTACTATATCATCATATTTCTCCATGGCTCCGCTCATCTCTATCGTCCTCGTCGCTCTCGTTGCCGGTGTTGTTGCTCTTGAGAGCTGCGGCACCGCAGACTACGACCCGTCTCAGGTATGTTCTCGTAAATAATCTTGCCCGGACGCGAAACTGAATGTGCGGATAGTATACCTGCTTCAACAATAGTATGCTTTGCCCGATCGTCAACGGCGTTGCATATCAGGCCTGTGGCAAGGACTGCTACTCCCCACGCGAGTATACGTATGGATTTCATTCTGGGAATCAAGACTACGCTGGTGGAATACAGCTGCTTCAACGGAAACTTCCTGTGTCCCTTCACGAACGGAGGCATAGCAACCCAGAGGTGCGGTGACACTTGTTATTCGCCTTTCGAATATAGGTAAGAGCACAGCATCGCATTCATATCTTTTTCAAAACTGAAGAGCGAACGACCAGTTGCAACGCGGACAATTCACTCTCCCCCGTTCCTTCCTGTATCGGGGATTTCGGGTTCAACGAAGTCTGCGATACTCAAGGGTGTTTCATTTTGAACTGTTGCCAAGGTTTGATTTCCGTCGCGGACCATTGTCGTGATCCCTGTCAATTGGTGCCGGGTAGCTGTCCCAGCGGGACGGACCCATTCAACTGAGACGTAATATATTTATGGCGGGAATTTCACTTCGAGTGTACCTGTTATGGACTCTGTTCTCGGTCAATCCTCCAATTATTTTGTTTGTATAATTTTTCTGTATCCAGGGTTGTCGTTCTTAACTCGGTCCTAAATTGTGGTTTTTTTCCGTTTAGAAATGCTCCGATGCGCACATGTTGTTTTGAGTTCCCAATTTCGAGAAATACAACCGGCCACGCCCCGGCAATCAAGTCGGCATGAAGTCTGGCAGTCTCGTACACAGCCTGTCGTGACATTTGGGAACCTTGTCATGACTACGGGCTATGTACACTGCCTTTTTCTCTTTGACCTCGACCACCATTGCTCGTTCTGCGCCTGTGAATTTGTGACGATGTCGATAACTAACTCTCCTCAGCTATGCGTCCCCGGGAAATCCGGCATTGCGCCACCCGAAATCCTTGCTCTTATTTTCGAAGAACTCGGGTGGCATGCCGCTAGCGCTGCCGACTTGCAGGCACTCTATGCCACCCGTGCTACTCTGAAATCTGCAGCCTTGACATGCGTATCCTTCTGCTCACCGGCCCTCGATGTTCTGTGGCGAACGATCGATAATCTCTTGCCTCTCTTCAAGCTTTTGCCTTCTTTTAAAATCCTCGAAGGAAATTTTGTGAGAAATAAACCTCCTTCTGAATCGTTTGGCATGGTATTAATGTTCCCCGTCCAGACGATATCGGGAATGATAAATGCGTCTGATTGGGCTAGATTTGATTGCTACGCACAGCGCGTTCAGCGAGTGGCTTATCGCGGCGGGTTGATTCCAGCGATCCATCCTTCTGTTTACCTATCCCTGGCTATCCTTCATCCCAATCCCATCTTTCCCAACCTGTTGTCCATCCGGTACAATGGCTTGCATTCCGCCGTGGCATCACCTTTCCCGGAAGCGCTTCTTCTCTTGTCGTCGACTGTGTTACACGTTGAAATTTCCGCCTCGCACCTCGAGGTTTTTCACACCACCAATTTCCTCTCGACCTTGGCCGGGAAATCCACCCAATTATCATCTCTCGTCCTTCGTAATCAACCCTACATGGTGCTGGACAACCTTGTGGCCTCCTTGACATATCTGCGAGAATTACATGTGATGGATATGTCGGGGAAGCTCGCAGCCCGCACTCTCCACTCGATTGCGCAGTTGGAGCACCTGAATTCGTTGTCCATAGATCTCACTCCCCCTCATTTTCACGCCTTGACTTCATTTGCTCACCTCTCTTCGGAGCGTCTGCCCCGTCGCTGCTTTCCCACTTTGGAATTGCTCCACATCCGATGTTCCGCGCCGGGACTCCTGATAGTCTTTTTAGACACAACTATTCCCGGATATTGAAGACGCTCATCGTCGATGGACCCATGTCCCTACACCCTTTCCACGCAGCCCGATTCTGCCAGACGCTCACTTGTTACGGTGACTCACTCCATCGTGTCGAAATCTCGAATGTTGCCGGTAGCATGACTACGTCCCTCAATCATCTCAACCTCCGTCATCTCAAAGTATTCGACCTCCGAAATTCCCCCTCGCTGTCATTAGCCGGTGTCGACGTCACTGCTCTCACGACAGCATGGCCGGCGCTCACTTGCCTTGCCATCCCCTCCGCGGATTTCGACCTTCCTTCCCTCAACGTGTTGGCAGCCAACTGCCCGGATCTGACCTACCTCCAGATCACGCTCTCGACCCTAAGCGTTCCCCCATTCACCACAACTGCCCTGCGCAGGCATGCCCTCCGCGACTTGCATCTGTCCAATTCTCTTTGTCCGGCGGGGAGTGTGCACCTCCTCGCGCGCCACTTCGACCGTCTCTTTCCCCGGCTACGTTCAATTCATGCCGATGGCACGGATCAGCACCGGTGGGCGGAGGTAGAAAGCTTGGTGTTTGCGTTCCAGGACGTTCGGTTGCATGTTCTCGCCCAGACTTAGACCAGACTCGGAAGTGGCGAGTCTCCTTGCATGATCTTTCTAAATGTATGTTGTCTACGGCGGTTGTATTATTATTTTCTCAATTTATGAACCTGGTAAGTTGGGATTGGAGAAGCAGTTCAAATTCACTAAGTGAATTTGAAGGATCGCCTTGACCATCGCACCATTCCCGGTTCAACAACACCGTTACATCAGTTGGACTTGCGTGTCAAACTGAAGAACTGCCGTACAGTGGTTGTGTCTGACGCATCCCCACAAAGTATATTGAGTTCCAGTACATCAATCCAATCTCTTCCCGATGTATTCGACTGCGCGGTTGCAGGACAACAGGATTCCGGGTGAAAATGAAAATTTCATAAATCCGATTCGTATTCAGGTCCATGCTAAGTATGATTCGATTAACCCACCCACCCAGTTTTCAGTCGGCTATTACACCAATCCCTGTCTCCTCCCCCATCATGTTGTCTAATGGTAGAAATAAGATAACGGAACCTACCGGCGGATTAGATTTGGTTAGCGTGCAAGGACTTTAGGCCGTCCAGAAAAGCGCGAGCGCGAGCTAAGGCGGGCGTGAAATCAGCAACTCCGGTTGGCGGATGCAGCGAGCTAGTGCGAAATCTGAGATAAGAGCTGCACAGTAAGATCACCTGAGTCGCGATTGAGGGTCTTGTAGCTCTGGATGAGAAACGCCATCAAGCTCGCTGAGAACAGACCCGCCTGAGTGTCTCAAGGGGATGTACCATCCATATCGGCTTTCCAGCTTTGGACCAGGCCTTTGTCGTATTTCTCGGCCTCCCCTACGTACACCACCCAAATCTTAACGGCGGCCGCCTCGGGACCTGGACCATTGACTGCAATGAGCTTAGAGGGGATATGCAACGGAAATCGTGCAGGGCATACCTTAATCCGGGTTCAACCTGCACTGGCAGCATTTAATTACACTTCCTGTATTACACCGGCGTTGGATAAGAAATTAACGTACCAAGTCAATTTAAAGCAATAGGTCAATTTATTCGGCCACAACAGACTAGTGTTGCCGTCGGTGTGAGTCCAAATCGTTTCAGAACTCGGCTCGGCCATCGAGTTGATGGGATTGATCAGTCGATGCGAGTCGAGTTACAACTCGAGTTGGTGATGAGTTGTTGATGGCAGCCATCACTTTTCCCATTCCCCAAATCCGAAGTCACAGTCACTGTTCTTAAAATGAATTTTCACAATAGCGCTGTCCTAGCATGCCCAGGAAAATACAGAAGTCAACACTGGTTCTACATATATTCCTGCTAAGTTTCCCCATTTTATCAAGCATTTATACTTGAAGAATGAATTATTTCGGAGGCTTTGAGGTAGTATTAACATTATATAATCACTTTCACTTGTAGATGATGTTAGCATTGCTGTAAAATATCTAGAAACATATAGAATCTTCAATGAATACGAGGTCTCTGACTTCATATACGAGGGTGCAAGACGTCTTTCGACCTCTCTCTCGACCTCTCCGTCCCGATTGGGGATCGTGGGAGTGATGGGAGGCCCAAAGAGGCCCAACTCGACTCAACTCGATCAGAACTCGACTCGCCTCGCCTTATCGAGTTATGATGAGTTCATCAACTCGTCTGAACTTAACTCGCACCGCGGCAACACTACAACACTACAACAGACCAAATTTTCGGATTAATCTATTTAACAACCCCCCTTGTTGAGAACAACCCCGGGTTGCTGGATCAATTTCTATTTAACAACCCCATGATTTGTAAGATGCAATCTGATGGCGGCTGATGGCGGGGTGGTGGGATGGGGCGGGATGCTTTTAACGTGTTCCTAGTGTTACTAAAAACAGGAAATTCGGGATTCCGCGAAACCGGCAAACGTAACCGGCGGCATCAAACTCGGCACATGTCGGAGTTTGAATCGAGTGTCCGCAACCTTTGCCTTGGTAATCCCCTTCGTCTGCGTGTTGTCCCTTTGCGCCTCCGACATTCTAGCCTTTCGTTACAGCCAACTTATGGGACAATAATTGTCCAATGATATAGCATTTTTCATACGACATAACGATGGCTCTACGGCAACTTAAGTTCCAAAATTCAAGCAATGGCTCCTGTTCCGGCGAATTATCCTGGACTTGGCTGGCTCGGTGCTACATACTGTTTCTTCCAGGTTCAAGGGCAATCGATAAGCCACAGCGACTTAACAGGGGTTCGAATGAACCGGCTGAGCAATAAGGCTGAACTCTTTTTTTTTAAAAAAAAGGAAGAGGGACGAAGGTAGTGGGGACAAATTGTAATTGAATTTGCGACCCTTTGAACGCAGTTTTGCAGGTACTACCACCACAACGACCGCTGTTTTCTGTTTAGGAGATCTATTTTTCAAGTTCCGCTCGATGATGTAAGCGATCGCCGGTCAACCGGCGGTCGCTCGATCTGCCGGTTTCTCCATTTCCCGAACGGACTCACTAAAAATCCCCGGAAAAATCACCTGAAGACAGGGACCATCTGAACGAACTACCTGGATTTTTTTCCCGTGTCCTACTGGGCAAAAGTCACCAACGCTTGCCTTCAACACTTTGTGCCAAGGATTTGCCGAAAAGTCTACCAAAATTATCGGAATAGATCAGTTAAAAATCCAGAGGGCACTAGAGTGCATTCGAAACGCATTCACCATTGCGCGCGCCCACCTTTAATCGATTTTTGACTTAGGAATCGGGCATTAGGCCTATTGCTAGCATTATTTCTGTGACAGAGTTATAAATAGCAGGGGGTTGTTAAATAGAAAATTGATCCAGCAACCTGGGTTGTTTTCAACAAGGGGGGTTGTTAAATAAATTAATCCCAAATTTTCGTTCGACTTGAAGATTAGTCTTGTGTTTACCGCGGGGATCGCGTAACCGAGTTATTACGCAATCTCAGAGTTTGAATTTAAGTCGCAGACCACTTACTGTATGTAATATCTGACGCGAAAAAAGTCTGGAGTGTGAATACACAGGAGTGGAGACGAGGTGGATTGGTGAGGACGCGGAGAAAAAAGAATGCACATTGCGAGATTCAAACGCAGAACCTCTTCATTCAAAGTTTGGCCTTGTTAGAAAGCGAAGTTTCGAAATTTGGCGGGGCGTCTGCCAAAGCTCCTCGTCGCGTCCATTCCGCATTCGTCCCTGCCGCATCTCGCTGTCCTCACCACCCTCCGTTATCACCTGCTTTGCCGTTTCCACCTGGAGGAGGGTTGGCGTGCGAGTGCTGGGCCCCTCGCCGCCTGCTTTATGCGGTCCGAGATGCGGGATCTTGTTCCACCGTGCGCTCCGACACCACGGAACCTCCGCCTGCCTCCGCGTGCCGCCGATGTCGACGAATCCAGGGTGCCCACCAGCCTCGCTGAAGGCGACGATGCGCGCCGAGGCGGACGAGGCTTTGCCGGCGGTACTCAAGGTCCACTTACAGTCGTTCTGTGGCAATGGGTGATGTTACATGATGGAGTGACGTGTGGCAGCCCCCGCTTCGTCCGCTGCCAGTATGGCGGGAGCGGTGGATGAGTGGGGCGGGCGGGAGGGTGTAGTCCCCGGTTTCGTCTCGCGCGAGAAGAGTCGTTCTTCGCCCTTTTCGCCGATTCGCAGGAGTCGCGACACGACGCTCGCCTCATTTTGCGAAGATCTTTTCCCTGACTTCGACGCGTGCGGTTGCCGTCTCCCCCTCTGCAGCTGTACGCTGCGCGACGACTCCCACTGCGGGTGTCTCGGGGGCGCGAAGCCTAGGAGAAGGGAAGGAATCGGCATGATACCTATCCTGCCCAGACAACGCAGGAACGGAATGCGCGCCCATTTCATCTGCTGCGGCGGTGGGGTGTGTCAGGCCTTCGCACTCGCTGCGCCACGGGGCGAAATGGCGGCGCACGCGCGCACAAGCGGACGACGGGCGCGGCTCGTCGCTGCCCGCCTTCCTCGACGCCGCCGGCGCAAAGGCGAAGACGGACGCGGACGCGCGGCTCCTCCTCCACTCGATGCACGCTCGCACCCACCGTCGCTCGTATCGTATCTGTATCTGTGTCTACGCTTGCGTCCACACCTCCTCGGACTCGCGCCCACGTAAGACCAGACGCGACGAGCGCCTTCCTGCCCGCCTTTCTCGAGACGAACACGCAGGCGATGCCCGGGCATGCCGCACGCCTCGTGACTTCCCCTCCCATTGACGTCTCCCCGACATATCGATCGCTCCCGTCCACCGGCTCCGTGGACTCGCGCTCCCTCTTGGCGCCTTCGCTCTCGCCGCCCGCGAACGCGATGTGAATTATCCGCTGCGTGCAGTCGTCGTCCACTCGGACGGGATAGACGACGATGTGCCGCGCGTATTCCTTCATGCGGAGCGGCACGCCAGCGATACGCCACGCTGGGACGCTCGCTCGGGGTTGCACGAGGGGGATCCTGACTCGCCGCGGCCATGCATGTCTCCGCCTCTATCTGTCGTTGTCCCGAATGTGGAGCGTGGAGTCTGGATGGAGTCTGGAGGTTTAGTGTAGGTAGCGGGCTTGCACGCCCTCGCGGTCTCCTATCTCGGCGGGCGAGCCGCGCCGGTCAAGTAAGAGGGCAGCGAAGGGTGGGGAGGTGCCGAGGGGAAGGGGGTAATCCTAGATTTGGATTCGCGCGCGCGTGTCTCGAGCGGTGAGCGGCCAGCGGATTCACAGGAGCTGGGGAGATCGTGGGATGGTTATCTCCGATGTACAGTGCAGATGGTAGATCCGTGGCCAGCGTGCGCGCGTACGCACGGCGCTGCTCTTGCTTCCTTCCTCTATCCTGATTCTGCGTATACCTTCCCCGCGTCCATCGCTACTCTACCTGTCATTTCCCCACATCTTGTCATCTTTTCTCTCTTGTCGGACAGGATCTTTCCGTTAGTTAGCTTCGCTGATTCGCATCTATATCCTCACTCTATCAGTTTCAAATCGCTGGATATGTGGATGATAATTTGCGCATGAGAACTCTGTCTCTTTGGTTACTATGAATCCATAATCATTCCGCGAGGACATGGTGGATGTATACTGCTCGAGTGGGATACCCGGCCCGGTCCACGAACACATTCTTCGCGGCGTACCTCAGTGATATTTATTCAGCTCGCTCCCGCATTAATTTTCCTTCAAATTTTCAGACGAAACATCCGTGCTTTCTCGACCAGAAAACGACCAGTGGCGTAAACCAGAGATACCAAAGTAACCTCGAATCACGGAACAAAATTCGGTGTGGTGCCGTTCGCGCTAATCTATATAGACGTGTGGTCCTGAAACTACATGTGTAGATGGGGCATCTCATTCTTTTTACTCTCAAATTCACCTCCCCAGTTCCAAGTGTGATTTGGCTCGAGGCTGACAAGCAATAGCCATCTTCTCTCGCTGGGGTCAACGATTAATATTAGTTGTTGAAGGCTCAATTTATTCACGAGCGATGAGAATATAACGTGAAAGTAAAGGAGTTGAAGGGGGGCGAAACATGGACGCTGAACGGACGCTAGGATTACGTGAAAAAGAAGAGTCCCATGCGTGAGGAGGAAAAAATCTAGAATACTGGATTTCGAGGAGGATTATTGTACCGGTTGAAAACCTCGCACGGTCACAATTTCCCCTTCCCTTTCCCATGCATATTTTCCGGTGTTCGGATGGCTAGTCAACTAACTTGAACCGTAATCCAATTTACAGTTTTCGAGTAATCCATACTGACATCTATCCGTCAATATGCGTCCTGGGAGCAAGGACATATAGTATTTCCTTTTTTTGCGTCGAGCGGCGCAATTAGATATAATAACGGGAGGCTTTTGGGGGCGATTCATCTCAAAAGGAAGTTATTGAAGCGGTGTCTCTGTTCACCGCCACTAGAGCTCATATCAGAGGCAGGAGTCAAATTGCAGTGAATGCCATCTATGACAGACAATGCTAGGTGAAAGAATCCCCGCGCGACGAGCCAGAGACTTTTTGAGGAGAAAACGGGGAGGCCCAGGAAATCGTGCAAGCTACCAGTGGGAAGAGGTCTGAGCCCGAAGAGGGTTGCACGACAAGACCTTGCCAAAACTCTGTTCGCAAGGGCAAGACTGAGTGTTCCGCAGTTGAAAGGTTCCTTTTGGTGAGAAACGACGATAGATCATGAACACCTGCAGATATACTGCGCCAGGCGACAGGTTGAGGTCGAACGCACCGAGTTTCAAATATTCGATGTGTTTGCCGCTAGATGTGACAGAGGGTCTTCGTTTGAAGTGAAATTCTGGGAGAAATAAGTCAACCAACGTCCTGGAATGCAGGGTCGAGGGAATTTAAATAACCGATGGGTAAGAATGACGGCGCCGCTAACTTGAGACGCCAATCCAGGCGGGGCTGGATGCAGATAAATGGTTGGGGTTGTGAATGGGAAGATATTATCATCGAAGGTAAGCCGTGATCCTTCGAGTTATGATTCATGGCATCATTATCGTTCAGCTCGTTGGTACATGAGGGAGCCCGACAATGGAATGCAGATGTCAGCTCCATCGTGTGCCTGAGCGGTAGGACGGTGGTAAAACCGCATCAGCATAGTACGAAGCATGTAGATGACTCCATTTGAAACCAGCAGAACAAGACTTCAGCCTAACTGCAACAATGCCGAGGCAAAAGGGTTTTGCGAGAGGAATTAAATCTTCTGTAGGAGTTGCATTCTCGCTGGCGAGGATGGACGACGGAGTCAATTGCGAAGCTGGCGAAAGTCGCGGCGTTTTCTGTGAAGGCATCGCAAGCGGCGTGACCAAAGTAAGAGCCAAAAAAAAAAAAAACGCGCGGAAGCGCAGATATGGAGGCAACCATAGCAATGTGTTCAAAATACAAGTCATCGGTGGCAAAAATGGGTTTTTTCGGCAGTTTTTCCACACGATTTCACCTCACCCAGCACAATTTTCTGAGGTTGTGGAATATTTTTTCTGACAGCATCTGCAGGAGCGATGTACTAGTCATGCTGGAGTGGATAATGTACCAGTAGTATACCAAGGTGGGCGAGAAAAAAACAGGTGAAACGGATTTTTCGTTCTGAGAAAAGGAATTTTTTGCAATAAGGTTCGGATCCCCGGAGCCGTAGACACTATGGATGGAGGTGTGTGAATTGTCGGGGTTAAAGGAGAAAAAAAAGTAGCCAACCCACCCGTCATCGGCTCAGGGAAACGGATCAACAGAAGAATGAAGAGTTGGGGGTGCGTTTGGTGGATGCTGGCATGTCGTGCGATAGGGACCACGTCTCGGCTTCAGATTGGGACCTTGCGTCTTCGTCGTGCATGATAGGAAGAGAATGAATGTGCCAGTGGGCACATGAAGTGCCGCGTGTACCGGCAATAAATGGGTCTGCGAGCAGGTCCTTAACGGCTAGAGCAACGCGAGAGTAGACCAGAGTCAGGACGTCATATCTTGCGCGATCTGTGCTATCCGACTCGGAAATTCCAAGGAAAATTGTTCATAAACGGATCATGGTGAGAAGAGCAAAACAGTCTATCGGACCGGGCTTAAAATGGTGGCATTGGCGGAATTAGAGTGCGGTGTACAAGCCCTGTCCTGTAGTTGACCATGATTCTATGCATATGTAAGAGCCCTCGGGCGTTTACACGGCGTACAATACGGGTTCGCCACATCAGAGGGAAATCAGCCTGCCGATCGTGCCGGGACAGTGCCGATGTCCACCTGCTTCCGAACAACTACTGCACGGAATACTCTCCATAGGTATGTTTATATCCGTGATAAAGCGGCTAGGGCCGTCAAGCGGCAGCCCGTTACCATTCTATGAGAAAATCCGCACATCTAGCTTCCGTGAAGGGGAAGAATCGTCGGGCCTCTCAAAAATTCCTTGGTGAATGCTTTCGCGGCGACCAACTCTTTGGGCCAGATCGTCTGAGCACATACAGCATATGAGGCATTCAAAGTATAGTAATCGTAGAATGGGAGTTGATATAATGTACAGACTGACACAAGAGATATTCAACTCCCAGAGTTCTCGGGATGCCCGGCCTGATTCAAGATTCAACAATCAGCTGAACCTGAACCGCAGGTCCTACATGGCGATTGGCCAGTAGCCATCGCGTTCAAAACGCCGAACCTGAACATTCAAGATGGGTGAATTTTAGATGATCTCCAACCCCTTTTTGACCTGAAGGTCTCTCAAATTGCACTTCTCAAGAATTCAGACAGGGATTTACTATTCAATACCCTCGCTTCTCCTCTGAGCAAAATTCTAGGTGATCTTGATGTCTCGGAGTGAAAGTGGTGCGGTGAAGGAGTAATGTGAACAGGTTTAGTGCGCACGATTCATTGTTTGGGCCTCTGCGCACGAAATATTGCCTCCCAGACCTTCTATGGTCTCAGCATCACGGAAAAATATCAGCAGAGATTATTTTAGACGGACTTTTGGCTCCCCGAGATGCCCAAATCATTTCGGTTCGGACGCGTTCGAGTTCGAGCACCAAATCGACCCTGAACCTGTGTCGAGTTCAAGTTTCAGAAAACTCAGCGGTTCGTCGAACCGAACCCGGATGAACTGCTTGAGGTTTTTGTTGCGCGGTCCGAGATCTGCACTTAAGAGTTTGAGTTTGGGAGAATTGAATATTAGATAGTATGTGCAAAAGCCGTACGGGCTGCATGCGGCTTTTGTGCATTGTGCAAAGCCGCGGGTTTTTCTTCGCTATTCCTGTTTCTTGTCTTGCTAAGTACCGTTCAATTTCTCTTAAATTTCATATTCCACTCCCGAGAGTCACTGCGGGGATCAATTTCTTTTTCAACCCTTTTTTCAGACCAGAAAAAGTGTTCAGAGGTACGAAGAATATTGGTAATTTTGTGGGAGAAATGCATTCTGTTTCTTGTAGCTTTTCTGATGGAACAAAGCAAGATTTTTCATGTCGAGAAAATGCCCCATTTTCCCAAGATTCTTTCATCGAAAAAAAGGGATGATATTTCACAAAGAAAAATATCCTCTGGCAGAGGTAACCAAGGTGACACCCCTTTGACCATTTTTTTTCTTTCAGAAAAATGGAGCCTTTTGCTTGGTGAAAGAATCTTAGGAAAATGTGTTTACTTTCGCCAATGGTAAAACATTTCCTTTATCCAGCGGAAAACTGCACAGAAAAATTGTGTATTTCCCGTGCAAATTCCTTCTTGGGCTTTGTACCTCTGAACACTTTTTCTAGCCTGAAAACTCGACCGAAAAAGAAATCGATCCCCGCAGTGAGTGTTATGTGTTGGATATGCCACCGTGGGAGGCCGCATTTTTCACGCATCACCAGGGCATCACTCAAGCTCCACTTCCTTTTCCCATACTCTCACGTCTTTGCCATGCAGTAGAGGCAATGCCGAGGATCTTCCCTCTCCCCACAGCACCTCTGCTTTGCCTCAGGTAAGCTTACATTGAAATAGTTACTTGATACCTCTCAGATTTCAAATTTGCCGTGCGGCTTTGCACAATGCACAAAAGCCAGACACGCTCCGGGCATCCCTGCTACCAGGGTCCGCGTCCTGTACCTGATTTCCCTGACTCTGGGCCTGAGTTCACTCGAAGATTGTAGGTATTCACATGTCTCTCATACCGAACTACCGTACATGCCTAGGCCGACGCGGTAATGCAGCGCGCGGCCCCTACCACAGCGGGACAGAATTATAATTTCGAATACGGATCTTGTTGGTGGAATAACATTTTCAGCTGAGTGAGAGTCCCAGTCCCATGGTAGCCGTCCCCTGAAGATGTCGAGGTATAAAAATAAACTCGGCTTGACTCGGCTCCATCAAAGGGCGACCTAGCCATTGGTTCGGTGCTCTCGACTTCCCACAAACACTGAAAACTTCTGTACATGCCTAGGCCGATTTTCAATACCGGCTTCCTGAATTGTGGCGTGAAGTGCATGAATACTATATTGTTCGTCTACGTGTCTACAGGCTTGGCATGGCGCACCTCCTGATTGGTGGAACTTCCATGTCGCCAACAGAAGGAGTGTGAACCGAATCCCTGGAGAGCATTCAGAAACCACTTTCTATCTTACGCAAAGGCCAAGCGCTGACTCGCTCGATGACTATTCAATGGTCTTGGGCCGCCTTCCTGCGCCCTTGACTCCTTGAATCATAGGCCAGCGGATGATAAAGAAGGGATGGGAAGTCGGTTCTGTTCCTGCGCCCATGGCTGCCCTGGTCCCTGGGCTTCCGGTCTTCCGCATCCCATGGTTGCCAGTATTAAAGCACCATGCAGGGCGCACCTCCTCCAACTTGTGCCCTTCCTCGAGACAATGACCTTCGCCTCCTTCGCAATCTTCGTTGCTCTCTTCGCCTTGCCAGCGACGCAGGCAGCCGAGACCTGCTCACAGATGGGCACCGTCGTAAGTTACTTCGCGTCTTTCTTCCTTCCTCCCTTCTTTTCTTTCTTTCTCTTTGTTTTGTTTGTTGACCGAGTCCTTTCCTCCCAAGTCGCTCTTCTGGGGCACCACTGCACAAACCAACGAGACCGCGACGCCGATCGGGTGGAGCACGTCGGCCAGTGCGCCGAACGACACGAGCGGGCACGGCATCCTCGCGGTGCGCTCCTCGATCTCGCCGACATTGTGGGGCGCGTTTGACTGTGCCGGGCTCGGCGGCGGTGCGCCTGGTGGCGTTGTCAACTCGCGCGCCAACGGCGGCACGACGAGCGGGCCGCCCGGCGGCACCAGCGGCGGCGGCGGCGGCGGCACTGGCGGCGGCGGCGGCACTGGCGGCGGCGGCGGCGCCGCCAACGGCGTCGTCAATTTCTTTGGGTGGGGTTCACTTCAATCAGTCGACGTAGCACTGACGCATTACAACCCACTCCAGCGCGATCGGGGACACCACCTCGAACCTCTGCCTCACCGCGAACTTCAACAACCTGAACAACATGACAATCACGCGCGCGACGTGCATCCAGCCCCTCAGCCTTGTTCCCGACCCGACGCAGGCGTGGCAATGGTCGGCGTCCGAGAACCAGCACGTTGTCGTCCAGACTGTGCTCGACTCGCTCGTGTTCATAGGCACGCAGGCAACCTCAGTGCTTACCATTGGCACGGCGACAAACTACGTCCCGACGCTCGTGGGGACTGGCGTGGGCGCGTTTGTGGCCTTGGAGCAGGATCTGGGCGGACTCAACCCGGCAAATGCCGCGGCGGAGCCTGGGTTGCTTATTTCGTTTACGCCCGCTGCGTAGACAAGGCTGCGAGAGTGCATCATCTTTAGTTGTGTATAAAAGGTCATAAATGTCTCGGGTTATAAAATGCTTTGTCTTCCTTGCCACGCTGTAGTAATCTATTTATGAAATCGGAAATATGTGGTGTGGGTTGGATTCGTCATCCACGAAAGCCTTAGCGACGGAGTAGTTCATTGAGTAGACATTGAAGAGACGGTCGAGGAATTAGAAAATTGAGATGGATACGTACACTGGGGTTTCGATGTGCGGACGCTTCGAAACTTAATGGTTGGATGCAATGAGATAATGATTATAGTCGAGACGACTCGCAACGAACATCCGCACGCTGTGCTTCGCGATGCGACATGTACAACAGCAAGTGTCCGCCGAGATCAAGAGAGCTGTCAGGAAAAGCTGGGTATGTGTTGCTTGTCGGAAAAATCCTATTCGGCTTTAAACGGCCTTGAAGGCGTTCCAAGCCGTTCGATGCTCAAATGCCTCAAGGTGGCTTCCAGGACACATCTGGGAATCTTGAAAGTGCTTCAAAGCCACGGTGCTCGTTCCAAGGTCTCCCATGGTTCCTGAGCGCCATGGGACCTTGGGAGTGCTTCTACGACTACCAAACTCACCCAGCTATAATAAGCACGATGCGGCTGGCGTTCAATAATATTTCAGATTCGGGTCGTTCACACAGCAGTAATGGAGAAATAATATACTGAAGACTAAGTACAAGCTACCGGCATACAATTGCTTGAATAATCCTAGGAACATGAGCGAGTGGGCTACTGGTAATTGATTGACATACTGGTCGAATGTGTTGAGGTGCCTGGTGCAGATGGTAATGAGAGATTGAGATTGAAAATGTCACGGAGACCGCACTGGGACAGCTCCGCCGAAACTCAACGGGAGGACTGCATTAGCAATTGCAAAAGATTCGAAGGCGCACCGGCGGGACTTCAAGTTGAAGAAAGGCCACGGTGGAACTAGGGTTAACCACAATCAATGAACAAGTTAATGAATAGTGGCGCCAGGATACGCACCTCGGATTCAGAGGAAGTGAAGTGGGATGGTGGTGGGACGGAAGAAAGAGAGTGGAGTCACGGCGTAACGCGGTGGTGCTTGATATAGGCCCATGACATCAATGATGTCATGGGCTCCACCGGTCATCTCCCGGGCGGCGCAACACTCGACCTAGCGATGGTGCAGCCTTATGGCAGGACACTTGGCAGCCCAACACTCGCACTGACTGTCCCATATGCTTGAAATTACCGCTGAAAAACTGTCATTTTATTTCGCTTGAGCACATCGTTCGTGATGTGTTGCTTGCTCCCATCTTTGGGGGCAAGGACGGAATGCATTACATCGTAGACAGTGTTGACGAGGACATGTATCTGCGCATTAACAATATTAATTGATTTTATTGTTCCCTTTCTTCTTTGTGGGTTAATAGTATCAGAATAACTACCTTGGCACGGCATCAGACACCTTGAAACTGAAACCGAGGCTTTAATCGACTTCGAACCGGTTCTAAGCCGCCCTGCTGCGGCTTGGAAGCGCTCCCAAGCCGTGCCCAGGCCACATGCTGTCTCATGCCGTTGCAAGCTGACTGGGATTTTTCCGACACTTTCATTTCATTTCAACAGTTGGAAGGGAGTAAGCTTGGGCGGGTACCCCGGGGAGTCGATTATCTGGGGAAGATTAAAGTGATTATTACCGGGGAAGATCGCAGTAAGGTGATACATACACACTTTAATT
Organism: Mycena epipterygia; assembly: GCA_029281465.1. Lineage (NCBI taxonomy): Eukaryota > Fungi > Basidiomycota > Agaricomycetes > Agaricales > Mycenaceae > Mycena > Mycena epipterygia. Next base: position 51,299 of record JARJCQ010000056.1, on the reverse strand, counting down.
TTTGGATCCAGATGCAGCCATTTCTACGTAGTTTTACTACCAGTGATCTTACCAGACTCTATGCATATGGCTAGTTCACTTGGGTACCCAAATGAACCACACATATAGTTAGGGGTTGACTTCTAAGCATTGTTCCCATTCTTGCAGGACTGCAGGTGTAAGGTTAAATGGTGAGATGAGGATGCCCGACGACTGGCCGCCATCAGTCATGTGCGGTAATTGCCGGATTGGGAAGCAGTTGCTGCCCTTACGCAACTGTTACATTGGGAGTTGGGATCTCCTTTTAATCCCATATCCTTGTATTGTAGATCATATTTATGGGCAGAAATTCACCATACAACCCATCCCAGGTCACTGAAAATTTGTACTGTTTAAACCGTTTATTTACTATCTGTTTACCGTTTACAGGGGTCGGTAAACTAAACAAAAATATAAACGGTTATAAATGGAAATGGTTGGAGCCTTACTGAGTTATTCCAACTGCCCCTGGCCCCTGGGCTTGTCTTCCGCCTCCCACACCTGAGGACGTGGTTGCGTGGGGGAGTATTAAAGCACCCATCCAGGGAGCACCTCTTCCGAAGCCCTCCCTTGAAGAGAATGACATTCGCTTCCCTCGCTATTTTCTCTACTCTCCTCGCCGCAAGCTTCGTAGCGGTACAGGCAACAGAGATCTGCCAGCTGATGGGTAACGTCGTAAATCTCTCCCTGCCGCACTTCGTGTCCTTGAACCGATCCCCGACCCAACTTCCAGTCGCTCATCTGGGGCACAACCTCCGAAACCCTGAGCACCGCCACCCCCATCGGGTGGAGCACCTCCGCCACCGCCCCCACCGACGCGAACGGCCGCGGCCTCCCAGAGGTCCGATCCACCCTCTCCCCCACCCTGTGGGGCGCCTGGGCTTGCGCCGGGAGTGGCGGTGGCGGTGTTGTCAACCCCCGCGCCAACGGCGGTACGACGAGCGGGCCTCCCGGCGGGAGCAGCGGGGAAAACGGCAACGGCGGTGTCGGTGGCGGAGCCACAAATGGCGTCATTAATATGTTCGGGTACACTGATTTCCCCTCCTAGTCGACGCAGCACTAACGCAGATAATTACAATCCCAGCGCGATCGCGGACAACAGCACCAACCTCTGCCTCACCGCCTCCTCCTTCAACCTCCCCAACATCACAATCACCCGCGAGTCGTGCATCAACCCGCTCGACGAAGCTCCCGCCTTTGCACAGGCGTGGCAGTGGACGGTGTCCGAGGTTAACCGCGCCGTCGTCCCGGAAGTTGTCGATTCTCTTGTGTTCATGGGAACGCAGAGCAACATCGCGCTCGCCTTGGGCACGCCGACAAACTACGTCCCGACGCTCGTGGGGAGCGGAGTGGGCGCGTACGTGGCCTTGGACTGGCTTCCGGGCGAACTCGACCCTGCAGATGCTGCGAGCGCGCCTGGCTTGCTTATCTTATTTGCGCCCCCGCGCGCTGCGTAAGGGATTAACACGGGAAAGCTGCTAGAATGTTCGGAGTTTGTCTATATGGGCATGTAGTCAGTACTGCAGTGTGATCACATTGTACAATCCATATTCCCGTGATTTACTATGATAATTGTACCTGATCTCGCCGTCGTGTGGCCTTTCTCTCAGGTATCTTCAAAACGTTCATCTCTGGAGCGTCAAGGAAATTTCTTGGGTACCCATTTCGTCCAGAAAGGATCTGACTTTTTGGAAATACACGGTGATTGAAGCACGTCCACCGCATTTTGATGTGAGCTGGAATAAATAATCATCGAGAGAACTGTAGGGTTCTAACGTCGTAATCTTTGCCGGCGGTTCTGAGGAGAGGGAATTGATGACTCCATGAAGCCCGGGCTGAGGGGGTAGTCGAATGAGGCTCGCAGGAGCGCAGAAACGGCAGTCGACTCTCAAGCTCGACCGACAACACAGCGCTACAATTTCCAGACCACCCGCCGGGGACCTAGAACAGACGGAGTTGAGTAGAGTTGCCAGGCTTTTGAGATGAGAGGAGTGATCTTTAAACTGCGCATCTTCATCAGTTAAAATGCGTCATATTGGTCTTCTCTGGAGCTGAGATACGACGGTGAATTAAGGATTGGGGAAGAGTCCATCCCGGCCAAATGAACTCGAAACCAAAAACGCTGGAATGTACCCGACCAACAGACGCCCGCGGCCCACCCATCCTCAGTCCCACAAAAGGCAATGTGGGCGTTCATTGTCCCGCAGTAGTGGAGTGCGGAGATGCGTACTGCGAACGAACGGCAATTGGGTTGGATGTACCGCGAACGCACGTCAATTAGGTCGGATGTACCGCGAACGAACGAACGTCTAGTAGAGTACACGCCGCGAACGAACGCCCATTAGCGAGAATACGCCGCGACGACTGGATCAAGGTTCAAGGATAGGTATGTATATCCCATGGAATAGGTATGTATACCCCACGGAAGACAGTATCTGGCCGAAATTCATGATCAGCGGGACGCACTCTGGATGAAATTCAGCCAGACCGTAGGCGCATATCAAGGGAAGGAAGGAGGGAAAGGAGGGAAAGCGACAAGGAAGCAGGGAGGGACGCACATCCACCTGAGGATCGAGTCCTGTCGAGCGCCCACCGCGCACGTACGAGGGACCGCCGACTACTATATCTGTGCCTACACCAAATGAGGAGCGCCAAGCTAGCTCACGGCGCCGCGACACGAGGTGAAGCCGAGACGATGCGGAGGCGCCGCGCCGCGCACGATACCCTCCTTCTTTGCCCTCTTCCTGCGTCCTTCCCGCCGCCCCATCCGCATCCGCATCCGTATCTCGCAGGCAGTTCGGGCTTGCCTGCCGGCTCCATCCCATCGTCCCACTCGCGATCACAGTCGCGAAAAGGACATGATTCCATCCTTCGGGACTCCCGACATGGGGCGCGCGCACGCAAGAATTCTGGATATCAATCGAGCGCTGGAACGCCGGATCGCCGGAGTGTCGGGTGGGGCGTACTCGACTCTCGACTGGGGACTGAGCATTGAGCACAGTAGATGGGTGGCATCATGGCAGACGCCTGCGCCCGACACTCGCACGCGTGCTCGAGTCTTCTGAGTCTGAGTCTTCGCCTCTACGGCGAGCGGCTGGGAAAGTGGTACGGGTCGGCGCGGAAATAGGAGGAGAGGGATGATGCATGATGCGCCACGCGTGCGATGCCGGCAGGCAACCTTTGAGAGAGAGCGGCGCAGGCGAAGACAAGATGGGTTTCAATGTGCGGTGAGATCTGCAGGTCTGCCCCGCCGTGGAATCGGATTAGCGATATGAAGAAGGGGAGGAGGGGCAGGTGCGAACATCTTCGATCAGGAGCGGCGGTGTCAGTCCATGGCTCGCGTCATTAGTGGCGCGCGCGAGCCGAGAAGGCGAAGTGGTCAATGGACACGATTGGTGGATGTGTACGCCGATTGCGACAGCGGCATTGAGCGGGTGGAGCACTACGGCGTGCAGCCAGGCTGACTCAGATAAGATCGATGAGAGACATCGGAGATCGCCAACAGCGACCTGCGACACGACATTGCCCACGGCATCGCCTGCCGATACACAACGGAAGCGTCAGGGTTGGGGAACCCACCTAGCCATCTATCCTCTCCTCTCGACCCCTGGAGGTGCACGAGCATCTCTTTCCTACTTACCCTCGAGCGCAGGCCTCCTACTGCATCCTATCCTATCATGATCCTGCTGATGAAAGATATCGTTCCTCCGGCCTAGTCGTGCCATGGCCACGGTCTAACGACAGCTTCGAGGCGGTCAGTTCTCTTGCTTTCGACGAAGACCAGTCGTTCCTTGCATACAGCTATCCCCTCGAAGTGCTGGGGTGTGGGTGGAAGGAAAGAGAGAGTCGGAGAAATTGTGACAACGGCAATATTCGGCTTTATGATGTCGGCTTGGCTCCTTTGTCCAAATGCTCGGCATCCTTCAGCATCTCCATCTCTTTGAACTTTCTATCTACGCTCTATTGCAAACCGGTTTCATGCTGAAGAAATTGACTGTTGTACGTTCGCGTCTTCACCGCCTGAGTGTAACTGTGTACCTGACTCTGGCATGTTCTCTGCTTTTTATTCGGACCCCTGGTCATTCCACGTCTTTCTCCGAGTATCACGGTCATCTCTGCATCTTCCGGGCATCCATCCACCCACCTCTTTTGTCCTGCTTCCCTCACGAAGACTCACTGCGTTCAGCGGGTTGATAGCCGCGGGTTCGGCTATGTGTTGCTATGTCTGACTATGTACATATAGCCTATGTTGGTGGTCGCCTAGCCAGGGCCGCATAGCCACGGCCTGATTAGCGTCAGCCCAAGCCGCCCTGCGGCTAGCCCTCGGCTAACCCACCTGCCGAACCTCGCAACTTGCAAGCCCCTACTGACGCTAGACCTCGCTAGACGAGGAGGCAGCCCTAGCCGCACGTGGGCTAAACCGGCTAGCCGCATCTCGCCGCATCTAGACGACACCTCCGGCTATCTCTGCCGGTGCTGCGGCTAGCTCCAGCGAACCACCTGCGGGTTCGTTGGGGGGACGGGGTGAGAGCAGCATACGCCGCTACTGCCGTTGACGCTCCTCAAAATAATTTAAAAATAAAAATAAAAATAAAAAGCACGAAGACATTAATGGCAGTAAAGTTGAGAAAACCACGAGAATTCTGAGAATTAGGTGAGTGCCTGTATACTTGGATATTTCCTGTGTCGGAAAAATCGTAAATGGCATATACGACCTTTCCAGGCCTTGCAAGGACTAATAAGGTCGTCAGGAAAAAATAGCCTTATAAGCTTTAAATATGTACTATATGGCAAAATATGGCCTGGCAAGGCCTTGTAAGGCATTATGGGCCTTATAAGGCCTGAAGGGGGTTACCAGGCTGGTAAGACCTTGTCAGGCGCGAGGGAATTTTTAGAGAAAGAAAAAGAAAAAAGCAACATCCAACTGGGACGTTGTCTTTCTTATCGTTCTAGTCTTCCATTAGTCTTTGTAGGCTGCAAAGGTTAGTAACTGAAGTCAGATCTGAAATGAATGGTTAGTAGTTGGGGTTCGAACACACGACCTTTTGGTTAGTGCGTTTTTTAAAAAGCCAAGAGACTTACAACTAGATAAGGCGACCGTTTGAAAAGATGGTACGTCAGCTCTATATATACAGCCGTTCTTGCCTGGCCAGGCCTGGCAAGATACTCGCCTTGTCTTGCCACATCGTATACCCCCACACCAAGCTCGTTATGGCCAAGAAACTTAAATTATTATCGACCATAAAGGATCTACTCTTCACTGGCATTTGCACCGTCGTCTTCCTCCTCGACATCAGCATTCAGTGCATCCATCACATCCACCACGCTGCCTCCGCCACTGCCAGTTCCCGATGCGGCGCTTCGACCGGAGAAGAAGATGTCGTCCCATACACGGAAAATCTTCAGGACCGAGGCCTTGCGTTTCTCCAGTCCAGTGGCAAATACTTGAGGTACATCTCGTAGTCGGCGGCCCAATTGATGCCTGTTGCCGTGCCGTTTTCACGAAGCGAATCGTCAGCGGAGAGTGCGAATCGGCCCTAGAGCATCCAGATCAGCGGATGTCTTAAAAATAAGATAGAGTGCACTTTTAATACTCCGCTACATATTTCGCTATTTTTGAGGACTGGACGGAAAAGCGCGATATCCTGCGCTGCAATCCCAAATTTCACGGCAATTTACGACATGACTTCGCTTTGGTCAATACCACCGACTTCGGGGATTTACCCTGTGCACGCCTATATGATCTCTTAACCTGCAAATCTCTTGGCGGTCGACAGCACGATGTGGCATTGGTGAGCATGTTGAAACCCAGCTCATGGAAGCCCAACACATTTTGGGATGGCTGCCGCGTATACGAGGAACCCAAAGAAACTCGGTTTGTATTGATGAAATATTTGATTCGAGGGGCATATATGAGCCCTGCTTTCGACTCGCCAAAGGATAATCTCACGTATCTGGTTGATACAGTCGATTACGATATGTTTTTACGCGCAGGGAATTGATTTTCATGCATTGAGTCCGTCTGAGAGAAATTCAATGATATCTGACCAAGTGAGCCAACGTAAATGCTCTGGGAAGCGTCGATACACTTATATCAATCTGCTTAACCAGGATCCAACAAGCTGTGGGAAGTAAAGCCTATACGACCTGAGCAGGCCTTTTCAGGCCTTATAAGGCTAACCGCCAAACCTGGCCAGGCCTTATAAGGGTGTCAGATTCTACCAGGCCTTATATGGCTTTTACGATTTTTCCGACATGGGCCCCGGCGTTCCTAAGCAGGACTGGCCGTCTAATCCTACCTACCTACCTACGTCAAAGAAAACAGTAAGTCGAGATAGAAGGACATCAGTTTTGGAACGTCTATGCGTCTCAGTATAAATTTCCCCCGCATTTAGCCGGCGGCCGCCACGCGAAACCATCGAGCACTGTCTGGCTGTTTCAATGGTTGCCATAGTGAGAACATCGCCATCAAGTGGCAAGATGCTCAAGTCCCACCGCACCGCCAAAGGCCGAGCTGTTGCATCATAAATTCAAAGTAACACATAAGGAGCCTGAAAAGTTCACACCAACTCAGACTCCTTCGTCTTTGCCAGGCTACCCAGAGTGAATTTCTCGCAATATGATCATTTTTACTCAATCAAACTGCATGCGCATGCGATGCTAGGCAGTGTTCTACGTAATGACTCATATCACAGATTTCTCTTGACATGTCTAAGATGTGCGGTACACACTGCATTTCAACGGGCCCTAACCTGAGGATAAATCTATTTGGAAACCCCCACGTGACCAGAAACAGGGTTTCCAAATAACCGATCACTATTTGGAAACCCCTAAGAAGTGATAAAATAAAAAAAGATAATATATCCAAGTCATTCTTATGTGATGTACCACCCAATTTTGGGGCCAAAAGCGATTTATATGGGGGGGGTGAAGAATGGCGAGTATGTATTGAATACATCCCCACAACCTCCAGATTTTTCCCTGATTTTTTTTCACCAAGTTCTGGACATTTTTTGACCATTCTCACACAAAAAGTGTTGAATTCACAATCACAGGCAGATTTGGGGGCCTAAAATGAAGGGAAAAAATTGCAGCCAATTGTTCGAGGCAGCATTTGATTCACATAAATTCTTGAACATATCAGAGGTCTTTTGGGTCACCAGAAACACTCCGAGAAGAGTCCGCCCCATCCCGCCGCCTCTGCCATCAGCCGCCATCAGATCTTGTCTTACAAATCATGGGGTTTCCACATAGCGGTAACCCCGGGTTTACAAACATGGGGGGTTTCCAAATAGATTTATCCCTAACCTGAGGCTACGCAGCTGCGCTTAGCTTTGCTTAGCCGACGGCTAGGTCAAACAGACCATCAACAGCTGGCTAAGCAGACCTAGCCGTCGGCTAAGCAAAGCTAAGCGCAGCTCCGCAGCTCTGGTTAGGGCCGGTTGAAAGGATAATTCTAATCAGCAACCCCCGTACTTTCGGTACGGGGGGTTGCCGCTATTCAACCCTCATTCCTATTCAGCAACCCCCCCCCCGTATCAATGCTGTCGCTGATGCTGCCGTTGCCATGAGCGGCACTGAGCACCCCCGCCCTCTTTCTCAGCAAATAAAGTAGTTTTTGTCCAATTGGTCGATTCCGGAGTCTCAAAATTTGCAAAATAATGCACTATAGCCTCAGTCTATAGGCAATGTTGGAGTCGAGAGGCTTTGAATGCAGTACTTCAGCTTATAAAGCTCCGGTAAAACATAGTGCAGGTCAAGTGCAGGTGCAGAGCACAGGGGAGTTTATCACATAGTGTATCACACCCACAACCAAGGTGCTTGAAATGCCAACTTCAACTTGAAGGTGTTCCAAAGGCAGTCGGATGCCACTGGCAGTGCCACAGATTGATAAAAATCTTGAGGCTGGCCCATTAAATGCTGTTCATAGCTATTCAAACAAGATGACGGGTAAGATATGACTCTACTCTGATAATTGCGAATGGAACGCGGGCATGGCGGAGCACGAATTATCCTAGTCGAGCTTATCACGTGGGGATTGCTGATTAGAATATTCTATTTAGCAACCCCCCGTACCCAGAGTACGGGGGTTGCTGATTAGAATTATCCCGGTTGAAACGCAGTGACATCCATCTGTGGACCAGATATATGAACACGACCATAGTGGTTATGCATCTTTCTTCCTTGCCTTCTCCAGCATTCGCCTTATTCATCCTTTGAAGATCTCCCTCCTCATTGCCAATGTCCTCACTAGACCCAAAATGTATAGCAACTTTCCCCGGTGTCAGCGGTGGCTTCAATGGTGAGTGACATGCATATGTTCTCATTCAACTGCAGGCACCAACGAAGCCATTTTCAGGCTGCTCTTCGGGAAACACAACCGTCCTGGAAACGTGTTGCAGCAGCGTCGGCGGCATGGTAACATCATCGAATGGCACATGCGGCTGCTCATTCAACTCGGCTTTCACCCCGAGCAAGAAGGGAGCCTTTGTCGATTGCTCAACAAACGATCACTTCGTCTCTGCGTGCAACACACCCAATCCTTCTGCGACCATGGGACTTCCCTCAGGCTGCTCAGCCAGCAGTTTCCAAGGTCCTGAGAATATCCCTCAAGTCAGCGGTAGCTTCGTTGGTGCATATCTGCTCAATGCACGCAATGAGTATGCGGAATAACGTGGCCATTTCTTTGACAGGTTGTACGGCGAGCGTCGCAGGGGCCCTACAGCAATGCTGCAGCCAGGTCGGCAGCACACCAGCGTTCGTGAATGGCACATGTGGCTGTCCATTCAACTCGATATTCACACCGGCACTCCGATTGAACTGGTCCAACTGCGTGATCCAATCAAGCTTCGCCGCTGATAATTGCAACTTGGTCTTCAAGCCAAGCTCTGCGTCAACCGTGCCCCTGCCCTTGAATGCTGCTGCCGTTTTTCTGGGTCTCTCCCTGATGGTCAGAGCAATGGGGATGTGATCTATTGGACTGCCCACTCCAGTACCTGTACGCAGTGAAGGGATTCGTAATCAGGCGGTATTGAGGAACTGACCATTACTTGCTCAGTCGTTTTCTTGGTATGGGATGATATGTACGCACGATGTAAACCTCGCAATCATCCATGCTATGTGGATCATTTTATCCCAAATATATTCCACCTCATCTCCTCGTGCACAAGAATAGTCCTCCCCCGCTTACAGATAAGACAACACCACCGCATGGGACAGGCAAGCCGGAAAGGCAGACATAATTCATGCCGTACTGCCCCGCCGTGGTCATACGTTTACTGCGATAGCGAAAGTCCTGAGTGTATCTGATGACAGAATGAAGTGGCGGTGCAGACAACAGGGTGCAGGGTAACGCGGTACCGTAGCGTGGTCCGGACCCACTTCGGCGTGGGGGCCGGGCCCAACATAGAGCTGCCCGACTGCCGCGCGAATCGACTGCCACAAAGCCGTGCTAGAGCAGAGACCCAGGCGCCGGAGGCGGTTTCTCGAAATGGGTGATTTGCACCATGAGGTCGTACGTTCGGTCGTGCATTTTCAGGTTCGTGAACGTACCATATAATTTCGTTGAAATCTTTTGTCACACGTCGCGCAGTGCGAACCTGGTTTTGGATAGCACGCCGCTATTTCCGCCTGTTCAAGCACCGCTGCCTCCCTCCGTGCGTCGAGACTTTGTCAATGTCGCGTAAATCCGGTCCCCGCATGAGCATGTCGCAAGTCGGCCCGCACAATGTGCAAGGTAAGTATCTTGACGCGCGCCGCATTAGGCTTGCCGACGTCTTTCCCGCAGTGCGTAGTGGGGTGGACCGAGCCCGATGCGCTGTGCTGAGCAGTCTTGGCAATATCGCGATAATGGATTGGCGAGGGAGATGTCGGCATATAGCTTGAACACAGTCTTTGACGCGCTGATTTGAGGCAATGCATATGGGATGCAATTGTGCACAAAAGTCGAGAAGGCATATATTCACCAAATACTATTACTTGTACATGGTACATTGATGGTCCAACAAACCCTTCATTCTTCCCTCCTTCTGCTCGCCGTGCTAACAACCTCCTACTTGGGGCTACATGTGATTAGGCGAGAGCCAAGAATTGAGATCAAATGAGAACGTACCTAGCGTGAGGTTCGCGCGTTGACGAGGTCGGGAACGTCCAGTCAAGAGTCAAGAGTGGCATTGACAGGGACTGGGGCGACTGAAGGATACAATCAACGAGATTGGACGCACGTGGTGTGCGAGGAATTGGGCGGTGCTTACCCAAATCGTGGAAATGCTCATAACCCATGCCTGGGAGCGAATGGAGCCAACGACAGCCTGCACTGGCAGATTTGATAAGTCAAGTGTATTTTATCTTAGTTACACCTGCGAAACGAGTCAGAGAATCCAACAATAGCAAAAACGAAAAAAAAACTTACTCGGACAGTCTGTTCAAGTGTGCGAATGATTAGAGCTTCCTGAAAGTCAAGTTACAGTGGAACTGAAAAACAAAAACCAAGTGGAATGTGCGGATAGTACGATTAGGGAAGATTTATGGAGAATTAGAAGCTGGCGCGAGAGGGCGGAGTCTGTATCGGTGCTTTGTGTTGGTGCTACAGAAAAGAAGTTAAGGGGGTCCACCGGAAAGTGATAGAACTCCGGATATTATTGCACGAGACGTTAGGGCCTAGGGACGGATATGTTAGATCACATATATATCCACTTACTTGTTAGTAATCCATATGCCTTTCAATTTGGACCACCATGACCCATGTTCACTATACAACACCCGGAAAGTTAACAGTGCTCATTCTCCTTCAAACTGCGCACCAACTGTCAATTTTTATACCTCCCCTGAAGGTACCACATATGACCAAAGTATGTATAATAGTCGCTACTTGACCTCTTTAAAACACCCCATTCGCCGGAGCCCGTATAGCGCGCAACAACCATGCATTTAGGCGGATGGCCGACTAAGCCATCAATTGGCGTTTTCGGGACGTTGCCGGAAGGAAATTTGCTATACCTTCAAATCGTCCGCTAAATTCGAGGAAGCTGGCTTGAACCAATTCCAGGATGTCTGCTGTGTATGTGATAGCCCTTGAGCATGATGAGATGCTTACAACGTGCAGCATTGAACGGTCAATGCTAAGGTGGCCGACTAGGCAGTCGCGGATAGTATATCAAGCCCTCCGCTCGAAACCACTTCAAATTGCGTAGAAATACATGGACGTGCGAAATAAAATAAGGAGACGGTGTGAATGAAGAGGAAACAAACCTGCAACGAAACGACACGTCATTGGTTATCACGTATCATAATCCGGTGGTGGCTCATGCGGATTTCGCTCAGTCGCCAACCAACGAACCTCACGCACCTCCTCCTGCAGATGCTCCAGTGCCGCCAGTATCGTTCGATCTGACCTTGAAACTGGCGTCGGTGCTGCCCCCAATGGCAGACTAGTACTCGCCGTTATCATGGGTGATCGCTCTGGCGTCGACACCTGAGACGATTGTCCTCCGGCGGGCACCTCTCCGCCCATAAGGAACCTCCGTTTCTTACTCGTACTGCCTCTTGCCGACGCAGATGCAGACGCAGACACAGATGCAGACGGTATGGATATCGAGGCTGAGCTCTGCATGAGGGGGTACGGATCCGGGGAGAGCATGGCCATGCTCGCTGTTTCGGGCGACCCAGCGAGGCGGTGTGCGTTGCGCTTTTGGCGCCAGCGGAAGAGCAGGAAGCCCACGAACGAGAGGGCAGCGAGGCCGGCGATTATGCCGCCTGCGATGGCCCCGGCGTTTGTCTTTTTGGTGTGGAGATTGGAAGAGCCGCCGGAGCCGGTGGGGGCGGGGGGGAGGCCCCTGGGGCTGAGCTGGAAGGGGGACGTTGAGAGAGATGAGGATCCTGGGCAAAAAGAAACCGGGATAATGAGCGAAGGACGAACTGAGATGTAAAACAAACAAACCTCCCGCTTCAGCTGACAGCTCCGCAGAACCAAGCGATGGAGGAGTGCCTCGGAATACAGAATAGATGTTTGTCTGCAATTGCAACAAAAGAGGGCTGCATCAACGAACAACAATGAAAACTCGCTAGACCTACCAAGAAGGGCGTGCCAATGAGCCAATCCAAATCCGGCCCTGCGTCAGGATAGGCATTAGCTATAACCGATGGGAGCAATGGCGCCGAAGCACTTCTTGCTCCCGGGGTCGGTGGGGCCGAGGTTTATGTCGCTGGAGTTGAGCGGCCATCCACGCCCGCCGAAGGAGACGGTGATGTTTAGGTTCGTATCGCAAGCTGGTTTGAATAAATAAATGAGGATGAGGGAAGCCAGAGCATTCATGAGGAGTTTTCTGTTGAGGGAGAGAAATAAGACTCACGGTATTGGTAAAGGTGAGCGCTTTCATTTAACGATGCCCGAGCACAGAGCTCCAGATGGCGTCCACGTCGTCCGATGGACCGAGAATCATGCTCGCAGCTGTGTCGAACACCGCCAGCCTCCCGGAGGAGAGGGTGATGGATGTGTTTTGTACGGTCATCGCTGTGGAACAAGTTGTTAATGCAGCGTTCGAAATCAAATATGTTATCCGCGTACTGGAGACTCAGCGCCCATACGTCGGGTTCGTGTCCGTGAGATTCAGGTATTATATCTCGCCAGAGTAGAGCGAGGTGTTCGTACCGCCGAACGTCAGTGCCCCAGTTCCGGGGGATCCAACGCGCGGGAGCCAGATGCTGAACTCCGGGGAGGATATTTGCGAGTCCTCTAGGCGCGCCAGAAGGGGAGGTCGGTCGTCGCCGCTGTAGTTGGAAAGCCCATGCCGAGCGCTCCGCTAGCAGGTGCGAGGGCGGGAATGGGAGAGTCGACACTGGTGGTAACTGTAATCCGCATTGGCCTGTCAGTCGCACGGAGTGAGAACAAAAGGAAGACATACGGAAGGAAATGGTGAGCGTGAAGCTTCCCACGACAAACGTGTCGGAAAATATATCCCCTACCTCATGCGGCAGGAATACCTGCCCAGCAGACGTAGTTTTGTTCACCGCTGTCCGATTTGGAGGAGTTGTACAACGCGATACCGGTGGGGCAGTCGAACGCGTTGCACGGTGCAGCGACCCAGGTGTCGGGGAACCCCGTGTCAATGACCATCCGGAAATGTTGGAGTCTGCGACGCTCAGGATGAGTTCCGTGCACGGGTGAGGAAGAGCGGACGAAGACGGACGGGGTTCCGATGCTGACGTTGACATAATAGTCGGTCTCGTAGTATCCCCCGGTAATGGCCGCGACGCTCATGTCGTCCGATGTTGCCCTTCGCCAGATATCCAGCAGCGAGACGTCGGCGTCGCTGCTGCGACCGTAACGCCGCCGAATGCGCTCTGTGTTAGTAACGAGCATGTCAGAACAGAGCCGCACTGTGCCGTATTCCCTTCGACGGAGGGGTGGGTCCTGGTACATCTCGAGGTCGTGCCTGCACAGTGAGAAGGAAGGCGTAAAAGAGAGATTGGTAAACATTCGTTCTGTTTGGGAGATGTGCACTGAGTATGATGAGCTCCGTAGAGGAGGAGGCGCATACCAGAGAGGCAGCGGCCAGGGACTCAATCTTGGATCCAGATATGAGGAAAGGAGAATAGGCCTCAGCGTGTAAAGGTCAGCATAGCAACGAGCTCACACGGGTGTCTGGTTGCGTGGCTGCATCGCCACAAACGTCTTTCTTCTCGTGCTTTCCAAGTGCCTTCATCTCAAATTTTATCTTGCTTTCTCTGACGTTTCCTTTTATTGCATTCAACAGCGATTTGCCCTCTTCATACCTGTTTTCAAAACTCGTTTAAATGCACCTAGATTGGTGCCCGCGCTCTCAAATTTGGTTTAGAATTCTTCAATATCCCGGGATATCAATCCCTTGGCCAGGCTTCGGGCCTGCGTCCAGCGAGAAATTCGACTTTCTGACATACATGCCGGCCTCTGCCGCTGCCGTTCGCCCGCGTGATCAATTGATCCGATATCCCTGACCAGCCCTGACCTCGTTCCCAGAATCGCCTTTTTGCTCCCACTTTCCCACATTGCGATGACCTCCCCACTGAAGCGCCGCAACCAAGGGCTGGACACGGAGGATCGTCTTGTCCCTGGCAAACGGCAAAAGACTGAGGCCAGTCAGGAAGAAGACGAGTCGGACTCCTATTCCCATTCGACGGGAAAAGAGTCAGAAGATGGAAGAGGCTCAGACCGCGAACCAGATGAGCACGATGGAACAGGCTCAGAGAACGAAGAAATCTCTGGAGAGGAGGACAGCGGTAGTACTCACCTCGCATCCGCCCGTTACTGCTTCTGATGAGATCTAGAATCCCCCGCTGCCCTCTCCGGCCAATCCTGCGTCATCTTTGACGTCGCCCCAACCTCTTGTCGTCACCTGTTTCTGCGACCTGCCCGCTCGACTCCTCACTGTATACGCGCCTACCAAGAATCAGGGCCGCCAATTCGAAACCTGTCACTATAACAATCCCCAATGCAAATACTGGGAATGGAGCGATAACGAAGGAATCGGTGAGTACTTCCAGATCCTCGATTATCGAATACCACTTAAATCATATTTCTAAATAGCGGGCCTTCGGTGTCACTGCAACCGAATCGCGCGCCACGGCGAGGCCGGCGCTGGAGCCATGGGGCATAACTACGGCCGCCCATTCGCGAGGTGCCGTAACCCCGATAGAGGGAGCCGGTGCAATTTCTTCGTTTTTACCGATGGCGAGTATTCTCAGGATCGATTTAATGAGTATACGGACGTGCGATTGGGCTTGAATTGACGAGGCGGTGTTTCAATCATCGTGTACCCTTCTGAATGTGCCCTGTTGTACATCTGATCAATCCATATTTATCAAGGCCCGAATTTTCCAGCCGGATATGCTGTTTCGTTTGGGCCAAAAATCAACCCTACTGTATATATATTGGCCGGCCGCAATATATAACGTGTTCGAAATGAGATATCTATCGATTGAGGTAGTATATGACGAGGACGTCGTGACTCTGGAACTTCTATAAAATTTTAGAGGGGCCAATATAGACATCGCGAGTCCCAACTATATATTGAAAGTTGGAAACAATATATGGATCAGTTCGGCCGATATCTAAGTTTGATTTACAGTAACGCCCGTGGACATCGTCAAGGAAGATAATGAGATGTGCGCGCCTGTCATCTAGGACATCGGTCATGACATGGTGGTGTCGCGTCAGTCCTGGCGGTCGTCGTTGAGACAGGGTTCGGATCATCGCACCGATGTTTGGTGCTATATATTTCTGGCTCGTTTCTGGCAGTTTCCACTATGGCCTTGCCATCGCCCCTTCGAGTCCCTGAGCCTAATTCGTCAGTAGGTCATACAACTCCAGAATTTGGATGCCACATACTGAAGTTGTAATGAGTCGAATGCAGAACAGCGGCATCCGGACCTTCATCCTTATTCTGAATTTGGTGTTCTGCTCACAGCCCCGGCAAATCCCGCGTGCCAGGGCACCGCTGGACCCATGCACTAACGTTCGCCAGGTCCACTCCCCGACGCCCCTCCCTAATGCGCGCACTGGCGGTCCGGAATCCACAGACTTATGGAGCTCAGAACCTCGATGGCCATAGACGGGTGCCCGCAACCTCGCGGAATTTGCGACACCAAGGGAAAACAAAGGCGAATGTCCTGAAGTGCTGGTGTATGGCACACCTAGAGCCCATGTAGGGCAACTCGACACAAACTTGAGGTCTGCTACCAGAAATGGACAATTAACAAACACCGGTAGTATGATCCGAATCATGTGGCCTGCAACGACGGCCGCCTGAGGTTGTAAAGGAATTTGATATCTCTTCAGTTCACACACCGGGCGGTGTTGAACTTGGAGCATATGCACTCAGGCTGTCCGATTCTGTTGCCATTATTCCATGTCGATTGGGGCTGTCAACTGTAGTCAGAATATCGGGTGTAGCACTTGATGTAAACCCAAAAAAGTATAGCACTCGTTGAGCATTTCAAGTTTTTCAGTGAAACTATTGGTGAAAAAGTTCCTTCATTTTTCGCACTCTTTTCACATAAGTACTCGTAAACTGTGGCTCGGCCGAAACACCGGAGAAGGAAACCCGATTTGTAACTCGCCCGACCCGCACTCCCGCATGGTGGCTACGAAAAAATAGTTTTGGACTCGTTCTTTGTAAGTTTTCCCACTTCAAACCAGAGATGTTTTCCACACGCCAAAGGCATCCGCTGACGTTCGAAGCATCCCATCTCCACATTATTTTTGGTATCTCTGTGATAATAATCTTGCCAGACGTCGTTGATTTTGTTGGGTGCGGTGCATGGTAGAAAGCACACGCGGCCTACCGCCGTCTCCCTAAATAACTTCGGCACGGAGCCCGGCCTGAAAAATAAGATGGTTCCTCTGCGGAACACACTATACATGTACCATCGTCACCGCACTGGACATTGACTGGTCCTTTGGAGCAAGTTTTTCATGTCGGTTTCGTCAACTGTTTGAGGAAATGAACGTCGCTATATTATGTACGATTTGACCTCCGGCGCGCGAAGCTGGCCGCGCATGATGGGTTTATAGAAAGCATGAGCACCTTAGTAAAGAACCCACCGTTCAGAGGAACATTTGACAGATCGATGGTCTCTGTCGTGTCGTAAACAGTGGTTTTTCCCGGGACAGGGTATTCTGAACGCGAGGTCAGCGACTTGCCTCTGGTACAGCGTTGAAAAAAACGCGGCCGTTTGTTACAGGAGCCATTGAAGATTATGTGCGAGGTTGTGGACGGAGGGAGAGTTTTTGTGCTGATTAATTTGGCGCACTGCGGCTACCCGGGTCCTTGGAGCCGGAGACAGTTATGTGATATGAAATGATTTCCTTTTTGGGCGATGAGCGGTGGGCGAAGTGGTGTGCCCTGCAAACAGGGACTGAGAACGGAGGACGTTCAGGAGGAGTGAGCAGAAAGGTCCTCAATGGTGTAAAAATCCTTGCATTAAGCAGAATATTTGGACCAGAATTATGTAGTCTTGACTCGTTAGGTGTTTTAGGAATCGCCGTCAGCGTCGTTGTGCGTTGAGAGATATATCCGAGAAAATAACGGGGATACGAGTTCCTCGTACATAACTGGCTTCCATGTGCATGTGGGCCTATACCTATATCCAATCTTCAACTTGAACAATGACGTTACATGTAATCACGAATAACCAAGGGAAGACACGGTAGGCTGGAAAGGATCCAAGCCTGTGCAGAGAGTTATGCAATTCATGAATGATGCGATATATCTGCTCACCAGGGTATGCTCTGTAATTGCCGATCGTTGGGCATCAGGGACCTCGCAGAAATTAATGCTGATCGGATATTATGCGGGAACAGACTTTTCGTTGTGTTTATCGTGGCTCTTCTTTGTGCTTGTATATTGCATCCGACATTGGTACATATGGAAGTTCTCTAAAAAAAACATGTTTGACTTCGTGCCCCAGTACTTGACAGCTGCGAACGGTCTAGATATTAATGATTCGCAAAATTCGCCCTCAACATCCCATGGGAACTTACTTCAGCGTCTTTTTTTCCCGGCAATCTCGCACTTCGGTGTCTATTTCTGGAATCTGTGAAATTGTCGAAAACTTGCCAAGCAGTATTCAACCCTTTTGACTCATGCTAATATCAACTAGTCCCGAGTCGAGCTCTCCCCTTTCCTACTCATTGCCTCAGGCTAGCCTGTACAATACAGCGATTGCCAGGCTGATGGGAATCTCAACTCACTGGCAGCTGCCATTCAACTGATGAAAGCGCATGATTGGTTTAATTGTGGCTCTCTCGAAGAGGTCCACCGTGAACTTCTCATCCAGATGATCAGCTAATGTCATCTGACATTCGAAAGCATTTAAGATGCTGGCGGCTGACTGTACACCAGCCCTTCCACTCATTCTCGGTCTCGCTACAATGGTTCATGTCATCACTCCACTTCCGACTGAGGCTACTCGGGATGAAATAATTTTGCTGTGAGATCCCAAATTTCTATTCCCGACATTCTCACTCGTTGCCGAATATCTAGAGCAGGTCCTCGGCTGATTGGCCTGTTATTCAACTGGGGCTTCCTGGGGATCCTCACAGCACAGGTCATTACTTATCTACACGCACATGTTTCGTCGTCCTAACTCCCCAAAGGTGTACGTCTACCATGTAAATTTCCCCAAGGACAAGCGCATCTTAAAGGTTATCGGTATGCTCTTCTGGGCGTGTCCCTGGTATTGTAGCTCAATCAAACATATCTAGTATACGTGGTTTACCTCCTCGACTGGGCTCAAACATGCTCGGCCACATACGATGCCTGTCAATGGTTTGTTTATAACTGGGGCGTTGTTCCTGCGCTTTACCTGCGGTACACCGGCTTCCTCAACATCCCGCTTCTTTCGAGCTTCATTGGGGCCATAGTGCAGGTGAGAGCCATCTTCTCCCCTCTCGTATATCGCTAAAAATCACAGATATTTTATGGATGGCGTATATGGATTTTATCTGGGTCCAAGATCTTCTTTGTGCTGATATGCGTCCTTGCATTCGTTCAATTGGGGGGTGGCATTGCGACTGCGTTCTACGTCAGTCAGATACACATTTTCCGACCGTCGAATGCCTGAATGAGTTCCAGATGTTCAACGATCCCTCGGAGCTCGCCCGGGACCCACACATGGTTCGCGCCGTCGGTGTTCGAATGGGCGGAACTGCCCTGGTTGATACGGTCATTTCGATTGCAATGACTTACTATGTAAGTCTCCTTGTTCGGAATCTTTCTAAGGTTGATTAAATGTGTCCAGCTGCTTCACGGCCGGGTACGAGCATTGGGTCCCCTGAATAACGTCATGAGCCGTCGTATGTCACTCTCATTGTTGTGACGGATGATCTCAACCCTCTATAGTTATCCGACTCACCATGGAGACAGGCACAATCGTCGTCGTCTTTGCCCTCCTGGATCTAGTGCTTTACCTGGAAGAACACAACACGCTTCACCAAGCTTTTGGAGTTGTCTTGGGCAAGCTCTACAGCAACTCTCTCCTTGTGCTCTTCAACAATCGGCTGGTCGATTGGAACAAATCGGAAGTTGTCGACCTCTCTGACGAGGAGGTGGCCGGGTCGGTCTTGTCATTTCGGGTCCCACCTAGAAAGGAGCGGTCCACCTCCACGGGGACGCCGTCGATTACCGACTCGGAAAAATGAAGTCGGACAACAAGGAATTTATGCACTCGATGTACTAAGGCCGCTAGTTTGTTACGTTCGTGGAAGTAGAATCTCTTCTGGTGAAAATATATCTATCAAGTTTTATGGTGAAGAAGAGGCAGGGAGCCGGCGCGTAGGTTCTGGAAATGGGTCGATGATCCGGTATGCGAAGGACAATTTTTGAATGTGAAAGATGGGGAAGTGTCCCCAAAGGCTAGGGTGCAGCAGACGGTCGGAATGAGAGTACGAAAGTGCGAAATTGAGGGTAAGAGAGCAGGAGGATGTACGAGGATGTACGGCGTGAAATCGAGGTTGCTGGTGGCTAAATAATAAACAGCCCACTGGTGACTTTTCCAAAGGAAGGGGCGAGAGCTCCGTTGAGCTCTCTGGATGTCAGCCCTACACTGGTCATGGAAAGAGGTGGTCGAAAGAGAAGATGTGTTGAGTTGCATCGTGGGTCCCTATTTACGGTACAAACAAGTGATGTAAGCTAATATAGGGGTAACTAAAATAGATTCGAACGGAGGATGTGGAAGGGTTTCCACATCCCGGCTATCCGACTCTGCCACAGCGGACATGTTCCACAGCGTTTGAAATTGTCAATCCAAGTCAAACCGTTAGACGGTGAAGATTCCAGGGAAGAGACCGGGAACAGACAGATTAAACATGCGTCAGGTCCACCCTGAGCTCGGGTGGGTGACCATCTAATTTCTCCGCTCGATGCCAGTAATTTCTCCGCTCGATGCCAGTAGTCCTCACCGTATGACGGTGTCTATTGGACAAAAATCCAATGTACCTTGATTACATTGAATGTAATCAAGTTCACTCGATGCAAATCGATGATGTCCAGTGTAATCCGATAAAATTCGCTGCACTCCCTGTATAATGCAATGCATTCCCATGTAATTCATTCGACTGGGGACCCATATGGTTCGCATTACATCTCAGTTCTGATTGTACTATGGCACTTTCATTCAATTTGCACCGGCGAGTTGGTTACATCTTCTGCCGATACTGATCGCATCACTTACTTCGGCGCCCGGCACAGGTCGGCAAAACCATCAAAGTGAGAGTCCTGCAGTTCTGCTCTAGTAGGTCTGAGCCATTAGAGACTTCAGATGGATTTTCCTCAGTTCCATTTTTACAGTTACCTGTTCGCCAGCAATCTGTAGGCCGCCTGTGTAAAGAGGTAGAGGCTGCGTGCCGGTTGCTGCGTCAATGGTGTCACGCCGCGTGCCCAGCCCCACAAGCATGTGCGCGAGCTGCTCAGCTTGGAAGGCATGTCGGCAAATACTACAACAATTCTAGGTATACTTAACTGCCCAATCTTGTTTGGTACGATCAAACTTGTAAAACAACCCCCAAGAAAAACCGAACAATTACCAGACGAATACAATTTTTACTACGTTGAATTGCGCGACGAGTGCTTCGTGAAAATCAATAGCCATCTCTCGGTTAACTTGCATCCCTTGTTTGGATGTGTATCCGTGATCCCTGGAGACGCGCACGTCACGTGGATCGCGAGTTACGAGTTATTTTTAAAGACAAGCTTTACGACCCGTGCCTTCGGCACGGCCGACTCACTGCGCTCGCGTCCGTCCCTTCGGCGGGTCGACAGCTTGTTGGGGCTCTGCCCCAAACCCCGGGGGGCTCTGCATCTCAGTAGGAAAGTGAAAATCAAATATGAAAATTTTATCAACAGGATACAATAAAGTAATGATAACTACTGAGCATTGATAAATATACTGTGCATCATTCAGTTAGTGCCTTCTGTATGGCGACGGCTAAATCTCAGTAATAATGAAATTCCATTTAAAGTGAACATTTTGTACATTAAAATAACTGATCTACACATAGAACCTGTGAAACCACATCAGTAAAAAATGGTATCTCAATCATTGTGAAAATGTGTACTGTTCTCAAAGGAGCACCTCTGGGTAAACAATATTTTTGGTGACTGTGGTATCAATCTTGAAAAGCACCTTAATTCTTTGACTTGAAGTGCATTGAGAAAGTGCCACATAGAGTTGGCCATGAGCAAAGACATCGGTGCGGAGGTCAAGACCGACATTATCAACAGACTGGCCCTGGGCTTTGTTGATTGTCATTGAAAATGCAAGGCGAACTGGATATTGGCGGCGCTTCATTTCAAAAGCAAGCTGTTCAGCTGAAGGGGTGATTGAGATCTGTGGAATGAAAGCTTTTTTGCCAGTATGTTCACCACTGATGAGGTGAATCTCAAGGATATGGGGAGATATTCTGGTGAGAATTCCTCAAGATCCATTGCAGAGACCATGCACTGGATCTAGGTTTTGCAGCATTGACCTGCTGGCCTCGTCTATAAGGAAGGGGCTGAAAAGGCTGGGGGACATTTAATTCCTGTATCTGACGCTGGATATCTGCTCTAGTGTTTGGTGTCATGGCTGGCCACAGAGCATGCTGCTGCTGTGGAGGATTGGGAGGAGGGGCATTTGAAGGCCCTGCTGCAGCATTGACCTGCCGGCCTCATCCATACAGAACAGGGTTCCATTGAAGAGGAGCCTGTAAATGTGCTGGATGCTCCTGTAATGCAGTCCGAGTATTTTGACTCAAAAGTTGCTGTTGGACAGGCTCCCGGACTGGCCCACCACCAAAAATCTCCTGAAACCTGTTGAAAAGGAGCACCTACAGCTTGAGTGCGGGCTTGATCAATTGCATGAGGCACCCATGCTGAGGGCTATCCAAAACACAATTCTCTGTCGAGAATCATTGTGAGCACGTTGGGGAGTGTTTGGAGGAGTTGGATCCCTGAAGATAATTAATATATATCAGTTGAAAGAAATTTGAAATAAAGGTTGCATATTTATTGAGAAGTGGCTGGAGAAAACCCCTAGAAAAGCAGAGGTGAACAGCAAGAGAAGTATGCACAAAATCCGAAGATTTGATTAGATTTGGCAGATAGGGGCAAAAGCAGCTTGAGACAAACTAAGTAATTGGGAAGGGAAATTTAATATAAAAAGGACTGCTTCATGAGATGTGTACTTACCTGGGACAGTGTAGGGGTGAAATGAGGGCAGGAGTATTCATCCAATCCTGCAGGTTGCGGTGGTTGATCAGAAATCGGCCCGCGCACGGCGAATTCCGAGCCGTGGGACCCGGGGGCCAACATCTCGACAGCCGGCAATAACATCTCGACAGCATCACGTGAATTTTCAGGTGACTTTCCACATGACTTTCCACATGACTTTCTGTCAAAGGCTGTGCTCATCGTGCTTTCATGTATAGGATGAGTGCAACATAAAGCTGTCCATGAGCAAACACATCTGTGCACAGGTCCAGGCCAACATAGTCCACAGACTGACCCTGGGATTTGTTTATTGTCATTGAAAATGCCAGATGAACAGGGAATTGACATTGTTTCATAATAAAGGAAAGCTGTTCTGCAGAGGGAATAACACACCTTGAACAACACACTAAAGATAAAGCTTACAGAGGCTTTGAGGCAAGGTATAGAAAAGAGGGGAATAGAAGTGCTGAAATCTGAGGGAAAAACACTGCTAGATCTTATTGAGATACAGGCAGACAGGAGTGTATTGTTACAGGACAAAAGATAATTATCTCTGCTATTAAGGAGGGGTGAGAGGCAGGCCATGAGAAAGAAAAAATCCTCATACCTTATTGGGCAGACAGTCTAGGTGCTGTGGAGAAGAGAGAGAGAGAATGGTACTGCAGATAGGAGCCTTACGCGAGGACATGTCCGAAAGGCGCCTTCGGCCGAAAGCCTCACGTGACAATATCAGGTGATATATCAGGTGATTATTTAGGTGCAGTGTCCATAGTGTTTTTATATATAGGACGTTATGCGACCTGTGCCTTCACCACGGAGGCTCGCCACAGACCCGGCGGATTCTCAGTTTCCGCGCAGACACGGCGGATTCCGTGTTCGGGGGTTCGCCCGCACACAGCTTATTCCGAGCTTTCACATGACGTTCATGTGACTTTATCAGGTGACTTTATCAGGTGACTTATCAAAAAAGCTGTGTCGACGTCTTTTTATATATAGGACAAGCTTTACGACCCGTGCCTTCGGCACGGCCGACTCGCTGTGCTCGCGTCCGTCCCTTCGGCGGGTCGACAGCTTGTTGGGGCTCCGCCCCAAACCCCAGGGGGAGGGGCTCCGCATTTCAGTAGGAAAGTGTAAATCAAATATGAAAATTCTATAAACGGGGTACAATAATTAAATTAATGATAACTACTGAGCATTGATAAATATACTGTGCATCATTCAGTCAGAGAAAGGCTTTGTAAAAGAGACTTATAAACAAATTAAAGCAGCACCTCAGGGTATACAATATTTTTTGTGACAGTAGAATTAAGGTCTTGCTTGAACAGCACTCAGATCCACTGACTGAATATGCACCTAGAGAGTGCAACATAAAGCTGTCCATGAGCAAACACATCTGTGCACAGGTCCAGGCCAACATAATCCACAGATTGACCCTGGGATTTATTGTCATTGAAAATGCCAGATGAACAGGGAATTGAAATTGTTTCATAACAACAGAAAGCTGTTCTGCAGAGGGAAAACATACCTTGAGCAACACACTAAAGATAAAGCTTACAGAGGCCTTGAGGCAAGGTACAGCAAAGAGGGGAATAGAAGGGCTGAAATCTGAGGGAAAAACACTGGATCTTAATCATCTTATTGAGATACAGGCAGAGTAGTGTATTATTACAGGACAAAAGACAATTATCTCTGCTATTAAGGAGGGGTGAGAGGCAGGCCATGAGAGAACAGATCCTCATACCTTATTGGGCAGACAGTCTAGGTGCTGTGGAGAGAGAAAGAATGGTACTGCAGATAGGAGCCTTACGGGAGGACATGTCCGAAAGGCGCCTTCGGCCGAAAGCCTCACGTGACAATATCAGGTGATTATTTAGGTGCAGTGTCTGTAGTGTTTTATATATAGGACGTTATGCAACCTGTGCCTTCGCCACGGAGGCTCGCCACAGACACGGCGGATTCTCGGTTTCCGCGCAGACACGGCGGATTCCGAGTTCGGGGGTTCGCCCGCACGCGGCTTATTCCGAGTTCTCACATGACGTTCATGTGACTTTATCAGGTGACTTTTTAAGTGGCTGTGTCCGACGTCTTTTCATATATAGGATAGGACATGTATAGGATTATTTCCCAAACCCTCGGTCAGTAAGTACCATGGGCCAAAGATCAGACCTTTTCAGAAGGTGGCCAAAGACGATGAAAAGTTGCTCGAAGGAGCGGCACTGTCTCGACCTTCTGGCACACTGGAATATTCTGGCAGTTCCGCAGAGCACATCTTTTGTACTCTGGTGTAATCCGGGATAAGACTTTGAAGTTTTTCAGATACCTGCTGCCTTTTGAGTTCGTAGTTGCGTTGGAAGAGTTCCCGATCCGATCAAATCCGCTGCTTCAATGTGAGAGTTCGACACTCGTCGCGGTAATCACTTTTTTACGAATCAGAAACAGGGAAGAGAATGCGAGATTCAGGAAATGGAGTGCGAATAGGAGCACTCGAATTGCTATGGCATTGCTGAATTGCAAGGATTAAAAAAATGTAACTAATTAGGGAATGCAGTGAAAGTGGTGTATTTTGGAAAAGCTCGCAGCTTATAGTTCGTCGCTGCTCAGAGCATCGTAGAGGGGGCAGAGGTCAGCCCATTGGGCTGGGGGGGAGATGAGCCACAGCATGTTTGGGATTGATTGAGCAGACTCACTGGTTTGCGTAGAATTAGCGATCGTAGCGGTATCCTCGGCGAACACGATTGCGAGGCCGCTGGGAGACGGTGTTAATATAAAGAGGGGACCAGGAATGAAAGGGAAACGCACAGCTCCAAGTGGAAGTCAATGTGGCTTGGGAACAAAATAAAGATCAGAGTTGCGTTGTGTGGAACACGAAGGGAATATATACCAATGCAGGATCCATCTATTGGAGACACAATCAGTAAACCATTGCAATAAAGGTGCGATTCACGTACGGTCCAGCATTATCTGTCACGAAACTGTACAGAAATACGGTGAGATGCCGAATAAGCGAGAGAAGTGAGTTTAAAATTACCGAATGGTGGTATTGTCGCTGTGAAAGGAATGAGACTTGTGCAAAGGCACTATGGACGCTGGGACTTACGTGGTGTCCGAACCAGTGCTGACAACATCTCGAATGATCTGGAATAAATGAATCTCAGCAGTCGCGGCCGGAGGACACTAAATAACGGACCGGGTTATCGAAATTGAACGTGTCGTTGCCGGCGCTTTTGATGACGAAGAAGTTATGCTGCAACGAGGTAAGTACATCCCTGAAATGAACTATAGATGGACGCACCCCGTGCAAATGGAACGGATGCGGTGCACCGGCACTTCCGCCGGGGATGGAGAGTTCGACCACACTGTTGGCGGGAAGCGTGAACACACTCCCAGTGGGAAGGAGGTCGGTTGCAGATGTCGCGCCGCTAAGAATCTGCAGCAGAACTGGCACAGTCGGGGGAGTAAATGACTGGGTAAAAACTGCGTCAGGGATAGAATAAAAATAACAGAATGGACCCACGACGCCGTTGATTTCGAACGTGAAGGAGGTAAAGTCCAGGCTGATCACGATGTTCATGGTCACGTCCGCGCCCCCAGCAACAGCAGTCCCGGGCACGGCGGTGGCGACGAGCGGGTGCAGATCCGTCTCAACCAGCGCGGCAGTAGCAGTCGTCGCATTGGTCGTCGGGTCAACATCGTCTGCTCCGACGTAGCGTAAAATAGCAGAATTAATACCTGAATATACTTCAGTGTTGGAACGTTACCATTTCCTAATAGTCTGTTAATCACCATTATCAAACCCTGAAGTACCGCCGTTGGCAACAGTGCGAATCCAGTAGTTGTCCACGGTCTGGTCTGCAGTCAGGATGAACGAGTAGCGTTGGCCCGCGACTGAAAACATATATTAGTGGGTATGCAGCAAGCATGAATATATACGCACAAATCTGGATCGAGTCGACAGTGAGCGGCTCGGTGTTGACGCTGTCGGCCTCGATTATCGTCATATTGTGCCCGTCAATTGTGAAGATGAAGTTGGGGTCTGGTAGGAATTTTAGATCCGGATGACCGCGGGGTTCAATTTACTCACCACACGACATGGAAACAAGTCTCATCCTAAAAAACGGTCAGCTTGCAATACAATGCATGCGTTGTGAACTGCGTACCGGTAGCGCTGGCCCGAAGTGACGCTGATGACGGCCAGCTGCGACGTTGCCTGTCGAAAGTAAACTCAGTCTGCATTCCTATACTCGGATGGAATATCGTACACCGCCAGCGAAACGACCTAGGGCAAAGAATTAGCTGTTGAATAAATATCATGGATTAGACATACCGAGTCCATTGATCAACGTAGAGATGAGCGTCTACGAACGGAGATCAGTGATTTATAATGCCGCGGGCGGGCGGAGCGACTCACTGGAACGTTTCCGAGGGTGCTGGCGGGTCCGTGATCTGTAAAAAGTCAACACGAGCAACGTCGGCCTATCTATCTGCGCTTACACCTGTGGCTTGCATTAGACGGGACGCTTATTGTTGGAACGGGGATCACTCACCAATCAGCCAGGGTAATGACGGTGGTCTCTGTGCGAATCTCAGAAGGCAAGTAAATGGGAGTGAAGGTGTAAACAGACCATCGTCAACGTCTGTATGAAGTCAGATTACATCCCGTAGAAGGCAGAGAAGGGTACGCACCGTAGAGATCAAGATGCGGGTCGTCCGGGTCGTAAACAACGAGCGGACCCCTCAAACCTGGTAGGTCGTTCAGGACTGCGATATTTACAACAAGAAAAAAAATCAAACCGTCGCAGTATTGTGTCGCTTTTGGAATGTCAGAAGGAGTTTAAAATCCGCAAAGAAAAATAGTTACCCAGATGGCTGTGGTACCAGAACGTCCCAGCTTGATCATTCTAAACGAAACCGTGGTTAGATGTAGCCAGCGCTGCCAAGAGAAGTGAACTTACCGTCGGGAAAGTGTACAAGAAAGAGTTGTTCACGGCAATGGGGCATTGGGACACAAACGCCACACCATCCGCCCAGCTGTTATTGGGTTGGAAGAAACCGTGCCAGTGCTAGAGATAATAAGCAACTGCGTCGGGAGTACACAATGACCGCTTACGATGCTGCTGCTAAGGAGCATTGTCTCGTTCATCAACTGATCGATCACGTTGAGGTTGAACTCGTCGCCCTGTACAAAGGTAAACATGGGAACCGCGAAAAGGGACGCCGAATTACCTTATTCCCTATGATGAGAGGTCCCGGGGCCTGCCCGTTAACAAGGACGGCTCTGAACGATTTTTTTTGAGGGCTCATGCGGAAGAATACGAAAAAAAAACTCACTGCCGAGTAAAGCCGTCGGGTGCGACGTCGCCATTCGTGAGCGTCAGATCAGCGGTGGGGCCAATGGAAGCGAGGGCGGTCGAAATCAAACAAGTCGCAATGAAAAGGGGAGAAAAAGACATTGATAAAAGAGATAGGTGGGTTGTTGATACTGAAGGAGATTGAGACCTCAGAGGCTTTTATGTGCGCGCGAATTTCGTCCGCAGTCGCAGAAAGAATCCATCAACCTTCGCGAGGATCGGTTAGGCAGGCAACTCGCGGACTTATGGGCCCTTGCGCGAACGGTCGGACGGCTTTCTTCGCGCGAATGCGCGTGAGAAGACTGGCGCCTTGACAACTCTTTGGCATACACAGGTTTGGAAACTGCGCATCGGTGCATCCGATATTGCTTATTGATTGGATCAGTTTTATGCGCCAGTAATGAAGTCAGATTTGGACGAACGACTGCCGAAGGGTCGGAAATCGACCATGATAGACTAGAATAGACCCCGAGCCTGAATGTTTCTGTGGTTCTGGCTACACCGCCTCGAGGGGACGCTGCGGATGGACTGCGCAGCTCATAAACCGGCGTGATGTAAGGTTCATTCCCGAGAAGCTGGAATGAGATATAAGACTGTAGTCTGTCGATGGGATATGCAGCAATAGAACTCCCATACACGCACCCTAATTCACCTCGCTATGTTCTTCAACGCCCTCCTTGTCCTTTCTGCCCTATCCCTCGTCGCTGCAATCGTAAGTATATTCGATTATATCGCGCAAAATCAAGGACCTCACTGCATACAACAGCCACAGGATATTCCCGACGTGTTCACGGTCACCCGCGTCTTTCACAGCCTCACCGACTCCCCACCTTATATCGTAGACGCAACGACCGTATTCACTTTCACGTAAGTCGCTGCACGTTGTTGTCCGACTCCCCTGATGAATGAGCAAACAGCCCCAGCCCGACGACGAGCATCTCTTTCCCGACTGGTACGGGGGCGCCGGCCTAGATGTGCGGTGTGGGAAATTCAGAATGACTATTTTTGACTGGGGGGGGAGGGGGTATATTATACTCGCGTGGTCCACAAACTGAACAACGAGTTTACGGAAGACAAATATGTACATGCTTTGACTTGGAGGCGAGTGTCTCAAGAGTGGGCGTACCGAATATAATCGTGTCCTGTTCATCATTTGGGACACTAGCATTTGAGAGCTGAAGCGTCGTAACTGGTATCCCGGCCCGCTGGTTCTCAGTGTCTTGGCCAACTTCAACTCCCCAGAAGTCATCAGTTCAGCAGCAAGTGTGAAGCAACTGGCCGTCAACTCCGCATCAAAATTCAATGAAATTCTGAAGGTGCGAGCATTCCACTGCCATGCGATATTGGTTTGAGATTGGGACCGGATTGGGACCACCATCCGCTATGAGGAGGCAGAAGGACCTAATAGGGCGGTCTCTGGACCACGTTGAGCGCCGGACGTTCGAGGGAGAGCGTCAGTCGAAAAGATGAGGAAAAGACAAGGAAAAGAGCTAGCGTCCGTGTGATCCGAATCGGAGCTCGAATCAGAGTGTCGGAGAGTGTCGGAGTCGTCGGAGCAAATCGGACCGGCGAAACTTCGCCGGTGCCATGTTGAACCTCTGAGTAACTTTCACTGCTACATATAAGCTTCAACAGCTTTCCGACCGACTAATATAATTTATATTATCTGTAATGAAGAACTTTGCGAAGGACATTTTTTTCCAGCATGCATGCTTCATCCGCCGAGTGCCTTTGGACGATTTTCAGCCAACGACTGATAACTTCCGAACAGCGCTGGTGAAAACGATGAACAACAGGGTAAGAATGGACCAGGCTTTGCTAAAGGTCCGTGATGGAAGGTGGTCCGATGTATCCCCGAGTGCTGGCGTCCCAT
Organism: Mycena epipterygia; assembly: GCA_029281465.1. Taxonomy (NCBI): domain Eukaryota; kingdom Fungi; phylum Basidiomycota; class Agaricomycetes; order Agaricales; family Mycenaceae; genus Mycena; species Mycena epipterygia. The sequence continues at coordinate 21,837 of JARJCQ010000056.1, read as the reverse complement.
CTGAAGGGCAGTGCATATCGGAGATGCCATACAGCTTGTCCAACCACACAAACACCGTACGAGAATAGTGCGAATACCAATACCGGACGTTGAATCACTTACACCTGAAATTCTCGCCGGCCAATCGTTTTCCTCTGCGTACTTACTTTGCGCAGAGGAAGGGAGGAAAGGTGAAGTTGGGGGAGAAATCCAGTGCATTGCAATATCTGGTAGAGACAGCTGTCTACGGATGTAGACAAAGGTTATATGGCAGATGTAGACGTAGACACTGATGTGTGATGTGTGGATGTAGAACTCACCTAGACCTCAGGTGGGCCGTCATCGCAGAGTTTCCGGCTATGTCTCGAGGTGTTGAAAGTCTTTCATGTTTTGATGTAGTTAGGGATAAATATCAAGCTTAATTGAATAGGCAACATGAGGTTGAGTGAGGTGCGCTTGCGGGGCGCAGACGGACGTCGCATACGCTAAATCCGCCAGAACGGATCTGAGTCCAGGCACCATTCCTTCAGAATGAAGACTACCCTGTCAATTTTGGCAGCTGTATAGAGCATTCATCACTCACTACCCCTGAGCGTTAAAATAGACATTTTGACCGCCCACGGCCCAGCCCCTCGCATATATAAAGCGAATGCAATTCTATCCAACCCCCCAGCGTTTTATCGACGTCTCCGTCTTCTACTGTCACCATATTCCTCTATGGCCCGACTCATCTCTATCGTCCTTACCGCTCTCGTTGCCAGCGTCGTTGGTCTTGAGAGCTGCGGCACGGCAAACTACGACCCGACTCAGGTATGGTCTCCCCAAATTTTCCTCGGACGCGAAAATGAATTTGCGGGTAGTATACCTGCTTCAACAATAGTTTGCTTTGTCCGATCGTCAACGGCGTTGCGTATCAGGCCTGTGGCGAGGACTGCTACTCCACAAGCGAATATACGTATGGATTTCATTCTGCAGATCAATACTACTGACGGGCTACAGCTGCTTCAACGGAAACTTCCTCTGTCCCTTCACCAGCGGAGGCATAGCAACCCAGAGGTGCGGTGACACTTGTTACTCGCCTTTCGAATATAGGTAAGAGCACAGCATCGCATTCATATCTTTTTCAAAACTGAAGAGCGAACGACCAGTTGCAACTCGGACAATTCACTCTCCCCCGTTCCTTCCTGTATCGGGGATTTCGGATTCAACGAAGTCTGCGATACTCAAGGGTGTTTCATTTTGAACTGTTGCCCAGGTTTGATTTCCGTCGCGGACCATTGTCGTGATCCCTGTCAATTGGTGCCGGGTAGCTGTCCCAACGGGACGGACCCATTCAACTGAGACGTAGTATATTTATGCCGGGGATTTCATTTCGAGTCTATCTGTTGTGGTCTTTGCTCTCGGTCGATCCACCAATTGTGTCTGTTTGTATAGTTTCTCTGTATCCAGGGTTGTCGTCGTTCTTAACTCGGTCCTAAATTGAATTAGTTTTTCCATTTAGTAATGCTTCAATGCGCACGTGTTTTTGAGTCCGAGAAATACCAACCACGCCCTGGCAATCTAGTTGGCATGAAATGTAGATCAGGTTGAATTTTCGTCTCAACTTCGGCGATATCGGAGGCGGAGGAGAATTTCGGATCATTCTACAGAACACGTGCACTTGCTTATCTTTGTTTACTAGCTTTTCTCTTTGACCTCGCACACCGGCAATTGCCGAATTTAGGCACGCCGGAAGTGCTATTCGACACATAAAGTTCCGAATAGCACTTCCGGTGCACTGAAAATCAATAGGACACCCATAATTTCAGTTTACATCCAGGTTGAGCTGAAAAGAGTGGGATCAGATTACATTTCAGCTTGCCAGAAATACATCTGAGACATGTGTGTCGGAGGGTAAGACAGACAAGCTGAAACTAGAGCTCGAAACCCAATATATCAGAAATGAAATAAGGGTAGCTGATATTACCAGCATCGGCTCGAATTTCAGAGCAAGCTGAAATATGAACCGAAACTATTGAATTCAGCTGGACTGAAATCCCCGCAGAGCAGATTTCAGTGTGGCTGAAAGCAATACTTTCGGCTCAGATTTCAGCTTTCTCTGACATTCAAGCTGATACTGGTGATATCAGCTACCCTCATTTCAGTCCTGAAATATTTAGTTTCAAGCACTAGTTTAGGCTCGTCTGTCTTACACTCCAACACCTAATATTTCAAATGTATTTCAGGCAAGCTGCAATTTAATCTGAGTACACTCCTTTCAGCTCAACCTGGACGTAAACTGAAATTATGGGTGTCGTCTCAAGTTTCAGTGCACCGGAAGTGCTATTCGAAACTTCCTGTGTCGAATAGCACTTCCGGCATGCCTAAATTTGGCAATTGGCGGTGTGTCGGTCGCTCGATCTACACTTTTGGCTGTGAGGATGTCGACAATGGATCCCTCTCAATTATGCCCCGAGGAAACTGTCGCGCGATCCGAAATCCTTGCTTTCATTTTGAAGAAGTCGGGTGGGATGCCACTCAGGCCAACTCAGGCAAAACTCAGGCCGACTTGCAGAACTCTATGCCACTCGTGCAGCTCTGAGATCTGCAGCCTTGGTATGTAGATCCTTCTGCTCACTGGCCCTCGATGTTCTTTGGCGAACCATCGACAATCTCTTGCCTCTCTTCAAGCTCTTACCTTTTTTCAAAGTCGAAGCAAATTTTGTAAGAAATAACCGTCTTTCGGCATGGTATTAATATCCCCGGTCCAGACGATACCGGGGAATGATAAATGCGTCTGAGTGGGCTATATTTGATTGCTACGCACAGCGCGTTCGCCGAGTGGCTTATCACAGCGGGTTGATCCCAGCGATCCATTCTTCTGTTTACCTATCCCTGGCTATCCTTCATCAAAATCCCATTTTTCCCAACCTGTTATCCATCCGGTACAATGGCTTGCATTCTGCCGTGGCATCACCTTTCCCGGAAGCGCTTCTTCTCTTGTCGTCGACTGTGCTACACGTTGAAATTTCCGCCTCGCACCTCGAGGTTTTTCATACCACCAATTTCCTCTCGACCTTGGCCGGGAAATCCACCCAATTATCATCTCTCGTCCTTCGTAATCAACCCTACATGGTGCTGGACAACGTTGTGGCATCCTTGACATATCTGCGAGAGTTACATGTGATGGATATGTTGGGGAAGCTTGCAGCTCGCACTCTTCACTCGATTGCGCAGTTGGAGCACCTGAATTCGTTGTCCATAGATCTCACTCCCCCCCATTTTCACGCCTTGACTTCATTTGCTCGCCTCTCTTTGGAGTATCTGCCCCGTCGCTGCTTTCCCACTTTGGAATTACTCCACATCCGATGTTCCGCGCCGGGACTCCTGATAGTCTTTTTAGACACGGCTACTCCCGGGATATTGAAGACACTCATCGTCGATGGACCCATGTCCCTAACCCTTTCCAGACGCTCACTTGTGACGGTGACTTACTCCATCGTCTCGAAATCTCGAATGTTGCTGGCAGCATGACTACGTCCCTCAATTATCTCAACCTCCGTCACCTCAAAGTATTCGACCTCTGAAATTCTCCCTCAACGTGTTAGCAGCCAACTGCTCGGATCGGGCCTACCTCCAGATCACGCTCTCGACCCTAAACACTCCCCCATTCACCACGACTGCCCTGCGCAGGCATGCCCTCCGCGACTTGCATCTGTCCAATTCTCTTTGTCCGGCGGGGAGTGTGCACCTCTTCGCGCGCCACTTTGACCGTCTCTTTCCCTGGCTACGTTCAATACATGCTGATGGCACGGATCAGCACCGGTGGGCGGAGGTAGAAAGCTTGGTGTTTGCGTTCCAGGACGTTCGGTTGCATATTCTCGCCCAGACTTAGACCACACTCGGAAGTGGCGAGTCTCCTTGATGCATGATCTTTCTACACATATGTTGTCTACGTATGAACCTGGTCAGTTGGAGAAGCAATGAATTTGAAGGATCGCCTTACCGCGCAATTCCTGGTTCAACAACACTGTGGCATCAGACTACCGTTTGTCAACGCTAGTTGAATGTTACGGTGTCAACATGAAGAACCCCCGTACACTGCGCATCCCCCCAACTCGTATCGAGCTTCAGTCCATTGATCCAATTTCCTTCCGATGTATTCGGGGACTGCATAGGATATGTCCAGCTCAATTTAAACCTCTTACACCGGATGTGTCCAGTATTCAGTGAATATTCAGTTCAGAAAGTATGACTCGACTAACTATCACAAATCCGCCCAGTCTTCAGTTGGATATTGCACCAGCCCCTGTTTCCTTCACTATCAAGTTGTCTGAGAAGAGGATGAAAAACAAAGGCAAAAATACGATAGTGGAACCCACCCGCGAATTCGATTTGATTACCATGCAAAGGACTCCAGGCCATCCAGAATCGCCCGGACGCGAGCCAAAGCGGATGAGGAATCGGCGGAGGAGGTTAGACCGGTAACCGATCTCTCGTATGAAGACAGATCAGACCGGTCGATCTGGGTTTGAATTTGCTTAGCAACAGAGTGATCACGTTTCGGGCACATGCACGCCTACCAAACATCCAGACTGTGAACGACCCAAGTCAAATAAAATATAATGAGCACCAGGAATCGTGTCTAAATACCCTTTGACCTTCCCGAGACTGTCTATACTATTATTACACTAGTACTCATATCATAACAACAAAATTGATGAATTCAACACAAATATTTCAGGAAGTGCTCTATAATTGGACCAATTAATTATTCTGAGGGATCCATAGGCTACAGACCTACTCTAAACACCCCCACAAATTTATTCATGAATTCTAGGCCTCGTATAGGCAGGATAATTGCTCTGGTGGTCATCATGCACGTGCCCGAAACGTGATCACTCTGTTGCTATGCAAATTCAAACCCAGATCGACCGGTCTCTCTATGAACGATCTGTCTTCAGACGAGAGATCGGTTACCGGTCTACGCTAAGCCTCGAGTATAGGTTTCCACAAGCGCACGCACGGGGGCGGGCGCAGACGCCCCTGACGGAGGATGAGCTACTCTGGGGCCCCGCAGACGACGGCGCCGCCACAGCGCACACACAAACGCAGACACACACGAACTCGACACGGCCGCCGGCGGGGGGCGCGCTGACGCCCACGGAGGAGGCACTTCGAGGCACACTTCGCGCGCGCGTACTCTGCGGCGGAGCTGCGTACGTTCCACTGCGAGCGGGTGCGCAAGATGCCGCTTACGGGGCTTGATCCCAGTATGTTGCTTGGGTTGGTGTGTCGCGATGAGGAGGTGCGTCTTTTACTTCCTTGCCACGCATCTGTCCTCCTTTTGTACGGAGACGACGACGACTTCGTCGACGCGGGCGGCGCAATCGAGATCGAGAACGGCGTCAAAAGTCGTCGTCCACGGACAAGGCCAAGTCGAGGACGCGCAGCAAGGCGGTGCTCGTGCCCAGCGTAAACTACCCCTTCCTCGTCTCGGTCAACGCCGGCGCTGCAACCGCGTCGCCGCCGCAGCTGGAGCGGGAGTGGAACGTGACGGTGTCGCCGTGCTCGGACGGGGACAGCGGGCAGAGGATTCATACCGGGCGTGATCGGGATGGCGGACGAACTCACAGCGGGGGCGTGCGCGGGGTGCTCACCGGGGATTGAGCGGCGCGCGCCTACTTTCTTTAGGTTCGACTTTCTATTTTCTTTTTCTTGCCACTCATTATGCGGCAGCCGCTTTCTTGCTCTCTCTCTTTATCTTCCTATCCTCGGGCCGTTACCTACCTTACCATCCCTTCGCGTCTCCTCTTCGCGCCATCTCTCTCCTTCAATCGCTCCCTCGTTTATATCTTTCTTTCTCTTCATTTATGTTCCTCGCTTCCTTCGCACGTATATTTTGTTTGAACTATAGCTGTATCTACCTCCTGGTAGAGGATTGAATCGTTACGCCGCAATATAGCGGGAAGCAAATATAAATACATGTATTGGAATAGCTTCCAAATTCCCAGCTTCGTACAAGTACAATAATCAGTCCTCGATACAACGGTAATTGGATTCACTTTTCCCACGATTTTTACAGAAGCTGTCGCGGGACTTGAGCACAGTTCAGTTCCACTACTCAAATATTCTCAAAGAATTGAATTCGAAATACGCGTTAGCGAACGCAGATGGGTTGTTGTTTACGAAGTCTGCGCAGCCGCAAAAATGGGCTTAACTCGGTGCGAGAGGTAGAAAATGGAACTGGAAGACCCACCATCGCAGGTAGACGGACATCCCGAGTTACCATATACAGCACCGGCCCAATCGCCACCTGATTAAAGGCTGTGAGTCCGGTGCCAGCCAAGTTTCTGGGCTACGTACAGAAAGTAACTAGACAATTACAGTCAGTTTTATCTGGACATTCCTGAGGGAGTAAGATTGAGCAGCGTACGATTTATGATGATGTTGTGCGGCCCGAACTTCTGGTCGATCGGACAACTCGTGCTGGGGAAATTGGCGACAGGCGTACCCTAAAACAACGTTATGATCCTGGCTTAGAAAGGTCATCCGTATGGGGGGCCCGGAACGTACCCAGTTATCTGTGTTCACCGCCGTGTTCCCAGAGCTGACATCCGAGGGGACCCCGCCGTTTCGTGGCCAGAACCAGACCTTGATGAACGCGTTGGTGCGCTCCACGGCGTACCTTATTGTCTATCAGCCACATGGGTGCATAAAAGACGATGAATTACCATCCTCCGCCATTATTATTAAACGTCGGTCCGTAGCTGCGCGCGTCGTTCAGTTTGACACCACACCCGGCATTCTGCGTGGCCGCGACGTCGCAGTTGTTCAGCACCGATGTTCTAAGTAAAGCATCGGAATTGTGTGAATACAGATCTCACAAGAAACCACTGAATGAACACACCCCGTTTGAGCGCGGTTGGCGGGCATCGTGCAGCCTTGGAAATGGATGAGAAGAGATGAGAAGAGAATGAGGTTCATTACCTGCGTTGGTGTGTAAAGTCGCCTGATTGGGTCCTTGGTCGTTGACGCCTTCCAGGATATCGACTTCTCCCTGGAATGAAGTTCACAAGGATTTCATGGCATAAACCATAGATGTCTTACCTGATTGGGCCAATCGTCCCCGACCGTCCACTGACGGAGGTTGAGAGGATTAGAGGACCGAGCTTCAATGTTAACGCACTAACGCCGGCCAGGTGCTGCATGACTGATTGTCAAAACGACTAAATCCGCCGAAAGCATAAATGTCACGTACCCGCAACCTTGTGGCATATGCTTCACGTCAAATCTGAGGATCAAAGTCACTTTCAGTGCAGAAGAGAGGGATTCAAAAACACACACATCGTGACCGCAGTCGTGAACTGTTCGTTCGATTGCAACCTGACCGAGTTCCGGCCTGTGGAAAGTAGCGAAGTCAATTTCGACACTCCAATGTTACGACCTCTGCAGACCTGGTCCATTCGGGTTTAGCACGGTCTTGGAGTCGGCTCGGACAATAAACGAGGTCGGGGACGCGAAGGTCAAATTCTGTTGCGCCGCGGTCTGCGCGTTGACATAGTTGCTGAAGGTGATATGAGCTATGCACCACTAATCGGAACCATGGTCCACTTACACCCGTCCGTGGGTCGGATCGGAGATAGCCTGGAAAGAGAAAGCAGAGAGGAACTCTGAGCCAACAATGGTGTCGGTGCGCTGATATGTAGCCCCAGCGACGAGACGCGTCAATGGAAGAAATGCAACGACGGAAAGGAACATGTCGCAATCGAATAGAGACAGCAAACTTGGGGTGCACCGCGCATTATATAGTGTCAAGTCATGGATATCGGATGCCGCAACTCCAGATGAGGTTGTCGAGAAGCAGAATAGAACCGATGATACCGAGGACGCGGAAAGACACGCGCTATGGGGACATGAGAACAAATTCCCTGGCCTTCTCAATCTACATAACGCCAAACCGGGGAGGTAGCGCAAGGTTGAACGCACCTGACAGCATCATAAGTGTGGAATCTCCCGGATATGAATAATCACGGTGCAATGTACTTGCGCTTCACGAGCAAAGACGCCGTGGAAAGGGCATTATTCAATATCGTTGTGTCGTTCCGCGTGATAATAGGAACATGCAAGACAAATCCCCATGACCTGGCACATTCCTAGAGCAGATGTGGAAACTAACCAGGGAGCTTGATCCGACCGAGTTGCGCCATTTTATCGCAAACTTCAAATTTAGAATGAGGTAAACCCAAGTACGTGGATCCCCGAGCATTTAGCGCGTCCTTGACCGAGAGAGACCGGGATAGCAGCAAGTTGAGGAAGCTTCGTTGACCAGAAGAGAAAATGAGACAGAGATTGGAAAGAGAGATATGCTGATGAGAGACAAGCCTCGGAGGAAGAGACCAAGATGTGGCAGCACAGCCTTGGGCTCGGGCCGAGTTTCCCGTTTTTTTTTGAAATCTCATCAGACTTTTGACATTTGATTGTGGTGTTTCACGTGTTTTTTTGGGCGTTTTCGCGTTTTTCCTCCCAAATTTTCGAGGCCGGCCAGAGGGTTGTGGACCATAGAGGTTTCTGAAAGTGAACACAGTGACGCGGTGATATGGGAGGTTCCTGGGGAGGTCGAAAGCCGTTGTGGTTAGCAGCCCTTCTGATGGTATCAGCCGATCTTGTTCCGGCGTTGTGGGAATTTTTAGAAAAATTGTCGTGTTGTGCGTTGCGGCGTTTTGTTTTCACGCGTTTTTTTGGCGTTGTTTGGAATTGTACAACACCACAACAGAAATGTCAAAAGTCTGATGCTTTGTTTTTCACCGCCGTTGAAAAGTAAAAGTAACAGTTCGTTCCTTTTCAATCTTCGCGTCAACTTCGATACAACGCATATTGACCAAAAGCTCCAGAGCTCGCTTCTATCATTGATCAACTGACATAGGCGTCGACACTATGTACTATGGGAAGACATTATTGATGGGGGGTTCGCAAGTAAAGAACAGACTAAATATACTGTACCATTTCGACCGGGGTGTTCACCGGGTGTGACCTGTGACCCTCAAAGTCCATCTGGATTCTGCCAGGTGTTCAAATTGCCTTTTTGGGCGATTTTCGGCGTTTTCCGGCGCCAAAATAGCCCATTTTGCACGAAAACCTCGATCCAAATGGTCCGGGACCTGTGACATATTTGCCAGGTGTTCAATTCAGCGGCGGCTGTGACCTGTAACTGAACATCAGGTCGAAATGGTACAGTATTCATGAAGCAGGCATGTATTTATACAAGTCTCTTATCGGAAGATAAGCAAGATAAGCTATGAATCGTGGAACTAAAAGAGCTAGAGCAACTGTGAACATGAGGACACAAAAACATAAGAAAGTCAGTAAGAATAATAGACTGCTTAGGGATGGGCAGTGAACACGGGTTGTACTTCCAACATGTACAGTTAGGGCTGCCACCCGTGACCGTCGACGCGGTTTAACGGCACCCGTTGAACGGGTTCCGTGTCCGTTCCGTCGACCATTTTCGACCTTCATCGACCGCACGGTCACGGCGCGGATGCACGTCGTTTTTTGCTGTCGAAAACGGCCGTCACAGCCGTTTGACGGTCCTCCCAAATCTTCCAGATTTGACTTATTTCTTCCAGAATCATTAATTCAACTTTGTTAAGCAATCCACCCAGCTTTTACGCCTCTCATGGAGCCTTGAGAACCACCAGCGGACTTGAATCCAAAAACTTCTGACTCCGAGTAAGCCGAAAAGGTATTTGTCCTTTCGTAACTCGCCCGAAACTCCTCTCTTCACGAGTTTCTCACTACTCACATCTCGCATTTCACGAACCTCGCTGTCGTCCCATCTCTTCGGCCCTGGATGGTCTGCCAGAACAAAGGAGAGGGCCTCTCGAATTTATTTCTAGGGAAAGGAAACTCGAGACTCATTCGTGTCGGACTTTCTGTCCCAATCATTCGCAAAATTTCTGCCATCTTGACTAGTGATTCTAGAAATCGACAACTAGTGACTATGGATTCATGCGGGTGCGCAGATCGGAAAACTCCCTTAACTACTTCAGTGCATCTGCTCTGCCGAAGCTCGGCAGACACGGCTTGCCTTGGTCTCCTTGTGAAGGATGATAGATACTTACCCGGTTCCAGCTGGAGAATTAATCCCTAGGGATCCAAAATTCTCAGAGCGCTAGCTCGGCGGGCTCCCCGCCAAAAATAAACAAGCGACAATCAAGGTGACTGCTCGCCCAAACACAGAAGGTGACAGGTCTTTGCCTGAATGATGAGGCTGGCGACAGCCTCCTTATGCCTCTCCTCGTACTCCTCCTTCGAGCCCTCCTACGTCGCGTCGAGCCACTTGGTCGTCTCACTCACCGCACTCTCGAGCCTTGACTTGTCCACAGGGTTGAGCTTGCCCGCCAGCTGCTCGCCGTTGAACGAGTTGCGACGATTAGCAAGGGAACCCGATCGACTCAGGGGCGGGACTAACCTAAGGCTGTTCATTAGTGTTGGGGTGGTCTGACTTTCAAGGTAATTAATGAAACAATTCAAAATACTGTATTTTTCGTTCAATTCGGCGGTCACGCGTCAGGGGGGTCCTGCCGAAGCCAAACTTTGGTTGTCCGTCACACGGGCCTGTGTCGAATCCGTCCAACATGACATCCAGCCAGGTTTGCCTCGAAGTGCTGGTTTTACCAAATTTCGCGTCGAAATCACCGAAATTTGCGGTTTTGTCATGCCAATTTTGTACGTTGTCGAAGTATCGAATTGGTTCAACCTGTCACGCGTCACACCCCCTGCCGAATTGACCGAAAAAATACAGTATATTGAGCAATGGCCTAATGTACCACACGGGTGGGTGTCGTATGTAACATATCACTAGGCTTTCTCAGAGAAGGCAAATCCTTGAGGCTGCTGCACGCGATACGTACATGGCGGCGTGCGTTGTCCAGAATCCTGAGAGGCCACCGTGCGCATGCTCGAGTATATTCAACACTGGATGCTGCGGATGGTTCACAAACTGGTTGGAGGAGTATGTATGCCTATCATTTCTTCGCTGCTAACCCTATCGCATACGTCTACCAATCTTTCCACGGGTAGGGGTCGTCGAACGAGTCCTCACTGTCTGAATCGTACTGTGAAGCAGGCATCGCCGCGATACGCCGTGATATCTCGTCGTTCTCCTCCTGCGCCTTCTTCACGCCAAAGCACACGAGGCAGTACACCCCATCGTCCTCCCTCGTATGCCCTTCAATAAAGGCACGACCGCACGTCTTGCACAGACGAGTACGCGCTAGCGGCACGGCAGTGATGATTCCGAGCGGTAGGATCGGGAAAAGATGGCCACTCCCAAGCTTGGGCATGTGCGCACGATGCAGAGAGAGATAGCGAGCGCTCTGCGCCGCGAGAGCGGGCGTGATGTATCCCTTGGCGTCGAAGTCGGCGTAAATGGCAGAAATGAGATAGACGCGATCCGTGGAGTACTTGCACGCCCACGACGAGAGGGGGCGGGCAGCCCATACTTCTGCGGTATGCTCGACTGTCGGAAGGCAGGTTAGTCACAGATATTATATCAAGAAAGAAAAGAGTCGAAGAGAAAGACGTACTCAGACGGCGCCAAACGCTGCTCCCAGCTCGAATGCCGTGCTCCTTCGTGCATACCTCCGCCTCGTTGAGACGGAAGAGCGACTGATACCACTCCGGGTGGGCGTGAACAATGCTCCGCGGGATGATGTCTCGCGAAAAAATAGCACTGTCGTGGTCTATATCTGAGAGTCGGCTAAGTTGCCTCTCCGCACATTCTCCACGGAGGGTGCGGGAGATGACATCCGCGAGCTGCATATCGAGCGTATTGACCAGCTCGACACCGCAGTCATGCAGGAGCGCCGACGCGATCAGACGTCCGTCGAACACTGCCTTGGTCACCGACGGGGAGCGGAGGATGTCGAAGAGCGGCTGAAGGGTAGCGCGGTCAAGGGTGAGGAGATCGAAGTGGAACACTTGAGATGGACGCTCGATGGTGGCGAAGGAGAGGATACATGGAGAGCCATTCTTATAGCCGAGGTCGTAGCCTTGGCATGTAATCGCCAACGCTGGCTGAGCTCGGAGGATGGGGACAGCTGCAGCGACCGAGGCGGCGCTGTCGCAGATGGAGTCTGGTTCGGAGTTGTACGCGCCCATTCAGTGGAGGAATTGGAGGAAGAGAGTTGGGTGCTCAGGCTTCAGCCGCAAGGCATCCTCGAGGCCTCTACTTCTTTCAGTCTCGTGACCAGCCTCTCGTGACATCCCAATTTGGGAACCCTGTCATAAGAATCTGCGGCCACTTAACCGCACCATTGCGCTATCAATTTTGATGGATGATGTCCAAGCGGTACGATTGTTGGATTTCGGATTGCATCGTTGTGATTAGGACACAAAGAATACAGTCATTAGCTGGGAAGCGAAACGCTTAGACGGTACGGCCTCTTGTGGGCTCAATATGGCTCCAATGACATCATTCCGAGTTGGAGACTGGTCCAGTACCTTCCTAGCTACCCTTAAATTCAAAAGACCACAGTATTCCGTGCTGTTCTCGTGGAGAAAGAGGACAATCTTTGTCGGAGGCTAAATTTGGCCAAATCACGTGGAAGCGAAACACTACAGAAACATTGAATGTGCCTCGTGTACGAAATTTGAAGATTCGGGATCTTCATATTCATCCTCCCAGGCCCTTGAAACCACCCTTGTGGCACCTAGCTCATATGTACACCCAGGCATGCTATTTTCTCTACCCGGAAAAATGTGCCAAATAATGGCTCAAACAAAGTCACATCGTGCGGGTGCTACAGCAGCTCCAATAGTTGGCGGGGCAGGGCGGGAGGGCACGGGGAGCGCTATATAAGACACTGTAGCAGGGTGGGAGGGTCGACCTACAGCACATCGTGGTGGGAGAAGAAGCAAGCTACGCTGATTCTCGAGATGTGACCCGGGAGATGCGACGCCAGACAAATAACCTCCTGGAGCCAATGATGAAAAATCAGTTCACGGTGGGCGGCAGCCTGATCTGAGAGGGGGGGGCATTTATGACTCATCACTGACCCGAAGTTTGATGGCGGGTTTAATGGGACGCGTCAAAGCGCATTCTCGCAACAGACTCGGCCAGGAAATAAATTTATACCCTCATGAATTCCTAACGTAAAAATATGGTTCCTATATGGGCAGATAGCTGTGATTGAGGGCCTTCTGCCGTTCCAAGTATGTATCATTGAATTCTGACGAATAAGGTCAAGGGTCACGGGTGTGACATTTTTTTTAGCCTTTTTTTTCGACGCGGGAGGAGATTTATGGCGACCGTCGAGGGTAAATAATCGGGGCATAAGCTGTAAATTTGGTAGTCTGAGGGGAAAATGAATACAACAAAATGTGATACTTTGGTTTTGCTCAAATGCGACGGGCAAGCAATGTTCGAGAGCGAAAATTTCTGAGACTCCCGGGTATGTTCGGGTTGACCCTGAGATTTTCTCTTCCGCCGGGGCTGATTTTTTCCCTTCATTTTTAAAAGTTTAAACTGGTGCCTAAAGTATCTGGTACGCTCGTATTTAAGCATATCTACCAGGGGGAAAAAATTGAGACGGTCGGAGCAGTATTTCTCTGGGAATCAATTATGGTACTAAAGTGTCCCACTACTATGTGACCGAGCACACTAGGCCTCCCGAGCCTATATGTACAGTCAGCTCGCCGACCTTTTTTCATTGTTCTCTCTTCCCCTGCAGTATCTCACGGTACAGTATTCTCTCACACCCATCCACGCGCCACTCGTCCCCAATATGCCCGCCTGCCGTTCGAAAATGTGCTGCGCCTATCGAATGGAGCCCGTCGTGAAACGACCACGTAAGGTCCACACCGAAGTGGAGAAAGAGGAGACGAAGGCCAAGCACGGTGAACAGGAGTCTGAGAGAAAACCGCACCCAGTGGGAATCTACTCTCTCCAAGCTATTGGTGGAAGGATGCCCCCCCTTTCTCCATGCCGCTGGAACGCATTTGAGTCTTGAGAAACTGTATAACTCATATTATTTGAATGTGCTGCTGGTCATGTTCAAAACGACGCCAAGAAAGCCTTCAGCCTCACCGAAAACGAGATCCTCACCCTCCCGCACGAATCCATCCTCGGTTCGCCAAAGACGTACTTCGCGCTCGCCGACGCAAAGGCCTTACAACGGTGCAAGCTTGCCGCTGGGACGTTGCTCGAAACGGGTGTCAAGGACGGTTATCTGCGTGTTCTGAGATCCGAGACTGACGAGGGTCGTCGCAAAAAGGCCAATTTTTGGTGCATCCATGAGGGCGACGCACGCTTGTACGAGCGTCGGCTTGGTAATAACGTTGTGGCATGAATTCCATGTTTTTTCCGCCATCGGCTGGTGCGTTAAATTGTTCCTTCCCTGTCCTTCTCTTGATTGTTAATTGAGTACTTTCCATTCAGGTCGCGCTCATAGTTACCCATGTTGATCCTCCTGTTTTCTTGTGCTTGGCGCTCGGCTATGCATGTTTCAACGACCCTCGTAGACTAAGATAGGCGTCATGCGCATCCATAAAGTCACGTGCCATCACAGCGTGACACCGACTCCCGCCCTTACTAGTCGGTACTATTGGGATGGGAAGCCAAACTAAAACCATAGATGTGCTTAGTTTAAGCAAGGGAACAATCCTATGGTCTCAGATTTTTGATAACTGGTCTCAAAAAAATGTTTTTCACTGATTTTTGGAAAAGTGCCCAAAACATCATTTGCATTCTAGTGAGACAGCTTTACATTTTTTTTTGTCAAAATTTTGTGCTTCCATATAAAGAAACCCTAACCCTAAGTAAGATCACGTGCTCACCAATCAAACACGCTCTTTCCTCCTACATTTTGCGTCTGTGCTCGTCTTCCTTTGGTTTTTCTCTGTGTAATGTGGTGTGGTAGATGTAGAAGACCAAAATACAACTCATATGATAAATTTTGTATGTTTTGCTAATAGATCCCCATCTCAATCACCCATAACAGCCCATACCCTAAATTTACTTCACTGCATTGTGAGGTAAACATCTCCAAGGCAGAGGTAAGTTATATTTCCATATATATACACTACAGGTGCAAAAACACTTAACACATCTTCAAGTTTTACAGTTAACCCACTCTGGGTCAAGAACATTAGAACAAAGTTTCCGAGGCCAAGATCTTGATTTCTGGACCCTTCACACAGTAAAAGACTCAATTTTAAGAACTCTTTTCTTGCTAGGAGGATTTCTAGGCAAAAAGACCGTTGTTTTATTTTTTGGAACCAAAATTTCGCGCTTTCCCACGTTACTGTCACGCATCAGTCACGTTCACGTGACTTGATGGATGCGCATGACGCCTATCTTATGAACCAATTGATTATTTGCACATGCCCTTGGTTCTTGGCAGGCTCCATAATTACGTTCCCAAATCCGCATTCCCTCAACTGTTAACGACTGGGAATCCTCTGTGAAGTTATCGCTAGCGGCTCACGACTCGTTGAGTAGTGATACAGTTCTCGGAACTTATTTCGGCACACCGCTGAATATTTCGGTTTCAATGGTTATCTAGCCTCATCCTCCGCAAAATGTCTGTTAATCCGTTCGGGACCAGCCTCACCGAAAACCGCAGAGGTTCAAACAAGGTTCAAAGGTCTGCTATTCTGGAGGACTCGAGTACATGCACCATAAATTCAGGAGAAAAATGTGCTTTTGGTGAGGGTTCGTGACTCGCTCCCATCTCACTCTATCAAAGATAAAGGGTGGGGAATGACCAGTACTGAGCCAGTCCGCATCAGTGAGGCTCGCTTATTTTCTCCGGCCATCAAACCAAACCCTAAGCGATCCGGCGATCTCACACCCATTTTTCCACTCCGACCATATGCATCCAGCTCTCCAACTGGACAATCTGAGGCATCTTCCGCCTTCTATGCGGGTAAACCTCTTCCAGATCGCTTTCTGAATGCACTGCTCACAACGTCTCCTGACAGCGGGCCGCACAGTCTGCCTGCTCAGCCGGTCGCACAATACAAGATCTCCGACGTGTACAGACATACCTCGCAGGCGCGACGGAGGAGCAAAGCCTACTGCTGCTACCAGTGTTCTACACGAATCTAGATCCCGCAGAGATCCCGGATTTAGCCCAGTTCGACGCAGAGACGCCACCTGGACCCAATGTCGAAAGCTCCATTGGCAGAGCTTTGTTGTCGCTCCAGTCGCTGCATGTCATCCAATTCCCCATCGAAATTGGTCCAGCCATATGGCCATATGCTTGGCCCTGGTCCCATTTCCTCTACACATACCGAGAACACCTCCCGAATATCCCCCCGCCGCCCGAGGATACTTTCTGTCTCGAATTTCTTATGTTTGCGGGGACTTTTGCCGAACATAAGGAAACCTTCTCGCTTATACTTTCTACGCCAGAGGTTAGATTCATGGTTTCCAAGGCATGGCCCCACATTCCTGGGATTCTGGATGCCAAGAAGCGCGAGGTTGCATTCACCGACCTCCGGAGCTTCATTGCGCACGAAACAGCGGCCGAGCCAAACAACCTCGCAGAGATAATCGATGGCGCAGGGGGGGCTCCGGACGACCTCGCTCGCCTCATCGTTCTGTACATTCGAGCAATGCTTCCAAAGCCGGGGACTACAATCCATTTCATGTATGCCCACTTTGCGTGCGCTATCTTCGACTTCGTCATACGCATCGATCCCACCCTTGGCGATGAAGAGGAAGGGGCTGAGCGGTTGGGCGCTGTCGGAACTGCCCTCGTCGCACAGAATATTGTCAAAGCACTGATAAACCTTGCATCTGCCTTGGGAAAATCCGCCTTAATTCAGGCTACACTCACTGCGTTCCCACCCCTTGTAGACGGAGGGTCTGTCTACATGGGTAGACGGAGAGTAGATGGACCCCTCTGTGTACCTATGTCTACACCATGTAGACACATGTGGTACACATATGTCTACGTTCCTCTAGGTGGGTTTACCTGCATACATCAATGTAGACGGACCTCCACGGAGGTAACGGACCTACACCCATGTAGACCGACCTGTAGACAGAGTCCATTTCAAGTCAGCTTATGGCCTGGCTACCCAGAAGACCTGAAGAATATCCAACCTGCCGTTTTCTGAAGGAGGTTCGAAGTTCACAACTGTTCAAATGATCCGCTCTAAATCCGGGCTGATCGAGTGATGTGTTTGGCATGGGCATCTGATACAGCTTCCATGGTTACTAAGGCTGATGTGAAGCCGTTGACATGTGAATTGGTGCACCCACCCACTCGCCCACAGAGCTGTGGGATGTATGAAAGGCGAGAATAAACCAAAGATCACACCGACAGCAATAAATACGTGAGATTGACAAGAGGGAGATCTGTCTACGACGCGGACAGAGGTAGACGGAGGTGAGGCGGAGGTAGACGGAGCTAGTTGCACCGCCTCTACGTCACGTAGCCGAACGTAGCCGAACGTAGCTGAATGTAGACAAAGCTCTGTCTACATAGGAGCGTAGACACACTTAGACGTATGTAGAAGAGTGTAGATAAAGCTAGATAGAGCTAGCTGAACGTAGACAGGGGTCCGTCTACTGGGGGTCGGAACGCAGTGACTGGCGCTGAAACAAACCTTCATTATTCTCGCGTCGATATTCATGGCAAAACCTACGAAAGTACAGCCGCTCTGTGATGCTTTGGACCACAAACTTCTCCGCGCGCTTGTCGTTTGCGGCCGTGGCCCCAACAGCGCAAAAATGAATGGCTACATCAAGCTGTTTCTCGAGGTTTTGATACCTCCTCACCTTGTATATCCCAAATCTTTGTCCGCTCTGGACCGCGCCCTTGACGATGTCGATGAACTGGTCGCCCCCGACGATTTCAAGGACGCTAAAATGTACGACCATTGGGTTCAATTTTCAAACCTGGCGGAGGACCGCATCGCGATTCTCAAATCGTGTGAGGCTTCCTCAATGAGGGCCTGTGACAACCTCGAGGTGATGTGAACTCCGTTTGAGCCGTCTCTCTCCGCGCTGATTCACCCAAAGTGTGGTGAAATACGGCCCAAGCACGAATTGACCAGGTGTAGCGCTTGTAAAACTGTTTACTATTGTGACGAAGTCTGCCAGGCTGCTGACTGGGTCGGTGGGGGGCATCGCAATGCCTGTAAATCCTACGTAGCCCTTTCTTTGCGTGAGTAACGAGTCCCTTCCGCCACCCTCAAATAATAACATCCTTACTCCTCAGGCGCCGGCAATGAACTGGATTTCACGATGCGCTCATTTCTACGCGCGCTCATCCACCACGACTATCAAAAAGAGAGGCGTGCCATCTTTCTCCAAAAGATGCTCTTCCGACGCGCCCGCCCCGATGATGGCTTTCTCACTCTCTACGACTACACCCGGGGCCCAGTCAAAATCAATCTGCAATCGCTGAACAGCGCAAAGACACACGAGGTCCTAGGTTCCTCTGAGTGGACGAACATCGTTTCCCGTGCGGAGCGCAGCGGGGGCCGGATGAGTCTCGATGTCCTCGTCTTTAGCGGACGCGAGGAATTCCATTATTACGCTATTTCGCTGCGCAGTAACAAATCGACCGTTAATGATGGTCTACGGGCACTCGGCGATGAGTTGCCCCCAGATGTCGAGCAATGGGATGAAGATTTTTTCGCGGATCGATTCCAACGCTTCGTGGATTTGAACGACGAGGATGGGGAATTGGTGGAAGTGCATTAGATACTTGGGGAGGGTAGCGCGAATAGTTTGGATGACGGTGATCTAATGGTACAGCAATAGAGCAAGCGATACCATAGTTTCAAGCAATCTCGGTATCTGGCCAATGGAGCAAATTGTCTTCAAAATAGCCCACGAGGCGGCAGAATAGCCCACGAGGCGGCAGAACATATTAGCTTTTGAGGAAGCCTTCGTGTACGGGCACAGGTGAAGAAAAAAACAGTACATAGGGCACAAACAGGTGGATCAGTGCACAATATTTTAAAAAATGAAGACGGTGACGAGGCATATGTTTTCTCAGTCACCTCACGACTCTCCAAGTCATCGATATCTTCATCTTCCTCCAAGCCACTCTCCGACGCATGGATGGAATTCAGGGAGGGAAAGATGGCCGACAGGAAGCATGCCACAAGGGGGGGAGAGGTGATCGGCGAGTAGTGGACGTCAAGGTACACAAGGGAGGTCTGCACCACGCGCGGGGCGTCTGGGGGTGGGTACGATTCGGGTGTGTTCACCGCGTCGACAGCAATTCGTAGCTCATGAAGCCGGGGACAGTGCTGTGCAAAAGAAGCGAGCGATGTGATATTCACGTCCGAAGGGAGGCTGGGGACGTCACCAGCGAGGCGGTGACCGCCGGTCTCGAGATGGAGGATCTCGACTTTCGGCCAAGCCTTGGCCATCGCCGTGCAGAAATCGTCGTCGAAACTGAAGCCCGCGGGCACCGTCACCATGACATCACGGAGATTGGAGAACGCTAAGAGAGGGCGAAGGATGTCGGGTGTCATTGTGCTAACCGCGTCGTCTTCAAGCATCCGGGGAGATTCATATCCAAAAATGACGCAAACATCCGTGAGGTGTGAATGAGAGCAGTGGTCTCCAATTGCGGCGAAGAAAGTCTTCATCATGGGTCGGGTGGGAATCGAGTCACTGACACACTGCAAGTCCTCGATGGGCGATTCGCCAAGGTGGACAACAGGGTGTTGGTGCCTGATGCAATGCTGTCGGAGGAAATGGTCAGCCCACGGAGGGAAGGGAAGGATAGATGTGGATCCCATTGGACGTCGCCAGGGAAATGAAGTCCGTCGAGATAGGAAATCGACAGATTCTTCAGAGTGTTGAGAGATGCTAGATGTTGGCAGACCGAGGGGAGCAGATTGGGGAGGGTAAGAGTGTGAAGCTGATTCAATGCAAGAACGAAGGTGCATATTGCGTCCGTAAGCTTCTCATCGACGGTATCGATGTCATAGATACCAAGCCAGACCTGTGACAAGGACTGATAATCAGAGGCTAGATGGGACAGCAGCGACGAATATTGCAAAGTTGGTCCGAGTGAGAGATTAATCGATGTCACCAGAGGCCCGAGGAAGAGCCGAATATATGGAAATACCCAGGCAATAGTGGGGATTTTATATATAAATGGAGTGTGATTAGAGGAGAGTCCTTTATTAATAAAGGACTGTACCTTAGAGTAGTCGTTATATATAACGTTAGAGGTCTGGCCTCGGGAAGCACCTCCTGCCTAATCGGGTGGGTCCACCCTACGGCGGCATCGTTTGCCGCTAGATCAGGCGCGTGGCTGTGCTCTCCGCCGTTCACCCCGCCTGCCCAAAATTAGCGTTGACCCTGCTTTTACCGGGCATAAAACCTAGCATCCCAGTGCATCAGTCCATGTATTAGTATGCATACAGCCTACATGTCCCATATGATGGCTTACCAGGGGCATCGGGATGCGTTGTGGACCTCCCGCTCTTCGTCGTTTTGGCAGGGCATGGCATTGATGGTGTTGACACTTGCTTGCCGCTTTCTTTCTCCCACCTCCACCCGCCCTCGTAGCCTCTACCGCTACGTGGGGCTACCCTACCCTACCCTACCCTATCCCTGCGCCGCTACCCGCCGCCTTTGCGCGCCCTCCCGCCCGCCGTTGCGCGCCCTCCCGCCCGCCGTTGCGCGCCCTCCCGCCCGCCGTTGCGCGCCCTCCCGCCCGCCGTTGCGCACCCGCCCGTCCGCCGGGGATTCGTCGCTGGCGCCTCGAATTGGCCATGCCTGCCCTCCTCCTCCCATCCTAGCCACGCTCCCTCCTCTCCTTGCTGGCGCATCAACCCGCCGCCGACCTCCGCACCCGCCGCCTTCGCTTCCTCTCCTCTGCTTCTTTAGGTCTACCTAACCTTTTGTATATCTACCTGACTATCTGCATGTATAATTTGCTGGCATGTAGAGCCTTCATGCATATCATGCCCCCACCACTCCTCTGTGTCTTTAAAAGTGAATAAAATTTAAACGTAAACAAAATAAAATAACGAGCGAACTTCCGACAACTATAAATATTCCTACTAATTCTTCAAGGTGTACAAATGTTCGCTGTCTCTCCTGTTCCTGGCTACGGCTCTGCGAGAGAAAATAAAAGTGCAAAAAAAAGACGAACGTAGGTTCGAACCAAGCAAAGTACACCGTACGATTACATCATCAGCTGAAATCTTCGCAATACAACCAACTGAGCCAAACAATCTTTACAGACCATGGAATCCCGGTCCATACGATGCGCTCCACCCCATCACCCAAATAGTAACTCAAAAAATATCGCAAGTCCCTCAAAACGACACCAAGTCGTGCTACAACTAAAACTAAGGCAAGCTGGCAACATTCTTTTGTTAAACTACTTGCTACCACACATGAACTATGAGCAGCAAAGACCCTTGGGCAGCAAGAGGATTAGGTCTTGCTTCTAACACAGGGAAGACATGTAAGTCATCAATAGATGAAAGACACATTTTACTCACTTCTTCGAAGGTCCCTCGTTTTCGTTGTTTTCGCCGCGCCGCTTCTTGGAAGCACCGACCATGCTATTACACCCTGCCAGCCTCTTGAGCATTACCGCATCCGCCGCCGCCGCCGCTTCATTTGCGCTCAGTCGGGGTCGGGCTGCTGTCAGGGCTACGGGCATCTCGCGGCTCGCCGCAGGTCTCCGCACGCGTTTCTGCCCATCGGGCAATTCTAACCCAGCCGCCTCCGTCCCTCGTTTCCGCCCCCCGGTTATGAACAGATCGTGCTGTCCATCTGGGTTGCGCAGCGGGTTCTTGGCGCTTCCTTGCCCTTCATCGACTTCGCCGCGTGCTGGTCGGCCTCATACGCCCGGATTCGCTTGAGCTCCTCGCGCGAGA